>CM060920.1:272097159-273347159 GCA_030737875.1 Allium sativum | reverse complement strand
CTTGAAGAGAGAAAATGTATTGCTTGGATCTCTTTCGTTTGGGCTATGGCTTTGGACATTCTATGGGGATTTATGCAGTTTTAATTATGTTTTCATGCTTCTTTAAGTTTTAAATCAAGACAGTATTATGGTTGTAATAATTGGAAGTTTGTTTTGAGGCAACTATGGAAATGTTTTATATGAACACGTATTTATGATATGAAAGTCTGTTTGTTTTTCTGCTGTTTATATATATATGTTTATATCTGTCTTGTGTTTTATCTGTGACTTTTACTTATAGACCTCCACCGAAGTTAAGGTATTCCCTTTGTGAGTGACCTTAACGGAGGTGAGGTGTTTCACTTGGTATCAGAGCACAGGTTTACCAGATTAGATAAAGGTTTTTGGAACCATTTTCAAAAAGAAGTTTAAAGAAGCATTTTTTTAAGAAAAAGCGTTGTTTTTAAAAGGCATAATCCCCAAATCCATATGCACTATCTCTCCATCCTTTTGTCTTGAATCTTTCCTTTTTGTTTCAGCATGTCTGGAGATCTTAACCTTCCAGAAGGAGTACCGATACCTGGATGGTTCCGAAGGTACCTAGAGGCTAGGGCCTATAATGCGGGCCTAGCAGACATTTCTCCTCCCACAGTGGCAGCGGTTCCTCTTCCTCCTCCTCCTCCTCATGGAAATGCTTTCGCTAAGACGTGTAGAGATTTCAAAGCTATGGGTGGAAAGGAATTTTATGGAACTGAATCCTATGTGATAGCAAAGAACTGGCTGAAGGAGACCGAAGATTTGTTCGTTATCTTCGAAGTTGACGATAAGCAAAAGATACAGCTAGCAGTGTGGTTGCTTGAAGACGAAGCTTCTTATTGGTGGGAGGTTACCCATGCTGAGAGGCCAGTGGAAACTTGGGAAGATTTTAGGATGAGGTTTGAGATGAAATTCCTCTCCCAAGCTGAAAGAAGCCTGCAGATGGAGAAGTTCCTAACTCTTAAACAAGGGAGTATGACGATCAAGGAGTACGTCAATCAGTTTAATCAGCTGGCCAGATTTGGGCTGGATTTAGTAAACACCCAACACAAGAAGGCCCTTCGCTTCATCAAAGGTCTGAATGAGCCTCTACACAGCCTTGCTATGACCCATATACCCATGGGAACGACTTATGAAAGCTTGGAGGACATGGCGCTGCTACACGAGGAAGATAAATGCAAGAAAGAGGCAAAAGTAGAAGTGCCTCAAGACAAGAAGGGGGAAGGGTCACAGAACAAGAAGGCTGATTCAAAGAAAGACGGGAAGAACAACAAACCCCGTGAAAAGAGAAAGTGTAATTTCTGTGGCATTGTTGGACATATAGTGAAAGACTGTAGAAAGAAGAAGGCAAAGATGAATGGTGGTTGTTTCCATTGTGGCGAGACTGGGCACGTGGCTAAGGACTGCCCAAAGAAGCGAGGGCAAGGACAAAGGACTGGACCCACTTCAGGGGGACAGGCTCACGCGCTGGTGGCACCTCCGCAGGAATGAGGTAGAAATATTTTTGTAGAAAGTGTAGTTTATCTTTATGATCATCCAGTTCGCACTCTCTTTGATTCTGGCGCATCGCAATCCTTTATTTCATCTGCTTTAGTAGAATCTCTACACCTAGACACTAGTATGGTAGAGGATCCCTTGGTTGTTTCAAATCCAATTGGGGGCTCAACTTATTTGTCAATGGTTTGTTTGAATTTGAAAATCTCTATTCTAAGTGTTGAGTTTAGATGTAGTGCCTTTGTTTTGGGTTTCTCGGGATATGGATTGATCTTAGGCATGGACTGGTTATCCAGTAATGGTGCCATTCTTGATTGTGAGAAGAGAGTGGTTAGACTCTTGACTCGTCTCGGTAACACTCTAGAAATTTCTTGTAATCCCTTGAATGCTGTTATGCTTAGTTATCTAGAGTTGCTTGATGCTTCTATTGAGAATTTGCAGTCGGTTAGAGTGGTCCGTGAATACCCGGATGTCTTTGAAGAGGTGAAGGGCTTACCTCCGAGGCAGGAAATAGACTTCCGCATATATCTTGTTGATAATGCAAAGCCCGTAGCTTTACCAGTTAGACGCATGGCTCCAAAGGAGAGAAAGGAGCTCAGTAAGCAAGTTAAGGAGCTTCTCGAGAAGGGGTTTATAAGGAGGAGTATCTCGGAATGGGGTGCTCTAGTGGTGTTCTCCACTAAAGCAAATGGCTCACTATGTCTTTGTGTGGACTATAGGGAGCTAAACAAGCTGACTAAGAAAAATAGACACCCGCTTCCCAGAATAGACGATTTGTTTGATCAGCTTGTAGGTGCGTCGGTTTTCTCCCAACTTGATCTGGCTACTGGAGTCCATCAGCTAAGGGTAGCTAAAGATAGCATTGATAAGACGACGTTCAGGACCCCGGACGATTTCTTCGAGTGGCTTGTCATGCCTTTCGGCTTGACAAACGCACCCGCTTATTTCGTAGACCTAATGAGAAGGGTGTTCAGAGAATTCCTCAATAAGTTTGTGGTTGTCTTCGTAGACGATATTTTGATCTTCTCAAAGAATGAGGAAGAACATGCTCAGCATCTGAAAGAGATCATGGAAACTCTTCGTGTTCATTAGCTGAAAGCCAAATTCTCCAAGTGCCACTTTTGGAGAGAAGAAGTAAGGTTTCTTGGACATGTAGTGTCCAAAGAGGGGTTAGCTGTGGACCCCACGAAAGTGGTGGCGGTGCAAGATTGGAAGGCACCAAGAAATGCAACCGAAGTCCGAAGCTTTCTCGGGCTAGCAGGTTTTTACCGAAACTTCATTAGAGATTTCACGAAAATCTCAGCTCCACTCACCAGGCTAACAAAGAAGAATCTAGCGTTCGCTTGGGATTTGGATTGCGAGTTTGCTTTCCAACGATTGAAATGGGCTCTCACAACAGCCCCAATTCTTACATTGCCAGATGAAAGCAAGATGTTTACAGTATACACGGATGCTTGTGGTACGGGACTAGGCGCTGTTCTGATGCAAGAAGGGAAGGTATTAGCTTAAGGTGGAAGACAATTGAAAGTTCATGAAAAGAACTACCCAACCCATGATATTGAGTTAGCCGCCATCATCTTTGCGCTTAAGTCTTTGTGCCATTATCTCCTAAGTGAGAAGTTCGAATTATATACTGACCATAAATCATTGAAGTATCTTTTCTCGCAGAAAGATCTTAACTTGAAACGGCAAAGGTGGATGGAGTTTCTTGCCTCGTATGATTTTGAGATTTCCTATACTCCTGGCAAGGGCAATGTAGTAGCAGACGCCTTGAGTAGAAAGAAGCTGACCTTAAGCCCTCTCTTTGTAGAAAGGCAAAGCTTGGAGTATATAGCCGGTTTTGACTTTAGGCCCTCCTCGGATTTTGTACCTGGTTTGTTGGCATCACTAGAAGTACGACCCACTCTTTTAGACTCAATTGGGGCCGCACAATGCGAAGACCCTCAGCTTGTTGATGTGATTGATAAGCTAATTAGGGGTGAAACTTCCAGTCACCTCAATAGCTACTCCATCGATGATAAGGGTTGGCTGAGGCGAGATGGAAGATTATGCGTCCCACAAGCAAGGCATTTGGTAAAGATGGTTCACGAGGAAGCACACCATTCCAAGATGACAATACACCCAGGTGGAGACAAGATGTACAAGGACGTAAAGGGAGTTTTCTTTTGGAGCGGCATGAAGAAGGATGTGGCAGATTTCGTTTCTAAGTGCATGATATGCCAACAGGTCAAGGCGGAACAAAAGAAGCCTGGAGGACTGCTTCATCCTCTAGAAGTCCCGCAATGGAAGTGGGATAGCATTTCAATGGACTTCATTGATGGGTTGCCTAGGTCAAGAAGGGGCAATACTAGCATTTGGGTAATAGTGGACAGGCTCACAAAAAGAGCCCACTTTATACCTGTCAAGAGTAGAAGGACTGCCTCATCTCTAGCATCTCCTTATCTCAAGGAAATAGTTCAACTCCATGGAATACCCTCCAGCATAGTGAGTGACCGAGATCCTATCTTTACAAGCGAGTTTTGGCGGAGTCTGCAAGAAGCTGTAGGCACACAGTTATGCTTGAGCACGACCTATCTCCCCCAAACTGATGGTCAGACGGAAAGGGTGAACAGAGTATTAGAAGATCTTTTGAGACTGTGCATTCTTGACTTTGGAGGGACATGGGAGGATCATCTTTCTTTAGTGGAATTCGCCTACAACAACAGCTACCAAGCCACCATCGGCATGACACCCTTCGAAGCTCTATATGGAAGACCGTGTCGATCACCAACTTGTTGGTGGGAGTCTACAGACAAGCTTATACTTGGGGGTCAGACATGATTAGAGTGACTTCAAAAAAAGTGGACTTGATACGAAGGAGAATGAAGACTGCCCAAGATAGACAGAAATCCAACGCAGACAAAAGAAGGACCGACCTTGAGTTTGAGGTTGGGGATAGGGTTTTCCTTAAGGTATCTCCTTTAAGGAACGTCGTTCGCTTTGGATCCGCATGAAAGCTAGCACCAAGATTTGTAGGACCGTTCCCTATCATCGAGAAGATTGGGAAAATGGCTTATAGAGTAGAGCTTCCCAAAAGGTTGGCTGGAATTCACAATGTCTTCCACGTTTCTCATCTCCGGAAATGTTTACATGAGTCTGCGGAAGTGGTGGAGCCAAGCATTCTAGAAGAAGTTGAAATAGAACGAGAAACAACTGTGAGGAGAGTTCTAACTCGAATCGTAGGAACTGAAATCAAAAATCTACGCAACCGTGAAGTCAAGCTTGTTAAAGTTCAATGGAGCGATGCCGAGGAAGACGCGACTTGGGAAACTGAGGACAGAATACGTGCGGCCTACCCTTTTCTTTTTGAGGGTACATCTTTGACCTCTCTTTTTCCATAAGTTTATGCTTGTATCTATCTTTTAGGTATATCTCCTTGGTCTTACCCTTTATCCTTAGGTAGAAACCCATTTGGATGTAAACATGTAGTTGAAACATGTTATGGTTGATGGCTGCAAGTGGTTGCCAGTGGTTGCTCGTGGATGCATATACACACACCCTAGGTATTAGATCGACTCAGTCACTTTCATATTGCATATGCATATATGTATTCATAGTTGTATGTGGTTGAAACTTGATATGTTGTCATATGGATGTCGCATTTGTATGAATGGTTGCACACTCATGTAGAATTATGAGTAAGGAAAAAAAATTTGCATACATAATGGATTCATGAAACTTACATGATTTGCATTAAGGAGGTCAACTGAATCAGTAGACCGCCTGATTTTGCATTAGATAAGGACATATACACACACTATGCATATGATCATGAAGCATTAGAAGTCTTTTAAGGACAATGGATGCCCGTGTTTGTTGGTTGAGTAGATGGACGATTGGATGTTAGGATATACGTTCTTCTAGACTTGAAGATTTCGGGGACGAAATCCTTTAAGGAGGGGAGAATGTAACACCCCGAATTCTCTGTTAACAATAAATTAACAAATTAAAGTATAATTAATTCTAAATGAAAGAATTAAGGGAAACGGGTTACGCCGTTGCGTTCGTCTCGGAATTGTGCTTGAGATAAAGTCCAAGTTTGTGAAAATCGGACTCCGTATGAAGAAGTTATGACCTCCGGAAGTTTCAGAATTCAATTTAAATTTCAAACAGCTCAAAATTCAGTTCAAAATTCGAAAACAGACACAAACTGGGCTGGGCAGGAATTTCCCGCCCAGGACCCAGGTCGACCTGGGTACCAAGGTCGACCTGGGTACCAAGGTCGACCAGGGGGTCGACCTGGGGGTCGACCTACCTAATCGACCTGGTCAGGTCTTGGCTGGCCTGGTCGGGTTTTGAGCGATTTTCTGAGTTCTGGTGTGTCACTAGGGCTGATTTGTCACTTTCTGATTGGCTCCTCTTGGTGTGTATGGTCTGGATTCACTCTATGATCATCTGACGGCTCAAATCAATCTGAAATTCTATAAATACAACCAAACACTCAACCTAAATTCACACAAATAAAATAGAGCTAGAGCCGTCATGCTGCCGGGAGGAAACTAAGAGTAGCTATCAGTTGGAGAAAGCTTTGAGACGAGCAAAACTAAAGTAAAAACAAGATTCAAACAATGTTTATCTACCCAAAGGAAAGCATTGCAAATTCAGAACTCAGAATCTATAACTCAAGTTCGTCGTTCGTTGTAAGTTTAGTTATGTTTTGGGATGCGAATCAAAATTAATATCATGCCTTGGAAATAAATTGATAATAGAACAATGTTTATTATGTTATATGTGTAATTGAATGATATTGATCAATGTCCGTGGTTCTATTTTATTATCATGTTGGATTGGGAATTAATGGATAGTCTATTCATATGTATATGAACTTGGAGTATAACCTGTTATGACAAGTTGTGTAGTTTATCATGTTATGCAAGCTTCAGGTTGTAAAATCATATCACATATGTGGCAAAATATTAGATCTACATGTTTATGTGTATATGTTAAACCTATGTCATATTTCAAGTTCACACTTATTCATATATTCGTGATTGATTTGGAAATTCACATATATGTAAGATGATTTAGTCTATGTCGCAAATTCACATATATGTAAGTTGATTTAGCCTATGTTGCAAATTCACATATATGTAAGTTGATTTAGTCTATGTTGCGAATTCACATATATATGTTAATCTAGTCTACGTTGCAAATTCACACCTATGATATTCATGTTGACTATTTTGCAAGTTCACACCTATGATGTTCATATTGACTATGCCGAAAATGCCAAGTTTACACCTATGTCATGTGTATGTTAATGAATTTCTTTATGCCAATTTTGTGTACGCTAAATTAGGCTGAGTTTTTAGCCTAATATTATATGTCAAAAATCATGCGGACGAAAATTAGGCTAAGATTGTTAGCCTAATAATTTAGACGGGGTAAAGTTGGGAAAATTGGTAATTATAGGAAACTTGACATAAATTGGTGAAAAATCACATAGGTAATTTATGGCATGAAACGGTATAAATCATATACCTAAAAATGATGAACTTGGAAAGTGGGCTATAACATTTAAATGTTAACAAATTTACATATAATAATAAAAAGAACAAGTATGTAAATTTAGAAAATATGCTTAACCCGAGGTTGGATTGAGTTGTGATGTAAACCTGCCCGGACCCGCCCGGTTGTCCAGTAATCATAACAATACCTATCCAATGTGGGAGGTTAAGGCATTGAACCCAATAAGGACCCGAGGTTAGACTGAGTTACGGTGTAAACCTGCCCGGAACCGACTGACACATCCAGTAACCGTAACAATACCTGTCTAATGTGAGTGGTTGGTGCTTTAATTAATTAAAGCTAAGGACAGACAAGTCAGGATGGTAAGGTTAAGTTAACTAAAAACACTTAACCAATTCAACATGTTAATTAAACTGATGAGTGGGGTTAGGTTAATACAGACACTTAACCACTTAACATGTTTAACTAGAAAACCCTAGTAACGGGGACCCATTTCAGCAGTAACCCAATTAGGTATCATGGTACCCTGAAACTAGGCAGGGTGGGGCACGATTAGTGGGTTGATTGTAAGCGGTCAAAAGCGATGGCAGTTGGTGCAGCAGTGTGGGTTCTAACGGAGTGCGGGCGTGCACACACTTCGGAGCAGATAAACAGGGCACTGGGCATCAGTAGTAAAACCTATGCATTCTAGAATTGTGCCGGGCCACCACCATGGGACTTGATACACCCCATGATGGGACTAGCATAGGTATCTACAATCATGTGGGGCCGTATGACACAGGAAGAAAACATTGCGAGTAAGAGCCGATCGAATAAGGTATCACCTTGTCATGAACACGTGGTGCTAGTTAGGCTAGCTAGTAGGTGCAGAGAGGTAATAGTGAGTGCGTTTAGTATAGTTAGTAATCCCTGCCATATCTTGTCTTACATTCTGGTATTGTCTTGTTCTCAGTTTATGCAAGTCATGATCTTTTTATTGTTCTTATGCTAGAATTATAACTAGACTTACCAGACTTATGTCTGACCCATTTTCCTTTTGCTTTCTTTTCTTCCGTTCCCCTCCTTCAGGTCCACAGGGAGGAAACACCTCAGCTTAGACATATTTTTCATCCAGCTTGAAGAGAGAGAATGTATTGCTTGGATCTCTTTCGTCTGGGCTATGGCTTTGGACATTCTATAGGGATTTATGCAGTTTTAATTATGTTTTCATGCTTCTTTAAGTTTTAAATCAAGACTTTATTATGGTTGTAATAATTGGAAGTTTGTTTTGATGCAACTATGGAAATGTGTGTGTGTGTGTGTTCATATCTGTCTTGTGTTTTATCTGTGACTTTTACTTATAAACCTCTACCGAAGTTAAGGTATTCCCTTTGTGAGTGACCTTAACGGAGGTGGGGTGTTTCATATAGGGTGATTTGGGCAATAGACTATACAAATTTAATTCAACTAAGTGCCAAAGGGATGTTAGTGATGAAAATTGCCATGTCATTAATGAAAGAAAATGCTGTTAATTTGAATGTAAAGGACAAAGCTGAAAGCAGTCAAAGTGTATTTGATTTCTAGCATTGCAAACTTGGTCATGCAAGTGTTAAAATTGTTCAGAAAATACTGCATGGCAATGATATCAAATTTGATCCTATATCCTTACCATATGTTTGTGAATATTGTCAATTGAGAAAGAGTCATAGGCTGCCTTTTAATGATACAAACACCTAATATACTAAACCACTTTAATTAATTACCATAGACTTATTTGGAACATCACCCATTTATTTTAATTTTGGCTATAGATATTATGTGTCATTTGTGGATGCTTACACTAGATTTACTTGGATATACTTCCTAAAAACCAAATCTGAAACTTATAATGCTATCATAAACCACATAACTATGATAGAAAAGCAGATTAACTATAAAGTTAAAACAATTCAGACTGATGGTGGAAGTGAATTCAAAAGTTTTTGTAAGTATTTTAAACAAAGAGGTATTATACATAGAACCACATGTCGATATACATCTCAACAAGATGGATTGGCGGAGAGAAAACACAT
Organism: Allium sativum; assembly: GCA_030737875.1. Taxonomy (NCBI): domain Eukaryota; kingdom Viridiplantae; phylum Streptophyta; class Magnoliopsida; order Asparagales; family Amaryllidaceae; genus Allium; species Allium sativum. Next base: position 273,338,091 of record CM060920.1, on the reverse strand, counting down.
GCATATAGTTGAATCTGGATTGTCATTACTTGCTCAAGCTAGTATGCCTTAGAAATTCTGGCCAAAAGCCTTTAATATAGTTGTATATCTGATTAACAGACAACCAACCACCGTATTAAAGGATTTGTCTCCTCTCAAAAAACTATTAAATGTCAAACCAGATTACAAAGGTCCTAAAACCTTTAGATTCTTTTGTTTTCCGTATTTAAGACCCTATAATGCTAACAAATTAAATTTCAAGTCTAAACAGTGTACATTTATGGGATACACAGCTAACCAAAAAGGATATAAATGCATAGATGACAGTGGAAGAATATGTTAGCGGACATGTAATGTTCAATGAAAAAGTTATTCCACATAGTACAAAAGACATAAGAACTTCAGGTAAAGTAAGAAATTCGAAGGCGTCTATACCTGCAGTTCCAACCAGCAACGAAAACTGGCAGCAGACTAAGATAAGTCAAAGTTCTGATGCCAAAGTTCACCAACTCAAGCCAATGACAGTCAAGAAAACTTTGAGCCACCCAACATGACATCTCATCCATCTACACAAAGTCAAAGTCAAGAAAATAGTGCGAGTGGATCAAATATTCAAAAAACTACATCTGAAAGTACTGAAAGCACAAATGACTCACCACCAACTGAAAAACCAGCTCATACTGGTCATCTAATGATTACAGGGGAAAAAAGTGGTATCCTTAAACCAAAAACATTTGCAGCCACATCCAGTTTGAATGAACCTGACGATTTCGATCAGGCAATCAAAGGTAATAACTGTAAGGCTGGAATGGACGAAGAGTACAATGCTCTAATTAAGAATAATACATGGAATATAGTATGTCCACCTGTTAACAAAAATATAATAGGTTGCATATGGACATACAGATTGAAAAAGAATCCAGATGGTTCAATAAACAAGTATAAAGCTAGATTAGTAGCTAAAGGTTTTACACAAGAATATGTGTTTGATTTTAAACAAACCTTTTCTCCTGTTGTAAAACCCACAGTAAGGTTGATACTAACTCTAGCATAATGCAGAAATTGGCATATTAAACATTTAGATGTTAATAATGCCTTCTTGAGTACTCTCGAAGAAGAAATATACATGAGTTAGCCTCCAGGGTATAGTATTAATTCAAACGATGTCTATAAATTAAACAAGGCCATAATGGCCTAAAACAATTTCCACAAGTCTGGTTTGATAGACTGAAAGATACTTTATACAAATTAGGCTTTCAGTCTACCAAGTCAGATAATTCTCTACTCACAAAGGTTAACCAGTCATCAGTAATATATGTTGATGACTTGATAATAACTGGCAATAGAATTACAGACATAGTTGAATTACCACAATATCTGGATAAGCAATTTTCCACCAAAAACCTGGGAAATGTCAATTACTTCTCAGGCATGGAAGTTATTAGAACTAAAAACGAAATATTTCAATGCCAAAGAAAGTACATTACTGAATTTCTTAATAAAACAAAGATGTTGAATACTAATCCTCAACCCACTCTTATGATTAGTAGCCAACAACATTCAAAATCCAGAGGAGAAGCAATAATCAACATTACTGAATATAGGAAGGTTGTAAAAGCATTACAATATGCCACTATAACCAGGTTTGATATTACTTACAATGTTAATAAAGTATCTCAATTTATGCAGAAACCTCTTGACACACACTGGAAAGCAGTTAAAAGAATCTTAAGATATTTTAAGAGGACAACAGACTATGGACTTACACTAAAAGCCAGTCAACATGTAAACATAGTGGGATACACAAATGCTGACTGGGCATTTGATCCTGAAGATAAAAGGTCAACAAGTGGGTACTGTATATACACTGGGCATAACTTAATTTCATAGAGTTCAAAGAAACATGCCACTATTTCAAGATCCAACACTGTATCTGGATACAGAAGCATAGCAAATGCTGTTGTAGAGATAAAGTGGTTGCAATCTTTATTATGGGAGCTAAAAATAGTGTCTACAGCAAGGCCAATACTATGGTGTCATAATAAAAGTTCTGTATACCTGTCAAAAACCCAATTCAACATGCACGAACAAAACATATAGAGATTGACTTGCATTTCGTAAGAGAACTAGTACAAAGAAAAGAAATTGAGATAAAACATATACCTGGAGCTTACCAAAGAGTGGATGTACTAACTAAAGCTATTACAGCAAAGAATTTTACCAGATTCTGCGCTGACATGAATGTTGCTAGGCAAAAGGAACAAGCAGAACAAAGTAGCAAGCAACAGCAATAATCAAGCACCAACAACAACCCGAAAGAAAGTGGTACTGATAAAGGACCAAATTGTTCTGATTCAAGCATTTCTCAAATCAAATCTAGTGCAACGAGATCAAGTAGTGTTCACGCAAGATCCTCCAAGTCTAAATTTGAAGATATTAAAGTGAAAAATTCAAGCAAGAATCAAATTCGAGGAGAGATTGCTGAAAATTGTAAAGCGCCACCATGAAGACGTGTAAACTAGTGCTTCGGAAAACCCTAGTTTCCAGAGGAGCGTATTATAATGGCAAAACATGACACGTGACTAATGCCCTTATTTCAGATATAACTGATATTATATTGGGCTTAGCCCAATAGTCCATTTATTATTTTATTTGATCGTTGCAACATGGGCTATATATACTAGCCGATTCTGTACATTATTAATCATCCACTAATAACACCAATTTACACTTTCGTTCTCCTCTATACAAATCTTATTTCTGCAAATACAAATTCATTACAAAATCTATTTGCTCGCAGCCTGTTTGGTTTATGTTACCCATTTTTAATTTAAGCCTATACAGTAAAAAAACAATTAAGTTTCAAGCTTAGAAGATTAAGGTTTGGAATCTTCTAAATATGAATTTGGGATTATTAAAGGTCATATGTTACCACTAACTCATTCCTATCAAAAAACAATACTAACTTAAGGATTACTAAAGGTCACATATTACCAAAGATGCATTAATATGAGTGCGCTTGGGCAGGATGTTAGTCATGGTCAGTATGAGCATAGCATTTTGGTCCAACTTGCTATTCTAGCATAGATGGGAATGACTGTTCAATGTATACGCTTCATCCTTAAAATAATATCGCATGTTTCTTTACAATTTTTTGGGCAGGGAATTTAATGTTATTTGATTGTTCATACATTTTCCTCCTTTAAAAGAAAACCAATATTTACTGTAAATATGAAGGCTTTTTGCATTTAACAAGTGAGCCCCTTTATTTTATTGCATATGTTATGGATTATTAGCATGTTTACTTGGAGTCAAAATAATTTTAAGTCTCAAATTTATGTAGCAGTAAGCCCCTTGATTGATTTCTCAGTGAAACTTGTCAATAAAGTCCCATTTTGAATATGTGCTTTGTTTGATAAGTTACAACAAATGTTATTCATATGAATAACAACCTGGTTTGTAGGTCAATTATATTTTGGATGCATATATATAAATATATGCCATAGGCCAATTGTTTTCTTTTTATATATATGAGGAGCGTTCAATGACACCCTAAATAGTGAGCACCCCGTTTGCCCCCTCCAAAAACCAAACATTTATATTACAATAAGTGAGTGGGAAGTGAGAGAGTGGGTGGAAGGAGAGAGAAGGGAAAATATTTAGTGGAGATCAAGGGGCAAATGGGGGTGTTGCACTGTTTGAGGTGCCATCGAACGCTCGTATACACACACACACACACACACACACACACATATATATATATATATATATAGTAAGAGCACCTATGGGTTAATACTTTCTTAAGTGTTATTAATGCATGGACAGTTTAGACATTAGACAAAAAACCAAAAATGTTGATTCATAACACGAGGTGGTTTCTGGTTTTATAGTTTAATAAAAGCTTCATTGGAATAAGGTGGACCACGAAATTTTGGTACTTATTGCTATTAGTTAATTTATGTTTGGTACACTTTCAAACCTTTTTACATGATTCATTTCATGCACATATCTCTAATATATTTAGAGAACATGGTAAAAGCATTAAAATATGTGCAATTCCAAATTGTTAGAATATGACTTGTGAATACTTGGGAATATGCATTAGGGTTTGATCACATATTGTGATGATTAGACATGCATGTTATTTATTTTATTATTTTCTTTCATTTTTTTTTCACCGTAGATATGATTTTTTTTCCTGGCATAACCAGAGCGCAAGAAATACAATTTGTGGTATGATGGATAATACATATGTAGTAGTCAAATTCAGTCTCTTCTATGGTTTGAATTTTTCATTCACATATCTTAGAATAAATCTTTTGATATGCATTAGCTTCCAGTGCCAATTAAAATGCACCAAACCATTATGTTGTTTTGGAGTGTTGTTTCATATTTGATACTACTTATGCTTTGCTTGTTTTTTGGCTAGCTATAAAATTAACGATTGTTGTATCCTATATTTGGTGGGTTTATATTGTTTTTTTAACTACTTTTTTACATTTTATTCTCATTGGTAAATCATAATGGAAGAGCTATTTTATTAGTTAACACCTCTGCATATATTCTACAGGTCTATTTTGCATTATGCTAAATATATCCAAGAAAAAGTTATATTTCATTCATCGTTGTTTTCTTTTATAGTATGTGTAAGTTAAGTCCTTTATGATAGTGACATGTGTGATATGTCTGAGTTACAGATGTTCACATCCTTGTGCTTGGTCACTACATATTACATTTTACAATAAACACTATTGTTTACTACCATCCATATAATATTGTTATTTCTTGCTATGCCTTATGTAACAACCATGCCGGAATAGGCCTAAATTTCAACATAGAAAAGGCTCATCGAAACTTAAAGCCACTCTAAACAGATCATTGGTTCCTGTAAGGAATTGCATTTGCACAAAATAATATATAGACATTTCGTTATGGAAATCTCACACAGCGGAACGAGAAAGTATAATACAAAAATATGATGTACCATTTTATTAAAAAGCCATAGAATTCAAACACAGATTGTCAAGGTACAATTATTCCATAAGTACATCAACAAACTCATCATTAAAATTTTCCATAAGCAATACAACAATGATAACTAATAATAGCATAATATCTCCATTTTCGTCTTCAGTCTCCATCATTGCTTCGTCCACTGAATCTACCCCACCTACTGGCCTGTTGGATATATGTTAAGGAGAAGGAAAAGAACATAAAGTCCAGTGTGACTGAAAATAGTATTTACTTAAAGACCATACCCTAGATTTGGCAGGTTATATATATCAAGGTATGTCTACGAAACACACAAACATTCACATGAACATAAAGTATCTAACCAATGAGGTGGATATCCGAGTTAATCGCTTAAGACCTCCATTAGTACATTTAAGGTAAAGACCCACCGAGGTGGGCATTCCCAGTCACTTAAGGCCCTTATTAAAGGTGGATTCTTATGATCTCTTATAACCCTAAGGTGGACCCTATCCTCTTAATACCCCATCCCAATATGTCAACGTTCCTAAGTCTATACTCTCACAAGTAATATGAGAAGTAGCATTTCAAACGTTACTACTTAATTGATATTACGGTAGAACACCTATGACGCTTAAGACTTCCTTTACACAGTTAGTAAGCATATTGCGACCAAATATCAAATATAAACCAATTATGTCCCTAGTTTAGCCCTTAAAAGATTCTAGAGGAAGTCGACATCCCCTATGAACTACCTTACTCCGTTACCGCTATGCTTAACCACCTTCAGAGAAGGAGGACCCATAGACTTACTTCGAATCTAATAAGGGTGGGTCCCATGACTTTGGTAACTATCCAAGGAATAAACCTTCTAAGAGGATCCTAGTCCTAACCATTTAAGAGCCAACAAGATAAGAAGAGAGTCAACCACTTAAGACCTTCATAAGGCGTAGTAAACCAACATATTTTCACACACAATAGGTTTATATATATACACACTAGACCTTTCACATTAAACTGTCTACCTGTAGATGTTGGATATGCCGGGCGATTACGTACAGACTTCTACTACAAGTGGTTTAACCTCGTGTCATAGTGTACTAAACTTGAATGACCCATGATACCCAGACCTCTCACATTAGTCGGACCAACTTGTGGTTGTTGGATTTGCTAGTCGGTTCTGGGCAGACTTCTATTAAAAATAGCAACTAAACTCGTGTTTGTGTGTCATTATTTAGTATATATAATCCATTCTATATACACGCATACAATCAATATATGGGGACATTTCAATTCAAATCTCATCCTAATCGCATTAATTCTGTCATTATTACGCTAATTTCGTTAGTTACGATATATAAGTAAAATACTTAGTACGTATAAATAACGCTAGTTTTTGTATGAACGAGAGAACGTTTTAACAAGGTAAAATTGTCAACTTGGTCTAATTTAAGGCATACAGGTTAATTTCCACATTTAACTGCTATATTCATGGCATAATGACATAGCTGCATAATTACAAATAGCAGTAATGGAAAAATACAACATATGATTAAAACTTGCATCCTAGGTTTGTAAGGATAGTTCTAGTAATGAATCAAGAATAGGGTGTAAATTTCTTAAATCACACATATCCATATATATATATATATATATTTGTAAATATATACGCTCATATGCATAAACCTTTATTTATCTAATTTCCCCTTCTTATGTTGTACATAAAAACGTTCATATTTGATTGGCTTCAAATTTGAATACGTTAGGATTATCTAATTAGAATAAAAACCCAAACCTATTCAAATAATAAATATAATTAAATCTAAACCTTTTTACATTACAATCAAAGATCTAGATAAAAAGGATAAATCAAGTAAAATAAAAGTACATCATCCAATTGTTCATTGTTCGCTACTAAAACAAAATCCACAAAACCTAATATAAATTGACAATTCTTGCGAAGTACATATAAATAGGAGATTTGGGTGTTTTGTAGTTTGATATTGTCATTATTCCAAATCTCCTTAGGCATACAATTTCATATAATAATCTACAAATGTAGAATATGCCTAATAAAATACTATTTCCATTCACAGTGGTTGGAAATGTTGTAGATCTGACGTTGATGTGCCTATTTGATGTGAACTCCAATCCCTAGAGATCTATATACATAAGAATAAAATGATTAAAATTCTTATATATATATCATGTGATTCCATATTTATATTATATAAGAAAAGATTAGAGAAAGAAGAATAGGTTTGTAGTTGAAGGAAACCTATTTTTAAGTTCTCTGGAACCAATGCGGTAGAGCGGAGGTACAAATAGAGAGAGTGGCTAGGGTTTAGGTATAGAGTCTAGAGGATTATTTATAGTTGTTTGTGTAAACAAGAACCGTCAGATTAATAACATTTAATATTGGTTGTTCATCTTTATAAATTAACCTAAAAACCTAACCCAAACCAGCCTTATTGGGCATTCCAACCACCAAGCGGTCAACCATCCCTCTAGAACGACGGTCGACACCCCTTATAGGGTGAGGTCGACTTCATGGTCTCTGAATTTCCCGATAAACATATGTGAGGCTGGAGGTATTTAATATATATAACGTCAATTGATTTGGCTTCTTTCTTACCATATAAGGATTATTCTTGTCCCCTTATCCGTATCTTCATTTAAAATTCAAATTCATAACACTATTTTATCTCTTGGATATGTATTATTTATTAAACCACACACACACACACACACACACACACACTATATATATATATATATATATATATATATATATATGTGTGTGTGTGTGTGTGTGTGTGTTTACCGTTTGATTTCATTTTATTGTAATTTCTTCATACGAGCACCGTTTTCAACATATCATATATGAAAACAAATTAGAATTTCGCCATGAATCCAAATAAAAGATCTTTGTAGTCAAATTCTTAATGCTGCACAATTTCAGTTTTCAGCCTGTTTATATTTTATTATTTTATTTCTCATTTCCATTAATTATTAATATTTATATTTTTAGGTATACTTTACGGGGTGTTACATTTTCCTCCCTTAAGATAGATTTCGTCCCGAAATCTGTTTGAAGGGGCAAAAACACAAATCGCTCATCCATGTTGTATACCCATGTTATTTTTAATTCATCCATAAACATCCATGACTCGCAATGATTATGGACTACAGACTTATTGAAGTGAGCTCAATCCTAGCGTGTATGTGTAATAAGTGATGCAATATGTAACAACCTAATATGCATATATTTTTATATGAATGCACTGTGCAATTGTGTTGCATCCATTTCCTACATCCAATCTTGCGACCACAATGCATCCATAAACGTAATTTAGAGGAAAAATTACTCAAAAAAAGCTCTGGGTGAGTCTGTCTCATCTTATCCTCGGTCTCCATGTGCTTTCAGCAGGATCATTTCCCCATTGAACTCGGATGAGGCAAACGGTTTTATTGTGGAGTCTCTTGATTCCGTGCTCTACATTCTGTGCATTTGCAGAGGGCACCCTGGACTCTAACTCGAGTTTTCCTATGTCCCCAATTTCATCAAGCTCGAGTCTGATAACAGAATCATGAAGGCATTTGCTCAACTGAGATACATAAAAAACGTTATGGTTCCCCGATAGGTAATTTGGGAGATCCACTCGATAGGCCAAAGATCCTATCTTCTCGATGATGCGAGAAGGCCCAATAAATCTAGGAGCCAACTTCTTAGTTTTCCCAAACAAAACAGTCTTCTTGAGAGGGGATACCTTTACGAATACCAAGTCTCCAATATTAAACTTGAGTTCCCTCCTTCGCTTATCGGCATATGATTTTTGACAGTCTTGGGCTGCCTTCAACCTCCGCCTAATCCAAGAAATCTTCTCCGTGGAATCCGGATGATATCTGGTCCGAGTAGAACCATGTTGGTAGTTTCCTACCAACAAGTTTGGTGATTTGCATGACCTCCTGTAAAGCGCTTCAAAAGGAGTCATACCAATCATCGCTTGAAAACAATGTAATATGTTAACTCTATGAGCGGCAGGTGCTGCTCCCGTACTCCTCCGAAGTAGATAATGTAAGCTCTGAACATGTCGTTAAAGATTTGATTTACTCTTTCTATCTGGCCATCAGTTTGCAAGTAATAGCTGTACTTAAGTTAAGGGTCGTTTCCAATGCTGTTTGTAAACTTCTCCAAAATTCACTTGTAAACAAGGTGTCCCTATCACTTACTATACTCCATGGGATACTAGGTAATCTAACTATTTTTTGACATATAATTGGGACAATGAGGTTGTAGTCCTAGTTTTTTTTAATTGGTATAAAATGGGCACTTATAATTAAACGGTCTACCACAACCCACATATAATTGGGCCAATGAGGTTGTAGTCCTAATTTTTTTGATTGGTATAAAATGGGAACTTTTAATCAAATGGTCTACCAAAACCCAAATAGCCTCATTTACCTTTTGGCTCTTTGGAAGTCCATCAACAAAATCCATGGAAATATGTTCCCACTTCCACATAGGAATATCTGAAGGTAGTAGCAATCTTCTGGAATTTCCTTGCCCTGCTTTTATTTTCTAGTATGTTAAACATTTAGCTACAAACTCGACTACATCTCTTTTCATTCCTTCCCAATGGAGATTCCTCTTCATATCTTTATACATTTTATCCCCACTGGGGTGTATGGTCATCTTTGACCTATGACACTCCTCTAGAATTTCTTTCCTCAGTCCTTCATCTTTTGGGACATAAAGTCATTTATCCCTAAGTAAACTTCCATCGTCGACTAACAAATATTTGACCAAATGGGGAAAGGTCTCCTTCTTTCGCACTTTCTCTTTTAAGTCCCTTATTTCTTCGTCAAGGTCTTACGTACCCCGAATCCACTTTTTAGAGTGGGTCTAACAGTAATAGCTCCGAGAAAACCGTTGGAAGTTACTGGTGAGGGCTGCAAGTTAAAATTAAAGAGAAACTCTAACTGTTTCCATTCTGAGATTGCATTACAGAATGCATGTTTTCTACTTAACGCATCCGCCACGACATTCCCTTTTCCCAGGGTATACTGGATTATAAAATCAAAAGAGGCAGTATATTCCATCCACCGTTGTTGCCTCAAATTCAGATCGCATTAGGAAAGCAAATATTTTGTGGATTTCTGGTCGGTAAAAAGTTAAAATCTCTCCCCTAAAAGATATTGCCTCCACATTTTCAAGGCAAACACTACTGCGGCTAACTCAAGGTCATGAACTGGGTACCTCTTCTCTGGGTCCTCGAGTTGTCTATTAGCATAAGCAACAACCCTTCCTTCTTGCATATAAACCTCCCCTAAACCGGTTCCGCATGCATTAGTGTAAACTTTTAATAATTTTGAACCATCAGGTATAATAAGGATTGACACACTAATTAATACTTCTTTTAATTTCTTGAAGGTCACGTCATATTTATAACTCCAAGAAAATACAAAATTCTTCTTTGTCAGTTGAGTTAAAGGAGTAGCAATCTTTGCGAAGTCTTTAATGAATTTCCGATAATATCCATCCAATCCAAGGAAGCTCCTTATTTTTGTAGCATTTCGGGGTATTCTCCATTCCTTGATTGCCTCGTTCTTTGTGGGGTCTACTGCCAAGACTTTATACTTGATACGATATGTCCCCAAAATCTAACTTCTTCCCTCCAGAAATGGCACTTCGAGAATTTTACTTTCAATTGGTTCTTTCGTAATATTCCCAAAAACTTGTTTTAAGTGACTTTCATGTTCTTTATGGTCCTTTGAAAATATAAGGATATAAACTACAAAGACTACCACAATCTTATTTAGAATGCCCCTAAACACTCTACTCATGAGGTCAATAAAGAAGGAAGGTGCATTCATAAGTCCAAAGGGCATAACTTCCCATTGGAACAATCTATCCGACATCCTAAACGCGGTTTTATCCGTACTGTCCTCCTAAATTCTTTACTGGTGAAATCCAATGGTAAGGTCTAATTGGGAAAATACTCGGGCTCCTCTCAAGTGGTCAAATAATCATCAATTCTAGGTAAGGGGTGCCTATTCTTCTTGGTCAACTTATTAGGCTCCATATAATCAACACAAAGTCTTAGAGACCCGTTGTTTTGGTGGAAAACACAACATGTGCACTCCATTCAAAGGTACTTCTCCGAATGAAGCCTTTCTGTAGTAACTCTAAAATATGCTTATCCAATTTCCTTCTTTCTTTAGGCGCCATATGCCTCAACGGTAAAGCTACTGGTCTAGCGTCCTTCTCTAGGTCAGTACGAATAGATATTTCTCTATGGGGTGGAAGTCTTGTGTCTTCCTCAAAGACATCCAAGAACTCACATACTATAGGGACCGAAGATGGTCCTTTTGATCTAGGAGATAAGTAATAGAATAAGGCTTTATCCTTCTTCCTAACATTACAAGGAATACTCAGACTATGTCCTTCTCGACTCCTAAGACGAACGATTCTCTTGTCGCAATCTAAGATGGCCCCATAAAATGATAGCCAATCCATACCTAGGATAAGGTCATACCCCATAAAATCCAACGCATATGCTCCGCATAGGAATTCGACATCGTAGATCTCCAATACTAGGTCATTGCAAAACAACTCAAGATACTTAGCTCCTCTTATAGGGTTGGCCAGCTCTATCGGATTACTAGAGATAGATAATGGAAGGTTCAACAGATTAACTAGCCTTTTAGCTATAAAATAATGGGTCGCTCCCAAATCGAACAAGGTGTACACAGAAATTCCTAAAAAGAAGTTATACCTTCAAGTGTGGGTTGACCTTGGTCTCATAGGGGTCGGCATTGTATCGTGCTTCCACCAATGTATAATTCTGGCCATTTCGGATAACTTTAGGCTTTGGGCAGTCCTTAGACATGTGTCCTTCCTCATGACAATTAAAACACTTTCCTTTAAAAAAATTGCCAAAGAAACCCTGCAATCCTTGGTCTCATGGGCCTTGCAGTTGCACCTCGTACAAGTCTTAGCTTCCTTTTTGAAGTTTCCTCATTTCTTCTTGTTCGTCCACCATTCCTTTTTCTTATCTTTATTAGAACTTCCTTCTCCCTTCTCACCATCCTTATTCTCCTTGGAGCCTTCAGCCGTGCATAGAATAGCCGTCACCACTAAGGTTTCGAAGGTTGCTTCGAACGTTACTTGTGATAACAAAGTGTCCTTCAATGGGGAGTTTGACCCCTTAACAAAACTTAAGGCTTTGTTCATTGGGTATCCACCAATCCCCTACCAAACTTACTTAATTCGATGAATTTGGTCATGTACTCTTGCATGCTTAAACTTCCTTGATTGAGATGGATAATTTTTTTTAACTAGATCGTCATCTTGGCTTTTGGAAAAAACTTTTCTTTGAAGTAGGTTTTTAATTTGGCCCATGTAAATATTCAGCCCTCGTTCTCTCTAGATACTAAGTTCCACCATTTAAGGGCCTCTTCTTTCAAGTGTCGGGCTGCAATCCTCCTATCTACTTTGTCTGGCCATCCCGTAGCCTCGAAAATTCTTTTGCAGTCCGTTATCCAAGTTTGGGCTTTAGTAAAACCCTCTGTTCCTGAGAATGATTTCCCACCAAGTTTTGTGAAGTTCTTATATAATCAAGAAAAATCAAAGGTTACCTCAACGGTAGGAGCTGTAGGCACCGTGGGGGCAGGACTAGCAACAAAGACATGTTCCACAGTATGAAGATACTGTTAGAACCATTCTGGAAAATAATGAAGCCTTGCCTGGTTTACCAGTTCGAAAGGATTATCAGACATTCTACTATCTGAAAAGAAAGAGGAAGAATCCTTCGGTATATACTTCTGAGATAATATTTAAGCTGAAAAAGGAAGAAAACAATAAAGTTGCCTCGTATAGATGCTTATTCTTATTGGGTTAAGTATATATGTCATATATATATAGTTTGAAATACTTTATCAAAATATAAATATGTTTCTCATGCGTATAATTTCCCTATAATCAGGTAACCTACACTTTGATACCAAATGTAACAACCCGCCCGGAATGGGCCTAAATTTTAACCTAGAAAAGCCCATCGAAACTTAGAGCCACTCTAAACAGGTCGTTGGTTCCTGTAAGGAATCACATTTGCAAAGAAAAATAAATAGACAATGCATTAAGGAAATCTCACATTGCGGAATGAGAAAGTATAATACCAAAATATAATGTACCATTTTATTAAAAAGCCACAGAATTCAAACACAGATTGTCAAGGTACAATTATTCCATAGGTACATCAACATACTCATCATTAGAAGTTTCCATAAGCAATGTAACAATGATAACTAATAATAGCATAATATCTCAAATTTTGTCTTCAGTCTCCATCATTGCTTCATCTATTTAATCTACTCCACCTACAGACCTACTGGATATGTTAAGGAGAGGGGTCAGAAAATAAAGTCTTGCGTGACTGAAAATAGTATTTACTTAAAGACCATACCTTAGATTTAGCAGGATATATATATATATATATATATATATATATATATATATATATCAAAGTATGTCTATGCAACACATAAACATTCACGTGAACATAAAGTATCTAACCAATGAGGTGGATATCCGAGTCAATCGCTTAAGACCTCCATTAGTACATTTAGGGTAAAGACCCAACGAGGTGGGCATCCAAGGTCACTTAAGGCCCTTATTGAAGGTAGATTCTTATGATCTCTTGTAACTCTAAGGCGGACCCTAGGCCCTTAAGACCTTGTCCTAATATGTAAATTTTCTTAAGTTTATACTCTCATAAGTAATATGAAAAGTAGTATTTCGAACGTTACTACTCAACTGATATTACGGTAGAACACCTATGCCGCTTAAGATTCCCTTAGATAGTTGATGAGCATGTTATGGCCGCGTATCAAATATAAACCAATCATTTCCCTAGTTTAGCCCTTACAAGCTTCTAAAGGAAGTTGATATCCCCCGTGAACTACCCTACTCCGTTACCACTATGTCTAACCACATTCAGAGAAGAAGGAACCATATACTTACTTCAAATCTAATAAGGATGGGTCCCATGACTTTGGTACCTGTCCAAGGAATAAGCCTTCGGAGAGGATCCTAGTTCTAACCACTTAAGACCTAAACTAGATAAGGAAAGAATCATCCACTTAAGACCTTCACAAGGCATAGTAAACCTGCCTATTTTCACACACAATAGGTTTATATATATATACACATTATACCTCTCACATTAAACCGTCTATCTATAGATGTTGGATATACCGGGTGATCCCGGGCTGACTTCTACTACAAGCGGTTTAACCTCGTGTCATAGTGTACTAAACTTGAATGGTCCATGGCACACAGACCTCTCACATTAGTCGAATCCACTTGTGGTTGCTGGATTTGTCGGTCGGTTCCAGACAGACTTCTACCACAAATGGCAACTAACCTCGTGTTTGTGTGTCATTATTTAATATATACATACATACATACATATATATATATATATATAAGCCATTCTACACAAAAGCAATCAATATATGATGACATTTCAAATTCAAATCTTATCCTAATCATAGTTACTACGTCATTATTACGCTATTTTCGTTAATTATGCTAAATAAGTAAAATATTTAGTACTTATAAATAAGCCTAGTTTTCGTATGAACGAGAGAACGTTTTAGCGAGGTAAAATTGTCAACTTGGTCTAATTAAAGGCATACAAGTTAATTTTCACATTCAACCGCTACATTCTTGGCATAATTACAGATAGCAGTAATGGAAAAATACAATATATAATTAAACTTGCATCCTAGGCTTGTAAGGATAATTCTAGTAATGAATCAAGAACAGGGCGTAAATTTCTTAAATCATACATATCCATATATATATATACACACACACACATGCATAAACCTTTATTTATCTAATTTACCACTTCTTATGTTGTACATAAAAATGTTCATATTTAATTGGCTTCAAATCAGAAAACGTTCACTTTATCTAATTAGAATAGTGTAACGACCCAAATATAAATTTGAATATTTAAATATATTTATATTATAATAGAAATATTAATGGATTTCAGTATTTAATTCATTTATTAAAAATGAAGGTTGAAAATTAATTTCTATTTAATTACAAACGAGCTTGTAATGTCACCGTAGTTCGTAATATCACGTTTTTAACTTGAATTGAGTATACAGGATCCGATATAAGTCGAAATTCTGTGAAACAAGAAACATTTGAATCTGGTTGATTATATTTTTATAATGAAAGAAAAAAAATCAAGATTTCATGTTATAGATTGTTAGTTATTTCCAAATTGAATTTTCAAATAGTCGCTATGGAAATCGTTAATAAACGATAACGTTTTTCAATAAATTTAAAAGGGTTTTAATATAATTTGGATATTGTATAACCCGAAAATGTTAATATTGAGTTATATAATCCATATTGGTTTATATTTGAAGCTATATGATATTTCCATTTGGATATTTATGGTAATAATAATTTATTATTATTTAATTGGATTTGTTTGGAATTTAATTAATATTTTATCGATATTATTATAAGCCTTGTAGTCATTTTGCAAACAACCCCGGTTTTCGAATAAACGAGTTTCATTGGAACCATAATGTTAAATTATCGTACAAAACCAAATTTCGTGGTAAACCAATGTTATATGTAACAAAGATAGCCATAAATGTCTAGGTTTTTATTTAATCGTTTTATCGATTTAGGTTGGACATTAAGAATAACTAATTATCTAACAAACTCCATTCTCAGCGAAATTAATTTTATTAAATCTGTAATGATTTAATTTTTATAGTATTTCAATTTTCAAGTTATTTAGATTTATTTTGTGATCATACACAATTTAAAAGTGTGTAGATTCACATATATGAGTTATAAAGGAATTTTCACCAACAATCTCGGAATTCGACGAAACCTTTTCCATCGTGTCCGGAATATTGTTTTTGTAACACCCCACCTCTGCTAATGCCACTCTTGCAAGGACATTAGCTTTGGAGGGGCGTTAAACAAGGTAAACATGCATGCAGATATCACAAGACAGAATATATAAGTAAAACAGAGTAGTAAAGCAGCGGATAAAACTAGCATTTCAAAACCATAGTTAAGTTACAACAAAGTACTTGATCATTATTTTCCAACAAACAAAGTCTAGCATAAACTTAAAAACTGAAATACATAAAGTACTATCCCCAAAATGAAGTGATAAACCATAACTAGCTCAATGTACGAGACCGTACATGAGCAAATCCAGTAAGCAAGCTGTAAAGATCCAAGCTAAGCTCCAATGTTCCCACCCTGAGGACCTAGGGGGGGGGGGGGAAACGGAAGAAAAGAGGCGAAAAAAAAAACGGGTCAGTCAAAAAGACTGGTAAGCCCTACTACTATCTGTCTATGAACTAGTAAAGTTAACTGACATGAGAAGCTGAGATGAACATAAGGATAACAACATACTGGCATGATGATTAACTAACAAGATAGATAAAGGTGTCATCGCATAACTAAGGTTAAGTTTTGCACCACGGGTGTACTAGCATTCTAACATGTCAAGTAAAAACAAGAATTGATCCCTTGGCCCAAGCTTGGCCCAAATAGTTTGAGATGACCTAGATCAAGGTCCAACTACACAGTCTAGTCGATCGGCTCCCTATAAGCCTAACTCGTCAAGTGTCGGTGTCATACGGCCTAATCATGTAATGTAGTTGACTGTGCAGGGTCCACCCTAGGGTGTATCAGGCCCTATGGTGTAACCCTCTGACACCATTACAGGATGCACAGTCCAAACCTACCGGTGCTCGTGTTCAACTCCGGACTTGATGTGCACGACCATGGTCCGCCTGAACAACCGGGGCATCATTCAGCCGTCTCTTTTGGTCTCTTACAACCAGCCCAGTAATCGTGCCCCACCCTAGCCTAGTCCTAGGGTCTTATGATACTACCTAGAAGGTTACTGCTGAAAAGGACCACGCAACTAGGGTTTCTTAACGGGTTAAATGTGGTTAACCCGATCCACACGTGGATTAAATTGGTTAAGAGTACCCAAGGCTCCCGACTTAACCTCGATTAATCCATCAAGCCCAAATTGGTTAAGTATTAAGTGGACCATGACTTAACCCTAATCAGGAGGCATTAATTAACTTAATGCGCTTTAACCTCTCACATTAGACTTTGTTGTGGTTACTAGTTAAGCCGGGCGGGTCCGGGTAGATTTATACCACAACTAGGTCTAACCTCGGGTTCGAGCACAACATGACCAACTTCTCACATTGGGTCCTATTGTTTGTAGCCACTAGTTAAGCCGGGCGGGTCCGGGTAGATTTATGCTACAAACTCAACCCAACCTCGAGTTGGCCACACTCATATTTGCTAAGCGTCATGTCCATTATGTTTCCAAAACATAATTACAAGTTAACATATCACGTTATGTTATAAAAACCATGTTTATGTCATAATGTTACCCAACCCCAACGTAATCCCATCGTTTACATAATCGCAACAACGCATAAAGGATAAGATGGGGAACTTAGTATAATCATGTCATAAAGGTATTGAAGCCACAAGTTTATCATGGTGGCATATGAAATGTACATATGTTCATATACTTGCATATTGCATTATTAGGCTTCAAAAGCATGCATAAAACCAAACTTAGCATATGAGTGATACATGGTGATAAATAACATGTAGAAGTTGCTAGAAGTTCGCATTTAGGCTCACATGCAAGTTATCATAAGGGATATGATAACTTTCATGTTGCCAAAATGCAACCTTTAACATAAAGCTTGAAGTTTTAAGGCCATAAACTCAAGTTTAACTTGCATAACATGATAACATGTGTATAATGATCAACCCAAACTTGCATAACATGATAACATGTGTCATACATAACTTGCATAATGATCAACCAAACTTGCATATAATGATCAACCAAACTTGCATATAATGATCAACCAAACTTGCATATAATGATCAACCAAACTTGCATATAATGATCAACCAAACTTGCATATAATGATCAACCAAACTTGCGTCATTCATTTAACTTTAGAGTTCAATAAAAAGAAAGTAGAAAAGGGCTGACTATGCTATGAAGACACAAATTAATATTTATTATAAAGATTGAGAAGAAGCCCTTATGCAAGCACCAAAAACCCAAATATGCAAGCTCCAAATGAAAACCGTTGAGCCAATTCAATAAAAACCCTTGCTTTGAAATAGAAATGTTGCAACTTGACTTGAATGCAAGCTAAGAACACTCATACAAGTTTGAAAACACTTGTATGAACTCAAAATCTCTCATAGAAATTAACTTAGAAATTTTAGCATGAGAGTGGAGGCCATGAGAGGAACAAATTTGACATAGTTTAGTTGTAGGATTGAATAATGGTGATTTAGGCTAGGTTTGGGGTCTTTTTATAGAGGATTAGGATAGTATTAGCCATAGGATTAACCCTAGATTCAATCCAAGCCATCAAAGCATGTCTTGGGGAAGAAGTCAAGTGTAGGAACCATCTAGGGCCTTTAGATTAAAGCTGAACCATGAGAACCATTCAAATGCAAAATCTGCATTTGAGCGAATCGGCCCACGGGTTGACAGCCAAACACCCTGGATTAACCCCTAGTCGACCCAGCGGGCTTGGGTCGACCTAAAAATCGGCCGGTTCGGTTATTCCCCTCTCCCAATTCGCTGTTTTGAACATTTTTGCATATTTATTTATTTAATTTTCAATTATATATATATATCAATATATATATTTCTCTGCGCAACCCATTTCACTTAATTAAGTATACTTTAATTTGTGAATTTTTCGTGAAACTTCGCGAGGCCATATCTTGGTCATACGGACTCCGATTTTCGAAAACTCGGACTCTATTTCGCGTATTTTTCCGAGACGAACGCAATGGCACAGCCCGTTTCCCTTGATTCAGATTTTACAGTTTAATTCTGCCTCCATTTATGTTATAACATGTTATTCAAAAATACGGGTTGTTACATTCTCCCCTCCTTAAAGGATTTCGTCCCCGAAATCTCCAAGTTAGGAAGAACGTATCTGTGACGGCAAGGAATTTCGCTCGGTCCGAACCAGTCGCTAAACCGACCCAGACCATTCGAAACGCCCTATCGTTTGAGAACAGGACAAAACAGAACACATACAGAAGAACATTTCATTGCTTATTACAACAATGCATCAGATTACAAGAATATACAGAGTATAAATGAAGATTACACAGAAATATCAGAGATTTAAATTACATTTAAATACATAGCAGCGGAAAAATAATACAATACACAACTAGAATGAGATATACGGATACAAAGCTTTCCGGATATCGTTCCAGCTGTAAACCAGGACCCTGTGAATATAAATCTGCAAAACCAAAACTACTAGCTGCCCGTGTCAAAATAAGGGCACCCAGAGTTTAGGTTAAAACAATAAACTCCAGGTCAGTCATGTGACTGGTGTGAGAACTAAAACAGTTTTTAATCTTTATTTTCAAAGGTAAATCAAGGGACCACGCCGTATAACATGGAACGGGTTTCCTCCCAGGAATACCAGTGCATAAAACAAACAACGCAATGCTAAATAAAGAAAGATGAAGCTGTTATAAGACCCAGGTCCTATCACACAATGCAACGCAAGCCGAGGGATAGGGTTTTCCCTTATAACAGCCAAAGAATGCTTGATACGTTTAAAACAAATCATTTGATACTATAATAAGTGCATAGTGTATAAAACAACTTCAAATCATAAGTATCAATCATAGGCGGCATGGGTACCATATATCATGTCGCCATATATAGGTTTACAAATAAAACCGCAAAGTCACGTATTTGGAAATTGGATTTCCGTCTATGAACCGAGGCAAAAGATAGTCCTCAACCGATTCGAGACAATCTAGCCTACCATGTCTCAGGATCAGAGCTCGAGTGACCCTAGGAGCGACAGGGCTGGTCCACCGATGTGGATTAAAATGCCTGAACACTACGTTTCCCCGCCCTTTGGGGCGCAAATGAGCCATCAAATGACTCCATCGGTTCGAGAACGACCGATCAATCCAAGGCGCCTCGCAACAGCAACAACCACATAAGTCAAACTCGTCAGGGCGTGTAAAACCACTGACGCCACTTTTAGCTAGAAAGAAACGCAAGTCCTCCCTGAGGTCCGTCTCCCGTTTTTGGTTCATACCGGGTGTGATACTCGCGAAGTAAAACGTTACACAAAGCTACGCCACAAAGGCCGTGCTTTGATCATCACCACAAGACTTTGCTTTTCAACAGAAGCCTCGATCAATTGCCACTTAGGCATGCCACACAGGCAATTCACTCCATGCGTTTGATATCCATCAATATATAACCCCTGAGCTCGTACGTCTCAGAGAAGGGCGTTAAGCAAGAGAATAAATTCTCCGCCGCCAAGCAGATATATATTTAATAGAGATCAATCACACGGACTAAAATCCAATGTCAGACACACAGTCCATTTACAAGTCCGTTTTGGGTCTGAACGAAACCGGAGGCACCTAGTACCCCGCATATCCATCGATCTCCAAGTACGTCTGGACGATCACTAACTGTTTCCATCTTCTTGGGTGTACAGCCCAATCAAGATCATCAGTTATCACCCAAACGACGTGAAGACCTCCGGTCTTCGACCACCGTCTTCACCTTCGACTTATCGTCGTATCAGTTATTCAGAATGGGATAAACCCGGTCTTTCCGAATAACTCGCGTATATTTTAAATAAGTGTTACACAAACACAACATACGCCTCATTCCAATTCATTAGTCACTAACCGTAAATTAATCAAGAGAATAATTCCTCAAATATTAACCCCGAAGGCCGAAACCAACATCAGATCAATATTCAGAAAACCATTCTGCTTGGCTAACCGACAGT
This sequence comes from Allium sativum, assembly GCA_030737875.1. NCBI lineage: Eukaryota > Viridiplantae > Streptophyta > Magnoliopsida > Asparagales > Amaryllidaceae > Allium > Allium sativum. The sequence goes on along the minus strand of CM060920.1, from coordinate 273,317,229 downwards.
TAGTTTCTAAATTTCACATTCATAGGGAAAGGTTCCCATTAATTTTATCCAAGATAAATTCCTTGAATTTATTCTTTGTTCTATTTTTGAATATCAATTCAAAACTAGTCGGGATTAACGAACCTTACCGAAGTAATCATTTGTTTTAATTTCCCAATCCCAACCTATTCATCCCATGAAGTAAAACTGGTAATACTTCATATCTAACACCACAGTGTTATCGGTAAATTCAATTACCATTTCTCGTTCAAATCTAATTAAAGATTTAACTATCGCCTGGAGCAAAACTGGTGATACTCCATTTTCGATCATTTCAATCTAATTAAAGATTCATTAAAACTCCACTTAGTTTTAATCGTTAACTGGTTTAAAGAATCAGTGTCGTTTAAAACACGGTACACAATAAACCCAAAATCACATTCCATTAATTATCGGGGTTAAAGAACGAGTGTTATTTAAAACACTGTCCACGATAAACCCAAGAATCAATATCAATTCAATTCCAATTAAATATTATTTAATTGGTACACTTCATTAAATCTAAATAAAAAGATTTAATCTTTCCTCAATTCGGTTCAAGAACAGTGTTAGTGAAGACACCATTCACGACAAACCCAAATCACATTTGATATTGAATACAAGGCTCTGAATAGAAAATATACCGGCTTATATTCAATATCAAATTCTACGACTAACAAACATCGCATTGGAAATAACGATATATATATATCTTTCAAATTTCCATAACAACATTTGTATAATCACGAAATCCAACATCGAAATATTCCGAAGACAATTTCGATTCAAATCCATTCCAATGCAATCATTGGAAATTCTGGTTATTTTCAAAACCCTTTTCAAATTCAATTTATTTATTTAAAAATAAATAGAATTATAATTCTAGTTCAAAACTAGTTCATTTCGATAAAAATCTATTTTTATCTTTTCAAATATGGAGTTTTTCATCCCAATTCTTCACAAATCATTTCTTATGATTTTACACAAATTATTACTATTTTTAATAATTTTATCAAGGCCCGTACAGTCGATTTCCATCAATGGCCATCGAACTGCACTTACAGCGACCTTTTTCAAATTTGATTTGGACATAATTCCAAATCCAACTGTTAGATTTCAAATTACTAATATTCATTAGAAAGCTCTTTTCGATACGAACCCAACGGTTCCAGTTTTAGGAGAATCCGACGGTCGGATCTCCCGTAATGTCCGTTTGAAATAAATGGACGAAATTCGCGAACTGCCGCGGCGCGGCGCGTTCTATTCAGGCCATTATATTATATATATAATATATAATATATATTTCGTCGATTTCTATTTAAAACAAATTATATAAATAGTTTTAAAATTCGTTTCAAAAGCAATTTCAACTTCCATTTCTATTCAAATCAAAATTGAATTCTTCTTTATAACTTCGTTTTAAAATTCATTTCTATTCAATTCAAATTTCAATTCAATTTGAATTCATTTTCAATTCACTTTCAATTCAATTTGAATTCGTTTTCAATTCAATTCATTTCGAAATCGTTTTCAATTCAATTCATTTCGAAATCGTTTTCAATTCAATTCATTTCGAAATCGTTTTCAATTCAATTCATTTCGAAATCGTTTTCAATTCAATTCATTTCGAAATCGTTTTCAATTCAATTCATTTCGAAATCGTTTTCAATTCAATTCATTTCGAAATCGTTTTCAATTCAATTCATTTCGAAATCGTTTTCAATTCAATTCATTTCGAAATCGTTTTCAATTCAATTCATTTCGAAATCGTTTTCAATTCAATTCATTTCGAAATCGTTTTCCATTCAATTCATTTCGAAATCGTTTTCAATTCAATTCATTTCGAAATCGTTTCAATTCAATTCATTTCGAAATCGTTTTCAATTCAATTCATTTCGAAATCGTTTTCAATTCATTTCGAAATCGTTTTCAATTCAATTCATTTCGAAATCGTTTCAATTCAATTCATTTCGAAATCGTTTTCAATTCAATTCATTTCGAAATCGTTTTCAATTCAATTCATTTCGAAATCGTTTTCAATTCAATTCATTTCGAAATCGTTTTCAATTCAATTCATTTCGAAATCGTTTTCAATTCAATTCATTTCGAAATCGTTTCAATTCAATTCATTTCGAAATCGTTTCAATTCAATTCATTTCGAAATCGTTTTCAATTCAATTCATTTCGAAATCGTTTTCAATTCAATTCATTTCGAAATCGTTTTCCATTCAATTCATTTCGAAATCGTTTTCAATTCAATTCATTTCGAAATCGTTTTCAATTCAATTCATTTCGAAATCGTTTTCAATTCAATTCATTTCGAAATCGTTTTCAATTCAATTCATTTCGAAATCGTTTTCAATTCAATTCATTTCGAAATCGTCAAAATGGCGTCAATCTAATCAACACGGCTTCATATATTTCTATTTTCAAATATTCTATTTCAAATATTTCTATTTCAAATATTTCTTTTTCAAAATAGTTGCCAATACTAAAATATTTCGTTCAACACATGACCAATCTCAATGGATGAGTACTGTCAACACATGAACCTTTATTTTATAATATTCTTTATTTTTCAAATTGGAATGAGGCCCAATCAATTACCATATAAAGTTAATTATATGGATTTTCATACAACACATGTATATCATAGCATTGAAAAATAATCAACCATCAACCAAAGTGTACTACACTGTATAAGCATCAAATATAGATATTCAACGCTTATAACAGCCTGCCAATCAATCGATCGACACATTTAATCAATCAGGATGAGTGAACTTCAAATTCCATCCCAACACCCGTGTGGGGTTTCAAACAATCAAACGCATATTTTATTTGTGCAGTTGGGCGATGTGTAAAATTTATCGTCCCAATCAATGTCATTCAAATAGGTGTACATAAACAAACCGTCCGGTTTATAAATGAATATTTTATTTTATTCACTTCACGTTAAAAATTATATTTTTAACGATAAAACATTTTATTTCAACCTATGAATTTCTATTCAATTCATTTACACAATAAAATGGTATTTTTATTTTTCTAACATATTTAAGAAAATTTCGGCGGCATAACGGCACGATACTAGAAACGGGACGAGGCCTAGCCTTATCCCCGGTCTAGTGAAGGCCCACGCCATTCACACATCAATCAAATCAATTCGTTATGCAAACCACAAAATTTGAGTAAGAGTCTAACCTAGCCTTACTCCTTCGCCTTATAACGGCGCACGTCTAATCCTAACCAATTTATCGATTCGATTTTTCACACCACAAACCACATTCAAACCAATATCGCAATCAATCACCAAACAGCCAAACAAACAAGTCCATGGTCTGTGGACGATTGTGTCGGGTGCTACTAAGCACCGTCTGCATCCTAGTATATATATAACTAGAAAAATTAAATTGAAAGGTGAGAAGTTCTCACATATAGCTATCCTAGCTCCACGGCACTTCTAATGCAGGAAATCTTCGCCAACTCGCCTTTTTGTCGCTTTCGCCCGTATTCTCTACATATGTAAAAATCAAATTTTTACTTTGCTATTCAATATATAAAAATCGAATTTTTACTTTGCTTCTCAATATATAAAAATCGGATTTTTTACTTTGAAGTTCAATATATAAAAATCATATTTTTATTTCGAAGTTCAATATATAAAAATCATATTTTTATCCTCATAAAAATATTTCAATTCCAAGAAAATCTAATCTTTCATTTCAAAGAAAATCTCTTTTTCAATTCTAGGGAAAATCCATTTTCCAATTCAAAGAAAATCTATATTCGAAATCAAAGAAAATCTATATTCGAAATCAAAGAAATATCTATTCTTTAAGCGAAGAAAAATCTAATCTTCTTATGATAGAAATTCAATCTTTTTCTTTATTTTCCTAAAACCTTAATTTCAGTTTTAAAATGAAAATAAGTTTTCAATTTTTAAAAATAAAATAAAATCAGTTTTATTTTAGAAAAGAAAATAAAAATCTGTTTTTTTATATGCTTTTGAAAATCAGTTTTAACTTCTCTAAAATCAGTTTTAACTTTTAAACAAATCAGATTTAAAATCTTAAAAAAAATCAGTTTTTAAAAATTCTTAAAAAAAATCAGTTTTAACTCTCATTTTAAAAATTCAGTTTTTAAAATTCTTTAAATTCAGTTTTTAAAATCTTTTTAAAAATCAGTTTCAGTTTTCAATCTTTTTATAAAAATCAAAATCAGTTTCAGTTTTCAGTTTTCAATCTTTTTATAAAAATCAAAATTCTCCTTTAAAAAAAAATCAGATTTATAACCTTTTAAAAAAAAATCAGTTTAAAATACTTTTTAAAAAATCAGTTTTTTCCTTAAAAAAAACAGTTTTATCCCTGTTCAAAAAAAAATCAGCATTACAGAATTAAAATAAAAATAAAATAAATAAAATACTCACATGTCGCGAAGAAGGGGGGTGACTGTCGAGCTCGGCGGTGCTCGCTGGGGCTATTGCGGTGGCTCGGGGTGGCTTCTTCCGTCGATCTAGGGTTTGGTAAGGGGTGTTGGGGGCGTCGAACTGGGCTGGGGAGGAATGGGCTTTGGCGGGCGGAGGCGGCTGGCGGAGCGCCTGATGGCGGCGGCGCTAGGGTTCAAGGGGGGGTCGATGGGTTTTAGCTGAGCGGGTTTTTTTCTTTTTCTTTTTGTTTTCCTTTGAATGAAAACGAGAAGAGGGGGGGGGGTATATGAAAAATATATATATTTAATTATTTAATTACTTTTAAAAAGCAACTTTTATTTTCGACCTCAAAATGAGACCCACCGCCTGTCGTCCATAGCTAATTACCCCCATTCCGAACACAATGGGATGTGTATCGCAAGCTGATTTAATTGTTACAATCAGTTTCCGTTAGATTTACATTTAAATCACTATATTGAATTTTAAACGTACATTTCAAATTACCGGGGTCACATACTAACTAGAAAAATTCCAGAAAAATATTTTCTAGCTTCGTATTGACGATACGGTCCTAACAAGACTAGTTTCATCGAATTCTGAGACCGTTTGAAAAATGGCCAATTTCCAGTCGATTAAAATCAACGGAAATGGTCAAAACACGTTTTCCTTTGCCACGCTCACATATTGATTCGAAAAATTATGAAATTTGAAACCTAGCAATAACTTGACACTGCGGATCCAACAAAAGTGGTTTCGTCGAAATCCGAGGTCATTTGCAAAATGTCCATTTTTAAGGGCCAGAATTCCATAGCGACTATTCAGAATTTTCAACTGGACATATCTTATCATTTATAAAGTGAAATCTCAGTTTGTTAACTTCGTTGGAAAGATATTATCAATTAGATCCTAATGTTTTTGGTTTCACTAAAATCCGGATTGTTTTGCTCCCGGTACATTCAATTGAAGTCTGAAATCGAATTATCGAACTACCGCGCTATTTTCAATTCTATTATAATTATATATATAATTATTTATATTCTAACGACGACGTACATAATATATACGTTCGAATTATATTCAAAATAATTTTTCTCGTCGATTTTATTTAAAATAATCTATTTTAAATAATCAAAATCCGCTAAAATTGCCAAAATAAAAATTTTAAACTGGCCCAGATTTTCGGGTTATTACAATCTCCCCCACTTAAAACTTTTCGTCCCCGAAAAGGAACAAAGTCGAAAGTGGTTTAACAATTCAACTCAACTTCCATTGTTTCGATTACGGCTTAAGTTCCTCAACTTTTCAGTTTCTAAGAACTTTTTAAAAATTTCAAAAATTTGGCTAACACCCTAAATTTTCGAAAAATTTCGCCATAACCTCCCCTGCACCGGGAGCATCGGGGAATTTCAAATAGCTTCCCCGGTCCTTCAGATCTCAAAAAGAAAAAGAAAAAGCCAAGCGGCTAGCCAATAGGCTCACAAAATCATCATCACCCAAACAAAACAGGAAATTATGTAGTAAACATGTACCTATTTGTCGGGCAAACAAATTTTATTCTCTGCTCTAGCCTCCTTGCTATGACCTGTTCAATGTAAGTATATGTATATGCAAGCAAATGCGACCAATTTCCAATTTAATTCAATATTTGATGCAATTAGGCATAATGGTTCAAAATTAGCAAACAATTAGGCAAACAACACACACATCAATCAATTAGTGAATTTAACGTTTCAAATTCATAATTTTGATATGTATATACAGAAAATCATGTTTTGATGCCAATTCACAACAAAGTGTTCTAGCTATATAAGTTTTGGTTCTCACACCAGTCTAATGGAAATATATAGAAATCACACCTTCGAAACTCGAATGTGAATACTAATGATGATGCACCATCATCAGAATCATCCCCGGGTGCCTAAAATGTGACTCTATATCTATCCAGTATATTAAAACTTCGACTATACGTTCATGACGCGTATACGCGAAATCTATATATACTCGATTGTCCATATTCAAAATAAATAAATAATTCAAATACGTATAAAACGATTTAAATTTTCAAAAAAAAATTTGTTTTCATTTGAAAAATATACTCTTCACACTCGTTCTAGGATACTACTGATCCTATCTCTAACGAGTCATTCTAATTGGATATTACTAATCCAATATCTGATGAATTCTTTCGTATGGTTCTAATGTGCCTTGTTCTCTGAGCTTTGTAAACCAAAGCTCTGATACCAAATGTGACGACAAGGAATTTCGCTCGGTCCGAACCAGTCGCTAAACCGACCCAGACCATTCGAAACGCCCTATCGTTTGAGAACAGGACAAAACAGAACACATACAGAAGAACATTTCATTGCTTATTACAACAATGCATCAGATTACAAGAATATACAGAGTATAAATGAAGATTACACAGAAATATCAGAGATTTAAATTACATTTAAATACATAGCAGCGGAAAAATAATACAATACACAACTAGAATGAGATATACGGATACAAAGCTTTCCGGATATTGTTCCAGCTGTAAACCAGGACCCTGTGAATATAAATCTGCAAAACCAAAACTACTAGCTGCCCGTGTCAAAATAAGGGCACCCAGAGTTTAGGTTAAAACAATAAACTCCAGGTCAGTCATGTGACTGGTGTGAGAACTAAAACAGTTTTTAATCTTTATTTTCAAAGGTAAATCAAGGGACCACGCCGTATAACACGGAACGGGTTTCCTCCCAGGAATACCAGTGCATAAAACAAACAACGCAGTGCTAAATAAAGAAAGATGGAGCTGTTATAAGACCCAGATCCTATCACACAATGCAACGCAAGCCGAGGGATAGGGTTTTCCCTTATAACAGCCAAAGAATGCTTGATACGTTTAAAACAAATCATTTGATACTATAATAAGTGCATAGTGTATAAAACAACTTCAAATCATAAGTATCAATCATAGGCGGCATGGGTACCATATATCATGTCGCCATATATAGGTTTACAAATAAAACCGCAAAGTCACGTATTTGGAAATTGGATTTCCGTCTATGAACCGAGGCAAAAGATAGTCCTCAACCGATTCGAGACAATCTAGCCTACCATGTCTCAGGATCAGAGCTCGAGTGACCCTAGGAGCGACAGGGCCGGTCCACCGATGTGGATTAAAATGCCTGAACACTACGTTTCCCCGCCCTTTGGGGCGCAAATGAGCCATCAAATGACTCCATCGGTTCGAGAACGACCAATCAATCCGAGGCGCCTCGCAACAGCAACAACCACATAAGTCAAACTCGTCAGGGCGTGTAAAACCACTGACGCCACTTTGAGCTAGAAAGAAACGCAAGTCCTCCCTGAGGTCCGTCTCCCGTTTTTGGTTCATACCGGGTGTGATACTCGCGAAGTAAAACGTTACACAAAGCTACGCCACAAAGGCCGTGCTTTGATCATCACCACAAGACTTTGCTTTTCAACAGAAGCCTCGATCAATTGCCACTTAGGCATGCCACACAGGCAATTCACTCCATGCGTTTGATATCCATCAATATATAACCCCTGAGCTCGTACGTCTCAGAGAAGGGCGTTAAGCAAGAGAATAAATTCTCCGCCGCCAAGCAGATATATATTTAATAGAGATCAATCACACGGACTAAAATCCAATGTCAGACACACAGTCCATTTACAAGTCCGTTCTGGGTCTGAACGAAACCGGAGGCACCTAGTACCTCGCATATCCATCGATCTCCAAGTACGTCTGGACGATCACTAACTGTTTCCATCTTCTTGGGTGTACAGCCCAATCAAGATCATCAGTTATCACCCAAACGACGTGAAGACCTCCGGTCTTCGACCACCGTCTTCACCTTCGACTTATCGTCGTATCAGTTATTCAGAATGGGATAAACCCGGTCTTTCCGAATAACTCGCGTATATTTTAAATAAGTGTTACACAAACACAACATACGCCTCATTCCAATTCATTAGTCACTAACCGTAAATTAATCAAGAGAATAATTCCCCAAATATTAACCCCGAAGGCCGAAACCAACATCAGATCAATATTCAGAAAACCATTCTGCTTGGCTAACCGACAGTTAGTTTCTAAATTTCACATTCATAGGGAAAGGTTCCCATTAATTTTATCCAAGATAAATTCCTTGAATTTATTCTTTGTTCTATTTTTGAATATCAATTCAAAACTAGTCGGGATTAACGAACCTTACCGAAGTAATCATTTGTTTTAATTTCCCAATCCCAACCTATTCATCCCATGAAGTAAAACTGGTAATACATCATATCTAACACCACAGTGTTATCGGTAAATTCAATTACCATTTCTCGTTCAAATCTAATTAAAGATTTAACTATCGCCTGGAGCAAAACTGGTGATACTCCATTTTCGATCATTTCAATCTAATTAAAGATTCATTAAAACTCCACTTAGTTTTATTCGTTAACTGGGTTAAAGAATCAGTGTCATTTAAAACACGGTTCACAATAAACCCAAAATCACATTCCATTAATTATCGGGTTAAAGAACGAGTGTTATTTAAAACACTGTCCACGATAAACCCAAGAATCAATATCAATTCAATTCCAATTAAATATTTATTTAATTGGTACACTTCATTAAATCTAAATAAAAAGATTTAATCTTTCCTCAACTGGCTTCAAGAACAGTGTTAGTGAAGACACCATTCACGACAAACCCAAATCACATTTGATATTCAATACAAGGCTCTGAATAGAAAATATACCGGCTTATATTCAATATCAAATTCTACGACTAACAAACATCGCATTGGAAATAACGATATATATATATATATCTTTCAAATTTCCATAACAACATTTGTATAATCACGAAATCCAACATCGAAATATTCCGAAGACAATTTCGATTCAAATCCATTCCAATGCAATCATTGGAAATTCTGGTTATTTTCAAAACCCTTTTCAAATTCAATTTATTTATTTAAAAATAAATAGAATTATAATTCTAGTTCAAAACTAGTTCATTTCGATAAAAATCTATTTTTATCTTTTCAAATATGGAGTTTTTCATCCCAATTCTTCACAAATCATTTCTTATGATTTTACACAAATTATTACTATTTTTAATAATTTTATCAAGGCCCGTACAGTCGATTTCCATCAATGGCCATCGAACTGCACTTACAACGACCTTTTTCAAATTTGATTTGGACATAATTCCAAATCCAACCGTTAGATTTCAAATTCCTAATATTCATTAGAAAGCTCTTTTCGATACGAACCCAACGGTTCCGGTTTTAGGAGAATCCGACGGTCGGATCTCCCGTAATGTCCGTTTGAAATAAATGGTCGAAATTCGCGAACTGCCGCGGCGCGGCGCGTTCTATTCAGGCCATTATATTATATATATAATATATAATATATATTTCGTCGATTTCTATTTAAAACGAATTATATAAATAGTTTTAAAATTCATTTCAAAAGCAATTTCAACTTCCATTTCAATTCAAATCAAAATTGAATTCTTCTTTATAACTTCGTTTTAAAATTCATTTCTATTCAATTCAAATTTCAATTCAATTTGAATTCATTTTCAATTCACTTTCAATTCAATTTGAATTCGTTTTCAATTCAATTCATTTCGAAATCGTTTTCAATTCAATTCATTTCGAAATTGTTTTCAATTCAATTCATTTCGAAATCGTTTTCAATTCAATTCATTTCGAAATCGTTTTCAATTCAATTCATTTCGAAATCGTTTTCAATTCAATTCATTTCGAAATCGTTTTCAATTCAATTCATTTCGAAATCGTTTTCAATTCAATTCATTTCGAAATCGTTTTCAATTCAATTCATTTCGAAATAGTTTTCAATTCAATTCATTTCGAAATCGTTTTCAATTCAATTCATTTCGAAATCGTTTTCAATTCAATTCATTTCGAAATCGTTTTCAATTCAATTCATTTCGAAATCGTTTCAATTCAATTCATTTCGAAATCGTTTTCAATTCAATTCATTTCGAAATCGTTTTCAATTCAATTCATTTCGAAATCGTTTTCAATTCAATTCATTTCGAAATCGTTTCAATTCAATTCATTTCGAAATCGTTTTCAATTCAATTCATTTCGAAATCGTTTTCAATTCAATTCATTTCGAAATCGTTTTCAATTCAATTCATTTCGAAATCGTTTTCAATTCAATTCATTTCGAAATCGTTTCAATTCAATTCATTTCGAAATCGTTTCAATTCAATTCATTTCGAAATCGTTTTCAATTCAATTCATTTCGAAATCGTTTTCAATTCAATTCATTTCGAAATCGTTTTCCATTCAATTCATTTCGAAATCGTTTTCAATTCAATTCATTTCGAAATCGTTTTCAATTCAATTCATTTCGAAATCGTTTTCAATTCAATTCATTTCGAAATCGTTTTCAATTCAATTCATTTCGAAATCGTTTTCAATTCAATTCATTTCGAAATCGTTTTCAATTCAATTCATTTCGAAATCGTCAAAATGGCGTCAATCTAATCAACACGGCTTCATATATTTCTATTTTCAAATATTCTATTTCAAATATTTCTATTTCAAATATTTCTTTTTCAAAATAGTTGCCAATACTAAAATATTTCGTTCAACACATGACCAATCTCAATGGATGAGTATTGTCAACACATGAACCTTTATTTTATAATATTCTTTATTTTTCATATTGGAATGAGGCCCAATCAATTACCATATAAAGTTAATTATATGGATTTTCATACAACACATGTATATCGTAGCATTGAAAAATAATCAACCATCAACCAAAGTGCACTACACTGTATAAGCATCAAATATAGATATTCAACGCTTATAACAGCCTGTCAATCAATCGATCGACACATTTAATCAATCAGCATGAGTGAACTTCAAATTCCATCCCAACACCCGTGTGGGGTTTCAAACAATCAAACGCATATTTTATTTGTGCAGTTGGGCGATGTGTAAAATTTATCGTCCCAATCAATGTCATTCAAATAGGTGTACATAAACAAACCGTCCGGTTTATAAATGAATATTTTATTTTATTCACTTCACGTTAAAAATTATATTTTTAACGATAAAACATTTTATTTCAACCTATGAATTTCTATTCAATTCATTTACACAATAAAATGGTATTTTTATTTTTCTAACATATTTTAGAAAATTTCGGCGGCATAACGGCACGATACTAGAAACGGGACGAGGCCTAGCCTTATCCCCGGTCTAGTGAAGGCCCACGCCATTCACACATCAATCAAATCAATTCGTTATGCAAACCACAAAATTTGGAGTAAGAGTCTAACCTAGCCTTACTCCTTCGCCTTATAACGGCGCACGTCTAATCCTAACCAATTTATCGATTCGATTTTTCACACCACAAACCACATTCAAACCAATATCGCAATCAATCACCAAACAGCCAAACAAACAAGTCCATGGTCTGTGGACGATTGTGTCGGGTGCTACTAAGCACCGTCTGCATCCTAGTATATATATAACTAGAAAAATTAAATTGAAAGGTGAGAAGTTCTCACATATAGCTATCCTAGCTCCACGGCACTTCTAATGCAGGAAATCTTCGCCAACTCGCCTTTTTGTCGCTTTCGCCCATATTCTCTACATATGTAAAAATCGAATTTTTACTTTGCTATTCAATATATAAAAATCGAATTTTTACTTTGCTTCTCAATATATAAAAATCGGATTTTTACTTTGAAGTTCAATATATAAAAATCATATTTTTATTTCGAAGTTCAATATATAAAAATCATATTTTTATCCTCATAAAAATATTTCAATTCCAAGAAAATCTAATCTTTCATTTCAAAGAAAATCTCTTTTTCAATTCTAGGGAAAATCCATTTTCCAATTCAAAGAAAATCTATATTCGAAATCAAAGAAAATCTATATTCGAAATCAAAGAAATATCTATTCTTTAAGCGAAGAAAAATCTAATCTTCTTATGATAGAAATTCAATCTTTTTCTTTATTTTCCTAAAACCTTAATTTCAGTTTTAAAATGAAAATAAGTTTTCAATTTTTAAAAATAAAATAAAATCAGTTTTATTTTAGAAAAGAAAATAAAAATCTGTTTTTTTATATGCTTTTGAAAATCAGTTTTAACTTCTCTAAAATCAGTTTTAACTTTTAAACAAATCAGATTTAAAATCTTAAAAAAAATCAGTTTTTAAAAATTCTTAAAAAAATCAGTTTTAACTCTCATTTTAAAAATTCAGTTTTTAAAATTCTTTAAATTCAGTTTTTAAAATCTTTTTAAAAATCAGTTTCAGTTTTCAATCTTTTTATAAAAATCAAAATCAGTTTCAGTTTTCAGTTTTCAATCTTTTTATAAAAATCAAAATTCTCCTTTAAAAAAATAATCAGATTTATAACCTTTTAAAAAAAAAATTAGTTTAAAATACTTTTTAAAAAATCAGTTTTTTCCTTAAAAAAAACAGTTTTATCCCTGTTCAAAAAAAATCAGCATTACAGAATTAAAATAAAAATAAAATAAATAAAATACTCACATGTCGCGAAGAAGGGGGGGTGACTGTCGAGCTCGGCGGTGCTCGCTGGGGCTATTGCGGTGGCTCGGGGTGGCTTCTTCCGTCGATCTAGGGTTTGGTAAGGGGTGTTGGGGGCGTCGAACTGGGCTGGGGAGGAAGGGGCTTTGGCGGGCGGAGGCGGCTGGCGGAGCGCCTGATGGCGGCGGCGCTAGGGTTCAAGGGGGGGGGTCGATGGGTTTTAGCTGAGCGGGTTTTTTTTTTTCCCTTTGAATGAAAACGAGAAGAGGGGGGGGGGGGTATATGAAAAATATATATATTTAATTATTTAATTTCTTTTAAAAAGCAACTTTTATTTTCGACCTCAAAATGAGACCCACCGCCTGTCGTCCATAGCTAATTACCCCCATTCCGAACACAATGGGATGTGTATCGCAAGCTGATTTAATTGTTACAATCAGTTTCCGTTAGATTTACATTTAAATCACTATATTGAATTTTAAACGTACATTTCAAATTACCGGGGTCACATACTAACTAGAAAAATTCCAGAAAAATATTTTCTAGCTTCGTATTGACGATACGGTCCTAACAAGACTAGTTTCATCGAATTCTGAGACCGTTTGAAAAATGGCCAATTTCCAGTCGATTAAAATCAACGGAAATGGTCAAAACACGTTTTCCTTTGCCACGCTCACATATTGATTCGAAAAATTATGAAATTTGAAACCTAGCAATAACTTGACACTGCGGATCCAACAAAAGTGGTTTCGTCGAAATCCGAGGTCATTTGCAAAATGTCCATTTTTAAGGGCCTGAATTCCATAGCGACTATTCAGAATTTTCAACTGGACATATCTTATCATTTATAAAGTGAAATCTCAGTTTGTTAACTTCGTTGGAAAGATATTATCAATTAGATCCTAATGTTTTTGGTTTCACTAAAATCCGGATTGTTTTGCTCCCGGTACATTCAATTGAAGTCTGAAATCGAATTATCGAACTACCGCGCCATTTTCAATTCTATTATAATTATATATATAATTATTTATATTCTAACGACGACGTACATAATATATACGTTCGAATTATATTCAAAATAAATTTTCTCGTCGATTTTATTTAAAATAATCTATTTTAAATAATCAAAATCCGCTAAAATTGCCAAAATAAAAATTTTAAACTGGCCCAGATTTTCGGGTTATTACAGTATCCTACCATCCATCATCCATCTACTCAAAACATCATCCACGAGCAATCATTGTCCTTAAAAGGTTCTAAATGCTGTATGATCATATGCAAAGGTGTGTGTATATGTACTTATCTAATGCGAAAATCAGGAGGTTACTGATTCAGTAAACCCCCTTAATGCAAAATATGTTAGTGAAATGAGTCCATATGTATGCAAATTCCTAACATAATTTATAATCTCTACATGAGTGCACATAACATTCATCCATATGCAACATCCACGTGATAGCATAACAAGTTTTCATCCATGAATAAGCATAAACACTCATGCATATGCGGTATGAAAGTGTGTGAGCCGATCTTAGTGCCTAACGTGTATTATGCATCCACGAGTATCCACTTGCAAACACTTGCAACCACTTGCAAACATCAAACATAACATGTTTCAAATACATGTTTCAACCAAGGGTTTCTACCTAAGGTTCTCATGACAAGATTTACGAAACAAGATAAACTAGATAAGCATGGATAGCAAAGGGAAGATATACCAATCTAGGAAAAGAGATTGAAAATGTATCCTCCAAGAGAAATGGATAAAGCACGCGCCTCTTCTCCTTGGTTTCCCAAGTTACGTCTCCCTCTGTTTCACTCCATTGCGCCTTAACAAGCTTAACTTCTTTACTTCTTAGCTTCTTTGTCTTCATTTCCATGATACGAATCGGAGCTCGTCTCAGGGTTGCTTCATCCTCTACCTCCATGTCTTCAAGAATACTTGGTTCAACCACTTTGGCGGGTCTGTGCAAACACTTCCGGAGATGCGAGACATGAAAGACATTATGCACTCCGGCCAGCTTCTCGGCAATTCCACCTTATAATTCATCTTCCCGACTCTTTCTGTAGTAGGGAAGGGTCCTACGATCCTTGGTGTCAGCGAACCATATTTCGCAAAGGAGAAATCTTCACAAAGACCATATCTCCAAATTTTAAATTCCAAGTCTGTCCTTCGCTTGTCTGCATAGGATTTCTGTCTGTCTTGGGCCGTTCTTATCCGTCTTCGAATCAATTCAACCCTATCGGATGTGTCCCTTATCATGTCGGGCTCAATTATAAGCTTATCCGTCGTCTTCCCACCAACATGTTGGTGGCTTGCACGGCCTCCCATACGAAGCTTCAAATGGTGCCATCCCTATGCTGGCTTGATAGTTATTATTATAAGCAAACTCTACAAGAGGAAGGTGGTCTTCCCAAGTACCACCGAAGTCGAGAACACAAAACCTCAAAAGATCTTCTAGCACTCTATTCACCCTTTCGGTTTGGCCATCCGTCCGGGGGTGATAGGCTGTACTCAGATTCAATCGCGTACCCATTGCTTCTTGCAAACTGTTCCAGAACTGGCTAGTGAAAATTGGGTCACGATCACTAACTATGCTAGAAGGAACTTCATGCAGCCGCACTATCTTTTGAAGATAAACAGATGCTTGCCGCGATACGGTCCTCTTGCTTTTCACCAGAATAAAATGGGCTCTCTTTGTAAATCTATCAATTATTACCCATATCCTATAAAGCCCAAATAGTTTGGTGGCGAACTTCTTCACCCCAACCATATATCACAAATAGGCTAGCCATACTCCTTAGGGGGTTTGTAACATAACTAAGATTGAGGATAGGACTGAGAGGATATACTTAAAAGGTAGCATGCGAGTAAGCTCTACAAAACAATAGGGATCAAGGATATACTCTTAGAAAGAGATTAAATGCGCGTATCTAGACTTCAATCTTCTAAGCCGCATTTTTCTTGTGCTTATTCCCATCGTTCCTTGACCGTCTTTTAACTTCACAATTCTGTAGTTCTTAATTCTTATTTCCAAAATATGAGTTAGAACTCATTTCATCGTTGCCTCTCATTCCACTTCCACTTATTCTTTGCCTAAAATACTTGGCTTTCACCCAACTGCGTACTCATGGTTTCATGCAAGCTTTCCAAGATTCGTTAGTGAATCTTGGATCTCGTTTACATACTATACGGTATCCCATGCAGAAAACTATCTCTTGAAAACAGTGCCAATCCATGTTGCCAAACTGGAGCTGAGGTAAGGGCTCTCTTGAGCCTTTGAAAAGCAAGCTCACACTCCAAGTCCCATGCAAAGACTAAGTTCTTCTTCGTCAACTTAGTAAGAGGGGCCGAAATCTTAGCGAAGTCCCTAATGAACTTCCTATAGTAGCCTGAGACGACCCGATTTCCCGTTCTCACGGAAACAAGGTTATCTTTGGAATATAACACAGAAACATATAATAGCAGAACAGAATTAAATAAATACACCAGAATGAACAACAAAATATACTGGATAAAAGTAATCATCAGAGTTACACAGTATACAGGATCTTACTTAGTACAAATACAGTTCAGCTATACATAAATGTCTACAGCGGAAATAAACAAAGTATGTACAATAGGAGCTGAACAGCATAAAAAGAAATAAATGATAGAATCCATCTTCAGCTCCAGCTATCCAGAAAGAACCAGCTAAACCTGAATACAAGGCTGCCCGTGTAGAAAAAGGGGGCACCCGAGTTTGAGAGTGAAACAAACTACGAGTCAGTCATGGGACTGGTATGAGAAATCCACTCAACACATATATAATTGGCTAATCACAGGACCACGCCACTTTCGTGGAACGGGTTTACTCCATTGGATTGCCAGTGCTTTAAAACAAATCTTTCTTTTAAACATCGCTATGCTTTTTTAAAAAATGAAGCCGTTATAAGACTCAGTTCCCATCACACAATGCAACGCAAACCGGAGGATAGAGTTTTTACCTTATAACGGCCAAGATATGCTTGATACGAATAAAACAAAGGCATTTGATATTATTGCTAGTGTTTATATGTTTTGAAAACAATTTCAAATCATAACTATCAATCATAGACGGCATTAATGCCCCATACCACTATGTCGCCATATATAGGTATACAATCAAAATCGCATCGTCACGTATTTGGAAATTGGATTTCCGTCATGAACCAAGGCAAAAGATAGTCCTTACCGAATTCGAGACAATCTAGCCCATGTCTCAGGATCAGAACGCATCAACCCTTTAGATCGTCAGGGCCGGTCCACCGATGTGGATTATTATGCCTGAACACTACGTTTCTCCGCCCTTTGGGGCGTAAACGAGCCAACGAATGACTCCATCGGACCCGGATCGTCCGATCAAACCGAGGCGCCTCACAACAGCAACAACCACATAGGTGAAAAGTATATAAATGTCAGGGCTGGTAGGTCACTGACACCACCCTAGCTAGAAAGAAACGCAGGCCCTCCCTGAGGTCCTTCTCCCGTTTTAGGTTCATACCGGGGTGTGAGGCTCGCGAATTCACGTTATACACAAAGCTACGCCACACAGGCGGTGGTTTGATCATCACCACAAGACTTTGCTTTTCAACAGAAGCCCTGATCACTGCATCTTAGCATGCCACACAGGCAATTCATACCGTGCAACTGATGGCTATCAATCACACAGAACAAATTCCAATGTCGGACACACAGTCCATTTACAAGTCCATTCTGGGTCCGAACGAAACCGGAGGCACTAAATACCTCGCAAACCCTTCGATCAACACGTACGTCTGGACGACCACCACTCATTATCCATATTTCGGGATGCCTCCCAATCAGGACCTCGGTTACCATCCAAACGAGGTGAAGATCTCCGGTCTTCGACCATCGTCTTCATCTTCGAATTTCAATCGTCGGTCGATTATTCGAAATGAGAATTAACTCGGACTTTCCAAATAATTCACGTATATTTAGAATTTCAAATCGATTTATTTCAATGGTTAAATTATTCGACAACACCAATTGTGTTCTTTAATGTAATTTTCACACCAAACACATTCAACCATCAAAAGCCACACAAATCAAGCAAATTCAGTTTATTTCCATTCCATATCGTTTCCAATATTTTATAACGATTTATCGCTATTTTTCTTTATTTTAAAATAGCCATTTTATTCAAAACGACGCTTCGGGCCATAAGGCGGCCGTGGCGCTGTTTTTTCTTCAGATTTGATTTACACATATCTGAAAATCTAACCGTTGGATCTTCACAAAATTTACATCATTAGAAAGGTCTTTTCAAAACGAATCCAACGGTTCCAGTTTCGGGAAAATCCGACGGTCGGATCTCCCGGTACAATCGTTTGAAATTTCGATTTCAAAATACGAACTGCAGCGTCGTTATTCGATTAAATATAATTCTATTTATATTTATATATAAATAAAATCGATTCTGGCGCTGTTTTTCTTCAAATTTGAATTAAACATTCCAGACAATCCAACCGTTGGATTTTTACAAGGTTGGTGCCGTTGGAAAGATTATTCCAAGGCGAACCCGACGGTTGAGGTTTCGGGAAAATCCAATGGTCGGATTTCCCGTACTAGTCGTTTGAAATCACGGTTTCAAAATACGAACTGCACGGCCTCGTTTCGTTTTAATTTTATTTATATTTATATATTTATATAAATATAGTTCATTCAATGATTTCCATATCGTTTTCACTTCAAATATTTTTCTAACGCCTTAAATTTTGGAAAAATTTCGCCATAACCTCCCCTGCACCGGGAGCATCGGGAAATCGCAAATAGCGTTCCCGGTCCTTCTAATCTCAAAAAGAAAAAGAAGAAGCCAAGCGGCTAGCCAACAGGCTCAAAATCATCACCCAAACAAATCAGTAAATGTGTACCTATTTGTCGGGCACAAAATTTAATTCCTCTTCTCTAGCCCCTTTGCTATAACCTGTTCAATGAATATGCATGTACATATATATACAGTTCTTATCATTTATCATTTTCTATTCGACTTCATATTTGATTTCAATTTGGTTTAAAAACACCATTCATTCTAATGTTACATAAATAGGTGCAAATCATTTCATTAGCTAATTAATGAATATTTCATCTCATATATGTTTATTTCGAACAAGTGGCTATTTTTAACACTTCACATTTCAACGATTTATGCATACAATAAAAATGCGATTTTTATTGTAAAACGATTCATTTCAAAACACTACTTTTCTATATAGTTCATATAGTCAATAAAAGGTGATTTTTATTATCAAACGATTTATTTCAAAATATGAATACCATTCAACACATGAATTTCTAATCAACGAATGAATATCAATTCAACACATGAATGTTTTCAATAGTTTTTATATATAGATAAAAATGTGATTTTTATCATCAAACGATTTATTTCAAAATATGAATTCCATTCAATACATGAATTTCTAATCAACGAATGAATATCAATTCAACACATGAATGTTTTCAATAATTTTTATATATAGATAAAAATGTGATTTTTATTATCGAACGATTTATTTCAAAATATGAATACCATTCAACACATGAATTTCTAAACAACGAATGAATATCAATTCAACACATGAATGTTTTCTATACAATGAATAAATATAGTTTAAGCATATGAAAATAATTCAAACACACAAATATTATTCAAAATTTCGGTAGCATAACGGCAGGGTAGTTACACCGGCACCGTCCCTAGTACGGCTCCTCGCTCTACCTTAAAACCTCGCGGTTTTTGACAATGGGGATCATGCATCTAGTTCGCACGCAGGCGGCATGTATATATTTATTTCATTTCCACAAACTAATCCTATGTGGTTTCAACCAAATATTTCACAACCACCAATGGGTATTTTTCAACCACAATCAACCAATATCAATCACAAACAATCCCAAACAATCATTCGCTATCAACCAATTATCACAACAATTTCAATCAATAAATATCGTCCATGGTTTGTGGACGAGGGGCGTATATATATATATATATATATATATATATATTTATATAGCAATTCACTTTTACTTCACACATATATATATAAATTTTAAATCAGAAATCTCACCAATAGCTATCCAGTACCACGACTCTTCCTTTATAGAAATCTTCGCCTTTTGTCGCTTTTGCCCGTATTCTCTACACATGTAAAAATCGAATTTTTACTATGCTACTCAATATATAAAAATATGATTTTTCTTTCGACTTTCGATATATAAAAATATGATTTTTACTTTCGACTTTCGATATATAAAAATATGATTTTTTCTTTGACTTTCAATATTTAAAAATATGATTTTTACTTTGACTTTCAATATTTAAAAATATGATTTTTACTTTGACTTTCGATATATAAAAATATGATTTTTACTTTCGACTTTCGATATATAAAAATATGATTTTTACTTTTTAAAGTTCAGTTTTTATTTCCTTTTTAAAAATCAGGTTTTAAAATTCTTTTAAATGAAATCAGTTTTTACTTTCTTTACAAAAAATCCAGTTTTAAAAATTCTTTTATAAAAATCTGTTTTATACTTTTAAAACTTTCAGTTTTATATTTTTTTAAAAATTTCAGTTTTAAACTTTTTTAAAAATTTCAGTTTTAAACTTTTTTAAAAATTTCAGTTTTAAACTTTTTAAAAATTCAGTTTTAAACTTTTAAAAATTCAGTTTTATATTTTTAACAAAAATCAGTTTTTAACTTTTAACAAAAATTAGTTTTTAACTTTGTTAAAACAAATCAGTTTATATTTCTAAAACAAAACCAGTTTTTATTTTTCTTAAAAATTCAGTTTTTATTTTTCTTAAAAATTCAGTTTTTAAAAATGCTTTTTAAAAATTCAGAATTAAAATAAAATAAATAAATAAATAAAGTAACACTTACAGAGAGGGGGGGGGGGGGTTTCTGGTGGCGGTCGGCGGTGGAAGGATCGTCGGCTGGGGGTTTCCTGGTGGTGGTCGGCGGCTTCAGCTTCGCGAGCGAGGGGGGGGGGGGCTTCAACGGAGCTCGAGCGATCGGGGGGGGGGGGGTGCTCAGGCGGAGGCAGGGCTTGGAGGAGGACAGGGCGGTGGCGTCGATGTCTGGGGGCGGCGGCGATTTGCTTAGGGTTTTTTTTTTTTTTTATTCTGTTTAAATGAAATGAACGGGGAGGGGCCAATGAAGAAAAGGAGGGAGAGAAAATTAAAATATATATATATATATATATATATATATATTTTTATTAATTAATTATTTAATTTTGGTAAAAAGGGTTGACTTTTACATACGACCTCGAAACGAGGCCCACCGCCTGTCGCCCATAGCGTTTCACCCCCATTCCGAACACAATGGGATATGTATCGCAAGCTGATTCGATTGTTACAATCAGTTTCCTTTTGAATTTTCATTTAAATCACTATATTGAATTTTAAACGTTCATTTCGATTGGTCGGATTCGTTAGAAAGATATCATCAATTAGATACTAATGTTTTTGGTCTCACTAAAATCCGGATTGTTTTGCACCCGGTATATTCAATTGAAGTTTGAAATCGAATTATCGAACTACCGCGCCATTTTCAATTCTATATATAATTATAATTAATTATATTCGTTTTCAAATGTCGATTCGAACTCAGTTTTCATCGCTATTATTTAAAATATTTATTTTAAATAATTAAAATCCATTATTTTAGCCAATTTAAAAATTTTAAATTGGTTCAGATTTTCTGGGTCGTTACATAGCCTGCCAGACCGAGAAAGCTTCTTACTTCGGTTGCATTCCTCGGAGTCTTCCAGTCTTGAACCACAACCACTTTTGTGGGATCCACCGCTATGCCTTGCTTAGAAACTATATGTCCAAGAAACCGAACTTCCCTTCTCCAGAAATGACATTTGGAGAACTTGGCTTTCAACTGATGCGCTCTAAGCGTATCCATCACTTCCTTGAGATGTCTGGCATGTTCTTCCTCATCCTTTGAGAAGATCAGAATATCATCCACGAAGACAACAACAAACTTGTTGAGGAACTCCCTGAGCACCCTACTCATAAAGTCTACGAAGTATGCGGGTGCATTAGTCAAACCGAATGGCATGACAAGCCATTCAAAGAATCCATCTGGAGTCCTAAACACAGTTTTATCAATACTATCCTCAGCTACTCTAAGATGATGGAATCGGTAGCTAGATCGAGCTGAGAGAAAACAGAAGCACCAACAAACTGGTCAAAGAGATCATCAATCCTTGGTAACGGGTGCCTATTCTTCTTTGTCAGCTTGTTCAATTCTCGATAATCAACACATAGACGAAGCGAACCATCCGCCTTAGTAGCGAATACCACCGGAGCACCCCATTCAGAAATGCTTCGTCTAATAAAATTCTTCTCAAGCAACTCCTTGATTTGCTTACTGAGCTCCCTTCTTTTACGAGGGGCCATGTGCCTAACCGGCAATGATACTGGCTTGGCATTATCGACTAGATAAATGCGGAAATCTATCTCTCGTTTAGGGGGTAACCCCTTAACTTCTTCAAAGACATCGGGATAGTCTCGGACCACCCTTACAGATTGCAGATCATCGATGGACGAGTCGAGAGAATCAAGATAACATAACATGACGGGACCTCTAGGGTTACAAGAAATTTCTAGGGTATTACCAAGGCGAGTCATGAGCCTCTCCACCCTATGCTCACAATCGAGGATGGCTCCATAACTGGACAACCAATCCATGCCCAAGACCAACCCATATCCCGTGACCCTGAGAACATAAGCACTACACGTGAATTCTACGGCCAAAATAGAAATTTTCAAATCCACCCAAATCATCGACAGATGGGCGGAACCCCCAATTGGATTTGAAACACAAACGGGATCCTCAACTAGGCTAGTACTTAGGTGCAAACCTTCAACAAAATCAGAAATAAACTATACGATGCGCCAGAATCAAACAAGGTATGAACACGGAAATCAGAAATGTAAACGAGGTTTTCTACAGAAATACTACCTCGATCAAGAACTGGAGCGATGTTGAGAGTATGCACTAGCCCTCCAGAAGGTCCTGCACGCTGATTCTGCCCTTGCCTTTGTCCTTGCTTCTTGGGGCAATCCTTGCTAAGATGTCCAGGCTCTCCACAATGAAAGCATTCGCCCAACTTCCTCTTCTTCTTCCTACAGTCTTTGGCTATGTGCCCAGTAATCCCACAGAAGTTGCACTTCCTCCTTTCTCTTGACTTGTTGTTCTTGCTATGGTTGTTCTTATCTCTTTCCTCGGTATCTTCCTTCTTGCCTTGGGACTCATTTGCCTTGACCTCCTTCTTGCCACTCTTATCTTCCTCTTGAAGTAAGGCCATATTCACCATATTTTCGAAGGTCGCCCCCAGGGGTATATGAGATATGGCCAAACAACGCAATGGCTCATTCAATCCTAGAGCAAAGCATAGGGCCTTCTTCCGAGCGGTTGTAACCCATTCTAGATAGAACTGAGCAAGTTGATTAAACTTATCCACGTATTCTCTAACGGTCATGTCCCCTTGCTTTAGTGATAGGAACCTCTCTAGCTGAAGGTTCTCTTCTGCTGATGATAAAAACTTTAGTTCAAACCTTCTCCTAAAGTTATCCCAAGTCTCAATGGGTCTAGTTGTGGTGGTGACTACCCACCAATAAGCAGCTTCCCCTTTCAATAGCCATACCGCCAACAGAACTTTCCTACGATCTTCCACATCAAAGATAGCAAAGAGGTCTTCAGTTTCCTTTAACCAGTTTCTTGCCTCCACGGGAGTCTCCGTTCCGACAAAATTCTTGCAACCCATCGCTTTAAAATCTTTGCAAAGCCTTGCGAAATCCTCTTGCGGATGCTGAGGGGGAGAAGGAACCTCAGCTACGGGAGGAGGAGAGATGTTAGCGACGGGGGAAGGAGGAGGAATGTTCGTGGGGCCGGCTTCATTCGCCCTTGCCTCCATAAATCTCCAGAATCAGACGGGTACTTTTACGCCTTCTGGGATGTTAAAGCGATTGGCCATACTAAAACGAAGAAAAAGATAGATTCAGAACGAAGAAACGAAGGATAGGGCTATGGCTTTTGGGGAATAGCCTTTTTAAAATAACTAGACTTTTCTTGGAAAATACTTAATTGGTTTTGAAAATAGTTTTTCAAAAGGTAAGTTTCAAAAACACTTTTGCTCAAATCTTGTAAACCTTATGCTCTGATACCAAATGTAACACCCCACCTCCGCTAATGCCACTCTTGCAAGGACATTAGCTTTGGAGGGGCGTTAAACAAGGTAAACATGCATGCAGATATCACAAGACAGAATATATATGTAAAACAGAGTAGTAAAGCAGCGGATAAAACTAGCATTTCAAAACCATAGTTAAGTTACAACAAAGTACTTGATCATTATTTTCCAACAAACAAAGTCTAGCATAAACTTAAAAACTGAAATACATAAAGTACTATCCCCAAAATGAAGTGATAAACCATAACTAGCTCAATGTCCGAGACCGTACATGAGCAAATCCAGTAAGCAAGCTGTAAAGATCCAAGCTAAGCTCCAATGTTCCCACCCTGAGGACCTGAGGGGGGGGGGGGGGGAAACGGAAGAAAAGAGGCGAAAGAAAACGGGTCAGTCAAAAAGACTGGTAAGCCCTACTACTATCTGTCTATGAACTAGTAAAGTTAACTGGCATGAGAAGCTGAGATGAACATAAGGATAACAACATACTGGCATGATGATTAACTAACAAGATAGATAAAGGTGTCATCGCATAATTAAGGTTAAGTTTTGCACCACGGGTGTACTAGCATTCTAACATGTCAAGTAAAAACAAGAATTGATCCCTTGGCCCAAGCTTGGCCCAAATAGTTTGAGATGACCTAGATCAAGGTCCAACTACACAGTCTAGTCGATCAGCTCCCTATAAGCCTAACTCGTCAAGTGTCGGTGTCATACGGCCTAATCATGTAATGTAGTTGACTGTGCAAGGTCCACCCTAGGGTGTATCAGGCCCTATGGTGTAACCCTCTGACACCATTACAGGATGCATAGTCCAAACCTACCGGTGCCCGTGTTCAACTCCGGACTTGATGTGCACGACCATGGTCCGCCTGAACAACCGGGGCATCATTCAGCCGTCTCTTTTGGTCTCTTACAATCAGCCCAGTAATCGTGCCCCACCCTAGCCTAGTCCTAGGGTCTTATGATACTACCTAAAAGGTTACTGCTGAAAAGGACCACGCAACTAGGGTTTCTTAACGGGTTAAATGTGGTTAACCCGATCCACACGTGGATTAAATTGGTTAAGAGTACCCAAGGCTCCTGACTTAACCTCGATTAATCCATCAAGCCCAAATTGGTTAAGTATTAAGTGGACCATGACTTAACCCTAATCAGGAGGCATTAATTAACTTAATGCTCTTTAACCTCTCACATTAGACTTTGTTGTGGTTACTAGTTAAGCCGGGCGGGTCCGGGTAGCTTTATACCACAACTAGGTCTAACCTCGGGTTCGAGCACAACATGACCAACTTCTCACATTGGGTCCTATTGTTTGTAGCCACTAGTTAAGCCGGGCGGGTCCGGGTAGATTTATGCTACAAACTCAACCCAACCTCGAGTTGGCCACACTCATATTTGCTAAGCGTCATGTCCATTATGTTTCCAAAACATAATTACAAGTTAACATATCACATTATGTTATAAAAACCATGTTTATGTCATAATGTTACCCAACCCCAACGCAATCCCATCGTTTACATGATCGCAACAACGCATAAAGGATAAGATAGGGAACTTAGCATAATCATGTCATAAAGGTATTGAAGCAACAAGTTTATCATGGTGGCATATGAAATGTACATATGTTCATATACTTGCATATTGCATTATTAGGCTTCAAAAGCATGCATAAAACCAAACTTAGCATATGAGTGATACATGGTGATAAATAACATGTAGAAGTTGCTAGAAGTTCGCATTTAGGCTCACATGCAAGTTATCATAAGGGATATGATAACTTTCATGTTGCCAAAATGCAACCTTTAACATAAAGCTTGAGGTTTTAAGGCCATAAACTCAAGTTTAACTTGCATAACATGATAACATGTGTATAATGATCAACCCAAACTTGCATAACATGATAACATGTGTCATACATAACTTGCATAATGATCAACCAAACTTGCATATAATGATCAACCAAACTTGCATATAATGATCAACCAAACTTGCATATAATGATCAACCAAACTTGCATCATTCATTTAACTTTAGAGTTCAATAAAAAGAAAGTAGAAAAGGGCTTACTATGCTATGAAGACACAAATTAATATTTATTATAAAGATTGAGACGAAGCCCTTATGCAAGCACCAAAAACCCAAATATGCAAGCTCCAAATGAAAACCCTTGAGCCAATTCAATAAAAACCCTTGCTTTGAAATAGAAATGTTGCAATTTGACTTGAATGCAAGCAAAGAACACTCATACACGTTTGAAAACACTTGTATGAACTCAAAATCTCTCATAGAAATTAACTTAGAAATTTTAGCATGAGAGTGGAGGCCATGAGAGGAACAAATGTGACATAGTTTAGTTGTAGGATTGAATAATGGTGATTTAGGCTAGGTTTGGGGTCTTTTTATAGAGGATTAGGATAGTATTAGCCATAGGATTAACCCTAGATTCAATCCAAGCCATCAAAGCATGTCTTGGGGAAGAAGTCAAGTGTAGGAACCATCTAGGGCCTTTAGCTTAAAGCTGAACCATGAGAACCATTCAAATGCAAAATCTGCATTTGAGCGAATCGGCCCACGGGTTGACAGCCAAACACCCTGGATTAACCCCTAGTCGACCCAGCGGGCTTGGGTCGACCTCAAAAATCGGCCGGTTCGGTTATTCCCCTCTCCCAATTCGCTGTTTTGAACACTTTTGCATATTTATTTATTTAATTTTCAATTTTATATATATATATATATATATATATCAATATATATATATTTCTCTGCGCAACCCATTTCACTTAATTAAGTATACTTTAATTTGTGAATTTTTCGTGAAACTTCGCGAGGCCATATCTTGGTCATACGGACTCCGATTTTCGAAAACTCGGACTCTATTTCGCTTATTTTTCCGAGACGAACGCAATGGCATAGCCGGTTTCCCTTGATTCAGATTTTATAGTTTAATTCTGCCTCCATTTATGTTATAACATGTTATTCAAAAATACGTGCTGTTACAGTTTTATGCTAGGATTTCAATTTTCATCTTGATCGGAGGTTATTTGTAGGTGTTTTTGAATAACATGTTATAACATTTTAGATATTCAATGTATCGCACAGTGACCGTTCGCGAATTTCAACCATTAACTTGAAATGGACGTAACGGGAAATCCCATAGTCGGATTCTCCTAAATCCAGTACCGTTGGGTTCGTATCGAAAAGATCTTTACAATGGATATATGAGATTTAAATTTGAATGGTTAGATTTTAAAATATGTACAATTCAGTTTTGAGAAAGGTCGTTATGGATGTGGTTCGGTGACCGATATTGGAAACCGATTGTATGGGCCTTATTGAAATAACTAAAAACATGAATAAATAATGTAAATTCTTAATAAATGATTTGGAAAGATGTTGGATGAAAAATTCAATATTTGAAAAGATAAAAGATATTTTTATCCGAATGAACTAGTTAATAACTAGAATAATAATCCAATGACTTTTAGAAATGGTGAATTGGTTGTGAACGATATCTTCATTAATACAGTTCTCAATCCCAGTTATGAATGGAATTAACATTTTCATTAAGGTTTGGAGAAAGTTTTCCAGTTTATTTAGTTAAACTGGAATTGAATGGAAATCGATTGATAATAATCGAGATGAGTTTCTGTGAAGGAAGGCGTTTACTATTTATGGAATTTAAAATGCCTTGCCATCATTCCACTAATATTACTGGTCGGATACAAAAATTTATATCGATTATAAGTTGTTCAGAATTCTGTGAAGATTCCATATTAATGGAAGATGATTTTGGGTTTATTGCGAGCGGTGTTTTAAATGACATTTGTTCTTTAACCCAAGTAAAGACGAGATAAATTTCTATAAGTTGAATAATCGTTAAATAATGATTTTTGAGATTAAAACCAAGCTGGAGTTTTAACGAATCTTTAATTAAATTGAAACATAAAAAGAGATAATTAAATTTATCAAGCAAAAGAAACGATCGAGATGGAGTATAACCAGTTTTACTCCATGCGATAATCAAATCTTTAACGATAAATGGCAATTAAATTTATCAATAACACTACGGGTGTTAAATACGGAGTACCTCCAGTTTTGCTCCATAGGATGAATAGGTTGGGTTGGGAATAATAAAATAAATGACTACTTTGGTAAGGCTCGATAATCCCGACTAGTTTAATAAACCTTAATTTAGTTTATGTTGTGAAAAGATGGAATGGAATATTTTGAAATGATATCAAAGGGAGATTAAACTATATGTAACAACCCGCAAATTCTGAACCAATTTAAAAATTTTATTTTAGAAATTTTAATGAATTTTGAATATTTAAAATTATTTATTTTAAATAATAACAGCTATAAAATTATTTTAATTGAAGTTTGAACGAATATATTTATTTTAATTATAAAAGGAGTTAGAAATAGCGCGGTAGTTTGAAAATTTGAATTTGAACTTTGACTGACCATACAGGATGCAAAATAAAATGGATTTTAGTGAAACAAAAAATATGTAAATCTATTTAAAAATATCTTTCCAACGCATCCGAAAAATCGAAATTTCATAGCGGGAATCAAAAGTTATGCCCAGTTTAATTTTCAGAATAGTCGCTGTAGAAATTATATATATATTTTAATATTAAAAATAGCCATTTTTTCAAACGACCTCTGTTTTCGACAAAACCACTTTTATTGGAACCGAAATGTCAAATTATTGCTAGGTTTCAATTTTCATAATTTTTAGAATTAATAAGTGAGCGTGGTAAAAGAAAAGGTGTTTTGTCAATTTCAGTCAAATTTAATCAACCAGAAAATGGCCATTTTTCAAACGGTCTTGGAATTCGACGAAATTAGTCTTGTTAGGATCGTATCGTCAAAACATAACTAGAAATAATTTTTCTGGAATTTTTAGAGCTAGTATGTGTCCCCGGTAAATTAAAATGTATGTTTGAATTAAATATATATATTGTTTTATATTTTAATTTAAAGAAAAACATATCGTAACAGCCGAATTGGGTTTTGAAACATGTTCCATTGTGTCCGGGACGGGGGTATTTGGCTAGGGGGGGACATTCGTTGGGTTCGATTCGGAGTTAGTATCGACAAACAAATTATTTTCATGAATTAATTAAAATAAAATAAAAATACGCTATATATACTAGTATAAATACAGCATATTAGAAAATCCTAACTAAGAAAACATAGCCGCCACCCCTTATTACCAATACCCGATGTCTTCCAATCTTTCCCCCCTTTGTTCTTCTAACCGGATTGATAAATTTCAAAACTTCTAACGCAACAATTCAAGAACTAAGTGAGATCTATATCCCCAACGGGTATGATCGGATTTTGCTGCGTATTCTTCTTGTACTTTGTGTCCGAACCTGACGACTTTGAGTTCGATTTTTGGATACAGGGGGGCAGCGAGTGAGGGGCTGGTCACGGCGGTGGATGGGGGCGACGTTGGCTTTCGAGTGGCAACTCCGGATCGACCTCAAACGCCTTGGGATGCATGCTAATTTGAACCCTAAAATGGTGGTATGGGTTATAGCGAACGGTTTCAAATGATGGAAGAAGGAGGCCGATGGTTTAAAGGGTTAAGTAAAGATTTTAATTAATTACTAATGTTAATAATTTATTTGAAGATTAAAGTTTTGAATAACAATAACTTCTTCAAATCAGAACAGAATTGAACGATTTCATATCCGCTGAAATCGTGAAGAGGAGATTTACAACCTGGAACGGACCAGATCTTAGACGGAGCACTTTGGCAATTCAGGAAAATTCAGATCTGGTTTATTCAGAATTAAAATCGATGTGAGTTTTCTATTTTATAATTTAAAATTAACTATTTACTAAAATGTGAAATTTACATTTATTTCATATAAAATTCATATGATATTGTATACTTTATTTTCTTTGATTTGTGTTGTGATTGCGATGCACCATTGATCTGAATTGTGTATATTCATGTTTGTCAGAATTGTGTATATAATAAAAACATATTTTTATTGCATATATGAAATATATGATACACCCTGTTTGTTATAAAATAGTTGAAAATGAACATCTCATGTTTGTTTAGTTGAAAACCAATATATCCTGTTTGTTGTGTTGAAAACAATATCTCATATTCGTTAAGATAAAATTGTTGAAACCAAAATGTCATTTTTGGTTAATTAGAAATTTGTTAACAAATAAATTACCATTTTAAATCTAAGTTAACATAGAAAATTGTTCGTAAATAAAAACATTCTTTTTGGTCATTTTAAAAGAATAAAACAAAAACATTCATTTTTGTTATTTTAAAAGGATGAATTGAAAACATTCATTTTTGGCTAATTTTAAGGAATGCAAACTAAAACATTCATTTGTATCATTAAATTAGAAGAAGACTAGAATATTCATTTTTGTTATTTAAAAAGAATGAAAACCAAAATTTACATTTTTGGTCAAGTAAAAAAAGAATGAAACCAAAATTTACTTGTTGTCATTTAAAAGGATAAAAAAATTACATTTTTATTTAATCAAAAATATTTCACTTTTCTATAATGTAACAAATGAATGAAAATGAAAGATTACATTTTTTATTAGCATATATAGATGCAAATAAACACTGTAGAAAAAGATTTCATTTTTATTTGCGTATTTAGATGCAAATAAACACCGTAGAAAAAATTTATTACATTTTTATTTGCATATTTATATGCAAATAAACACTGTAGAAAAAGATTACCTTTTTTATTTTGAATTTTAGATGCAGAAATAAAATATGAGATAAAAAGTTATACTTTTATTTGCATTCTTTGATACAGATAAAATGTTGAAATTGGAAGTTAAATTCTTATTTGCATTTCTCGATGCAAATGAGACCTAGTTTTAAAAAGGTTATATATTTATTTGTAATTTAGATACAAATTAAAAACAAAATATTAAAATTAAGATTACATTTTTATTTGCATATCTAGATGCAAATAAACATCATAGGAAAAGATTACATTTTTATTTGCATATCTAGATGCAAATAAACATCATAGGAAAAGATTACATTTTTATTTGCATATTTAGATGCAAATAAACATTATAGAAAAATGTCATGACATTAAAACTCTCTTTTATTTGTCATTAAAGAACATAGAAAATGTTATGTTAAAATGCATTAACGATAAAATTCACATTTTTATCGTATATGTAGAAAAGATGATAAATGATCATTTGTTTGAGATAAAAATAGTGAAACATTAAAAATCATATTTTTAATGTAAGAATGAAATGAGATATTCATTGTAGTGAGAAAAATGTGAAAACATTAAAAATTCTGTTTTTAATGTAAAGAATTATTTATGTAAAATATACGTCGTATAGATAAAAATGTGAAACCATTAAAAATTCCATTTTTAACGTAGAGTATGTTTTATGTAAAATATACATTGTATAAATAGAAATGTTGAAAACATTAAAAGTTATATTTTAATGTAAAGTATGTTTCAACGTAAAGATAAGATTTATGAAATATTCATGGTTGAGCTATAAATGTTGAAACATAAAATTTACATTTTTAATGTACTGAATGAATATATATGAAATATTCATTATATGACTATGAATGTTGAAAATATAATGTAGCGATACCTTTAAACATATGTTTGTGATGTTGAAATGTTACACATCCATTTACAAGTTATCCGACTTGTTTATGTGATTAGTACGATAATTTTTCACACATCGCCCAAGTGCACAAATAATATATTATTGGTTGTTGGCTGAAAACCCCACACGGGTATTGGGATGATATTGGACACACACTAGTCCCAATATTTATTTAATTGTCAATCGGTGGGTTGACAGTCTGTGATGAGTGTTATTTATCTATTTTAATGCTCACACAGTTATAAATCTCGCTTTGGATGTGAATGTATTGTTTGATGATTGTTTATCATTATCATTGGATATATGTAATGTATGAAATCAATACAACCGAATTTGTACGGTAATTGATTGACTCGCATTCCGATTCAGAATATCTTCTAATATAAAGAATATTTTAAAATGAAGAATCTTTTAAACAAAGAATATTTTTAAATAATAAATATTTTAAAATAATATTCAGTGAAGTAGAAAAATATGAAGCCGAGTTAAGTAGAAACGCCACTTTTAACCCGAATGAGTTTATTGATCGATTTTATTTATTTGATAATAAGTATCGAAAGGAAGGGATTTCAAAATCCAATATTTTGAAAATATTATTATTTTAATATAATAAAGATATAGAATATTCAATCTTACTTTAAAATTGAAAATGAAGTTAAAATCATTTTAATATGAATGTATAAATATTTTATAAATACGATTTAAATAGAAATCGACGAAATATATAATATATATTATACATCTATATAATGGCCTGAATAGAACGCGCCGCGCAACGACCGTTCACGAATTTCGACCATTAACTTCAAATTGGCGTAACAGAAGATCTGACCATCGGATTCTTCTAAAATCGAAACCGTTGTGTTCATATCGAAAAGAGCTTTCCAATGAATATAGGAGTTTCAAAATCTAATGGTTAGATTTGGAATTATGTCCAAATCAATTTCAGAAAAGGTCGCTACGGATGCAGTTCGGTTGCCGTTATTGGAAACCGACTGTACGAGTGATAATAAAATTATTAAAAATATGGAAAAATTATGTAAAATCATAGTAAATGATTTGGAAAGAGTTTGGGTGAAAAATCCCATATTTGAAAAGATAAAAATATATTTTTATTGAATTGAACTAGTTAGTAGCTAGAATAAATCTTTAAAATAAAATTTAATGAAGTTTTCCAATTAATTAATATTTAATTAGAATTAAATAAGATAAATTGGATTTTTGGTTTGTCGTGAATGGTGTCTTAAATAACACTGTTCTTAAACCCCGTATGAAAGGAATAAATGTTTTAATTAAGATTTGGTTAAGTTTTCTAATTAATTAATATTTAATTAGAATTGAATAAAAGAATAAATCTTTTAATTAAGATTATTAGAGTTTCTAATTATATTTAATAATTGGAATAAAAGGAAGTGTGAGTTGAGTTTATTGTGAACTGTGTTTTTAAGGACTTTTGTTCATTAACTCAATTAACAGTGAAAATATAATTTGGAAATTATAAATCTTTTAATAAGATTTAATTGGAAATTCTCCAAAGTAAAATTTTCCAATTTAATATTTAATGGAAGATGATTTTGGGATTTATCGTGAACAATGTTTTTAAATGACATTGGTTCTTTAACCCAGTTAAAGATAAAAAATTATTTCTTAAATCTGAATAATCATAAAGTAATGATTTTGGACATTAAAACCAAATTGGGGTTTTAATGAATCTTTAAAGGGGGATTAAAGGATAAATTTGAAAGGATTTATCTTTGATAAAATTAATGGGAACTTTTCCCTAATTTTGTGAATATTTATTCAAAAGAATATTCTGAATTGGAATGTAGCGTATGATGTGTTTTATAACACCTGATTTTTACTATAAAATACGCGAGTTATTCGAAAAGACCGGGTTTAACCCATTTTGAATAATTACTACGATGATTAAAAGTCGAAGATGAAGACGGTGGTTGAAGACCGGCAATCTTCACATCGAATGGATGAGGACTACTGATGCCTTTGATTGGAGTTGCTGCCTTGAGAAGGTTCCTGTGGTAGTTGTCCGGACGTATTGTTGATTATTCGGATATGCGAGGTATAAGGTGCCTCCGGTTTCGTTCAGACCCAGAACAAACTTGTAAGTGGATTGTATGTCTGACGTGTATTCCTTTATACTGTATTCGTTGACCGCTGCTAAATATATATCTGTTTGTGGTGGAGAATTTATTCTCTTGCATAACACCCTTCTTTAAGACGTACGAGCCTAGAGGTTATATATTGGCAGAAATCAATGGTATGATATGTATTGACAATGTGGCATGCCAAGATGCAAATGATGAAGGCTTATTGTTGAAAAGCAGAGCCTTGTGGTTGATGATCAAAGCACAGCTTTAAATAGCATAGCTTTGTGTAGCGTTACTTCGCGAGCCTCACACACCGGTATGAACCAGAAACGGGAGTAAGGACTGCAGGGAGGACATACGTTTCTTTCTAGCTAGAAGTGGTGCCATGGTTTTACAAGGCCTGACATTTTTACTTATGTGGATGATGGAATGAGGCGCCTCGGTTATTTGAGTCCCTAGTGGCTCTATTTACGCCCCATAGGGCGGGGAAACGTATTGTTCAGGCATAATTAGTCCAACCATTGCAATTTGGTGGACCGGCCCTGAAGATCCAACGGCTCACCTGAGTCTGAGTCCTGAGGCATGGGCTAGAGTGTCTAGAATTCAGTAAGGACTATCTTTTGCCTTGGTTCATGATGGAAATCCAAATTCCAATACAACCCATGCAGTTTTGATTGTATTACTAGTACGACGACATAGTATATGGTAGCTATTCCGTCTATGATTGATATTATGATTGAAATGTTTTTAAAACATATATATACACTAATAATAATATCAAATTCGTTTTATCGTATCAAGCATTTTTTACCATTATAAGGTAAAACTCTATCCTCCGGTTTGCGTCGCATTGTGTGATGGGACTTGAGTCTTATAATGGTTTCATTTTTATAAAAAGCATTGCGTTGTTTAACGATTTACTTTATTTATGCACTGGCAATCCAGTGGAGTAAACCCGTTCCGCGTTAGCGGCGTGGTCCTGTGATTAGCCTTATTATTAGATTAGTTAAGCTAGATTTCTCATACCAGTCCCATGACTGACCTGTAGTTTGTTTCACTGGCAAACTCGGGTGCCCTCTTTTCCACACGGGCAGTCGAGTAGCGTTTGCAGATATTTGTCTCTTGAGTAGGATTCTGGATCGAAGCCTAAAGCTGTGTCTAGAGCATAGAAAGTCTTCCGCTGTGTATTGTATTAATTCATTGTAATAAGTCTTCCGCTGTATTTTATGTATCGTTGTACTCTGATATTCTGTACTCTGATGTAACATTATTATAATGTTTATAAAAGTCTTCTGTTATTGTTCTAATGTATTGTATTTCCAAAGTTAACGTATGCAGGTTTTAAACGATTTTGATCGATCTAGCGATCAATTAAGGTCGGGAAAAATGCGTGTCGTTACACTATAAGTTTAAAAGAATTTATCTTTGTTAAAATCAATGGGAATCTTTTCCAAAGATAATGAATATTTGAATAAACGAATATTCTGGATTGGAATGAGAGATGTGTTATTTTTTTATATCACTTGATTATAAGATGCGCAAATTATTCGGAAAGACCGGGTTTAACCCATTCTGAATAACTGTTACGATGACTAAAAGTCAAAGATATGAAGACGGTGGTTGAAGATCGGAGACCTTCACATCGTTTGAGCTATTACTGATGTCTCGAATGGGGCAGATCACCCCAGACGAGGTAATAAGTGGTGGTCGTCAAGACATACTTAGAGATCGACCGGATATGTGAGGACCTCTCTCCTGTACTGGACATATGGGATGAGGAATAAGGTGCCTCCGGTTTCATTCATACCCAGAACGGACATATGAATGGATTGTATGTTTGACATTGTATTGTGTGCTATATTCGTTGATCTCTACTAAATATATATCTGTTTGGTGGCGGAGAATTTACTTAACACCTATCTCTAAGACGTACGAGCTTAGAGGTTATATATTGGTGGAAATCAATGGTATGGTATGGATTGACAATGTGGCATGCAAAGATGCAGTAATCAAGGCTTTTGTTGAAAAGAAAAGTCTTGTGGTTGATGAACAAAGCACAACTTTAAGTACCATATCTTTGTGTATAGCATTAATTCGCGAGCCTCCTACCTCGGTATAAGTCAAAAACAAGATGAAGGACTGCAAGGAGTGCATGCGTTTCTTTCTAGTTAGAAGTGGTGTCATGGTATGGAGCCCAAACATTTTTACTTATGTGGATGATAGATTGCGAGGTGCCTCGGATATTGTGACGATCCCAAAACCCCGTGGCACGGTGTTAAGGATAATCATTGGAATATAACACATTAATCATCATTAGCAGATCACAGATAATAGCATAAACAGAAAACAGAATAATTTACACACATATGACAGCGGAATCATATAGATATCATCACATCAGAGAAGCACACTACAGGATACAACTTAGTGCATAATGATACATAATCAGTCTACATCGCCAGGGGCGGAATCATAATATAGATACAATAATGGCGGAGAAAATCCAAGTCAGCACGGTGTAGTCAAGCCTCGCCATGAGCCAAAAGGTGCGTCAGAAACCTGTAACTAGGCTGCCCGTGTGAAAATGAGGGCACCCGAGTTTGCAAGGTGAAACAAACTACGAGTCAGTCATGGGACTGGTATGAGAAATCTACTCTACTTATTAACAACAATAATAAGGCAAATCAAAGGACCACGCCACTTTCGCGGAACGGGTTTACTCCAATGAGTGCTAGTGCATGAAATAAAGTAAATGATTAAATCAACGCAATGCTTTTTATAAAATGAAGCCATTATAAGACTCAGGTCCCATCACACAATGCAACGCAAGCCGGAGGATAGAGTTTTCCCTTATAATGGCAAAAAATGCTTCATACGTATAAAACAAAAGTGTTTGATATTATTACTAGTGCATATATGTTTCAAAAGCAAATTCAATCATAAATATCAATCCTAGACGGCATGGGTACCATATATCATGTTGCCATACTAGTAATACAATCACATACGCATATTTTGTATTGGAAATTGGATTCCTTTATGAGTCGAGGCAAGGGGCAAGCTCCTCTCCGTTCGAGACACTCTAGCAAATGCATCGGGACCGCAAACAGCAATCCCCTGTATCCTCCAAGGCCGGTCCTCTCTTACTTTTGAGGATTGGCAATTCCTGAACACATGTTTCCCGGTCCTTACAGACCTATAATCGAGGCACCTCGTATTCCAATGACCACACAGGTGAAAAGTAGATATAAATGTCAGGGCTGGGAGGTCACTGACACCACCATAGCTAGAAAGAAACGTCATACACTACTTGGGTCCTTCTCCCGTTTTTGACTCATATCGGGTTGTGAGGCTCGCGAATTCATGTTATACACAAAGCTACGTCACACATACCATGCTTTGATCATCATCCACAAGACTTTGCTTTGCAACAGAAGCCTTGATCATATGCCACTTAGGCGTGCCACACAGGCAATCCACTCCATGCGACTGATTTCTGTCAATACATAACCTCTGAGCTTGTACGTCTCAGAGAAGGGCGTTAAGCAAGAGAATAAATTCTCCGCCGCCAAACAGATATATATTTAACAGAGATCAATCAACACAGAACAAAATCCAATGTCAGACACACAGTCCGTTTACAAGTCCGTTCTGGGTCTGAACGAAACCGGAGGCACCAATTCCTCGCATATCCGTACAATCAACAGTATGTTTGGACGGCTACTACTTCAATTCCTTCATGGTAGCTACTCCAATCACGAGCATCAGTAGCGCCCATCCATCCAATGTGGAGATCGTCGGTCTTCAACCGTCTTCGACTCTTCGACTCTTCGACTTCTCAACGTCGATCGATTATTTGAAATGAGATAAACTCGGCCTTTTCAAATAACCCACGTATATTTAGATTTTCAAATCAATTAATCACATGGTTGGACCATTCAACATTCACATTTCAGTTATTTAGTTATAATTTTCACGTTAAATACATTCAACCATCACATATCAAGCAAACACAACAAAATTGGTTTATTTACACTCTATATCGTCTATAATATTTTATAATGATATATCGCCATTTTTATTTAATTTAAAATGGCCATATTTAATTAAACGACGTTTCGGGTCGTGTCGATGCACTGGCGCTGCTCTCCACTAATTTTGTTTTAAACATTCCAGACAATCCAACCGTCGGATCTTCACAAAGTTGGTGCCGTTGGAAAGATATTTCCAAGGCGAACCCAACGGTTGCGGTTTCGGGAAAACCCAATGGTCGGATTTCCCGCACTAGTTGTTTGAAATCACGGTTTCAAAACATGAACTACACGGCCACGTTTCGTTTTAATTCTATTTATATTTATATATTTATATAAATATAGTTCATTCAAAAATTCCTATATCGTTTCCACTTCAATTATTTCACAAACGCCTTTAAATTTCGGAAAATTTCGCCATAACCTCCTTTGTACGGGAGGGTCTGGGAAAATTCCCAAATAGCCACACGGGCGTCTCATATCAAAAAGAAAAAGAAAAAGCCAAGCGGCTAGACAACAGGCTCATAAAATCATCACCCAAACAAAGTGGTAAATGTGTACCTATTTGTCGGGCACAAAATTCTATTTCTCTTTTCTAGCCCCTTTTGCTTTAACCTATTCAATAGATATGCATGTACATGTATACAATTTCTAACACTTATCATTTTCCATCCAATTTCATATTTGATTTGCTTTGGTTTTAAAACACCATTCATTTTAATGTTTCATGCATAGGCTAAAATCATATCATTAGCTAGTTAATGTATATTTCAACTCATGCACGTTTATTTGAACAAGTGGCTATTTTTAACACTTCACATTTCAAAGATGATAATTTTGGCGAACTAAAATATATCTCAACACATGACTATTTTATTTAGTTCCTAAGCATGTTAAAAATAATATTTCTTTCACAAATATTTATTTCAACGTCCGCATATCTTTAGCATATCACAAATATGATAAAAATGATATTTTTATCGTTCAAAATATTTATTCAACCAATGGATGGTTTCAACACTTCATAATTTCAATAAAAATGTAATTTTTATTGTTCGATCTTTTTATTCAACACATGAACTTTTCCACTACACACACTTCTCAACAAATGAGCATATCCACACATGGACATTTTATTTATGTTGTTCATATTAGAAAGATGGAATTTTTATTGTTGAAACTATTTATATAAGGCAAATATTTTTCATACTTCATATACATATAAAAATGTGATTTTTATTGTTAACACACTACGTTCATTCACAAATGAATTTAAATTTCACACAACACTTTCCAACACACAAACATTTCCACACATGGATATAGTTTCAACATATGGCTTTAATTTCAATGCATGAAAATAATTTCAACATATGAAAATAATTCTAACACACAAAGATTATTCAAAATTTCGGCAGCATAACGGCAGGGTAGTTAAAACCGGCACCGTCCCTAGTACGGCTCCTCGCTTTACCTTAAAACCTCGCGGTTTTTGACAATGGGGATTCATGCATCTAATTCGCACGCAGGCGGCATGTTTATTTTTATTTCCACAAATATTTCCAATTCATTTCAATCACCAATGGGTATTTTTCAACCACAACCAAACAATATCAACCACAAACAATTATCCAACCATTCGTATTTTTCATCCAATATTTCACACCAATTCACAACAATAAATATCGTCCATGGTTTGTGGACGAGGGGAGTATATATATATATATAATATAAATATGATCGCTATATTTCACTTGCATTTCAACACATATATCAATTATTCTATGCATGTAAAATTCATACTTCGCTTATATAGCTTACACTACGTATGTACATGAGGTATACAACACGTATGTAATTTATATTTCGCTAATATAAATTATACACGACATTTTCTATTCAATTTCATGTTAATTTAGATTTCTCACCTTGGTTTTCGGAGCGCTAAAAATCGATACGATGTCAGAAAAATCCGTGGCACGTGGGGACGATCGGGGGTGCTGACGTGGAAGAGGGAAGAGAGGGCTTCAAGTCGGTGGTGGTTTGGTGGCGTTCGGTGGCAGATCGGAGCGGCGGCGGCGCTGGGAAGGTCGGGACTTCCTGGCCTCGTTACGGGCGGAGGAGGCGACAAGGGTGGCGATGCTGAGGTCGGATTTGAAGAGGGGGCTGAGGCGCGTCGAATGGTAGCGGTGGCGAAGTCTGGAAGCGACTGTGGCGGCGGCGGCGGAGGAGAGAAGGGGCAGACGATTTAAGTCGTCGATCGGGAGAGAGAAACGAGGGTTTCTGGTTTTTTTTATTTTTTAAAATAATGAATGGAAATTTTTGATTGGCCCATAATTTCAATAAATTTTTAAATAGTGTTTTCTCAAACGAACTCCTTTTTTAACCCAACGACTATCGCCCCTAGCTAAATACCCCCATTCCGGACACAATGGGATATGTTTCGTAGGCCAATTCGACTGTTACAGTCAGTTATTTTTCAAATTAAAGTATAAAACATTTAATTTTTATCTTTCAACGTACATTTCAATTTGCCAGGGCCACAAACTGATTCGAAAAATTCCATAAAAATAAATCTAGCTATGTTTTGATGCTACGGTCCCAACAGAACT
The DNA here is from genome assembly GCA_030737875.1 of Allium sativum. Lineage (NCBI taxonomy): Eukaryota > Viridiplantae > Streptophyta > Magnoliopsida > Asparagales > Amaryllidaceae > Allium > Allium sativum. The sequence goes on along the minus strand of CM060920.1, from coordinate 273,276,591 downwards.
AGTTTCGTCGAATTCTGAGGTCGTTTGAAAAATGGCCATTTTCTGGTCGATCCAATTTAATAGAAATTGACCAAACACATTTTCTTTTGCCACGCTCACATACTAGCTTCAAAAATTATGAAATTTGAAACCTAGCAATAGTTTGACATCCCGGTCCCAACAAAAGTGGTTTCGTCGAATTCCGAGGTCGTATGCAAAATATCAATTTTCCAGGGCTATATATTCTATATACCGACCCTTCTGAAAATTCATTCGGCCATAACTTTTGATTCCCGTTATGAAACTTCGATTTTTCAGATTCGTTAGAAAGGTGTTGAATAACAGATTTAAATATCTTTAGTTTCGCTAAAATTCGTTATATTTTCCACCCTGCATAGTCAGTCAAAGTTTGAATTCAAATTTTCAAACCGACTCACTATTTCTAATTCACTATTTTATTGAAATATTCTATTTCAATTTCTCAAATTCCTTTGAAATCATCAATTTAAAAATTTTAAATTGGCTCGTATTTTCCGGGTTATTACAATCTCCCCCACTTAAAACTTTTCGTCCTCGAAAAGGAAACAACAGTAAAGTAGGAAACAAAATGTAAATGCAAAGTATTGTAAAGGTACCTTGCACCGGAGTTAGTCAGAGATATCCACTCTGCATTTGGGGTAAGCTTGCTTAATGCTTTCCTCAGTTTCCTAAGTACAGTCTCTAGGATCACTGCTCCACTGCACTTTAACTAAATGAACCTTTTTGCTTCTGAGTTCTCTAGTTTCTTTGCCAACAATCTTTAATGGCTCTCTTCTCAGTGCTAATTCTAGAGTTATCTCCACATCCTGTTGCGCTGCTTCTTCTACAACAAGATCCGGATCATGCACATGTCTTCTAAGTTGAGATACGTGAAGTACATTGTGCACTTCAGGCAACCAATCTGGCAATTGAACCCTATAAGCTAGAGTTCCAATACGTTCAAGTATAGGAAAGGGACCAATAAATCTCGGCGCCAACTTCCCAGTCTTGCCAAATCTGATTACTCCTCTCATCGGAGAAACCTTCAAATAAACATGATCACCAACAGCAAATGTCAAATCTCTCCTTCTAGAGTCTGCATAACTTTTCTGTCGGCTTTGGGCGGTTTTCAAACGCTTTTTGATGAAGTCCACTTTATCAGATGCTTCCCTAATCATATCAGGTCCTAGTACAAGTCTGTTGCCAGGTTCTACCCAACATGCTGGAGATCTGCAGGGTCTGCCATATAATGCTTCAAATGGTGACATTCTCAAACTTGCTTGATAGATATTGTTATATGAGAATTCTGCCAAATGCAAATGATCTTCCCATGACCCACCAAAATCAATTATACAAGCCCGCAATAAATCTTCTAGAATTCTATTCACCCGCTCAGTTTGGCCATCTGTTTGTGGGTGATAAGCGGTGCTCATATTCAGTTTTGTTCCCAATTCTGTCTGGAAAGCCTCCCAGAATTTGCTAGTAAATAGGGGATCTCTATCACTGACTATGCTGTTGGGAATTCCATGCAGCTTAACAATTTCTCTGAAATATATCTGTGCTAGACTTTGAGCAGTTCTATTGGATCTGACAGGTATAAAATGGGCAGTCTTCATGAAGCGATCTACGATTACCCAAATGCTGTCATTACCTTTCTTGGTTCGCGGCAAACCATCTATGAAATCCATGGAAATCTGTTCCCATTTCCAGCTTGGGACTTCCAACGGTTGCAACAGTCCAGCTAGCTTTTGTTGGTCACTCTTGACCAATTGACAAGTAGGACATCTATTGACATACAAAGAAATATCCCTTTTCATTGCCTTCCACCAGAAAGTGCGTTTGATATCGTTGTACATTTTACTCACACCTGGATGGATGCAAAATTTGGATTTATGGCATTCGTCCAGCCCTTCTCTTTTGAGCTCAGGAAGGTTGGGAACACAAATTCTCCCATTCAGCCTCAGAACTTCTTCTTTATCTACTTGAAAGCTTGAGGGCTCTCCCTTCTGGATTCTTCCTTTGATCTTTTGAATGAAATTATCATTCTTTTGGAGAACACATATCTTATCGATCAAGCTAGGTGTAATTATAAGATGGGCAACAATTGCGGTTTTTCTACTAAGTGCATCCGCTACAACGTTAGCTTTCCCCGGCGTATACAGGATATCAAGATCATACGCTGCAAGAAATTCTAGCCAACGCTGCTGTCTCAGATTCAGATCTTTCTGGGTATATAAATACTTCAACGATTGATGATCTGTGTACAGTATAAATTTCTCGCCCAATAAATAATGCCTTCAGATTTTCAATGCAAAAACGATAGCTAGCAACTCAAGATCATGAGTCACATAATTCTTCTCATGCGGTTTCAGTTGGCGGCTTGCATAAGCGACTACTTGGCCTCTCTGCATTAACACTGCACCAAGACCTCTAATAGAAGCATCTGTCCAAACCCTCAAATCCTGATTGCCATCAATAATAGTTAACACTGGAGCGGTGGTCAGTTTCGATTTCAATTCCTGGAAAGCTTCTTCACAGTCGGAAGTCCACTTAAACTTCTCATGTTTCTTTGTGAGCTTCCTTAACGGACCGGATATCTTCGAAAAATCCTTAACGAACTTTCGATAATAACTAGCCAACCCCATAAAACTTCTAAATTCTGTGGGAGTAGTGGGTTGTTTCCAGTCTTGAATCGCTGTTATTTTACTTGGGTCAACAGAAATTCCTTTCTCTGACACGACATGGCCAAGAAATTTGACTTCTTCTTGCCAGAAGACACATTTAGAGAATTTGGCTTTGAAGACGTTCTTCCTTAGAATCTCCAATACTTGTTCTAAGTGTTTTTCATGCTCGGGTTTTGATTTGGAGTAGATTAAAATATCATCGATAAATACGAGGACAAATTTATTCAGAACTCCCCTGAACACTCTATTCATTAGATCGACAAAGTATGCTGGAGCGTTGCATAGGCCAAACGGCATTACTAACCATTCATAAAATATGTCTGGACCTCTGAAAGCTGTCAAAGGAACACACTCTTCTGCTATTCTCAATTGATGAAAACCTATAGCTAGGTCCATTCAGGAAAATACTTTCGCCCCATTCAATTGTTCTAGCAAATCATCAATGCGGGGTAATGGATATTTATTTTTGAGCGTCTGTTTGTTGAGGTCTCGGTAATCAACACATAATCTAAGAGTACCGTCTGACTTTGGGACAAACACAACTGCTGCACCCCAATTAGAAAAACTCGGTCTGATTGGACCCTTCCACAACAGTTGACGAGTTTGATCGCCTAATTCTTCTTTTTCTTTCAGAGTCATTCTGCGAATTGGATGTACCACTGGTCTGGCATTGGGAATTAGATCGATTCGGAATTCTATTTCTCTTTGCGGAGGTAAGTTTTCAACTTCTTCAAACACATCCGCATAGTTTCTAACAATCGGAATCTTTTCTATGGAAGTGGGGATAAGTTCTAATGCTGACCAAAATTCTTCTCTATTCGGATTCGAACCATGACAGGGTATATATATGTCCAAGCTCTGTTCGGATTTCAACGATTCTTTCCGCACACTTCACCTCGGCTTCGTATTTCGTTAACCATTCTAACCCAAGGATAACGTCGAATTCAGGAAAATCCATAACGATTAAATCAAAAGGAAACTTGTAGAAAGAATAAGAGATCGACACTCTACAATATGAACCGAGAGTAACAGGACCCCCTATCGGGTTATGAACTTCAACCGATTCTTTAAGCTTTCGCTGTTTTAACTTTAATTTGTGCATTGTGTGTCTAACAATAAAACTACGCGATGCACCTGTGTCAAACAATACTGAAACAGGAATATTTTTAATGGTTAGGGTACCTCCCAAAACATCAGGTTTACCTGCTCCATCGGAAGCAGCTGGCGGGCTAGACCCGTCATAGACATGAGCTACTGTAGCTTTCTTCAGCAAAGGACAGTCTTTGACCAGATGATCAGTCTTGCGACAGTTGAAGCACGAGCGAGGGTTCTGAGAGCCTTGGCTCGAGCCTTGAGAATTTGTTTTCTGCCTCTTCGGAGCTGTGCAGACGTTTGAGTAGTGCCCCGGCTTGCCACAGTTAAAGAAATTTCCTCTTGGCGGCTTGCCAGTCTGAGGTTTTGAAGATGCTGCTTGGCTTGACTCGCCTTGATTTACCGCAGGCTTGCGCTTGTTTCCGGCTCGGCTTCTAGCGTGATCCTGATCCAGATGCCTTTGATCAAGGTCTTTATAGTTGCATGTCATTTCCACCAGCTCGTTGAATTCCAGCTTGACATGGGCCATGGCTCTATCATGATATTGTCGTCTTAGCCCAAGGATAAACCTCTTATTCTTGGATTTTGCGGTAGCAACGAGCTCCGGAGCATAGGGCGACAACATTGTAAATTTATTCAGATAATCTTGCACAGAAAGATCCCCTTGCTGGAGATTGGCGAAGTCATCGTGCATTCTTTCTAGAGCTTTTTCTGGGACATATTTCTCCTTGAAGAGTTCTTTGAATCCATCCCATGTTCTTCCAGCTTCTCTATTCCCGGTGGTAAGAGATTCCCACCATAATTCAGCTTGTTCCTGCATAAGCCAGGCGCCCATAATAGCTTTGTCTCCGTCTCCTAGCCTTAGGCCTTCAAGAATTTTCTCGCATGTTTTGAGCCATGCAAGGGCCTCTATTACGGTGCCAGTTCCCGAGAAGGTCTTGCCTCCTAAGTTCTTATATCTCTTAGCTACACGGTCAAGCTCGAAGTATTGAGCTGCCGGAGGTTGTATCAAAGGTCCTTCTTGAGCTGGGACTTCTCCCCTTCCTCGGCCTCGGCCGGCACGGCCTCCTCTAGCGGCGGCTGCTCTGGTAGCCATTTTTCAAATTCTGTATAAGCAACGAAAAAGTCAGCTAACAGAAATGATAGTCTATTGCATAGTTAAGCAGAAAATTTACGGAAAGATAACGATGGACTGATCAAATTATTTTTGCTATTCTGCTCGGCTCATTCTAGGACTTTACTAGTCCTATCTCTAATGAGCGACTCGCCTTAGAATACTACTGATTCTATTTTGACGAAGTGTTTAATGTGTTAGACTCCAGAACTAAGGTTAACCAAAGCTCTGATACCAGCTGTGACGATCCCAAAACTCCGTGGCACGGTGTTAAGGATAATCATTGGAATATAACACATTAATCATCATTAGCAGATCACAGATAATAGCATAAACAGAAAACAGAATAATTTACACACATATGACAGCGGAATCATATAGATATCATCACATCAGAGAAGCACAGTACAGGATACAACTTAGTGCATAATGATACATAATCAGTCTACATCACCAGTGGCGGAATCATAATATAGATACAATAATGGCGGAGAAAATCCAAGTCAGCACGGTGTAGTCAAGCCTCGCCATGAGCCAAAAGGTGCGTCAGAAACCTGTAACTAGGCTGCCCGTGTGAAAATGAGGGCACCCGAGTTTGCAAGGTGAAACAAACTACGAGTCAGTCATGGGACTGGTATGAGAAATCTACTCTACTTATTAACAACAATAATAAGGCAAATCAAAGGACCACGCCACTTTCGCGGAACGGGTTTACTCCAATGAGTGCTAGTGCATGAAATAAAGTAAATGATTAAATCAACGCAATGCTTTTTATAAAATGAAGCCATTATAAGACTCAGGTCCCATCACACAATGCAACGCAAGCCGGAGGATAGAGTTTTCCCTTATAATGGCCAAAAATGCTTCATACGTATAAAACAAAAGTGTTTGATATTATTACTAGTGCATATATGTTTCAAAAGCAAATTCAATCATAAATATCAATCCTAGACGGCATGGGTACCATATATCATGTCGCCATACTAGTAATACAATCACATCCGTATATTTCGTATTGGAAATTGGATTCCTTCATGAGTCGAGGCAAGGGGCAAGCTCCTCTCCGTTCAAGACACTCTAGCAAATGCCTCGGGACCGCACACAGCAATCCCCTGGATCCTCCAAGGCCGGTCCTCTCTTACTTTTGAGGATTGGCAATTCCTGAACACACGTTTCCCGGTCCTTACAGACCTATAATCGAGGCGCCTCGTATTCCAACGACCACACAGGTGAAAAGTAGATATAAATGTCAGGGCTGGGAGGTCACTGACACCACCATAGCTAGAAAGAAACGTCATGCACTCCTTGGGTCCTTCTCCCGTTTTTGACTCATACCGGGTTGTGAGGCTCGCGAATTCACGTTATACACAAAGCTACATCACACAGACCATGCTTTGATCATCATCCACAAGACTTTGCTTTGCAACAGAAGCCTTGATCATATGCCACTTAGGCGTGCCACACAGGCAATCCACTCCATGCGACTGATTTCTGTCAATACATAACCTCTGAGCTTGTACGTCTCAGAGAAGGGCGTTAAGCAAGAGAATAAATTCTCCGCCGCCAAACAGATATATATTTAACAGAGATCAATCAACACAGAACAAAATCCAATGTCAGACACACAATCCATTTACAAGTCCGTTCTGGGTCTGAACGAAATCGAAGGCAGCATATCCGTACAATCAACAGTATGTTTGGACGGCTACTACTTCCATTCCTTCATGGTAGCTACTCCAATCACGAGCATCAGTAGCGCCCATCCATCCAATGTGGAGATCGTCGGTCTTCAACCGTCTTCGACTCTTCGACTTCTCAACGTCGATCGATTATTTGAAATGAGATAAACTTGGCCTTTTCAAATAACCCACGTATATTTAGATTTTCAAATCAATTAATCACATGGTTGGACCATTCAACATTCACATTTCAGTTATTTAGTTATAATTTTCACGTTAAATACATTCAACCATCACATATCAAGCAAACACAACAAAATTGGTTTATTTACACTCTATATCGTCTATAATATTTTATAACGATATATCGCCATTTTTATTTAATTTAAAACGGCCATATTTAATTAAACGACGTTTCGGGTCATGTCGATGCACTGGCGCTGCTCTCCACTAATTTTGTTTTAAACATTCCAGACAATCCAACCATCGGATCTTCACAAAGTTGGTGCCGTTGGAAAGATATTTCCAAGGCGAACCCAACTGTTGCGGTTTCGGGAAAACCCAATGGTCGAATTTCCCGCACTAGTCGTTTGAAATCACAGTTTCAAAACATGAACTGCACGGCCACGTTTCGTTTTAATTCTATTTATATTTATATATTTATATAAATATAGTTCATTCAAAAATTCCTATATCGTTTCCACTTCAATTATTTCACTAACGCCTTTAAATTTCGGAAAATTTCGCCATAACCTCCTTTGTACGGGAGGGTCTGGGAAAATTCCCAAATAGCCACACGGGCGTCTCATATCAAAAAGAAAAAGAAAAAGCCAAGCGGCTAGCCAACAGGCTCATAAAATCATCACCCAAACAAAGCGGTAAATGTGTACCTATTTGTCGGGCACAAAATTCTATTTCTCTTCTCTAGTCCCGTTTGCTTTAACCTGTTCAATAGATATGCATGTACATGTATACAATTTCTAACACTTATCATTTTCCATCCAATTTCATATTTGATTTGCTTTGGTTAAAAACACCATTCATTTTAATGTTGCATGCATAGGCTAAAATCATATCATTAGCTAGTTAATGTATATTTCAACTCATGCACGTTTATTTGAACAAGTGGCTATTTTTAACACTTCACATTTCAAAGATGATAATTTTGGCGAACTAAAATATATCTCAACACATGACTATTTTATTTAGTTCCTATGCATGTTAAAAATAATATTTCTTTCACAAATATTTATTTCAACGTCCGCATATCTTTAGCATATCACAAATATGATAAAAATGATATTTTTATCGTTCAAAATATTTATTCAACCAATGGATGGTTTCAACACTTCATAATTTCAATAAAAATGTAATTTTTATTGTTCGATCTTTTTATTCAACACATGAACTTTTCCACTACACACACTTCTCAACAAATGAGCATATCCACACATGGACATTTTATTTATGTTGTTCATATTAGAAAGATGGAATTTTTATTGTTGAAACTATTTATATAAGGCGAATATTTTTCATACTTCGTATACATATAAAAATGTGATTTTTATTGTTAACACACTTCGTTCGTTCACAAATGAATTTAAATTTCACACAACACTTTCCAACACACAAACATTTCCACACATGGATATAGTTTCAACATATGGCTTTAATTTCAACGCATGAAAATAATTTCGACATATGAAAATAATTCTATCACACAAAGATTATTCAAAATTTCGGCAGCATAACGGCAGGGTAGTTAAAACCGGCACCGTCCCTAGTACGGCTCCTCGCTCTACCTTAAAACCTCGCAGTTTTTGACAATGGGGATTCATGCATCTAATTCGCACGCAGGCGGCATGTTTATTTTTATTTCCACAAATATTTCCAATTCATTTCAATCACCAATGGGTATTTTTCAACCATAACCAAACAATATCAACCACAAACAATTATCCAACCATTCGTATTTTTCATCCAATATTTCACACCAATTCACAACAATAAATATCGTCCATGGTTTGTGGACGAGGGGAGTATATATATATAATATAAATATGATCGCTATATTTCACTTGCATTTCAACACATATATCAATTATTCTATGCATGTAAAATTCATACTTCGCTTATATAGCTTACACTACGTATGTACATGAGGTATACAACACGTATGTAATTTATATTTCGCTAATATAAATTATACACGACATTTTCTATTCATTTTCACGTTAATTTAGATTTCTCACCTTGGTTTTCGGAGCCCTAAAAATCGATACGATGTCAGAAAAATCCGCGGCTTCTTCTACTGGGTAGAGAGCTTCCTTGCGGTCCCGATGTTTCCTGTTTCATCGAATTTCGTCAACACACCAAAAAGATATGATTTTTCAAAGTGTAAAGATCAAAGAAAAACTCACTTTCACGAAGCTTCAAAACTAGGTTTACAGTCTTCGCGAAATCCGTGGCACGTGGGGACGATCGGGGGTGCTGACGTGGAAGAGGGAAGAGAGGGCTTCAAGTCGGTGGTGGTTTGGTGGCGTTCGGTGGCAGATCGGAGCGGCGGCGGCGCTGGGAAGGTCGGGACTTCCTGGCCTCGTTACGGGCGGAGGAGGCGACGAGGGTGGCGATGCTGGGGTTGGATTTGAAGAGGGGGCTGAGGCGCGTCGAATGGTGGCGGTGGCGAAGTCTGGAAGCGACTGTGGCGGCGGCGGCGGAGGAGAGAAGGGGCGGACGATTTAAGTCGTCGATCGGGAGAGAGAAACGAGGGTTTCTGGTTTTTTTTAATTTTTTTAAAATAATGAATGGAAATTTTTGATTGGCCCATAATTTCAATAAATTTTTAAATAGTGTTTTCTCAAACGAACTCCTTTTTAAACCCAACGACTGTGGCCCCTAGCTAAATACCCCCATTCCGGACACAATGGGATATGTTTCGTAGGCCAATTCGACTGTTACAGTCAGTTATTTTTCAAATTAAAGTATAAAACATTTAATTTTTATCTTTCAACGTACATTTCAATTTGCCAGGGCCACAAACTGATTTGAAAAATTCCAAAAAAATAAATCTAGCTATGTTTTGACGCTACGGTCCCAACAAAACTAGTTTCGTTGAATTCTGAGGTCGTTTGAAAAATGGCCATTTTCTAGTCGATCCAATTTAACAGAAATTGACCAAACACATTTTCTTTTGCCACGCTCACATACTAGCTTCCAAAATTATGAAATTTGAAACCTAGCAATAGTTTGACATCCCGGTCCCAACAAAAGTTGTTTCGTCGAATTCCGAGGTCGTATGCAAAATATCAATTTTCCAGGGCTATATATTCTATATACCGACCCTTCTGAAAATTCATTCGGCCATAACTTTTGATCCCCGTTATGAAACTTCGTATTTTCAGATTCGTTAGAAAGGTAATGAATAACAGATTTAAATATCTTTGGTTTCGCTAAAATCCGTTATATTTTCCACCCTGCATAGTCAGTCAAAGTTTGAATTCAAATTTTCAAATCGACTCACTATTTCTAATTCACTATTTTATTGAAATATTCTATTTCAATTGCTCAAATTCCTTTGAAATCATCAATTTAAATTTTTTTAAATTGGCTCGTATTTTCCGGGTTATTACAGATATAGAGCCTACTAAAAGGCTCGAGTGATAGGTCCGATAGGACCGGGAAACATATTGTTCAGGAATAACCAATCCACAAACGTTATGTGTGGACCGGCCTTGCATGATCCAAGGGGCACATGTTGTGAAACCCTGGGACATATGCTAGAGTGTCCCGAAGTCGGATGAGGAAGATCCCTTGCCTCAGTTCATGATGGTAATCCAATTTTCAATACGCGACTTTTATTTCAGTTGTAAACCAATATGGTGACATAATAGGATGGGGTTATTATGTCATCTTTGGTTGATACATTTATATTTGAAGTTGTTTTGACAATAGGCACTTATAGTAATATCAAAATATTCATTTTAAAGCGTATCAAGCATGTTTGGCTATTATAATGTAAAACTCTATCCTCTGGTTTGTGTTGCATTGTGTGATGGGACATGGGTCTTATAATAGCTTCATTTTTCCAAAAAGCATCGCATTGTTTTATTTCTAAACTGGTATTCATGTGGAGTAAACCCGTTTCGTGACATATGGCATGGTCCCGTGATTTACCCTATTTTAAAGTAAAATTTTAATAATTGTTTTAAGTTCTCACACCAGTCCCATGACTGACCTGGAGTTTATTGTTTACACCTAAACTCTAAGTGCCCATATTTTCCATGGGCAGCTAGTAGTTTTGCAAATTTCTATTTAACAGGATCCTGGTTTACAGATGGAACTATATTCGGAAAGCTTTGTATCCGTGCATTTCTTTCAGTTGTATTAGTTGATGTATTTCCGCTGTACATTGTATTTATATATTTTTATTTCCGCTGCTATGTAATTTATTCTCTGATATTATTGTTCCACTGTGTAATATTTATTCGTACTCTGATTTATTCTTGTACTCTGATGTATATTGTTGTAATAGTAATGAAAAGTTCTCCTGTTTGTGTTTCGATGCATGGTGTTCTCAACACAATCTGCCTTCCAGTTCGGTCCAGGCTGGGCGGGGGTTTCTGGTCATTTCAGTTTGGTACCAGAGCTTTGGTTTACAAAGCTCGAGAACAAGAGACATTAGAACAAAACGAAAGATTTCATCAGAGATAGAATTAGTAACATTCTATTTAAGAAAACTCATTAGAGATGGGGCTAGTAATGCCCTAGAATGATTTGAGAGTGACATACTTATAAGTAACATATTTGTGATTGTATATTATCCGATCTTAGAAAATATATATATGTGAGTATATAAAAGTTATATGTTTAGAATTTTTAATTAATCAATTGATTATGTGTGTGATTGTTTGATTTTCTATTTGATTAATTATGACTTCTGATTTAAATAAATTAGATGAAACCTTCAGCAATTTTGGACATTGAATTTAAGAAAACACTTATTATTTAATTTAATTGAGTTAAATTAAATTGAATTGCAAGTTTAGTTAGAATTGGATATATATACATATTTATGTTGAGCAGGGTAACGGCTTTGTGTTGAGTAGAGAAATAAAACTACGTGCCTGACAAACAGGTGCACCTTAATGAGTTGGTTGCACAATTTTACTATTATATATAACTACCGTGAGTGATTTGGATGCGCTATGATGGTTGGTCTGTGTGAAATTTAAGACATACGCCACAGGATAGTAACAAATAAATTATGGACTACATTGCATAGCATACTACTGAAGATGACATTGCAACTGGGTAAACTCTCCTTTTCACTTAGAGAAATCTCGAAAACCATGACAGTTACGCTACCTAGTTTCTTTGGGAGTTCGGGTCATTGTTCAGTTAGTTAGGTCTACTAATGAAAAAGGAAAATTCGGTCAAGCAAATGAGTGGTCTCTGTGTATTATCGAACTCGTGAAATAGTTCTAATTAATATACTGGGAACTACATTTGATTATATCTATCAATAAGCTCTTTCCCAACTACCACAATCTGCTTCGCATCCTCGCTACCTTCTCGTTCGGTTAGTAGGCGTGAGGAAGTATTTCATTATATCCATATAAGCATTTGGTGCTTATATGACGAGGTTTGGATTACCATACGAGTAAGATGCTTGTATGGTTATGGACTTAATAACCTATAACGGTAAATTGCAGGATTTAATAACAAACCCTACACAAGTCTTGAGATGAAAAATATGTACACATCTCTCTTGTTTTAGATATGACATATTAATTATGATTAATTCCTATCACATGGTCAAGGAATGATTTTTTACACATCTCCCTTGAGCATTGATAATTCATATTTGATTTGTATGCGATATATGATTTATTGGGTGCCTAATATGGCCCAATAAATTTTTCAGACCCTCCCCGTACAAAGGAGGTTATGGCGAAATTTTTCAGAAATTTAGGGTGTTTGCAAAATTTTAGAGAAATTTAGAAGTTCTTATAAAATGAAAAGTTGAAGAACTCAAGCCAGAATGAAAGTTGAGTTGGTTAGTTAAACAACTTTCAGCTCCGTTCTTTTCCGGGAACAAAAAAGTTTTAAGTGGGGGAGGTTGCAAGAAGCCGTATTTTCAAAAGCACATTAAAATTTTAATTTAAGATATTTTAAAAAATTTGTGAATGTAAATTGGTTATTTTTGCTAAATAAAATTTGAGAATTATTTCAAAATTAGTTTTTTTAATCTTATTTGACTTAAAACAAACTTAGTAAAATTATTTAATTGATTTATAAGCTTGGTTTTTGAAAATTTTAAAAATTTGATTTTTAAAATCGACGCCTAGCCCTTAAAAAGTGAAATTTTGCTAGGAAGCTTAGAATTCGACGAGATTTTTTGTTTGGATTATTAATGAAAATCATTGTTGAGTTCCAAAATACACATCGAACGGGGTCAGTATGTGGCCTTGCGCGATAAAACAGTTCAGGGTAAAATCGACGATCAGTTTACAAAGGAACATTATTGAGACGATCTCAGAATTCGATTCCGTTTTTTCTGGATTCGTATCATCAAATAATGGTTAAATCCAAAAGGCCATGATTTTTGGAGTTAGCGTGTGGGCGTGCAAGAAGAAAATGTACGCTAAAATCTTATTTTTGAAGCTTATTTAAGCATGTTTGAGAAATTAAATGGAAGGTCAAACGAGCTCGGAGTTCGACGAAACTTGGTTCAATGGATTCGTCTTGATGTGTATTATCTTATGTCCGAAATCCGGGGTAAACGAGATCATTTGTATATGGGCAATTGGATGGAAAAAGAGATAAATCACTTTGCTTCCATTTTCTTCCTCACTTTTCCTCCTTCCTTCCTTGTTCTTTACTTTTTAATGGCCTCCTCCTCTCCCTTTGGTCAGTCACCGCCCCTATGGCCACCACCCACCACCGACAGCCCCTCCTCCTCTCCTCCTCCTCCAGCCTCTCTCCTCCTTTCTCTCTTTCTTGCAAAACCCTAAACCCGCGAAACCCTAAATAACCTCCTCCACCACCGCCATCGCCACCACCCTCCCTCCGACCAGTCAGGCCTCCCACGCTGCCATTCAGGCCACCAGCTCTGACCATGGGACCCACCATGGCCAAAATCCCTCTTTTCACAAAATTCCCGTTTTGCACAAACCACCCTCTTCTTCTTTAGCCAATATCTTTCAATCTGTGCATTTCTGGCAGAGACTCCACCAAACCAAAGTCGTAGATCACATTTTTCTCTACGATTTTGACATATCACAATCGAATTTTGAAGTTTGGAGCTGCTCGGAAAACGCGTTTGAAGTTTGCACTTTTGGAGCAAAGATTAGTGATTTCTGGCGAATTGCTGCATTTTTGGAAGAAAGTCCAGTAAGCAAAATTTGTCTGAAATAACGTGTTTGTGCTGGTGACAAGGTTTGGTGAAGATTGGAGGTCGTATGCGAATTCGAGAGTCAGAATGGTGAATTCAAGTGCGAAAAATGACAAAAGGCGAGCGCACGACAAGAAATTCTATATAAGAAGTGTCACGGTGTTTGGTTTAGCTAATGGGTGAGAACTTCTATCTTAAATTAGTATATTAGAGTAGTTAGTTAATTTTTCATTTTAAGTTGTAAGTTCGAAATTGCATCATGTAGTTATATTACCTCTTTTGGAGTTAAACACTTGAACTATTCACAAATCCCTTGCATTAGAAGCCTTGTATGAAAATGTGATACTCGCATTTCATACTCCGTGGATGGACACTTGTGGCGCCGTAAATGACATTTTTTAGTTGAGTATTTTATTTATTTATTTATGACTACGGTATGTGCATTATATGCGAGTGATTGGATTTAATTTATTGATGTTGGTTAAAAACCCACACGGTCTTAGGATGATATTTGGCTCATACATCTCCCTTGTGTGAATTTACGGTTAATCAGTTGATTGACGGATTTATGTAAGCGTCAATTATTTGATTGAAGCTTATATATGTCATTTTGGATGTGATAGTTGTTTGCAACCATCATTGGATGTAAACAATGAATGTAACACATATAAATTTATTTATATGGATGTTGGTTAAGATTTTATTCCAATTCGAAATAAACATGAATACTTTTATAATGTAATATTCAATGAGAATTAGAAGTTGATTTTGATGTCCGATTTTGGATGGACATGAAAATATAAAAATGTTAAGCCGAGTTAAGTATATAAATGCTATTTTAACACGAACGGATTTCTATATTGATTTTATTCGTTTTTAAAATGAATATCGAGAAGATTGAATTTCAAAATATAACATTTTGAAAATATTATCCTTTTGAGATTATAATAAAATGCAATGTTCAAGTTTAATTTAAATTGGTAATGAAAGTGACATCGTTTTAAAACGAATTTATGAACATTTTATAAAATATGCTTTGAATAGAAATCGATGATATATATATATATATGGTTTGAATAGAACGTATCACACACCGACCGTTCGCGAATTTCAACCATTAACTTGAAATGGACGTAACGGGAGATCCAACCTTCGGATTCTCCTAAATCCAGAACCGTTGGGTTTGTATCGAAAAGATCTTTCCAATGAATATATGAGATTTAAATTTGAACGGTTAGATTTTAAAATATGTCCAAATCAGTTTTGAAAAAGGTTGCTATGAATGCAGTTCAATGTCCGATATTGGAAAACAACTGTAAGGGCCTTATTAAAATAATTAAAAACTTGAATAAATAATGTAAATTCATTATAAATGATTTGGAAAAATTACGGAAGAAAAATTCAATATTTGAAAATATAAAAGAATTTTTATATGAATGAACTAGTTAATAACTAGAATAATAATCCAATGACTTTTAGAAATAGTGAATTGGATTTGGGTTTGTTGTGGATGGTATCTTCATTAATACCGTTCTTAAACCCAGTTATAAATGAAATAAATATTTTAATTATGGTTTGGAGAAAGTTTTCTAGTTTGTGTAATTAAATTGGAATTGATTGGAAATCGATTGATAATAATCGAGATGAGTTTCTATGAAGGAAAGCGTTTACTATTTATGGAATTTAAAAGGCCTTCTCGTTATTCCACTCATTGTATTGGTCCAATATGGAAATCTATATCGATTATAAGTTGTTCATAATTCCGTGAAGATTCCATATTAATTGAAGATGATTTTGGGTTTGTTGCGAGCGGTGTTTTAAATGCGATTTGTTCTTTAACCCAAGTAAAGTCGAGATAAATTTCCAGAAATTGAATAATCATTAAATAATGATTTTTGAGATTAAAACTAAGATGGAGTTTTAATGAATCTTTAATTAAATTGAAACATAAAAAGAGATGATTAAATTTATCAAACAAAAGAAATGATTGAGATGGAGCATAACCAGTTTTACCCCATGAGATAGTCAATTTTTTTAATTAGATTTGAAACGATAAATGGTAACTAAAATTATCGATAACACAACGGCATTAAATATAGAGTACCACCAATTTTTCTCCATAGGATGAATAGGTTGGGGATGGGAATAATAAAATAAATGACTACTTTGGTAAGGCTCGATAATCCTGACTAGTTTGATAAACCTTAATTTGGTTTATGTTGTGAAAAGATGGAATGGAATATTTTGAAATGATATCAAAGGAAGATTAAACTATAAGTTTAAAAGAACCTATCTTTGGTAAAATTAATAGGAATCTTTCCCAAAGACAATGAATATTTAAATAAAAGAATATTCTGGATTGAAATGAGAGGTGTGTTATTTTTATATGTATCACATGGTTATAA
Source organism: Allium sativum (assembly GCA_030737875.1). Classification (NCBI taxonomy): domain Eukaryota; kingdom Viridiplantae; phylum Streptophyta; class Magnoliopsida; order Asparagales; family Amaryllidaceae; genus Allium; species Allium sativum. The sequence goes on along the minus strand of CM060920.1, from coordinate 273,260,227 downwards.
GATGCGCGAATTATTTGGAAAGACTCGGTTTAACCCATTCTGAATAACTGTTGAACGCGTAAAAGTCAAAGATATGAAGACGGTGGTTGAAGATCGGAGATCTTCACATCGTTTGGGATATTACTGATGTCTTGAATGAGGCAGATCACCCCAGATGAGGTAATAAGTGGTGGTCATCCAAACGTACTTGGAGATCAACCAGATATGCGAGGACCTCTCTCCTGTATTGGACATATAGGATGAGGAATAAGGTGCCTCCAGTTTAGTTCAAATCAAGAATGAACGTATGAATGGATTATATGTTTGGCATTGTATTGTGTATTATATTCATTGATCTCTACTAAATATGTATCTGTTTGGTGGCGGAGAATTTATTCTCTTGCTTAACACCCTTCTCTGAGACGTATGAGCATATAAGTTATACATTGGTGGAAATCAATGGTATGGTATTGATTGACAATGTGGCATGCTAAGATGCAGTGATTAAGGTTTTTATTGAAAAGAAAAGTCTCGTGGTTGATGATCAAAGCACAACTTTAAGTAGCATAGCTTTGTGTATAGCGTTAATTCGCGAGCCTCACACCTCGGTATGAGTCAAAAATGGGATGAAGGACCGCAGGGAGTGCATGCGTTTATTTCTAGCTAGAAGTGGTGTCATGGTATGGAGCCCAAACATTTTTACTTATGTGGATGATGGATTGCGATGCGCCTCGGATATAGAGCCGACTAAAAGGATCGAGCGATAGGTTTGATAGGACTGGGAAACGTGTTATTCAGGAATAACCAATCCACAAATGTTAGGTGCGGACCGGCCCTTCATGACCCAAGGGACACATGTTGTGAAACCCTAGGACATATGATAGAGTGTCCCGAATTCGTATGAGGAAGATCCCTTGCCTCGTTTCGTGATGTAAATCCAATTTCCAATACGTGACTTTCGATTTAAGTTGTAAACCTATATGGCGACATAATAGGATGGGGTATTGTAACGACCCGCATTCTACACATCGGAAGATCGTAGAATATTTATTTCTTTTTCATATTAAGTCTTATAGTCATGTAACTTTGGGAAACGACAAATGGGGTCATTTTCCATGTTCACGATTTTTGCCGATTTTTAAATGACCGTTTTGCCCCTAGCTGATCTTGTTTGGGCCATAACTTTTGATTGGTAAGAAGTTTTGAACAGAAACCACTTCCATTAGATTTGGATGATGGTTTACCTCTCTGTAGAGTGGTCACATTAACCAAACGGACTCACTGTTTGGGAGATATGGCTGAAACAAGTTTTAGAAGGTGAAAAACTGCTTAAATGGGCTGATTAGGGTAATTAGCAAATGGGCCCATAACCTATTTCAGGATTAAGGTTATGGGGAGGCGGAAATGAGTTAGGTTTTTATTCTATTTCAGTTTTCTAGCTGCCATTTACCTCTTAGAAACCCTAATAATGGCCTTCACCTTCTAATTTCATCCCAAATCACTCTCTAATCAAGGATTAAGCAAATCAACATCAAATCAAGACAAATCAACAACAAATCAGAGTTGGAGCTGGAGTGTTGCATAGAGATTCGACCCAAATCAGGGATATTTACAGATCTAAGTTTTATTTGTTGCCAAGGTGAGTGATTTGCATTGTTTTTCACTAATTACGGCTAATTTGGGGTGATTAGTGGTAATTAGCAAAATTATGGCTTAGAAAAATCTGGAAAAATTTGTAAAATTCTAAAATATTATTTTAGGCCTTAGATAAAAATTTGGGCTAATTTGGATAAGTTTTACTAATTGTATGCTTAAACATGTTTAAGGGGAATTAAGGGAAAAGTACGGGTTTTGGGTATGTTTGATCCATATAAATATGGTAAACTGTTGTTTTAGTATTTGTGGTTAATTCTATATGTTGCTATGACTGTATGGTATGCTTTGTGATTGATTAGAACAGTTAGAATGGTTGAAAACGTCGTCGTATGGCGTAAAAACAGTCGCTAGAAGAGTTGCAGGAAAACTGTATAAGGACCGGATCAGATCGCCCCTCCCGACCAAATCGACCTACTCGTGACTGGTGGCATCGAACCGACCCACTTGAGATTTTGGTACCGTGACCTAGCTTGGATTATACGCCACGAACCAACCGGAGACACATGAGCTGAACTCCCAACTCGAACCCCCTTCCACGAACCGGTGATGAAGCCACGACCCGAACCGATGTATCACCAATGGATTTGAGGAACTCGACCCGACCCGGAGTACATGGGGAGGAGGACCAAACCGCAGGAGCTCGTTACGAACCGAACCACCAGGGGATGTGGACCACGACCTGGAGCTTGACCACGAGCGGAAGGAGACCCAGTCGAACCGGGGAACAACATGACTCACGAATCGATCCGAGGCTAGGTGAAGAGAAAATACAGAACCGATCCGGAAGGAGACCAAAAACCGAGATGCAAAGGTAGTCCAAATGAGAAGTTTATACTCAGGGTCCAGTTGGGGACCAACGAGTTAACTTCATGAATTGGACTTTGCTGCGGGACGTGTGCAAAGGGGTTATCGACGTCCATAACTTTGATTCACCACCAAGACGGATGCTAGGCTACAGATCAGTGCAGTGGGGTAGTTATTACTCCGTGGGGCAGAGTGATCATAGCATGGCTATGAGCCAGTGCAGTGGAGTCGTCATGACTTAATGGGGCAGAGTGGACATAGCAAGGGATTAGTGGCTATGGATCAGTGCAGTGGAGCCTTCATGACTCCATGGGGCAGAGTGATCATAGCGAAGGATTTGGGTGGCCAAAGAAGTGGATATCATATGCTTTACGCACTGAGTGAGAGACGTGAGGATGATTGCTATGCTTGATTGTTTGACATCACTATGACATGCACACCCCCTTCCCCGTTATCTTTACACCTTATGTTAGTGTTACCTTAGAGTACTATACATCCTGTTGTGCTAACTCTTTGGTTGGAGGTCCAGGTTCAGGTATGGTTTAGTATACCTGTTATTGTTCTTTTTTTGCTGCTTATCGCTCATACCAGACTTTTGTCTGACCCAGAGTTTTATGTCTCTTCTTATTACTCTGGGTGCTCTTAAACGGGAAGACTAGAGATATGTTAGCTGATTGTGCACGAGTAGCTGTCTGGAGACGAGCAGGAGGCTTACACGTATTGTCTACATACATTCTTCCTGTGTTGTTGTTGGTCACAGCTTAGGCATTAGTAGTGTACCTTTCCTTTCTTTTGCTTTAAAGACAATATGTTGGAGTTGTAATAAGCTGTATTTTGAATTTCCACTGCTATGATTATTATGGTTTAGTTTTCAGCTTATGCACTGTCTCGCCTGTTTTATGTCAAATATGTTATTATTATATTTTATTCCATGCGTTGTGAGACATTTTATAGTTTCCTTGTTAGTTCAAATTCCTTTATTTTCCTTTCTTTGGCGACCGTCTTATGCTGGTTGGACATTGGCACAACGCACTTTCATTTGAAATGTCGGCTGGTGCGGGGCGGGCCGTCACACTTGGTATCAGAGCTCTTGGTTGCGTAGTTAACCTAGGGAAAGACATCAGGGAGAAATAGTACACGTATATGAGAGCGAGTATTTGTGATATTTTGGTTTCCTAAAGTTATATATATACTATTAGTATATTTAAGGATGAAGTCGCACTGCACTGGCACCACCGAATGGATGGTTAATCGTTTTCTCCTTACAGATTGAACGATGAGCCGACATACGAGGGGTACTGGTAGAGGAGCTAATAATGGTAATGCTCCTAATATAAGGATGATGTTCACTGACTTCATGAGAGAGATGCTTAGGGATGTTCATAGGGCAGCTCCTAATGCTGCAAATGGTGAAGGTGTAGCGATGTAGGCTCCTATGGCCGATTTTGCCAAGCTCTGTAAGGACTACGCTAGCCTTGGTGGGAAGCCGTTCCACGAAACGGAATCGGCTACGAAAGTTCAGGATTGGCTTGATACTTGTGAGCGTATCTGCGAGGATCTAGGAATCGAAGACGCGATGAAGAGGAAGCAAACATCCCGTCAGCTTCAATGACGGGCTATGAATTGGTAGAATGCTATTAAGGCGGCTACTCCTGAGGATCAAGTTACTTGGGATCAGTTTAAGGCCCGATTTAGTGATAAGTTCATCCCAGCTGCTCAGAAATCAGAATTATTTAGGAAGTTCTTGGAGCTTAAACAAAATGGTAGGGCAGTCTCGGAATATATCGTTGAGTTTGATACTTTGTCGAAATATGGATTATCCCTTATTGACACTCTTGAGAAGAAGAATGAGAAGTTCATAACCGGCTTAGATCAGTACTTGGGGGAAAGGCTTATGAATCATATTGATGAGACTTTTGAATCAATTGTTGGAAAAGCATTGAGGTCAGAGAGCCTATATCCTAAGCCCAAGATTGAAGTCGCTGTTGTATCTGCAGAGGGGCCATAGCCGCAAGAAAGCGGTGGAGGCAAGAATAATTCTCAGAAAAAGAGGAAGCAGAATCAAGCTAAGGATGGTCAGAAAAAGAGAAAGATATTGATTACTTTAGATGTGGCAAGAAGGGCCATTATGCTAAAGAATGTCGAGCAAAGCCCACGGATAGGAAGTGCTTCAACTGTGGCCAAGTGGGACATAACAGGGATAAATGTCCGCAACCCCCTAAAGAGAAGCAGATTGTGAAAGCATATGCTCTTGATGTTGTTCCTTCTTCGTCAAATGCCCCAACTGCTGCGGAGAAAGGAAAGAATGTCGTCATTCAAGGTATGCATTCTGTTTATGATGTTCATGTTCGAGTATTGTTTGATACCGTGGCTTCTCGTTCCTTTATTTCTAGTGACCTGGTAGATAGGTTGGGATTGGAACCTCAGATAGTCGATAGACCTTTAACAGTGACGAACCCGATTGGTGGTTCGACTAGCCTTAGTATGATTTGTCGTAATGTGGTCTTATCGAGTCATGGATGTATGTCTGCTTGTGATTGCTTTGTTTTGGGCTTTACTGGATTTGGCATTATTTTGGGAGTCGATTGGCTCCAAAGGTATGGGGTGGTGGTAGACTGTGAGGGCTTTTTGGTGACAGTTAGAGCGGATGATGGGCGGAGGGTAGTGTTTGGTGGTCTACCTGGTGATGGGGTAAAGGATAGTTTTCTAAATTCCCTCGACATTCCGCATGATGAGTTGTTAGATGTGCCCGTGGCAGGCCAGTATCCGGACGTCTTCGAGGAAGTGACCGGACTTTCACCACACCGAGAGATTGAGTTTCGTATTGATTTAGTGAAAGATGCCAGACCTATAGTGATTCCACTTCGTCGTATGACACCAAGGGAGCAGTGAGAGCTCGAGGTGCAAGTGAACGATCTTTTGAAGAAGGGATTTATCAGATGAAGTGTTTCTGAGTGGGGAGCACTAGTTGTGTTTGCTACCAAGGAAAATGGTTCCCTTCGATTGTGTATGGACTACCGCGAGTTGAATAAGTTGACGAGGAAGAATAAGTATCCTCTACCGCGGATAAATGATTTGTTTGATCAGTTGAGTGGCGCGAGAGTGTTCTCCAGTTGGATCTCACGACAGGTTTTCATCAGCTTAGAGCGGAAGCTGAGAGTACAGCTAAAACGGCCTTTCGGACGCCGTTTGGATTCTATGAGTGGTTGGTCATGCCATTCGGGTTGACCAATGCACATGCATATTTTGTGGATCTTATGAATAGGGTATTCAGGGATCAATTGAACAAGTTTGTTCTTGTGTTCATAGACAATATCTTGGTTTATTCGAGGACAGAGGAAGAACACAAGGGACATTTGAAGATAGTGATGGAGGTGTTGAGAAAACACTAATTGAAAGAAAAGTTTTCTAAGTGTCACTTCTGGAGGAGGGAAGTGAGATTCTTGAGCCATGTTGTTTCAGAGAATGGTATTGCTGTGGATCCTACGAAGGTGGCTACAGTACAAGATTGGTCTATGCCCAAGAATGCAACAAACGTAAAAAGTTTCTTGGGGTTAGCTGGATATTATCGTAAGTTTATCCAAGACTTCTCCAAGATAGCGGCACCATTGACTCAGTTAACCAAGAAGAATCAAGCTTTCATCTGGGACGAAAAGTGCGAGAATGCATTCAAGAGCCTAAAAGAAAAGTTGACGTGTGCACCAGTATTAGTCATTCCTAAAGGGAATGAAGAGATGACAGTATACACAGATGCATGTGGTACCGGACTAGGTGCCGTACTGATGCAAGGAGGTAGGGTTGTAGCTTACGCTAGTCGGCAACTGAAACCGCATGAGAAAAGATACCCTACCCATGATTTGGAATTGGCAGCGATCATATTTGCATTGAAGATGTGGAGACATTATCTCTTGGGATAAAGATTCGAGTTGTTTACCGATAATAAATCGTTAAAGTATCTCTTCTCTCAGAAGGATCCAAATCTACGACAACAAAGATGGTTAGAATTCTTGGCTTCCTATGATTTCGATATCGCATATACACCTGGAAAGGGCAATGCAGTAGCCGATGCATTGAGTAGAAGACATGCCAGTTTAGGGGCTATGTTTCTTGAGTGGAAGCAACTGGAGTATATTGCTGGGTATGATTTCAGAATAAAGTGCGAATTGGATCTAGAAATGTTAGCAAGTTTGACGATCAGACCCACTTTGATTGAGTGGATTGGTTCCCTCATGATCCTAACTTATCGGAAATCATCTCCAAGTTAGAGATGGGTATCGACTAGGAGATGAACAAGTATGGGCTTAATCGAGAAGGATGACTTAGAAAGAATGGGAGACTAGTTGTGCCCAATGTCAATGGATTGATAGATGAAATGCTTAGAGAATGTCATCACTCAAAACTGACTATACACCCTGGTGGTAATAAAATGTATCGAGACATAAAGAAGACCTACTACTGGGAAGGGATGAAAAGAGACATTGGGAAGTTTATATCCAAGTGCATAAATTGCCAGTTAGTTAAAGCCGAGCAAAAGAAACCTAGTGGTTTGTTGCAACCATTAGAAATTCTAGAATGGAAATGGGAACAAGTCTCAATGGATTTCATTGATGGGTTACCAAGGATTAGATCGGGCCATGATAGCATTTGGGTAATTATGGGCCGATTGACCAAGAGTGCAAGGTTTATACCCGTCAAGTCGAACAAAATAGCAGCTAAGTTAGCAGAACTGTATATGAAGTGGGTAGTGAGATTTCATGGAGTACCCAGGGGCAGTGTGAGTGACCAAGATTCGTTATTTACTAGTGGATTTTGGAAGAGCTTACAAGAGGCGTTAGGATCAGAATTACATCTCAGCACCGCATATGATCCTCAAACTGACGGTCAGACAGAGAGGGTGAATCACATATTAGAAGATCTCTTGAGAGCTTGTATATTGGATTTTGGTGGATCATGGGATGACGAATTGCATCTAGTAGAGTTTGCATATAATAACGGTTATCAATCCAGTATTGGTATGGCTCCATTTGAAGCTTTGTACGGAAGAACGTGTAACTCACCATCATGTTGGTTAGAAAACGGTGAGAAATTTGTGCTTGGGCCAGATGTGATAAGAGAAACCTCAGATAAGATCAACGTTATCCAATAGCAAATGAAGGCTGCCCAAGATAGGCAGAAGAGTTATGCTGATGAGAGGAGAAGAGATTTAAAATTCTCCATTGGTCACTTGGTGTTTGTCAAGATTTCTCTGTTAAAAAGCGTGATTCGATTTGGTAGGAAAGGAAAGCTAACACCAAAATTTGTTGGTCCATTCCCAGTTCTCGAACAAGTTGGGAATTTGGCATATAAAGTTCAGTTGCCGGATAAGATGGCGGGAGTTCATAACGTATTTCATGTTTCCCAGTTAAGGAAATTCGTGCACGACCCCAATGTGGCTATTTCACCAGATCAGTTGGATGATATCGAAGTAGAACCCGAGGTGGTTGGGAACCACAAGCCGATTCGTATTGTCGAGCACGATACAAAGAAACTTCGAAGGAAAGCGGTGAATCTAGTCAAGGTTCAGTGGGGGGCGAAGATGAGAATGACTGTACTTGGGAGACAGAGGAGAGCATTGAGGGGACGTATCCAGAACTCTTTGCCTGGTGAGGTATTCATTTCAATTTGTTTTGCATGTTTGATTGTTGTATATGGATGATAGGCATGCAGAATCCATTGTTTGTTTCTTAGTTGAGGAATTTCGGGGATGAAATTTCTTAAGGGGGGAGAGTGTAACGACCCGCATTCTACGCATCGAAGGATCGTAGAATATTTATTTCTTTTTCACATGAATTCGTATAGTCGTGTAACTTTGGGAAACAACTATTGGGGTCATTTCCCATGTTCACGATTTTTGCCGATTTTTAAATGACCGTTTTGCCCCTAGCTGGTCTTGTTTTGGCCATAACTTTTGATTGGTAAGGAGTTTAACCGGAAACCATTTCCATTAGATCTGAATGATGGTTTAGCTCTCCGTAGAGTGGTCACATTAGCCAAACGGACTAACCGTTTGGGAGATATGGCTAAAACAAGGTTTAGAAGGTGAAAAACTGCTTAAGTGGGCTGATTAGGGTAATTAGCAAATGGTCCCATAACCCATTTCGGGATTAGGGTTATGGGGAGACTGAAATGAGTTAGGTTTTCATTCTATTTCAGTTTTCTAGCCGCCGTTTACATCTTAGAAACCCTAACAATGGTCTCCACCTTCTAATTTCATTCCAAATCGCTCTCTAATCAAGGATTAAGCTAATCAACATCAAATCAAGACAAATCAGCACCAAATCAGAGTTGGAGCTGCTGTGTTGCATATAGATTCGACCCAAATCAGAGATAGTTTAGATCTAAGTTTTATTTGTTGCCAAGATGAGTGATTTGCATTGTTTTTCACTAATTACGGCTAATTAGGGGTGATTAATGGTAATTAGCAAAATTATGGCATAGAAAAATCTGGAAAATTCTAAAATAATATTTTAGGCCTCTGATAAAAATTTGGGCTAATTTGGATAGCTTTTGCTAATTGTATGCTTAAACATGGTTAAGGGGAATTAAGGGAAAAGTATGGGTTTTGGGTATGTTTGATCCATATAAATATGTTAAATTGTTGTTTTGGTATTTGTGGTCAATTCTATATGTTGCTATGGCTGTATGGTATGCTTTGTGATTGATTAGAACAGTTAGAATGGTTGAAAACGTCGTCATATGTCGTAAAAATAGTCGTTGGAAAAGTTGTAGGAAAACTGTATAGGGACCGGATCGGATCGCCCCTCCCCACCGAACCGACCCACTCATGACTGGTGGCACCGAACCGACCCACTCGAGATTTTGGTACCGTGACCTAGCTTGGATTATACGTCACGAACCAACTGGAGACTCACGAGCTGAACTCCGACTCGAATCCCCTTCCATGAACTGGTGATGGAGCCACGACCCGAACCGATGTACCACGAATGGATTTGAGGAACTCGACTCGACCCGGAGTGCTTGGGGAGGAGGACCGAACCGAAGGAGTTCGTCATGAACCGAACTGCCAGGGGATGTGGACCACGACCCGGAGCTTGACCACGAGCGGAAGGAGACCGAACCGAACCAGGGAACAGCATGACTCACGAATCGATCCGAGGCAAGGTGAACAGAAAATACCGAACTGATCTGGAAGGAGGCCAAAACCCGAGATGCAAAGGTAGTCCAAATGGAAAGTTTATACTCAAGGTCCAGTTGGGGACCAACGAGTTAACTTCATGAATTGGACTTTGCTGCGGGATGTGTGCAAAGGGGTTATCGACGTCCATAACTTTGATTCACCACCAAGACGGATGTTAGGCTACGGATCAGTGCAGTGGGGTAGTTATTACACCATGGGGCAGAGTGATCGTACTATGGCTATAAGCCACTACAGTGGAGTCGTCATGACTTCATGAGGCAGAGTTGACTTAGCAAGGGATTAGTGGCTATGGATCAGTGCAGTGGAGCCTTCATGACTTCATGGGGCAGAGTGATCATAGCAAAGGATTTGGGTGGCCATAGTAGCGGATATCGTATGCTTTACGCACTGAGTGAGAGATGTGAGGATGGTTTCTATGCTTCATTGTTTGATATTACAATGACTTGCACACCCCCTTTCCCATTATCTTTACACCTTATGTTAGTGTTACCTTAGAGTATTGTACATCCTGTTGTGCTAACTCTTTGGCTACAGGTTCAGGTATGGTTTAGTATACCTGTTATTGTTCTGTTTTTGCTACTTATCGCTCGTACCAGACTTTTGTCTGACCCAGAGTTTTATGTCTCTTCTTATTACTCTGGGTGCTCTTAAACGGGCATACTAGAGAGAGGTTAGCTAGTTGTGCATGAGTAGCTGTCTGGAGACGAGCAGGAGGCTTACACGTATTATCTACGTATATTCTCCCTGTGTTGTTGTTGGTCACTGCTTGTGCATTAGTAGTGTACCTTTCCTTTCTTTTTCTTTAGAGACTGTTTACACCAAAATTGGTCTAAACACCCAAGGTACTAAAACTGTACTTCACAAATACGGTAAGAAATAAATGGAACCATGTTTAATCAGCAATTGAAAATGAAAAAATGCGAGAAAGGTAAAGTAGAGACGAAATTTAGAGTGGTTTCGCCGTTAATTAGGCCTACGTCCACTGTGAAGGTGATTTCCAGTCTTATAATGAGGATTACAAAATACATCAGTTCTCTCTTTTCATACATCTCTATATTCACTCAATATATCCTCGTTTATATATTTCAATCTCGGAATTATACAAGAGAATGGTATAATTTGAGGAGGAGAAGAAGGATGGATGAATGATTGAGAAGGAGGATGCCTTTGTTTTCCTTGATCACAAGATTGTACTTGACGCCATGGCCGAATCAGTAGCTGAGGATAGAATTTAGCAGCACTCCGTGGTTTCAAAGATTTGATCCCCCTTATGTTGGCAGCTGTGGTGTATTTATAGGTGAGCCTCCTTCGGGAAATGACTTGAAATCCATTTATGCAGGCTACAGATCGCTTATTCTGTTAATTACAGTCATGCCACTGGCTAGCTGTAGCCAGCTGTCTGTGGCTGTACTTAGTTATCATATGCGAACGGGCGATGATCTTCATTACTCTAGAGGCGACCGACTGAGACTTGCGATTCTGAGATGTGAATGTGCTCTTCCTCGGATTTGGTATATGACCTACCAATGGGCTTATGATTCGAGTGTCGAGCGATAGGAGTTGCAATTCATGAGTTGTTAAATATATGTGCGATCTTGACTCCTGTCTTGATGCGTGCGACCAAACTTTGATATTAGATCAAGCGTACTCCGTTGTTGTGAGTGGCTTTACAGAATGTACAATCCTTATCTCTATTGAGCCACATTTCTCATAGCATATCGTGCCATCTTCTTTGGTCGTACTGGTCAACTTGATTTGCCTTGGGTTTGATACTTGGGTCTTGCTTTGTTTGGTTGCATCCTATCCATTATGAGTCGTTTAAGTGCCTTGGATAACATCATGCATGACCGACCCTGATGATATCCATTCCGCATCCTTCGCTCCATGTGCACATGAATTTTTTGAGGGATTAACACTTGCCCCTCGAAGTCCGTGATTTCTTTTAGCAAGCAATTACCGGCTTCAACATGTCTGACTACAACGTTGTTTGGCAGGCTTGTCTTGACTTGTTGATGGGTCGTTCGTGCAAGGATTAGTATTGCTTCATCGCAGCTGATTGGCGTCTTCGCCTTTGGGTGAGACGCTTGAACTATTTTGTCATTATTGCAAATAGCTGAATCATGGGGATGTGAACATGCCAACTAGACTCTAATGGGACACCTATTTCAGTACTCGAGTATTGGGCCGATGTGGCGAGAAATGCTTTGTGTGTCTTTTAATCTCCCCTTATTTTCTTATTTCTCATTCAATTTTGCTCTCATTTTTCTTCAATAGGGTTTCTCAACTGGGAAAGAAAAAATGAAGTTCCGTATTTCTTTCTATTGCTACTCAGTTTTGTTGATTCTTACTCATGTTCATTCTTCCTTTGAACCTTACAGTTATTCCCTGAACCGTTTGCAGGATGGTTCCATCTCCAGAATGACATCAAAAGGAAACCTTCCTCGATTTGGGTGTCTCAATAGATGAGATTCAGTCAGCTGGTCAACTGTCTATAAACTCTCCCTCTAGCCCCTCTTATATAGAGCTTCAAGCTATCATCAATAGACTGTGCCATGCTCCTGGGCCTTGTAGTCCTAGGTTTGCTAAGTGGTTTTGGAGGTGGAGTTTACAGGGAGTTCCTTCAAATGTGGATATATCTCCGGCTGACTCTCAGAACTTTTCTTACGACACGACTGCTGCAAAAGGCCAGATGTTGGCCCGCCTCGAGACTGCTGTGCATCAATTTGGAAAACAAATGGACTTGTTGAAAAATTATTATGCGAAGCAGATAAATGGCTGGCATACATTGGCCTGCGTTCTCCAAAGACTTCACAAGGACAATCTCGAGCATATCTCTGTTCTGGAAAATGATAAGGCTAAGCTGATCCGAGCTCTCAGGTCCAAAGATAGCATGGTTGCTCCTTTCTCCCCTAGGGATGATGAGTCGGTGGTTTCTGCACATGCTGATGGGCCTCCATCTTATTTTGCTCCGACTAAGAGGAAAGTAGGTAGGCCAAGGAAGGTTAGAGATATGTAATCTCCTTTTCCTTGGTTATTTTTCTACTTTTAAGACAAGTTGTGTAAGCGGGTGCCAGTCCTCGCCCATGATATTGTGCTTGTTATGACATGTGTTTGATCCGTGACACTTCTGCGATCCTAATGAATGATTGTTTGACTGGTTATACGATGCTCTTCGTGTCTTTGCTATGTCTCTTTGCCCTGCTTAACAACACACACATTTTTGAAAAAATTCCGCGGTGATCGTGTGTTAATATCGTATTGCGGGGCGTTCGTACGTTAATATCACATTACGGGGCGTTCGTACGTTAATATCGCATTACGATTAGTCTTACAATGTTCTTATTAGGCTGGAATCATCCAGTTTTTAGTATTTATCTTGACTGGTAAGCTTTTCGTTGTTTTAACTTTGGCAATTTAGCCATTTAGATTTTTTATTAAATATCCTGTTTATTTGTTTGGGGTATTTTCGTGATGCATTTTTATGCGTGCCCCCATGGGAGGACTTTGGTTCCAATGTTGTAATCCATTCTTGGCTTTGTTTGACTTGGTTAACAACAAAGAACAAGAATGGATACCCCTTTTTGGCTAGGATTTCTGCTTTGCGCTGGTCCTTCCAGCATGTTTAATACTTCTCCGTTTTATGCTTCATCCTGAGGAGTGGACACTAATTCATCTCATCGAGCTTGGGCTCAGAAGGGATAAAGTTCGTATCCTTCACCTAACAAGGTGCCCCTCGTTTTTTTTGGATTGGCAATTTTTCCGTTTCGAGACATGTCGGTTTTTCTTACTTTTTGCCTTGCCCTAGGAAACAGACACTAGTTTGCCTCATTGAGTTTTTTTTCAAGTCAGAGAACCCGTGTCCAGCAACTTAGAAGGTGTTTCTTTGGTGGGCTTAGCGATTTTATCCGTGGGACTTTAACCGTGGGACATTTTGAGTTGCTTTTGCTCCAGCATTGACTCTTTTAATCTGGTACCAAGATTTTTGTTGGTCCTGTATTGAGAGATCCAGTGTTTCCTAATGAAAGTTGGAACTCCTCGAGTTGGCACCCCCTGGTCATTCGTTTGCCTACACAAGGAAGTCAACTTTTAGTAGGAGCCTGTGAATAAGTGACCTGTATATGTAATTAGAACTCCATATTTAGTCAATTTATGCACATCATTCAAAATGCGAAAATTTCATAAATCTTTAAAGCATTTTCTATGTATTTGAATAACATGCTATAAGAAATAACGACGAATATGCTCGCTGTTCCATGCTCGTGGAATTTGGTTCCCATATGTGGTGGCCAATTTGAAAGTTCTGTCCTGGAGTTTCTGAATTATAACATAAGGTCCTTCCCAATTAGGTCCGAAGACTCTAGTATCGGTCATTATCTTTTTCAAAACGAGGTCTCCAATTTCAAAAGTTCTATGTCTGACTTTTGAATTGAAGTGCCTGGCCACCCTTCTTTGGTGTACGGCTACTCTGAGTTCCGCTTCTTTTCTTCTTTCCTCAAGTTGGTCGAGGGCTTCGAGCTATAGCTTCTCATTTTCTTTGAGGTCAAAGTGTATCCTTCTATGGGTAGGGACTTCTAACTTCACGGGTATCATAGCTTCAGAGCCATAAGATAAAGAAAAGGGAGTATGCCCTGTTGCAGTTTTGTGCGTGGTGCGATATGCCCATAATGCCAACGGGAGTTCATCTACCCATCCGCCTTTAGCCTTCTCTAGTCGTTTCCTAATGGTAGTCTTGATGATTTTATTTACTGCTTCCACCTGCCCGTTCACTTGTGGATGAGCGACTGCTGAAAAGCTTTTCTGCATTTTGTACTTGGCGCAAAAGCTTTGAAACTCTTCACTTTCAAATTAGGTCCTGTTGTCAGTGATTATCTTTTATGGTATCCCAAACCTACATATGATATTTTTCAAGACAAAGTTAATAACTTTCTTTGAAGTTATAGTGGCCAATGGTTCTGCTTCAGCCCATTTTGTAAAGTAATCAACGACAACAACTGCGTATTTAAAACCGGATTTTGCAGTGGGAAGGGCTCCTATGAGGTCAATGCCCCAGATAGCAAATGGCCATGTGCTGACCATGTGGGTTATGGTTGTGGATGGCATCCTTGGGATCTTGGCAAATCTTTGGCACCTATCACATTTTTTAGTGTAGGTCTGGAATCTTTATTGATATCTGGCCAGAAGTAATCATATCGTATGATTTTCTTGACCAAAGTTTGTCCACCGGTATGTCCTCTGCATTCCCCTTCGTGTAATTCCACCATGATTTCCTTAGATTGCTTTTCTGTAACATGACGAAGTAAAGGTGTAGAAAATCCCTGTCTATACAGTTGTCCATCCTGAATAAGGTATAAGGGAGCTTTTCATAAAATCTTTCTTCGGAGTTTGGCTTCAGTCGGGAGTGCCCCAGTTACGAGGTATTCTTTAATTGGCGACATCCATGAATTTGACTCATCATTTGTTTCCATGATCCAATCCATTTCAGTCTGCTTTGTGCTCGGGCTGGAAAGGACTTCCACTGGAACTAATCCCATTAGTTGTGCATTTCCTGTGCTTGTGTATTTGGCTAATGAATCAACTTTAGTATTTTCCTCTCTAGGAATATGAGATATGGTGTAATGCTCGAAAGCTTCCAATAATTCCAAGGCTTTGGAAATATAATCTGGCAAATTACCCATTTTGGCTTGGAATTCTCCCAGAATCAGGCATACTACGAGCTGAGAGTCGCTGAAGATTCGTATAGTTTTTATTTGCAATTCTTTTGCTAGCTTTATTCCAGCGATAAGGGCTTCATACTCAGCTTCGTTGTTGGTTGACGGAAATTCTAGCCTTAATGCATAGCATAAGGATCTTCCCTCAGGGGTTTCGAGAACTACCCCTGCCCCAGAACAACAATCGTTTGATGCCCCATCTACGAATAATTTCCACTGGATATTAGTTTCAATACCACCTTCCTCCTTTACCTCCCCTCGGTCGGTAAACTTTGCAATAAAGTCAGCAAGTTATTCTCCTTTGATTGCTTTCCGCGGATGATACGTAATGTCATATTGGCTGAGCTCTATATTCCATTTTAACAATCTTCCAGAGGTTTCCGGACGGGACAGAACTTGCCTCAGAGGCTGGTCTGTGAGAACCCTGATGGGATAAGCCTGAAAGTAGGGCCGAAGTTTCTTTGATGCAACGAGCAAACAATAAGCAAGTTTTTCAAGTTTTGGGTAATTAAGCTCTGCTCTGGATAGACTCTTGCTGATGTAATAGACCAGTTTTTGTACCTTTAAATCTTATAATCAATGCTGTGCTTAAAGGCATGGGCGGAAACTGCCAGGTACAGAAACAAGTTCTCTCCGTCACTAGGCTTTGATAGCATATGTGGTGTTGCCGGGTGTTGGATCAATTCCTCGAAGGCTTTTTGACATTCAGGGGTCTACTATATCTCTTTCTTTCCTTTGCTAAGGGCATCAAAGAATGGAAGACATCTGTCTGTCGCCCTAGATATAAAGAGATTTAAGGCTACGATCTTCCCATTCAAACACTGAAGTTCCTTCTTGGTTCCTGGGGCATGCATTTCTCTCAAAGCTGATATTTTGGCTGGATTAGCTTCTATACCTCTAGCGTTGACCATGTACCCAAGGAACTTGCCCGAACCGACTCCAAAAGAACATTTCAAGGGATGCAACTTCTTGCCAGATTGGCGTAAGATTTCGAACATTCGGGCTAAGTCTTTCAAATGGTCTATTGCTCTCTTTGACTTAACCAACATGTCATCGACATAGACTTTCATCGTCCTACCGATTTTATTTTTGAACATAGCATTTACCAGTCGCTGATAAGTTGCCCCTGCGTTTTTTAGACCAAATGGCATCACCTTATAGCAGTATAGACCGAAATCAGTAATGAAACTTGTGTCTTCCTAGTCCGAACCATACATCATAATTTGATTATAGCCGGAATATGCATCCATAAAAGATAGCAATTCATGACCGACAGTAGAATCCACCAATTGGTCGATTCTGGGAAGGGGGAAACTATCTTTCGAACAAGCTTTATTCAGGTCTGAATAATCTACGCAGACCCGCCATTTGCCATTTGATTTCTTCACGAGCACCGGTTGGATACCCATTTCGGATAAGTAGATTCTCTAATAAAACCATTCTCCATTTATCTGTCGATTTCTTCTTTTAAGGCACGCGACCTCTTCGGCCCCTGGCTCTCCTTTTTTGTTTGACAGCCGGAATGCGTGGGTCAATATTTAGCTTATGGACCATAATGTCCGGAGATATGCCACACATGTCAGAGTGGTTCCATGCGAACACATCTAAGTTAGCTCTTAGGAAGGCAATCAATTGTTTTTTAGTTCGGGGCTTAACCGAGATCCTATATTCAACACACGATTTGGGTCCTTCGGATTTACGGCTATAGGAATTGTGTCTTCGGCCGATGTCGCCCTCTCGTCCTCTGCACTGGCTTCCCTAGGATTGATCTCTTTTTGCACTCCACTATGATCGCCAATGCATGGACCCTTCTTTAATTGCTATAAAGGGGGGTTTTGGATGCGGGGAAGATCCTCCACATCCTTTCTCAATTCTTTTTTCTTAGCCTCTCTTTGTTCTGTCACATAACAGTCCCTTGCAGCGATTTGGTCACCCTTAATTCAATTCCCCTTTCAGTTGGAAACTTCATGGTCAAGCACCATTAAGCTAATGCAACCTTGAAACCCGAAAGAGTCGGCCTCCCAAGGAATGCATTGTAAGACGAAAACTCATCTATTAAGACAAAGGTTTGTACCATGGAAATCCTGCGTTCCCCATCTACCAATTCCACAGGTAAATCCATCATTCCGATGGGTTGCGTAGGTTGACCTGTAAAACTGTGGATCTTATTTGGGTATGCGCGCACCTTTGCCATAGGGAGATTCATCTTTTGAAAAGTGTTTATAAAAATCACATTAGCTGATGCCCTCGTGTCAACTAGAACCTTTTTTACCACCGCAGGTCCGAGACCAATTGTGAT
The DNA here is from genome assembly GCA_030737875.1 of Allium sativum. Taxonomy (NCBI): domain Eukaryota; kingdom Viridiplantae; phylum Streptophyta; class Magnoliopsida; order Asparagales; family Amaryllidaceae; genus Allium; species Allium sativum. Next base: position 273,242,583 of record CM060920.1, on the reverse strand, counting down.
CACCATGGCATCGACAGTTGGTGTAATTTAGCCTTTCGCATCTTTATCTCTGAACATCACATCCTCGGTTGAGATTTTGAGCATTTTCGTCGGAAGCTTGTTGTTTAAGATCATGCATCCTTCCTATTTCGTGGCATCCTTTAATTCATTAGCGTATCTTTCCATATCTGCCCAACTATTCCCAACCGGGTGGGGACCTCCAAATATCATATTGATTACTAGCCTCGAGTCGACCGGTATTTGGGCTTCTTCACTCGAGTTAAGCTGGCTAGTCGCATTGTTATATCCTTGCACAACTGGAGTACGTTAGGGATTTTTCACATACTTTTGGAGTTGATTCTTCCTGATGAGTTCTTCAATTAAACCCTTCAGGTGTCGGCATCCATTGGTGTTATGCTCTGGTTGGCTATGAAACCGGCAGAATTTTCCGGAATTTACCTGCTGATCAGTTACCTTCTACGACTTCATCTGAGGAAAAATGCCTGAGTCCTTTGCGGCTTGGTAAATTCTTTCTGGGGTTTCGTTTAGGAGGGTTAGCTCGGATGGTTTGTACAACCGCGTCTTCTTATAACCTTTGCTATCCCTCTCATCATTTCCCCTCTTTTGTCCTGCATCGCTCTTCTGCTCGACCCTGGACTCATTGCTCTTTCCTTATCTGGCGACGTTACTTTCTATAGTCTTCTGGACACTTGAAGCTTCATTGTCCATACTCATGTATTCCTCAGCTTTTTTTGTAAAATTTCTTCAAAGTTTTGGTTTCTTCATCATGAGCCACTTTCTGAATTCTGACTTCTTATCAGTAGATCCTTTTAGGGCTGCCAATAAGTACCAAGGTTCTGGTTCTATGACCCCCGCTGCTGCAGCATTGAAGTGTATAAGGAAAGCTCTGATGGTTTCCCCATGCTTCTGTTCCATTTCGCATAATGACATTACATCCCTTGCCTTGGTGGTTTGTAATCGGAATTGATCTTGAAATCTCCTTGATAAATTAGCAAACTGGTCGATACATCTAGGTGGAAGTCTGGTGAACCATAGTGAGACCACACCTTCCAGGCACATGGGAAAGTATAAGCACATGATTTCATTAGTGGCCCTAGCTCCATTCATGTGCTGGTCACACTTGAATAGAAAAATGGTTGGGTCTCAAACTCCGCTATAAGGTGCTATTGTTGGGGGTATAAATTTCTTCGGGAATTTCGCTTGACGGATTTCCTCTATAAACGGATTTTTGCTGGTGGAAACTCCCATTCTTTCTCCTCATCTTCTCGGGTCGCCTTCTCCTTATTATTCGCTGGATCATGTCTGTGATGCACCTCTCATCACCTATTTTTATTCAATCAATGAGGATGATAATGCTAACAAAGCTACACCTCACTCAATATAGCCTCGTTTATATATTTCAGTGAGGATGATAATGCTAACAAAGCTACACCTCAGATCTGAGGTGTAGCTTTGTTAGCATTATCATCCTCACTCAATATAGCCTCGTTTATATATTTCAGTCTTGGAATTATACAAGAGAATGGTAGAGTTTGAGGAGAAGAAGGATGGATGAATGATTGAGAAGGAGGATGCCTTTGTTTTCCTTTATCATAAGATTGTACTTGACGCCATGGCCGAATCACTAGTTGTGACTGAATCAATAGTTGAGGATAGAATTTAGCAGCACTCCGTGGTTTCAAAGATTCGATTCCCCTTATGATGGCAGCCATGGTGTATTTATAGGTGAGCCTCCTTCGGGAAATGACTTGAAATCCGTTTATGCAGGCTACAGATCGCTTATTCTGTTAATTACAGTCATGCCCTGGCTAGCTGTAGCCTGCTATCTACAGCTGTACTTAGTTATCATGTGCGAGCAGGCGATGATCTTCATTACTCTAGAGGCGACCGACTGAGACTTGCGACTTTGAGATGCGAATGTGCTCTTCCTTGGAGTTGGTATACGACCTACCAATGGGTTTTTGATTCGAGTGTCGAGCGATAGGAGTTGCAATTCATGAGCAGTTGTTAAATACACGTGCGATCTTGACTCCTGTCTTGATGCGTGCGACCAAACTTTGATATTAGATCAAGCGTGATCCGTTGTTGTGAGCGGCTTTACAGAATGTACGATCCTTATCTATATTGAGCCGCATTTCTCATAGCATATCGTGTCATCTTCTTTGGTCGTACTGGTCGACTTGATTTGTCTTGGGTTTGATACTTGGGTCTTGCTCTGTGTGGTTGCGTCCTATCCATTGTGAGTCGTTTAAGTGCCTTGGATAACATCATGCACGACCGACGCTGATGATATCCATTCTGCATCCTTTACTCCATGTGCGTATGGATTTTTTGAGGGATTAACAGAGACAGTATGTTGGAGTTGTAATAAGCTGTATTTTGAATTTCCGCTGCTACGATGATTATAGTTTAGTTTTTAGCTTATGCACTATCTCGCCTGTTTTATGTCAAGTATGTTATTATTATATTTTATTCCATGCGCTGTGAGACATTCTACAGGTTCCTTGTTAGTTCAAATTCCTTTCTTTTCCTTTCTTTGGCGACCGTCCCGTGCTGGTTAGACATTGGCACAGCGAACTTTCATTTGAAATGTCGGGTGGTGCTGGGCGGGCCGTCACAGGTATTATGCCATCTATGATTGATACATTTATATTTGAAGTTAATCTGACACTATGCACATATAATAATATCAAAATGTTTGTTTTAAAGCATATCAAGCATGTTTGGCTATTATAAGATAAAACTATATCCTCTGGTTTGTGTTGCATTATGTGATGGGACATGAGTCTTATAATAGCTTCATTTTTCAAAAAAACATCGCATTGTTTTATTTCTAAACTGATATTCATGTGGAGTACACTTGTTCCATGACATACGGCGTGGTCCCGTGATTTACCCTATTTTAAAGTAAAGTTTTAATAACTGTTTTAAGTTCTCACACTAGTCCTATGACAGACCTGGAGTTTATTGTTGTCGCCTAAACTCTAGGTGCCAATATTTTCTACGGGCAGCTAGTATTTTTTGTTTTGCAGATTTCTGTTTAATAATATCCAGGTTTACAGCTGGAGCTATATTCGGAAAGCTTTGTATCCATGTATTTCTTTCAGTTATGTTAGTTGATGTATTTCTGCTGTACATTGTTGCAACGACCTACCATTTCAAACGATCCAGATCGACAATAATCCACACATGTCTGACTTGAATTGCTCAAAATAGTAAATTATTATATAAATTGGAAATATTTAACATATACCGTAAATAGATCAATCACATAATCATAGATCACAGACACAGAGTATTACAACGTTTGCAGTGGAATAAACAACATATAGTTCATGACCCAACATCCTATAAGTTACTTTACATTTCAGTTGACATTTCACTTGATTTTGTTTACTTACATGAGAATGTTAGTCCTGACTCGAGTGTTTTGTTTTTACTTTACACTCGGGTCAGTTTGAGTGTTGCAGCTTTAGGAATTCTTCTTGGAGCTAAAGCCATTGGAGTTCGCTGGGTATTTATCTATTCAGTTTTCTGTTATTCAGTTATTTCCGTTCAGACTCATGTTATTTTTTTTGTTATCAACTTTGCAATTTTGGACCTCTCTTATGTAATTTTTTTTGAGACTTTGTTTATTTCTGTTAGCTTCATGAACTACTATGTTGTTTATTCCACTACAAATGTTGCAATACTCTGTGTCTATGATCTGTGATTTTGTGATTGATTTATTTGCTGTATATGCTATGTATTGCCAATTTATATAAAAATTTACTATTTTGAGCAATTCAAATCAGACTTGCGTGGATTATTATCGATTTGGATCGTTTGAAATGGTAGGCCGTTACAATTGTATTTATACATTTTTATTTCTGCTGCTATGTAATTTGTTCTCTGATATTATTTTTCTGCTATGTAATATTTATTCGTACTCTGATATATTCTTGTACTCTGATGTATATTATTGTAATAACAATGAAAAGGTCTCATGTTTGTGTTCCGATGCGTCGTGTTCTCAACACAATCCGCCTTCCAATTCGGTCCAAGCCGGGGGCGGATTTCGGGTTGTTCCATAATAGAAATAATTGGCCCTGATTCTTAAAATAATTAACTAATAATTAGAAATTAAGGTTTAAATATATTATTAAAATAGTGACTAACTTTAAATATTTACAAATTGATCATATCTTATCATAATGGAACACAACAAGAAATGAGACTCGCATTGACCAGCACTACGCCCGGCCGTAAAACAGAAGTGGACGTGATTGGAATGAACTGGATTTCTCAGCTAAATTAAATGCTTGTTTAATATAGTTGAAACGAGCTGTTTTAAATAGCAAATCAGATCAAGGTGAGTAAAAATCACTCAGTTCTTCCCACTTGTATTTTATATAAGTTAGGTTTTATAATTGCGTGCTATGGTTGCTAATGGTTGACTGTTTGTCAAATATATATTCATATATTGATTAAACCGATGAAATTAAACATTGTTTAATTTCAATTGAAAATCAAATCATTATTCTAACAATTGAGGAAACTTACCTTATTGGTCACATTTATGTTTATATAAACATGTTAAATTAAATGGTTGATGTTAAATTATTATTGTTGGATATTTATAGAAATTATCAGTTAAATTGAATTGAATGAATTTATTCGAGGTAACCTATTTGGATGCAGGGAATGACAGGTTGGAGGGATCCAAATGGATTCCTCTTAGTAGTTGTAAAATTATATTATATTATAATATGTGTTGAATTATATGAAATTGTGATGTAGGGATTAACAGGTTGGAGGAATCCAATAGGATTCCTTAATAATGTTGATAATGTTTATCAACATGATTTGTTGTATTCATGTGGATGTGAAATTGGTTTATCTTTCATGGTTTGGTACTTTAGTAGATATTTACCTCTTTAGTACCGATTAGAAAAGAAAAGATATTTGGAATCGATGTTAAATCAGAACGTTTTTCAAAGTTATTTTATATACGAAATTGAAATACGATGTTTATTTGAAAAATATTAATGTCGAAGTTTTATTTATGTTTTTATAACTAATTAAATTATAAAATAATGGGAATTCCAAGATATAAATAAATAAATAAATGGTTAAGCGGTATAAACTAAATGGGAAAATTAAAATGATTGCGAAGAAGAGTTTAAGGGCGTAAATCGAATTTTAAAATTGTGAAATGGACTAAATGAATTGGAAAGGTACGAGAATTGGTTTAAAAAGAGCAAAAGTAAATTTTGTGTTAATAGAGAACGTTTTTACAAACGTTATTTTTAAATATACGAAATGTGATAAAATGGAATTTCGTGAATGAGAGTTGCAAAATAATGGAATTTAAAGTGGAATATAAATACTGACATATAAATGGGAATTGAGACGAATATACAATAAATGAAATTTCAAGGAAAGTTTTCCAAAAGGAGTTATAAATGAAAATTAGTATAAATTGAGTATGCAGGGAGGATTGAATTGATATTTGCGAATAGGTGAGGATTTAAATGAAAGGTTAATAATTTTATAAATGAAAGGGGGAGGGTTTTGAAAGGGAATTTATAATATTTGTTATAGAAGCTAAATGGAATTATTTTAGTTAATTTTCTAAAATGATATTTTAAATAAAATTTGAAATGATTAGTGAGATTATTAAGAAATGTAATCGGTTTTAAAAATTGTAAAAAAGGGAAAGGATCTGATTTTTATGAAGTTGAAACTTGTTGTCTGTTGGTCGAGTTGAGTAATTTTCAAGGTGTCAATCTGATGTTGGTTTCAGCCTTCGGGGTTGTATGCTTAGAGATTTATTCACTTACCAATTTACAATGAGGGTCTAATAAGTAAAAGTGAAATGATAATCGAATTTTCTTATATCTAATAAGAAAGGGAAATGTTTTCCGAATTAGAAGTTTTAATATTTAATTAACTACTAGTTAATTAAAGAGGCTAAATGATGCTGGGTACTGAATCAGTATATTTATTTTATTTTTATGGATGTATGGTTTTTTATTTCATAGTTAAATAACCGACTATCAAATATGGTCTATACGATTGTTGGGGTACGCAAAGACCGAAATCGAATTTATATTCGAATACCATTCTGACCAGCAAATATGTGGAAGATGGAAGATGTTGATTGAAGATGGAGCAATTGAAGACCGTTGATCTTCATGAGCGAAAGAACTGCTTGTTGAATTTCTAAGGGTAGCTCCCGACGATATTTTGATTTGTGATTCTGTCGTGATTGGCATCTGCGGATTGAAAGGACTATTCGCTATTGATCCATAAGGTGATACCTAGGATGTGGTAGGTGGGTGCCTTCGGTTCATCCTGTTCCTGGATGACTTGTATGGACGAATGTCTAATATAGTATTTCCAAAAGATCAAGTACACTGATTTCTACAAACATACCCTGTGGAGGAAGAGGAATTCGTTCTTACTACTTAGACACCCAGGGTACTTTTGTAGACATCAATTAGTGATTTGATGGATCTGACGATGTGTAATAACAAGGAATTTCTGAACCAATTTAATTTTTTTATTTTAGCTATTTTAATGGATTTTGAATATTTAAAATGATTTATTTTGAATAATAATGGCTAAAAATTTATTTAAATCGAAGTTGGAACGTATAATTTTATTTTAATTATAAAACGAGCCTGAAATGGCGTGGTAGTTTGAAAATTCGATTTTAAATTTCAATTGAATGTATATGATTCAAAATAAATTGGATTTCAGTAAAACCAGAAACATGTTAGTCTGTTTAATAATATCTTTCTAACGAATGTAAGAAACTGATATTCATAATATAAATTGAAAGTTATGTCCAATTTAAAATTTAAATAAGTCGCTATGGAATTTATATAAATTTTATTATATATATAAAGCCCTTAAAAATAGCAATTTTGCAAACGACCTCCATTTTCGACGAAACCATTTTTGTTGGATCCGAAATGTCAAATTATTGTTAAGTTTCAAATTACATAATTTTTGGAATTAATACGTGAGCGTGGTAAATTAAAATGTACGTTGAAATCGATTTTGAACGTTATATTAAATTATATTTTAATTTTAATGAAAACTAATCGAAACAGTCAAATTGTCTTACGTAACATATCTCATTGTGTTCGAAATGGGGGTATTACACTAGGGACGACAGTCGTTGGGTTTGATATGAAGTTCGAATGAAAGATTAACCTTTTGGAATTAAATTAAAATAAATATATTTATTTATATATAAAGTCAACCCCCTTTCTCCACTATCGTTCAAAAGAAAAGGAAATAAAACCCCGATCCCTTTAGCCTCGTCGCCCCCCTTCCCGCCGTTCCACCACCCATGCCGTCGTCGTCACGTCCCTCAGACACGACTCCTCCTCCTCCCTCGCCCCTCTCTCTCCAGCCCATTCGAAACCCTATCCCCTTTCAAACTCGCCGCCGCCGCCTTTGGCCCCACCTCCGACCGCTGCGACCCCCTGCCATCTCCCCGACCACCTACGCCACTCCTCAGCACCTCCACCGCCGACTAGTGGGCCCCTCCCTCTAAAAATCCCATTTTTATAATTTTCAGTCTTTACATTTTACCCCCTGACCTTCCAGAGCGAATATCTTCCAATTCGAGACCCTATGGTCAAAACTCCACAATTCCAAAATCGAAGAGCACGATTTTGTCTTCGATTTGAGTATTTGGAAGCTGTATTTTGGATTGCGGAGTTTTTCATAAAACACGTTCAAAGTATGCTGTCCGATTTATGTCTTTTCGCAAATTCTGGTGAATTGGAGCTTTTTCGGGAATAAGTCCATTAGATGAAAGTTGTCCAAAATGGCGCGCTCAAGCTAGAAAAAAAGGTGGAGTGAAGATTGGAGCTCGTTTGCAAATTTTGGAATCAAAACAGCAAATCAGAGCGACAGAAAACAATGGTAGAGTGGATCCCAATGTGAGAACACCTTCTCACTCAAATACAGTTAAATATATCCTAGGTTGTAGATGGGGCTTAGTAGCTCCTGACACAATTTATTGTGCAAACCATGGAATTTGTTTGGATTGAATTGTGGTGAAATTGACTGTATTGTGATGAAATGGATTGTTTTGTGGTTTTGTGGATTAATTGATGATTGTGTATGGTGCGAGCCAATATCAGGAGAGGGATAATGCTAGACATTATTCCGGTTCTAATATCGCGCCGTTATAATGCCGAAATTTTCTGAAATAAACTACATAAGATATTCATGTGTTGAATAAAATGTTTAAACAATAAAAATATCATTTTTATTGAATGTATGAACTATATAAAATAGTCAAGTGTTGAAATAAATATTTTATTGTTAAAAATATAATTTTTAACGCATATATGAATGGCATAAAATTCTCCTGAAATGAAAATAAATATTCATTTACAAATCGGACGATTTGTTTATGTACACCCATTTAATTGACATTGATTGGGGTGATAAATTTTACACATCGCTCAACTGCACAAATAATATTCAGTATTTGTTGGTTGAAACCCCATACGGGTATTGGGATGATATTTGATGTACACTAATACCAATTGTTTAGTTGTATGTCAATCGATTGGTTGACCGACTGTAGTAAGCGTTAATTATTTATATTTAATGCTTATGCAGTTGTGTAATGCGCTCTGGATGATGGATAATTGTTTATCATTGTTTTCGTGTATATGTGATGTTTGAAATCCATATAACTAACATTATATGGTAATTGATTGGTTCTGATTCCAGTTTAGAAATAATGAATATTTTAAAATAATATCCAGTAAAGGATTAAAATGTGAATTTGATGTCCGATTTTGGATGGACACGAAAATATTGAAGTATGTGAAGCCGTAATGATTAGATATGCGCAATTTTAACGCGAACGATATTTATATCGATTTTATTCATTTTTATAATGAATATTGAAAAGAAAATGATTTCAAAATCGGATATTTTGAAAATATTATCATTTAAATATTATAACGATAAGGAGTACTCAATTTTGATTTAAAATGGAAATGAAAGTGGGAATCGTTTTTAAAACGAATTTATAAAATATGTTTTGATTGAAATATATATTATATATATTAATGGCTTGAATAGAATGCGCCGCGCTGTGGCCGTTCGCGAATTTCAACCATTGACTTCGAATTGACATTACGGGAGATCCGATCGTCGGATTCTCCTAAAACCGGAACCGTTGGGTTCGTATCGGAAGGAGATTTCCAATGAATATAAGAGATTTGAAATCTAATGGTTGGATTTGGAATCATATCCAAATCAAATTTGGGAAAGGTCGCTATGGATGCAGTTCAGTGGCTGTTAGTGGAAACTGACTGTATGGGCCTTGATAAAATTATTAAAAATATTAATAATTTGTGCAAAATCATAATAAGTGATTTGGAAAGATTTGGATGAAAAATTCCAATTTTGTAAAGATAAAATTATATTTTTATCAAAATGAACTAGTTAATAACTAGAAAGATAGGCCGACGTTTTTAGATAAATAAATTGGATTTGTGAATGGTTTTAATCTAACCAGAATTTTCCAATGTATGAAGTGTAATGGATTTGAATAAAAATCATATGCGGGATATTTCGATATTGGATTCCGTGACTATGTGGATATTGTGGAGGAATTTGGAAGATAGATATATATCGTTATTCCCTACACGATATGTGTTGGTTTCAGAATTTGATATTGAATGTAAGCCGATATAATTTCGATTTAGAGCCTTATATTTAATATCAAAGTGTATTTTGGGTTTGTCGTGAATGGTGTCTTCAGTAACACTATTCTTAAACCCCATGTGAAAAGAATAAATCTTTTAATTAAGATTATTAGTGTTTCCAGTTATATTTAGTAATTGGAATAAATTGGAATGTGAATTGGGTTTATTGTGAACTATGTTTTTAACGACATTCGTTCTTTAACCCGATTAACATTGAAATGTGATTTAGAATATATAAGTCTTTTATTAAGATTTAATGGAAATTTTCCAAAGCAAAGTTTTACAATTTAATATATTAAATTGGAATTTAATGAAATTAGATTTGGTAATAATCAAAGTGATCTTCTGTGGAGGAAGACTGTTAATATATATATGGAATTTAAAAGGCTTTATCATCATTCCATTTATATTATTTGTTGGATATGGAAATTTATATCGATTATATATATTGATCTGTTTTCCGTGAAGATTCCATGGTTAGTGGAATGTGATTTTGGGTTTATCGTGAATGGTGTTTAAAATAACATTTGTTCTTTAACCCAATTAACAGTGAAGAGATGATTTGGGATTTATAAATCTTATTATTAAGATTTAATGGAAATGTTCCAAAGTAAATTTTCCAATTTAATATATTAAATTGGAATTGAATGGAATTTGATTTGGTAATAATTTAGATGAGCTTCTGCAAAGGAATACCATTATTATATATGGAATTTAAAATGTTTGCCATTGTTCCATTTATGGTATTGATTGGATACGGAAACTAGTATTATTTATATATTGATCTGTTTTCCGTGAAGATTCCATAGTTGATGGAAGATGATTTTGGTTTATTGTGAACTGTGTTTTAAATGACATTAGTTCTTTAACCCAGTTAAAGACAGGATTTATTTCCAAAATTTTAACAATCATTAAATAATGATTTTTGGGAGATTAAAAAAAAAGAGTTTTAATGAATCTTTAATCAAATTGAAAAGTTAATGTGGTAATTAAATTTGCCAAATTTGAGAAGTGATTGAGAATGGAGTACCACCAGTTTTACTCCAGGCAATAGTTAAATCTTTAATTAGATTTGAACGTGAAATGGTAATTAATCTTACCGATAAGACAGTGGATGTTAGATATAGAATACTACCAGTTTTGCTCCATGGGATGAATAGGTTGAGATTGGGATTGATAAATAAGTGATTACTTTGGTAAAGTTCGCTAATCCCAACTAGTTGATAAACCTTAATTTGATTTAGAATTGATAAAGGAAAAAAATCAAATCTTTTGAATTGATATCAAAAGGAAGATTAAAGAATAAATTTAAAGGATTTTATCTTTGATAAAACTGGTGGCAACCTTTCCTAAAAATGTGATATTTGAATAAAAGAATATTCTGGATTGGAATTAGGCATATGATGTGTTTTTATAGCACTTGATTATTGATTATAAAATACGCGAGTTATTCAGAAAGACCAGGTTTAACCCATTCTGAATAATTAATACGGCGACTAAAAGTCAACGATGAAGAAGGTGGTTAAGGACCGAAGATCTTCACATCATTTGGATGATTACTGATGTCTTGATTAGGTTGTACACCCAAGACAAGGTAATAAGTGGTGATCGTCCATACGTACTTGATGATCGACCAGATATGCTTGGAGCTCTCTCCTGTATTGGATATATGGGACGAGGAATAAGAGGTCTTCAATTTAGTTCAGACCCAGAATGGACTTGTAAATGGACGTGTGTTTGACATTGGATTTCATTTTGTATTGATTGATTCTATTAAATATATATTTGTTTGGTGGCGGAGAATTTATTCTCTTTCTTAACAACCTTTTCTGAGATGTATGAGCTTAGAGGTTATATATTGATAGACATCAGTTGCATGGCGTGAATTGTCAGTGTGGCATGCTAAGATGCAAATGATCAAGGCTTTCGTTGAAAAGAAGAGTCTTGTGGATGATGATCAAAGCGCGGCTTTAATTAGCATAGCTTTGTGTATAGCGTTAATTCGTGAGCCTCACACCCGGTATGAGTCAAAAGCGGGATAGGGACTACAGGGAGTGCACGATTCTTCTTTCTAGCTAGGAGTGGTGCCATGCTATGGAGACCAGACATATTTATTTATTTATGTGGATGATGGAATGAGGTGCCTCGATATTGAGTCCCTAGTGGCTCAGAGATAGGTCCGATAGGACCGAGAAACTTGTGTTCAGGAATAACCAATCCTCAAAAGTAAGAGAGGACCGATCCTGTAGCATCCAAGGATTTGCCAGTGTCTGTATCCTGAGGCATTTGCTAGAGTGTCTCGAATCGGTGAGGATTCATCCCTTGCCTCGACTCATTGATGGAAATCCAATTTCCAATACGTGACTTTTCGGTTTTAGTTGTAGAACTAGTATGGCGATATGATATATGGTACCCAACCCGTCTATGATTGATACATTTATATTTGAAGTGATTTTGACACTATAGTAATATCAAAATGATTTTTTTAACGTACCAGGCATGTTTGGCTATTATAAGGGAAAACTCTATCCTCCGGATTACGTTGCATTGTGTGATGGGACCTGAGTCTTATAATATCTTTATTTTCCAAAAAGCATAGCGTTGTTTTATTTTAAACTAAGATTCATGTGGAGTAAACCTGTTCCGTGTTATACGCGTGGTCAATTGTTTCCCAACTTTTAACGTTAAGATTTAATAACTGTTTTAGTTCTCACACCAAAACCACGACTGACTCAGAGTTTATTGTTTTAAACTAAACTCTGGGTGCCCATATTTTCCACACGAGCAGCTAGTAGTTTGTTTTTGCAGATATTTATTTTCACAGGTTCTAGATTACAGCTGGAACTATAATCGGAAAGCTTTGTATCCGTGTATTTCATTCAGTTGTGCTAGTAGATGATTGTTCTGCTGCATTATATTTATGTCTACATTTTCCGCTGTTTTGTAATTTAAATCTCTGATATTTTCCATTGTAAATTATTTATTCATACTCAGTTTTATTCCTGTACTCTGATGTAATTATTGTAATAACAATGAAAAGTTTTGTTGTTTGTGTTCTGATGAGTCGTGTTCTCAAAGCAATCCGGACTTTCCCGATAGGGGAAGTTTGGGTCGTTTCACGGTGTGACATTCAAAGTGAATGGTGGCCAAATGTTCTTAAAGGAAATTACAACCTCAAGCCTCACAACTGGGAAATGACAAAAATCTGGCAGGCAGCATGACTAAGTAGGTCCCTCCCAATTAGGGTGTATTGTCACCATCTAGAGAAAATTCCTTATTTGTTCTTCTTTTCGGTTCCGTATCTCCCAGGAACGGTTATGTTGGTACCAAGCATAGGTGACAATATATTCGGAACATTCAAGCGAAATGAATGGTCGGTCATGTTTGGTCGAGTTGCAAGATGTTCTTGTTGAACTCCAGTGTATCCCCTCTAGAGTATACCGATCGGGAGGTGGTTCCATACCTTGTCATAGTTGGAAATCCAATCTCCAATGAGTGCCCATGGTTTTTATTGTATACTATTCATGTAGAGCATGAGATGCAAGCATTCTGGTAGATTGTTATTTACTTGACATTATTATAATATCAAAAATTATTTCTTTTTAAAATATTTTCGGTTATCGTAAGGTAAAAACCATCCATATTTATGTGTGGATTAGTCTTACGTTTACCCTTTTCTTTCGAAAAGTATTTTTACTTTAAAATCAAGTAGGATGATCCCTTAAACTTAGTGAGTTTTCTCACGCTGGTTCACCAGACCGATCCTGGCATTTGCAATGCTCGGGTCAAGCCGAGTTTTACAGGTTCACGTTATCGGATGCTGTAAAGAGACAAGCCAGAAGATTTTAGACATATGATATCATATAGTTATTATTTCGTTATGTGTTGTATATGAGGACAGGTTGTTACAACTGTCCAGATGTATTGATGTACTCTGTTGATTGTACGTATTTTTTTCAAATCTCTCAATAAAGGTTTATCTCTATATTATATTTTGTTCCGCTATGATGTGAGACTTTGTGTAGTGTTGGTTTTTTCTTCTATTCTAATATTCTTTCTTTTCTCGCCCTCTAATTTCTTTCTATTAACTATCTGGTGTTTTCAATACGTTAGTTTTGGCAAGTAATACATGTTTATGTATTATTGTCAGAATTTGGGCATCAAATTCCAACCGGGTCGTTACAGTGGTATCAGAGCATAAGGTTTAGTAATAGCCTTGGATCTGTGGCGTAACTCGATAGAGATGGGGTTAGTAATACCCTAGATTGAGTTGAATGTATATATGTATAAGTGTGTATTTGTAGATTTTATATAAATGTTTTGTATTGTGTTACTTGATTGGTTCAAGTGTTAAGAAGCAATAGACACAATATTGTTTTGTAATGAGGGTAAATGAAATAATTTTACCCAAATTACATTTTTGTATAGAAAAGAATAATTTTATCAAATTATTGAGATATTGGTGTGTTTGATGTGTTTGGTTGATTTGAATGAAATTCAAATTGGATTATAAATTGGAATGGTTTAATATAAGCAGAAGAAATTTCATATATAAAATTGTGAATAAGAATTGTAATATGGAATTGGATGAATTTATAATTAAATAAAAATCAATCGGATATTAATCGATGGATGTTCAAATATGTTAAACCAAAGTAAATATTAAAATTGAATGTAAATTCAATTGATTTGGTTATGTTAATTGCGAATTGTTTGGATGATAGATTGTTCGAATAAAATTAATCACCAGTTTAATGGAGATGAATGAATTGTAAACCGAGAAATAAATTCTAGTATAATAAATTGGAATGAAATCGCATACGTATTGAAACTGGATAATTATCCCCAGTTTTTACATATACCTTTTAAAATGAATTGATGCTACCTGTTTGATTTTGGAATTGGTGTAGTTTTTGCTAGGGAATGCGGAATGCAGATCTTAAGCCAAGACTAATAAGGAATTTACAAAAATCTTAAACAAAAATGATCTAATATATGAAATGTAACGACCCGGATTTTCGAACAGTTTATTTTAAATATTTAATATGGTTTTAAATATTGAATTGATAATGTAAATGGATATTTATATTGAATTTATCGATTTATAATCATATATAATTTAACTCGTGTATATTGAATTATCATAAATCGTAAATAATTGAAACCGAAGTTAAAAACTGAATCGAAACAATTCAGATGATCAACATTAATTGTATTTGAATATAGACGATAATAAAAATAATTTATTACTAGCGAATTGATTAGTTTTGAATTTAAAATGGTATATAGGTTGAAATTAAATTTCAGAATATATACTGTTCAGTTCAGAATAGCATTATAACATTTCAACGAAAGTGGTTGCATTAAAATAGCAGTTCGGGATGGTGCGTAATGGACCCTGAAATATTGATCAGTGGATAAGCTTAAAATCAAACCAGAATCCCTTTAAAAAGAATAAAAATCACTTTAAATCAAATCGTATTTAATAACAATGTACTTCACCTATTACCTACATTGTACCATTCACTGATCCAATTCCTTAACCCCTAAGTGTTCGTCACCTATAAATCGCGACCAACTCTTTCTCTACTTTTGTTCTGTTTTCATTCCTCAGAAAATCGAAACAAGAAAAAATGTCGGCCTCCTTTATGTGGTTTTCAAATCAAAATTTTACATGAAATTCACGCACACCCCTTTACTCTTCTATTTTCAGTTCTTTAGAAAATCGAATGCCAGGAAACAAATAAATGGCCGATCCTTTTATCTCAAAATACATTCAACTTCCATTTCTCAAAACAATTCGAATTGAGATCTGTTAGTGCGATTTTGTTCTCTAGATCTCGATAATGGCTGTGGAAATACCTAGGGGTTCGATTTGGGGGATTTTCAAATTCGAACCATCCTCCTAAAAAAAGATGCGATTTGAATCCTATCGCGAAGCTCGATTGCCTAGGTAGATGCGCGTATAGGTTGAGGTGAAATTGGGGCGATGCTAGGATTTGGTTGGGTTGCGATGGAGTTATGGGCTACTGTTCGACGCCCAGGCCATGAGTCCGATAATGATACAGATGGAGTTTGGCGGCATGGTGATTGAGGATTTCGATTTGCTATTTGTTGAAGGGTACGATGGATTTTTGGTGAAGGATGGGACTGGTCAGGGAAACAGGATCTGACAGATAGTAATTGGTTGCAGGCGAATTTGTAAGTGGTGTGATGAGGTATGGCGGCGTGGCTTTTGCTGGTTCATTGACAGTTGAGATGCGATTTCAAAAAGAGAGGGAACCGGAGTTCAAGTGATGGATTCAAAGGAGTTTGAGGGTCTGGTTATTGAATTAGCGACTGTCTAGTGATGAACTGGGTGGTTATGATTGATGGATCAGTGGGTGTTTGGGGGGCACAAGTCTATTTCTAATTCAAAAAGGAGATGTGGTATGTTGAGGGGTTCAGGACTGTGACTGCGGTTCAACAGTAAGGTGATCACGGAGTTCACTGATTGTTTTGGGATGGGCGACAGCAGGACAGTGAAGGACATGAGGAGTTCGATATTTGTTTTTGGTAATACAAAGTGATGGCCTACTGGATTTGCAGTGGGAAGAAGTTGTTCTGGCAATGGCATTGTAGCGATTGCAGGATATTAGTTCGATGGAGAAGATGGTTAGGAAAAAAGATCCATAAGGTATATGTTGTTTCAAATTTAAATTACAAAGAATTATTTACATTTTTTGTTAAGTAATTTAAATAAATGTTTAATCAATTTATAAAATAAATAAATAATCATAGGCGTATAATGGATTCATTCGAGACGATTCATAGTCGCGGCATTGTTCAATTAAACAGGATATTCAATAATGGAAAAAGATAGTGAGTAAATCTCACTCAAAATTTATTTAGAATTATTTTTATCAATTAAAAATAATTGTTTGATGGTTGTTTGGTTGCATTAAAATATTACTGTGGCTATTATTAAATATATATATATATATATTAGTTATTTAGGCTTGATGTTTGTGGTTATTATATACATATATATTGGTGATTGGATAGTTTCCGCAGTACCATTAGCGGATGCCCGCAGTATCATTAGCGGATGACCCTATTTGCCCCACGCTATGATAGTTGATGACCTTCTATACCACAATATCCTACCATGAAGCAGGATGGGTATTATTTCTGTTGGCTAACGTCTGTGGATGCAGGAAAACAGGTTGGAGGGATCCAACTGGATTCCTCAAAAATATTATTATTTGTTTGTTCCACATATATTATCATATATGATGTGTTGATTGATAATTGAGTGGTTTGATTGTTTAAATATCACTGGGGCCAAAACATTGATATATAAAAATATCGTGAATAGGATATTTGAGATTTAAAAAGGGGAAATCTATTTTTCAAAAATAGAATTTGAATTTGGAGTGGACTATAAAGATATTAACTTGTTTTAAATAAATAAAACAAGTATTTAATTTATAATTGATATTTATAAATTAAATATCATAGGAAATTTAAGTAAATTTATAAACGGTGTTTATAAATGAAATGGAAGATTTTCATTGGATAATCAGGGAATTGAATTGAACTGAATTTATAAACGGGGTTTATAAATGTGGTGGGAAAAATTATCATTTGATAATTTGAATATTTAATTTCAAATGTGAATTTAAAAATAGAAATGGGGAAATTGTTTTAAAGAAATAAACGATGGAATTTATTCTGATGTTCAGAATATAAATTGAACTAAAATAAATCCGTAAGGATTTATGATTTGAATTCGATTAATTCAAATTTATTTAAATAGAAGTTAAATTGAATATGAAAATAAATTAGGTGTTATATATATATATATATATAAGTTATTATAAATAGAAATTTCCAAAATAAGATTTTGGTTGTAAATAAATTTCTAAATAGATCTTGTTTAAATATATAAGACAAGGAAATTCATAAACGATGTTTATAAATATGATGAATTAATTATCAAGAGATAATTTGAAATATTAAATTAAAGTATGAATTTAAAAGTATAAATTGAAATCATTTCGAAAAAAAGGGAATAATAGTTATTATTTCGAAATTCGGAATATAAAAGGGGTTGGTTTCAAATAGCTATTTGAAAGGAAAGCCTGTTTTAATTTTTGAACAAGAAAATTAATTTATAAACAATGTTTATAAAAATAGGGAAATAAAATATCATTGGATAATTTAGAAGTTTAAATTCAAGAAAGAATTTAAAAAGTGAAATTGGAAAACGTGTTGAAAATAGAATAATTGAATATGTTCCGGGATTTAGAATATAAACTGAATTGAGAAAATCCAAATGAGTTATAACTGAAATCCAATTACACTGAATTTTATAATTTATTTATAAAAGGAATTGGGATTTAAAATAACAAATCGAGTATAAATAAATGTATAACCGAGTAAGAAAAAATCAGCGATTATAGATAATCGGAATTATTGTGTTGAATTGGGAAAATTAGTTTGATATATATTAAAAATGTATTAGAATGGAGTTGAATTTATTTTAAATGATGTTTAAAAGTTTATATATATATAAATATAATTAAAAAGAACTCGCCGCAGCGCAGCAGTTCGTAAATTGGCATTTCAAACTTCAATTGAGTATATGGAATTAAATTTAAGTCGAAATTCTTTGAAACAAGAATCGTCAGGACCGGTTGAATAATAGTTTTCTAGTGGAAGAGAAAAATCTGGATTTCGTCTGATAGATTTTGAGTTATGTCAAAATCAAATTTTCAGAAAAGCAGCGCCAAAATCGTTTAAAAACCATAATGGTTTATATAAATAAATATAAAGATTTTAAGTAAATAAAATCTGAATTTCCATTAGAAAAATCCGGATTTGAGTTGTAAAATAAATATGATCTCAAGTTGTGTAAATAAAATGATTTTTGAAACAAAAATCAGATTTTAAATTATTGAATAGAATTAACTAATTAGAAGAAAAATTAGTTAATGAACCTTTAGGTTGAATTGGACAATGGATAAGTGAATGGGGTTTGTAATTCATATTCGAAATCGAATATGGAAATTGAATTGAAAATGGAATTCAAACGGGTTTATAAGCAAGTAAATATTGTATTTGAACTGATATGTTCAAACAGAAAGTGGAATAGGCAAAAGAGCTAATTAGAGAATGAATTAGCGAATTGAATTAAAATGACCAGACTGAGTTGGAATAAAATGTAAATGGACGTATATGGGTTGGACGGGTATGGATTGAAGTATATGAAGATTATAATTTGTGTGCCCGACAAAAGGTACACGTTTAAATTCTATATGAGATTTTATGCGCCGAATTGGCAAGCCACTTGGTTTTTTGATTTTCTTTTTGAATGGAAAGGGCCTAGAGAGGTGAGTTGAGGTTGAACTATCGACTGGTACAAAGGAGGTTATGGCGAAATTTTCCGGAAATTTAAGGAGTTAGAATATTTTTAAGATAATTTGATAATTAGAAATCTATATACTAATATATATAGAATTTGATAAGGAAACAAAATTAAAATAGAATGTTATAAACAAAAGGGAAATCTATAATTAAATCTGATAGAATTAGAAAGAGAAACGTATGCGGGTTTAAAAATGAATAATTGGTTTTATGATGTTGATTATTCGAGGTAAGTGGTCTTGTCCGTTTTGAAGTTAAGGATGTTTTCAGTCAAGGTCTGAGAGGTAGTTATACCCCAACTTGTTTTGATTTCATTTTTAACTAATAAATAGTAGGTGTAACGGCCCGTAAATCCGTATCAATTTGAGATGACTAATATCCTACACATTCAACTCAAAGTGCATGAAAATACAGATCTTTAATAAAAAGGAATAAGAGGATGAGAAGGAGAAGATCGAACTAATAGAATAGAAGAAGAAGAACATCAGAATCTAAACAGTATCAGAGTAAACACGAATCTCACAGCGGAATGAATAAACTATATTATATAACACTTTGAAATACAAACCTGAATTTGTATATACATACCATATCAGAATATAACTCATATACATCACAGCGGAAATAATCTCTAAATAACTAGTAGTGAAGCCTCCTGCTTCGAGCTCCCCCAAGTAAATCTGCAATGCCTGAAACTGTAACACCCCACATCTGTTAAGGTCACTCACAAAGGGAATGCCTTAACTTCAATGGAGTATTATGTGTACTGGAACAGAAATATTACAAGACAGACATATATAAAACAGCGGAAAATAAAGTGGAAGTACTTCAAATCATTTATTAAGTATAAATGTTTACAAGAAAAGCCCATCAACTTTCAATACCCAATTTCATAGTTAAAATATCCGTCTTGCTCAAAAACCAAGAAGCATAAAAACAAACTGCAGTATTCCCCAATTAATCAAAGCAAGCCATAGCCAAGAGAAATCCAAGCTATACATGAAAGAGCCTTTGGAGCTTGGTAAGATCCGAACTAAGCTGTATTCCCACCCTGTGAACCTGGGGGGGGGGGAATGGAAGAAAAAGAGGAGAAACAAAATGGGTCAGTCATAAAGACTGAGTAAGTCCTAGTGACCTTCAGCATGAAAATGAGTAAAGATAACATGGCATGAATAAACTGAAAGTAAACATAAGCATGATGACAAGGTAGGCAAGATAAACTAAGATAACAAGATAAACTATGATAACAAGATAAACTTCGGGCATGATGAAACAAGTATAACATCCCATAATTCCTATCAAGTATCCCACCGCATGGTTTCTATCAAGAGTAACATCGCAATGTTTATAAGCTTTACGATTAAAACGATATCTATTTGCTCTGCACCACCTAACTAGCATCCTCATAAGTGTCTTACATGGAATGATCTGTACTCCTACTAGTATCCCAACTAGTGTCCTGTGTAACAAGGATCCGTACCCCCTACTAGTGTCCCAACTAGTAGCCCGTGTTATATAATAATTACAACGTGATCCCAATCCCCGCAATTATGGTAGCCTTCAGGTGTACATCGATTTTGAGGATTCCACCTCGATCACCCCAATGGCCATGTATATATTCGATGCACCCTTACTACCTTATCGATCGGCTCCCTACTTGACCTAGTTATCGTTTGTGTCATGCGCCCCCCTACTTGTAGATACCTATGCTGGTCCCACCATGGGGTGTATCAAGTCCAATGGTGGAAACCCTGACACAATCAAGATGCACAACTTTATACCCACTGATGCCCAGTAGCTAAATTTTCTGCGCCGAAGTGTGTGCACGCCCGCACTCCGTTAGAACCTGCACTGCTGCACCAACCGCTGCTAATTTGACCTCCTATAATCAGCCTAGTAATCGTGCCCCACCCTGCCTAGCTCAGGGTTCTGTTGATACCTAATGTGGGTTACTGCTGAAATGGGTCCCCGTTACTAGGTTTTTCTAATGGTTAAGTCTGTGGGCCTATATTCTCTGATATTACCCACTAACCCTGATGTGTACTTAACCCCGCTACTGATGTGTATTTAATGGT
Source organism: Allium sativum (assembly GCA_030737875.1). Lineage (NCBI taxonomy): Eukaryota > Viridiplantae > Streptophyta > Magnoliopsida > Asparagales > Amaryllidaceae > Allium > Allium sativum. The sequence goes on along the minus strand of CM060920.1, from coordinate 273,221,369 downwards.
TAAGTCTGTGGGCCTATATTCTCTGATATTACCCACCAACCCGATATGTACTTAACCCCACTATTGATTCAAGCATGTGTATTTAATGGTTAAGTGTATGTGGGCCTATATTTACTAATATTACCCACCAACCCGATATTTACTTAACCCTTCTACTCATTATGTTACCATGGTTAAGTGTTTACCTTAGTTAACTTAACCTTTCTCGCTTATTATGTTTGATTGGTTAAGTGTGGTTTATTAACTTAACCCCGTTTGTCTATCTGGTTACATTGGTTAAGAATTTTCTTATTAACTTAACCCCATGTGTTACTTAACCCTAGCACGCATCACATCAGATTGGTTAAGTGTATGTTAACTTAACCCCATCCACTAGTCATATTATAATGGTTAAGTGTTGTCAACTTATTCAAGTTAACTTAGCCCACCCGCTTGTCCTGTTATGTTGGTTAAGTGTTACTACTTAACCGCATCCACTTGTCTAATTAACCCATTGTATTAGTTAAGTGTTCTCATTAACTTAACCTTACTCTCTAGTCCAGTTTAATCATGTTATAATGGTTAAACATTTGCTTAACCTTACCCACTCTCGTAGTCAACTTATTAAATTGGTTAAGTGTCCAGATTAACCTAATCATATTACTTAACCCACCCATTTATATCATATTGGTTAAGTGTTCTTATTTACTTAACCCTACCCACAGGTCTAATTACCATGTCACGTTGGTTAAGTATTACTATTCGTATTCCCACATGTCACCCACATGTCACCCACTTAACCCCTATGTCCCACCACATGTTTATCTGGTAAAGTATTTCTTAATTCATTAAGGCCGTAACCTTATAAAGACCTCTCACATTAGACTGACATTTATGGCAGCTGGATTTGCCGGGCGGGTCCGGGCAGTCTTACACCATAAAAGAGTCTAACCTCGTGTCTTTACAACTGTTACGCTTTTAATTTGGGCCTAGGACCTCTCACATTGGGCTGACATTTGTGACTACTGGATTCGCCGAGCGGTTCCGGGCAGGTTTACGTCACAAACGAGTCCAACCTCATGTCCTAAGCATTGATTATCACTTATAATCTTTTACCCCAATTTGAATTTATTTCCCCTATTCAAATTATCAATTAATTCCTAATTTAACGATGTCCATAATTGACTCAATTATGTCCATCAATTAATGGTATGCAAAATCATACCAATTTTACCACAATTTATCTTAGGCCATTAATGGCGACTTATCTCAATTTATATTTATCCCTCTTTTAAGGCTATTACATACCAACTAATATATGTACCCAATTCTAGTCAGTTTACATATATACCAAGTTTCATGCTTTTTTTCATATGTCAAGATCTAGAAAAATTACATGTATCAAGTTTCATACCCAAATCCGATGATTCATGATATAGTTATCCCAAGCTATAATCTTTTTTGTTTCAATACATGCCAGTTGCCCAAGTTCATAATACATGTTTATGCCAATTATAAAGTTTACAATCGCTTTCATGCTAAAATTCCCAAATCTACATATGCCTAATTAACATAAGCCCAATCTTTTGATTTAATTTACATAGATCCAATTGATGTCGAATTCCATGTATATAATATTTATGCAAATTTTATCATAACAAGATTATTCCAAACTTTACAGATCTACCCCAAACTTGCAAATTAAATGATAATATCCAATTTCATGTTGCCAATTATTAATCATATCCATATAGGCAATAATCCCATATTTCCCCCGTATACATCTTGTATGTGAATTGCGATTTTAGGCCAAGGTCTGAAGTTGACCAAGGTTCATCAAAAGAAAATAAATAGGGGGAGGTACAAATTTGCATAATAAATAGATTAGAGAGAAAACAACATCATGATAGGCATAAAGATTACAACTTGATGATAACATCATTACGAATCAAGGAAACTGCTGGATAAATTACAAACTTGTCATGAGAATAAAGGTAGACAAGTCTCAAAACTAAAGATTCAAAAAGCAACATGAATAGATCTGAATCGATAAACATACTTAGATCCAATTCCACTTTATTTCATGCCCATATTAAAATTAAATATTTAGATCTGAAAATAACTAGCACTTACAGAGAACGGCTAATGAATTAACAAGTGAATTTGTGTTAGAAAGTTGCAGTGTCATTGATCTATCCCCTTGAATTTGTTGTAGAAGCATTGATCTGTGATTTGATTTGAGTTTGGACGCTTAAGCTTTAATTTGGAGACGGCGGCCATGGATCAAGAGAGATTTTAGCAGCATTTTGGTGTCATATGGATTTATGTGAGTTAGGCTAGGTTTAGGTGTTATTTTATAGGTGTAGCAATTCATTTCAGCCATCAGATTAACCCTAAAACCCATCCGGACCATCAAAACTCATCCTAGGCCTCAAAAATGGGTTCTGGGCCACCCCAGGTCGACCTGTATAGAGGGGGGGGGGTCAACACTACAGTCGATCTGGGGGGGGGGGGGGGCAGGTCGACTATAGTGTCGACACTATGGTCGACCTGGGTCAGTCTGCCAAAAAGTCTGCTGAAATCTTGTTTTGGCCATATCTTGGTCATACGGACTCTGATTTTCGAAAACTCGGACTCTATTTCACGTATTTTTCCGAGAGGAACGCAATGGTGATGTCCATTTTACCTAATTACTGATTCTTGAATTAGTTATCCTTATTTTACTATCTTTTCCGTTACATACGCCGTTATCGAGCTAATTTTTCTTCTCTTCCATGTATTAATTAATTCTCCTTATGTATCACCATTATTTACCTATCATAAGCATATTTTCATATATTTTATTTCATTTTTAATTATATTAAAAAAATACGGGGTGTTACATTCTCCCCTCCTTAAAGGATTTCGTCCCCGAAATCTTCAAGTTAAGAAGAATGTGTCCTACCATCCATCATCCATCTACTCAATCATTAATCACAGGCATTCATTGTCCTTAAGAGATTTCTAATGCTGTATGAACATATGCAAGAAGTGTGTGTATATGTTCCTTGTCTAATGCAAATCATCAGGCCTGATTGATCTTCTAAATGCAAAATATGTTTAGTGCCATGAGTCCAACATGTATGCAAATAGTCCTAGTCACATAAACACTATATGTGTGCATAAACATCCATCCATATGCAACATTCACATGATAAAACATTCAATTTCATCCACAAACAAGTGTAAACACTCATGCATATGCAATATGAAAGGTGATTGAGCCGATCTAGTGCCTAATGTGTGTAAATGCATCCACGAGCAACCACTAGCAACCACTTGCAGCCACTTGCAACCATCAATCATAACATGTCTCAAACACATGTTTACACCCAATTGTTCCTATCTAAAGGTATAGTCGAATGATAAAAGCAAGTAAAAACTTTGTGCCCATTAGGCAATGTCAAAACTGAAAATCTATGCCACATATATATTGATTAGGAGAAGAACTCTCTAAGCATCAGCCGCAAAGACCGAAATCAACATCAGACTGACACCCAAAGAATTACTCAACCCAACCACTATATATGATTCTAGGAAACTAAGTGTAAAGACCAGCAACTTCCCCGTAAAGGAAAGCGTCGGATAGTTCGAGAACAAACCACAGCAGAACGCATACAGAAGAACGTTTCATTGTATATTACAACAATGCATCAGATTACAGGAATATACAGAGTATAAACGAATATTACACAGAAATATCAGAGATTTAAATTACATCTAAATACATAGCAGCGGAAAATAATACAATACACAACTAGAATGAGATATACGGATACAAAGCTTTCCGGATATCGTTCCAGCTGTAAACCAGGATCCTGTGAATATAAATCTGCAAAAACCAAAACTACTAGCTGCCCGTCTCAAAATAAGGGCACCCAGAGTTCAGGTTAAAACAATAAACTCCAAGTCAGTCATGTGACTGGTGTGAGAACTAAAACAGTTATTAATTCTTTATTTTAAAGTTAGGTAAATCAAGGGACCACGCCGTATAACACGGAACGGGTTTCCTCCCAAGAATACCAGTGCATAAAACAAACAGCGCAATGCTAAATAAAGAAAAATGAAGCTGTTATAAGACCCAGGTCCTATCACACAATGCAACGCAAGCCGGGGGATAGGGTTTTCCCTTATAACAGCCAAAGAATGCTTGATACATTTAAAACAAATCATTTGATACTATTATAAGTGCATAGTGTATAAAACAACTTCAAATCATAAGTATCAATCATAGGCGGCATGGGTACCATATATCATGTCGCCATACTAGTTTTACAATTAAAACCGCAAAGTCACGTATTTGGAAATTGGATTTCCGTCTATGAACCGAGGCAAAAGATAGTCCTCAACCGATTCGAGACAATCTAGCCTACCATGTCTCAGGATCAGAGCTCGAGTGACCCTAGGAGCGACAGGGCCGGTCCACCGATGTGGATTAAAATGCCTGAACACTACGTTTCCCCGCCCTTTGGGGCGCAAGTCTGGTCCGTCAGCCGACCAGAAGCATCGGCCGAAACCGATATAACCGAGGCGCCTCGCAACAGCAACAACCACATAAGTCAAACTCGTCAGGGCGTGTAAAACCACTGACGCCACTTCTAGCTAGAAAGAAACGCAAGTCCTCCCTGAGGTCCGTCTCCCATTTTTGGTTCATACCGGGTGTGAAACACGCGAGGTAAACGTTACACAAAGCTACGCCACAAAGGCCGTGCTTTGATCATCACCACAAGACTTTGCTTTTCAACAGAAGCCTTGATCATTTGCATCTTAGCATGCCACACAGGCAAACCATCCTATGCAACCGATATCAGTCACACAGAATGAAATCCGATGTCAGACACACAGTCCATTTACAAGTCCGTTCTGGGTCTGAACGAAACCGGAGGCACCTAGTACCCCGCATATCCATCGATCTCCAAGTACGTCTGGACGATCACTAACTGTTTCCATCTTCTTGGGTGTACAGCCCAATCAAGATCATCAGTAATTACCCAAACGACGTGAAGACCTCCGGTCTTCGACCATCGTCTTCATCTTCGACTTATCGTCGTATCAGTTATTCAGAATGGGATAAACCCGGTCTTCCCGAATAACTCGCGTATATTTTAAATAAGTGTTACACAAACACAACATACGCCTCATTCCAATCCATCAGTCACTAACCGTAAATTAATCAAGAGAATAATTCCCCAAATATTAACCCCGAAGGCCGAAACCAACATCAGATCAATATCCAGAAAACCATTCTACTTAGCTAACCGACAGTTAGTTTCTAATTTCACATTCATAGGGAAAGGTTCCCATTAATTTTATCAAAGATAAATTCTTGAATTTATTCTTTAATCAACTTTTGAATATCAATTCAAACTAGTCGGGATTAGCGAACCTTACCGAAGTAATCATTTGTTTTAATTTCCCAATCCCAACCTATTCATCCCATGAAGTAAAACTAGTAGTACTTCATATCTAACACCACGGTGTTATCGGTAAATTCAATTACCATTTCACGTTCAAATCTAATTAAAGATTTAACTATCGCCTGGAGCAAAACTGGTGATACTCCACTTCGATTATTTCAATCTAATTAAAGATTCATTAAAACTCCACTTAGTTTTAATCTGTGACTGGGTTAAAGAATCCGTGTCATTTAAAAACACAGTTCACAATAAACCCAAAATCACCTTCATTAATTATCGGGTTAAAGAACGAGTGTTATTTAAAAACACTGTCCACGATAAACCCAAAAATCAATTCCATTAATTATCGGGTTAAAGAACAAGTGTTATTTAAAACACTGTTCACGATAAACCCAAAAATCAATTCCATTAATTATCGGGTTAAAGAACAAGTGTTATTTAAAACACTGTTCACGATAAACCCAAAAATCATTCCCAATTCAATTCCAATTAAATATCATTTTTAATTGGTACACTTCATCAAATCTAAATAAAAAGATTTAATCTTTTCTCAACTGGGTTCAAGAACAGTGTTAGTGAAGACACCATTCACGACAAACCCAAATCACATTTGATATTCAATATAAGGCTCTGAATAGAAAATATCCCGGCTTATATTCAATATCAAATTCTACGATTAACAAATGTCGTATTGGAAATAACGATATAAATATATATCTTTCAAATTTCCATAACAACATCTGTATAATCCTGAATTCCAACATCGAAATATTCCGAAGACAATTTCGATTCAAATCCACTCCAATGCAATCATTGGAAATTTTGGTTATTTTTAAAACCCTTTTCGAATTCAATTTATTTATTCAAAAATAAATAGAATTATTATTCTAGTTCAAAACTAGTTCATTTAGATAAAAATCTATTTTTATCTTTTCAAATATGGAGTTTTTCATCCCAATCCTTTCTAAATCATTTCTTATGATTTTACACAAATTATTACAATTTTTAATAATTTTATCAAGGCCTGTACAGTCGATTTCCATCAACGGCCATCGAACTGCACTTACAGCGACCTTTTTCGAATTTGATTTGGACATAATTCCAAATCCAACCGTTAGATTTCAAATTTCTAACATTCATTAGAAAGCTCTTTTCGATACGAACCCAACGGTTCCGGTTTTAGGAGAATCCGACGGTCGGATCTCCCGTAATGTCCGTTTGAAATAAATGGTCGAAATTCACGAACTGCCGCGGCGCGGCGCGTTCTATTCAGGCCATTATATTATATATATAATATATATAATATATATTTCGTCGATTTCTATTTAAAACGAATTATATAAATAGTTTTGAATTCGTTTCAAAAACCTTTTCAACTTCCATTTCAATTCAAATCAAAATTGAATTCTTCTTTATAAATTCGTTTTAAAATTCATTTCTATTCAATTCAAATTTCAATTCAATTTGAATTCATTTAAATTCGCTTTCAATTCAATTCATTTCGAAATCGTTTTCAATTCAATTCATTTCGAAATCGTTTTCAATTCAATTCATTTCGAAATCGTTTTCAATTCAATTCACTTCGAAATCGTTTTCAATTCATTTCATTTCGAAATCGTTTTCAATTCATTTCACTTCGAAATCGTTTTCAATTCATTTCATTTCGAAATCGTTTTCAATTCAATTCATTTCGAAATCGTCGATTTCGAAATCACTTTTCAATATTCATTTTAAAATGAATAAAATCGATATAGATATCGTTCACGTCAAAATGGCGTCAATCTAATCAACACGGCTTCATAAATTTCTATTTTCAAATTTTCTTTATTTTTCAAATTGGAATGAGGCCCAATCAATTACCATATAAAATTAATTATATGGATTTCCATACAACACATGTATATAATAGCATTGAAAAATAATCAACCATCAACCAAAGTGCACTACACTGTATAAGCATCAAATATAGATATTCAACGCTTATAACAGCCTGTCAATCAATCGATCGACAAATTTAATCAATCAGGATGAGTGAAATTCATATTTCATCCCAACACCCGTGTGGGGTTTCAAACAAACAAACACAGATTTTATTTGTGCAGTTGGGCGATGTGTAAAATTTATCGACCCAATCAACGTCATTCAAATAGGTGTACATAAACAAACCGTCTGGTTTGTAAATGAATATTTTATTTTATTCACTTTCACTACATTCATATTCACGTTAAAAATTATATTTTTAACGATAAACATTTTATTCCAACATATGAATTTTTATTATTCATTTACACAATAAAATGATATTTTTATTTTCTAACATATTTTAGAAAATTTCGGCGGCATAACGGCACGATACTAGAAACGGGACGAGGCCTAGCCTTATCCCCGGTCTAGTGAAGGCCCACGCCATTCACACATCAATCAAATCAATTTCATCTCACCAAACAATTCAATTCAAACAAATAATTCAACTAATCTATGCAACCAAACAAACAAGTCCATGGTCTGTGGACGATTGTGTCGGGTGCTACTAAGCACCGTCTGCATCCTAGTATATATATATAACTAGAAAAATTAAATTGAAAGGTGAGAAATTCTCACATATAGCTATCCTAGCTCCACTGCACTTCATTGATAGAAATCTTCATCGTCGTCGCATCTTCGTTGCTGTAGCCACTACATATGTAAAAATCGAATTTTACTTCGCTATTCAATATATAAAAATCCTATTTTTCTATCGAAGTTCAATATATAAAAATTCTATTTTTCATATATAAAAATTCTATTTTTCTATCGAAGTTCAATATATAAAAATTCTATTTTTCTATCGAAGTTCAATATATAGAAATTCTATTTTTCTATCGAAGTTCAATATATAGAAATTCTATTTTTCTATCGAAGTTCAATATATAAAAATTCTATTTTTCTATCGAAGTTCAATATATAAAAATTCTATTTTTATCACTTTAAAAATATAAAGATCATACCTTTATCTTTCTACAATGTAAAAGATTATATTTTTCTTACTTTACAACATAAAATAAAAATTAGTTTTAAAGTAAATAAATAAAAAACAGTTTTTAAAATAACGAAAATTCAGTTTTAAAAATAAATAAAAATCAGTTTTAACTTTTAAAACAAAATCAGATTTATACCTTTCTTGAAAATCTGTTTTAAACCTAAAATCGAAAATAAAAATAAAATACAATAAACTACTTACAGCGAGTTTTTTTTTTTGAAAAAAAGGGGGGGGGGTCGGAGCTTCGAGGTGGCGGAGGAGGAGAAGGGGAGGGCGGCGAGCTGAGGGAGGGGGTCGCGAGGTCCATCGGGGAGGGGCGACGGCGACGATGGTCACGGGGGGGGGGCGATCGCGATTTCAATTTTTTTTCCTGTTAAACGAAAACGGGGGGGGCCTGGGTTAAAAGGGGGAGATAGAAATTTTTTATTAATTTAATTATTTAATTATTTAATTATTTTATTTTAATTCAAAAAGTCAACTTTTTCAAACGACCTCTAAACGAGGTCCACCGCCTGTCGTCCATAGCGTTTCACCCCCATTCCGAACACAATGGGATATGTATCATAAGCTGATTTGATCGTTTTGATCAGTTTCCGTTTAATTTACATTTAAATCACTATATTGAATTTTAAACGTACATTTCAAATTACCGGGGTCACATACTAATTCTATAAATCTCAGAAAAATATTTTCTAGCTTCGTATTAACAATACGGTCCTAACAAAACTAGTTTCGTCGAATTCTGAGACCGTTAGAAAAATGGCCAATTTCCAGTCGATTAAAATCAACTAAAACTGGTCAAACGCGTTTTCCTTTGCCACACTCACATATTGATTCGAAAAATTATGAAATTTAGAATCTAGCAATAACTTGACACTGCGGATCCAACAAAACTGGTTTCGTCGAAATCCGAGGTCGTTTGCAAAATGTCCATTTTTAAGGGCCTGAATTCCATAGCGACTATTCAGAATTTTCAACTGGACATATCTTTTGATTCCCGCTACGAACTTTGGATTTTTCGGATTCGTTGGAAAGATATTCACTATTAGATTCCCTTATTTTTGGTTTCACTAAAATCCGGATTGTTTTGCACCAGGTACATTCAATTGAAGTTTGAAATCGAATTATCGAACTACCGCGCCATTTTCAATTCTATTTATAATTATATATAAACTTTTATATTCTAACGACGACGCGTATAATATATACGTTCGAATTATATTCAAAATAAATTTCTCGTCGATATTATTTAAAATAATCCATTTTAAATAATCAAAATTCGCTAAAATTGCCAAAATAAAAATTTCAAACTGGCCCAGATTTTACGGGTTGTTACAATCTCCCCCACTTAAAACTTTTCGTCCCCGAAAAGGAACAAAGTCGAAAGTGGTTTGATTATTCAACTCTACGCTCGATCCGACTTCCATTCTCCAAATCTTTAGTTTCTGAGAATTTTCAAAACTTCAAAAATTTGGCTAACACCTTAAATTTTTGAAAAATTTCGCCATAACCTCCCCTGCACCAGGAGCATCGGGGAATTTCAAATAGCTTCCCCGGTCCTTCAGATCTCAAAAAGAAAAAGAAAAAGCCAAGCGGCTAGCCAATAGGCTCACAAAATCATCATCACCCAAACAAAACAGGAAATTATGTAGTAAACATGTACCTATTTGTCGGGCAAACAAATTTTATTCTCTGCTCTAGCCTCCTTGCTATGACCTGTTCAATGATAGTATATGTATGCATGCATATGCGACCAATTTTTAATACAATTCAATATTTGATTCAATTAGGCATAATGGTTCAAAATTAGCAAACAAATGAACAAACAACACAAACATCAATCAATTAGTGGATTAGAGTTTTCAAGTTGATAACTTTGATACATATACAAAAATCACATTTTTGATGCCAAACCACTACAATAGGCCCTATCTAATTTTGGTTCTCACACCAGCCAATAGGAAATATATAGAAATCTCACCTTCGTCACTCGAAAATAAATACTGGCGACAGTGCCCCATCACCAGAATTATCCCCGGGCAACTAGAGTATGATTCTATAACCACCCAGTATATTAAAACTTCGAATACACGTTTGCAAGACATATATGCAAAATCTTTATATATCGGATTGTCCAAATCAATATAAATAAACAATCAAATACGAATAATTGACTTAAATTTTCAAAACAAAACTTGTTTTCATTTGAAAATGTACTCTTCACACTCGTTCTAGGATACTACTGATCCTATCTCTAACGAGTCATCCTAATTGGATATTACTAATCCAATATCTGATGAATTCTTTCGTATGGTTCTAATGTGTCTTGTTCTCTGAGCTTTGTAAACCAAAGCTCTGATACCACGTGTAAAGACCAGCAACTTCCCCGTAAAGGAAAGCGTCGGATAGTTCGAGAACAAACCACAGCAGAACGCATACAGAAGAACGTTTCATTGTATATTACAACAATGCATCAGATTACAGGAATATACAGAGTATAAACGAATATTACACAGAAATATCAGAGATTTAAATTACATCTAAATACATAGCAGCGGAAAATAATACAATACACAACTAGAATGAGATATACGGATACAAAGCTTTCCGGATATCGTTCCAGCTGTAAACCAGGATCCTGTGAATATAAATCTGCAAAAACCAAAACTACTAGCTGCCCGTGTCAAAATAAGGGCACCCAGAGTTTAGGTTAAAACAATAAACTCCAGGTCAGTCATGTGACTGGTGTGAGAACTAAAACAGTTATTAATTCTTTATTTTAAAGTTAGGTAAATCAAGGGACCACGCCGTATAACACGGAACGGGTTTCCTCCCAAGAATACCAGTGCATAAAACAAACAGCGCAATGCTAAATAAAGAAAAATGAAGCTGTTATAAGACCCAGGTCCTATCACACAATGCAACGCAAGCCGGGGGATAGGGTTTTCCCTTATAACAGCCAAAGAATGCTTGATACGTTTAAAACAAATCATTTGATACTATTATAAGTGCATAGTGTATAAAACAACTTCAAATCATAAGTATCAATCATAGGCGGCATGGGTACCATATATCATGTCGCCATACTAGTTTTACAATTAAAACCGCAAAGTCACGTATTTGGAAATTGGATTTCCGTCTATGAACCGAGGCAAAAGATAGTCCTCAACCGATTCGAGACAATCTAGCCTACCATGTCTCAGGATCAGAGCTCGAGTGACCCTAGGAGCGACAGGGCCGGTCCACCGATGTGGATTAAAATGCCTGAACACTACGTTTCCCCGCCCTTTGGGGCGCAAGTCTGGTCCGTCAGCCGACCAGAAGCATCGGCCGAAACCGATATAACCGAGGCGCCTCGCAACAGCAACAACCACATAAGTCAAACTCGTCAGGGCGTGTAAAACCACTGACGCCACTTCTAGCTAGAAAGAAACGGAAGTCCTCCCTGAGGTCCGTCTCCCGTTTTTGGTTCATACCGGGTGTGAAACACGCGAGGTAAACGTTACACAAAGCTACGCCACAAAGGCCGTGCTTTGATTATCACCACAAGACTTTGCTTTTCAACAGAAGCCTTGATCATTTGCATCTTAGCATGCCACACAGGCAAACCATCCTATGCAACCGATATCAGTCACACAGAATGAAATCCGATGTCAGACACACAGTCCATTTACAAGTCCGTTCTGGGTCTGAACGAAACCGGAGGCACCTAGTACCCCGCATATCCATCGATCTCCAAGTACATCTGGACGATCACTAACTGTTTCCATCTTCTTGGGTGTACAGCCCAATCAAGATCATCAGTAATTACCCAAACGACGTGAAGACCTCCGGTCTTCGACCATCGTCTTCATCTTCGACTTATCGTCGTATCAGTTATTCAGAATGGGATAAACCCGGTCTTCCCGAATAACTCGCGTATATTTTAAATAAGTGTTACACAAACACAACATACGCCTCATTCCAATCCATCAGTCACTAACCGTAAATTAATCAAGAGAATAATTCCCCAAATATTAACCCCGAAGGCCGAAACCAACATCAGATCAATATCCAGAAAACCATTCTACTTAGCTAACCGACAGTTAGTTTCTAATTTCACATTCATAGGGAAAGGTTCCCATTAATTTTATCAAAGATAAATTCTTGAATTTATTCTTTAATCAACTTTTGAATATCAATTCAAACTAGTCGGGATTAGCGAACCTTACCGAAGTAATCATTTGTTTTAATTTCCCAATCCCAACCTATTCATCCCATGAAGTAAAACTAGTAGTACTTCATATCTAACACCACGGTGTTATCGGTAAATTCAATTACCATTTCACGTTCAAATCTAATTAAAGATTTAACTATCGCCTGGAGCAAAACTGGTGATACTCCACTTCGATTATTTCAATCTAATTAAAGATTCATTAAAACTCCACTTAGTTTTAATCTGTGACTGGGTTAAAGAATCCGTGTCATTTAAAAACACAGTTCACAATAAACCCAAAATCACCTTCATTAATTATCGGGTTAAAGAACGAGTGTTATTTAAAAACACTGTCCACGATAAACCCAAAAATCAATTCCATTAATTATCGGGTTAAAGAACAAGTGTTATTTAAAACACTGTTCACGATAAACCCAAAAATCAATTCCATTAATTATCGGGTTAAAGAACAAGTGTTATTTAAAACACTGTTCACGATAAACCCAAAAATCATTCCCAATTCAATTCCAATTAAATATCATTTTTAATTGGTACACTTCATTAAATCTAAATAAAAAGATTTAATCTTTTCTCAACTGGGTTCAAGAACAGTGTTAGTGAAGACACCATTCACGACAAACCCAAATCACATTTGATATTCAATATAAGGCTCTGAATAGAAAATATCCCGGCTTATATTCAATATCAAATTCTACGATTAACAAATGTCGTATTGGAAATAACGATATAAATATATATCTTTCAAATTTCCATAACAACATCTGTATAATCCTGAATTCCAACATCGAAATATTCCGAAGACAATTTCGATTCAAATCCACTCCAATGCAATCATTGGAAATTTTGGTTATTTTTAAAACCCTTTTCGAATTCAATTTATTTATTCAAAAATAAATAGAATTATAATTCTAGTTCAAAACTAGTTCATTTAGATAAAAATCTATTTTTATCTTTTCAAATATGGAGTTTTTCATCCCAATCCTTTCTAAATCATTTCTTATGATTTTACACAAATTATTACAATTTTTAATAATTTTATCAAGGCCTGTACAGTCGATTTCCATCAACGGCCATCGAACTGCACTTACAGCGACCTTTTTCGAATTTGATTTGGACATAATTCCAAATCCAACCGTTAGATTTCAAATTTCTAACATTCATTAGAAAGCTCTTTTCGATACGAACCCAACGGTTCCGGTTTTAGGAGAATCCGACGGTCGGATCTCCCGTAATGTCCGTTTGAAATAAATGGTCGAAATTCACGAACTGCCGCGGCGCGGCGCGTTCTATTCAGGCCATTATATTATATATATAATATATATAATATATATTTCGTCGATTTCTATTTAAAACGAATTATATAAATAGTTTTGAATTCGTTTCAAAAACCTTTTCAACTTCCATTTCAATTCAAATCAAAATTGAATTCTTCTTTATAAATTCGTTTTAAAATTCATTTCTATTCAATTCAAATTTCAATTCAATTTGAATTCATTTAAATTCTCTTTCAATTCAATTCATTTCGAAATCGTTTTCAATTCAATTCATTTCGAAATCGTTTTCAATTCAATTCATTTCGAAATCGTTTTCAATTCAATTCACTTCGAAATCGTTTTCAATTCATTTCATTTCGAAATCGTTTTCAATTCATTTCACTTCGAAATCGTTTTCAATTCATTTCATTTCGAAATCGTTTTCAATTCAATTCATTTCGAAATCGTTTTCAATTCAATTCATTTCGAAATCGTCGATTTCGAAATCACTTTTCAATATTCATTTTAAAATGAATAAAATCGATATAGATATCGTTCACGTCAAAATGGCGTCAATCTAATCAACACGGCTTCATAAATTTCTATTTTCAAATTTTCTTTATTTTTCAAATTGGAATGAGGCCCAATCAATTACCATATAAAATTAATTATATGGATTTCCATACAACACATGTATATAATAGCATTGAAAAATAATCAACCATCAACCAAAGTGCACTACACTGTATAAGCATCAAATATAGATATTCAACGCTTATAACAGCCTGTCAATCAATCGATCGACATATTTAATCAATCAGGATGAGTGAAATTCATATTTCATCCCAACACCCGTGTGGGGTTTCAAACAAACAAACACAGATTTTATTTGTGCAGTTGGGCGATGTGTAAAATTTATCGACCCAATCAACGTCATTCAAATAGGTGTACATAAACAAACCGTCTGGTTTGTAAATGAATATTTTATTTTATTCACTTTCACTACATTCATATTCACGTTAAAAATTATATTTTTAACGATAAACATTTTATTCCAACATATGAATTTTTATTATTCATTTACACAATAAAATGATATTTTTATTTTCTAACATATTTTAGAAAATTTCGGCGGCATAACGGCACGATACTAGAAACGGGACGAGGCCTAGCCTTATCCCCGGTCTAGTGAAGGCCCACGCCATTCACACATCAATCAAATCAATTTCATCTCACCAAACAATTCAATTCAAACAAATAATTCAACTAATCTATGCAACCAAACAAACAAGTCCATGGTCTGTGGACGATTGTGTCGGGTGCTACTAAGCACCGTCTGCATCCTAGTATATATATATAACTAGAAAAATTAAATTGAAAGGTGAGAAATTCTCACATATAGCTATCCTAGCTCCACTGCACTTCATTGATAGAAATCTTCATCGTCGTCGCATCTTCGTTGCTGTAGCCACTACATATGTAAAAATCGAATTTTACTTCGCTATTCAATATATAAAAATCCTATTTTTCTATCGAAGTTCAATATATAAAAATTCTATTTTTCATATATAAAAATTCTATTTTTCTATCGAAGTTCAATATATAAAAATTCTATTTTTCTATCGAAGTTCAATATATAGAAATTCTATTTTTCTATCGAAGTTCAATATATAGAAATTCTATTTTTCTATCGAAGTTCAATATATAAAAATTCTATTTTTCTATCGAAGTTCAATATATAAAAATTCTATTTTTATCACTTTAAAAATATAAAGATCATACCTTTATCTTTCTACAATGTAAAAGATTATATTTTTCTTACTTTACAACATAAAATAAAAATTAGTTTTAAAGTAAATAAATAAAAAAACAGTTTTTAAAATAACGAAAATTCAGTTTTAAAAATAAATAAAAATCAGTTTTAACTTTTAAAACAAAATCAGATTTATACCTTTCTTGAAAATCTGTTTTAAACCTAAAATCGAAAATAAAAATAAAATACAATAAACTACTTACAGCGAGTTTTTTTTTTTTTGAAAAAAAGGGGGGGGGGGGGTCGGAGCTTCGAGGTGGCGGAGGAGGAGAAGGGGATGGCGGCGAGCTGAGGGAGGGGGTCGCGAGGTCCATCGGGGAGGGGCGACGGCGACGATGGTCACGGGGGGGGGGGGGGGGGGGGGGGCGATCGCGATTTCAATTTTTTTTCTTCTTTTTTTTTTCCTGTTAAACGAAAACGGGGGGGGGGGGGGGCTGGGTTAAAAGGGGGAGATAGAAATTTTTTATTAATTTAATTATTTAATTATTTTATTTTAATTCAAAAAGTCAACTTTTTCAGACGACCTCTAAACGAGGTCCACCGCCTGTCGTCCATAGCGTTTCACCCCCATTCCGAACACAATGGGATATGTATCGTAAGCTGATTTGATCGTTTTGATCAGTTTCCGTTTAATTTACATTTAAATCACTATATTGAATTTTAAACGTACATTTCAAATTACCGGGGTCACATACTAATTCTATAAATCTCAGAAAAATATTTTCTAGCTTCGTATTAACAATACGGTCCTAACAAAACTAGTTTCGTCGAATTCTGAGACCGTTAGAAAAATGGCCAATTTCCAGTCGATTAAAATCAACTGAAACTGGTCAAACGCGTTTTTCTTTGCCACGCTCACATATTGATTCGAAAAATTATGAAATTTGGAATCTAGCAATAACTTGACACTGCGGATCCAACAAAACTGGTTTCGTCGAAATCCGAGGTCGTTTGCAAAATGTCCATTTTTAAGGGCCTGAATTCCATAGCGACTATTCAGAATTTTCAACTGGACATATCTTTTGATTCCCGCTACGAACTTTGGATTTTTCGGATTCGTTGGAAAGATATTCACTATTAGATTCCCTTATTTTTGGTTTCACTAAAATCCGGATTGTTTTGCACCCGGTACATTCAATTGAAGTTTGAAATCGAATTATCGAACTACCGCGCCATTTTCAATTCTATTTATAATTATATATAAACTTTTATATTCTAACGACGACGCGTATAATATATACGTTTGAATTATATTCAAAATAAATTTCTCGTCGATATTATTTAAAATAATCCATTTTAAATAATCAAAATTCGCTAAAATTGCCAAAATAAAAATTTCAAACTGGCCTAGATTTTACGGGTTGTTACACTAAGCATGATGGACTCCTTTTAGGTCACAAGGGAATCCCTTCCTAAGACCAACCCGTATCCTATAAAACCCAAAAAGTTTAGTCAACCCAACGAACACCCTCAAGCCCCAACATGTGTTACTAACAGATGAGTCATACTCCCTATGGGGTTTGCAACAAAAATTGGATTGAGGATAGGACCTAGAGGATATACACAAAAGATAGCATGTGAGTATGCTCTACAGAAAAAGAGGAATCAAGGATATACTCTTAAAAAGAGATATGATGCGCGAATCTAGTCTTCAATCTTCTAAGTCGCATTTTCTTGAGCTTAACTCCATTGTGCTTTGACCGTCTTTAACTTCACAATTTCGTAGCATCTTAATTCTTGTTTCCAATATATGAGTTGGAACCCATTTCACTATTGCCTCTCGTTCTACTTTCACTTATTCTCCTTCTAGTATACTCGGCTCAAACATAACTGCGTACTCATGGTTTCATGCAAGCTCTCTAAAATTCATTAGTGAATCTTGGATCTCGTTCACTTACTATCAGGTATTCCACGCAGAAGAACTATCTCTTGGAAATAAACAGATGTCAACCATGTTGCCAAATGTAACACATGGCAACTTTCTACGAATAAAATAAACAGGTGGAAATAAACAGATGTTAACCCACTTCTTATTAACCATCCGCCTTAGTGGCGAACACTACTCGAGCGGATCAATAAATGTATCAAGAGATTCTAGGTAACTAAGCATGGTAGAACTCTAAGGGCTACACTAGACTTCGAGGGTATTACCGAGGAATGTCAAGAGTCTAACTACCCTCTTTTTTCAAAACCGAGAAGGTTACCCTTACTGGATAACCACTCCATCGCTAGAATCAACCCATAGCCCAAAACATAAACATTACTTCTAGACTCAACACTTAGCATAGACATTCTCAAATCCAAACAAGTCATGAATAAATGAGCCGATTTCCCCAACAGGACTTGCGACAAAAATGGGATCCTCTATTATGATAGTACTAAGGTGCAGAGACTCAACTTTCGAATCAGAATTAAAAGGATGCGATGTACAAAAACAAAGTTCTAGTGGGATGATAGAAAGGAAAAGCTAAACTTTTAACAGAAACGTTACCACTCTCTTAGGTACGCTAGTAGTGAGAGCATTCAATTGCCCTCTCGACGATCTTGTCCCTTGCCCTTGTCCTATAATACTTAACTGCATGTCCCTTCTCACTAAAGATACTCTCTCTTGTCATGGGTTTTTCTATTCTTTCACTTAGGCCTCTTTCCTTTCACCTTTTTGCTCCTTCGTGGATTAAGCTATAACAACTAGTTCCTTGTTCTTACTGTCCTTGTATAGTTTGTTGACAAGTCCCTCGAAGCTACCTCCAACGCACGTCAACTCTACCCAACTTGAAATAAGATTAGACGCAGATGGAACTACTGCGGCTATAGATGGAGGTTAGGCACTCCTTTGCCCTCCGACCTGTGTCGGATGCCTACGAAACTATGGTGAAAAGAGAGAGAAGATATTTCAAGAGAGAATCAAAAGATAGTGCATATGGCTATGGGGAATATGCCTTTTAATCAAAACAAAATTTTCTTGAAAATTTGCTTCTTTGTAAATGTTTTGAAGATAATTTCAGAAGGTTTTTGAAAACTTTTTCCCAGTCTGGTAACCTTCTGCTATGATACCAAATGTAACACCCCACATCTGTTAAGGTCACTCACAAAGGGAATGCCTTAACTTTAATGGAGTATTATGGGTACTGGAACAGAAATATTACAAGACATACATATATAAAACAGCGGAAAATAAAGTGGTAGTACTTCAAATCCTTTATTAAATATAAATGTTTACAAGAAAAGCCCATTAACTTTCAATACCCAATTTCATAGTTAAAATATCTGTCTTGCTCAAAAACAAAGAAGCATGAAAACAAACTGCAGTATTCCCCAATAAAGCAAAGCAAGCCATAGCCAAGAGAAATCCAAGCCATACATGAAAGAGCCTTGGAGCTTGGTAAGATCCGAACTAAGCTGTATTCCCACCCTGTGAACCTGGGGGGGGGGGGAAGGAAGAAAAAGAGGCGAAATAAAATGGGTCAGTCATAAAGACTGAGTAAGTCCTTGTGACTTTCAGCATAAAAGTGAGTAAAGATAACATGGCATGAATAAACTGAAAGTAAACATAAGCATGATGACAAGGTAGGCAAGATAAACTAAGATAACAAAATAAACTATGATAACAAGATAAACTAAGGTAACAAGATAAACTTCGGGCACGATGAAACAAGTATAACATCCCATAATTCCTATCAAGTATCCCACCGCATGGTTTCTATCAAGAGTAACATCGCAAGGTTTCTAAGCTTTACGATTAAAACGATATCTATTTGCTCTGCACCACCTAACTAGCATCCTCATAAGTGTCTTACATGGAATGATCTGTACTCCTACTAGTATCCCAACTAGTGTCCTGTGTAACAAGGATCCGTACCCCCTACTAGTGCCCCAACTAGTAGCCCGTGTTATATAATAATTACAACGTGATCCCAATCCCCGTAATTATGGTAGCCTTCAGGTGTACATCGATTTTGAGGATTCCACCTCGATCACCCCAATGGCCATGTATATATTCGATGCACCCTTACTACCTTATCGATCGGCTCCCTACTTGACCTAGTTCTCGTTTGTGTCACGCGGCCCCCTACTTGTAGATACCTATGCTGGTCCCACCATGGGGTGTATCAAGTCCCATGGTGGCAACCCTGACACAATCAAGATGCACAACTTTATAACTACTGATGCCCAATGGCTAAATTTTCTGCGCCGAAGTGTGTGCACGCCCGCACTCCGTTAGAACCTGCACTGCTGCACCAACCACCGCTAATTTGACCTCTTATAATTAGCCCAGTAATCGTGCCCCACCCTGCTTAGCTCAGGGTTCCGTTGATACCTAATGTGGGTTACTGCTGAAATGGGTCCCCGTTACTAGGTTTTTCTAATGGTTAAGTCTGTGGGCCTATATTCTCTGATATTACCCATCAACCTTGATGTGTACTTAACCCCGCTACTGATGTGTATTTAATGGTTAAGTCTGTGGGCCTATATTCTCTGATATTACCCACTCACCCGATATGCCCATCAATTAATGGTATGCAAAATCATACCAATTTTACCACAATTTATCTTAGGCCATTAAAGGCGACTTATCTCAATTTATATTTATCCCTCTTTTAAGGCTATTACATACCAACTAATATATGTACACAATTCTAGTCAGTTTACATATATACCAAGTTTCATGCTTTTTTTCATATGTCAAGATCTAGAAAAATTACATGTATCAAGTTTCATACCCAAATCCGATGATTCATGATGTAGTTATCCCAAGCTATAATCTTTTTTGTTTCAATACATGCCAGTTGCCCAAGTTCATAATACATGTTTATGCCAATTATAAAGTTTACAATCACTTTCATGCTAAAATTCCCAAATCTACATATGCCTAATTAACATAAGCCCAATCTTTTGATTTAATTTACATAGATCCAATTGATGTCGAATTCCATGTATATAATATTTATGCAAATTTTATCATAACAAGATTATACCAAACTTTACAGATCTACCCCAAACTTGCAAATTAAATGATAATATCCAATTTCATGTCGCCAATTATTAATCATACCCATATAGGCAATAATCCCATATTTCCCCCGTATACATCTCGTATGTGAATTGCGATTTTAGGCCAAGGCCCGAAGTTGACCAAGGTTCATCAAAAGAAAATAAATAGGGGGAGGTAGAAATTTGCATAATAAATAGATCAGAGAGAAAACAACATCATGATAGGCATAAAGATTACAACTTGATGATAACATCATTACGAATCAAGGAAACTGCTTTATAAATTACAAACTTGTCATGATAATAAAGGTAGACAAGTCTCAAAACTAGAGATTCAAAAAGCAACAGGAATAGATCTGAATCGATAAACATACTTAGATCCAATACCACTTTATTTCATGCCCATATTAAAATTAAATATTTAGATGAAAATAACTAGCACTTACAGAGAATGGCTAATGAATTAAGAAGTGAATTTGTCTTAGAAAGTGGCAGTGTCATTGATCCATCCCCTTGAATTTTTTGTAGAAGCATTGATCTTTGATTTGATTTGAGTTTGGACGCTTAAGCTTTAATTTGGAGACAGCGACCATGGCTCAAGAGAGATTTTAGAAGCATTTTGGTGTCATATGGATTTATGTGAGTTAGGCTAGGTCTAGGTGTTATTTTATAGGTGTAGCAATTCATTTCAGCCATCGGATTAAACCTAAAACCCATCCGGACCATCTAAACTCATCCCGGGCCTCAAAAATGGGTTCTGGGCCACCCCAGGCCGACCAGGTCGACCTCTGCAGAGGGGTGGTCGACACTACATGTAACAACCCGGAAAAATGCGATCTTGGTTATCCGATATACAACACATATCGAACATCCAAGGATCGAAAATAACCGAATAGTTAATGAAAGAAATTAGAAGGTGAGAATAGATAAGATAGAAACTTAGAATAGAAGAAGAAGAAGAACACAACATCAGAGTAGCACGAACCTCACAGCAGAACGAATAACATATAATAGATAACATAACTTTGAAATATAACAGTTATGTATACAATAGCACTTATTCGAGTACATCACTTACAACACAGTGGAAATAAACTATAGCTATATGATTCTGAAGCCTCCTGCTCTAGCTCTTCAATGTATCTGCAAATCCCGACTACTTGACTGCCCGTACAAATTTAGGCACCCAAGAGTTTAGGGAAAACAACAAATAAAGTCCGGGTCAGTCATGTGACTGGTGTGAATAAACTCAAATCATTTAAAATAGGTATATGATATCTCATAAGACCACGCCGTGAATACGGAACGGGTTTTTCCCTTATGAGAATCCAAACATTTTTGCAAAGCAATATCATTCTGATATTATAATAATGTCTAAGTACAAATAGATATCAGTCTAGTAGAAACGTTTGCATCTCACGTTCTACATATATAGTATACAATCAAAACCGCAAGCACGTATTGGGTAATGGATTTCCAACTATGACAAGGTATGGAATCACCTTCCGATCAGTGTACTCTAGGAACGATACACCGGAGTTCAACAAGAACATCTTGCAACTCAGCCACACATGACCGACCACTCATTTCGCATGAGTGTATCGAATGTACATCACCAACGGTTGGGATCAGCAACCGTTCCCGTATATATATATATGGGACAACATTGATAGATTAAAGAAGCAAATGAATATTCTCTAGATAGGTGATAATACACCCTACTTCGGTGCGACCGACTTAGCCATGCTGCCTGCCCGATTTCTGTCATTTACCGGATGTGAGGCTAGAAGCTACGCTTATCATCACATCAGATTCAATTCGAATGCCACATTGTCAGATCCATCGAAAATCACTAATTGACGTCTACAACAGTACATTACGTGTCAGCTAAAAGAAGTTTCCTTCTCCGCTTCCACTCTTGGTACGGTTGTATAAATCAATGTACGTGACCTTTTTGGAAATACTCTGTCAGACATCCATCTTCATTCACTTAGAACATCACATTGTCATACCCGCCAAATCACAAATTGACTTATCCAAAAATAACACGGGTATACAGCTAAGAGAAACGAATTCCTCCGCCACCAAATGTGAATACGTTTGAACAGATCAACTTATGCGATCCATTGGATATACTCTATCAGACCTTCGTCCATACAAGTTGTCCTGGGACTGGACAAACCGAAGGCACTATTCTGTAAACAGGTTAGACCTTGCATTTTACTTCGTCTTCAATTATCTTTGGCATATATGATTCGCGACGCTTATGCCAATACAAAGTGGTTCTATGGATAATAATCCAACCGGTCTCTCCATATTAACAACGTTAAAATGGTCAAAAACTTCGGTAGTCGGTGAGTTAACTATCAAAGAAAAACAAGTGTGCAAACAATGATATTATTCCCAGATGGAAATTATATCGAACAAACATCTTTTAACATTAACCTCTTTAGTTCATTTTACATCTCCTGTTTCCCTATATTCAACATTTGCTATTTTCTATATTTAGAAAATATACGTTATTCACAATGGAAACATTTCCATTCCTTGTTTTATGTATTTAGAAACCATTTCTGATTCTTGTTTGGAAAACATTTCCAAAACTCCTTTACGATCAAACCTTACCATTTCTTAGTTAAGAAGGAAGTCACTCAAGTTGGGGTATAATTACCTCTCAGACCTTAACTGAACAACGTTATAACTTCAAAATGGTCAAAGTTTATCTTTTAATCTTTAACAACTTCTTTACGCCTTTCTCGGATTCAATTTTACTAATCCACTTCTATATTTAAAACATTGGTTATAACGATAACGTTATAATCCTTACTTTCGAATTATCTAACTTTAATTATAACTTCTATTCTTATTAGTGAATAATTAACCTAACACTTATTTATTTATAAATATATAAATCTCTATTTAAACACTGGAAAGTATAAGTACTTTCCCGAATTCGATATAATCGAATTTGCCGATTAACTCTCTTCGAGAAATCTCTATTTGATTAACTCTTCTTCGAATAACCTATATTCGATTAACTCCTTCTCGAATAAACGATATTCGATAATCTCTCTTCGAATAACTAATATTCGATAACTCTTCCTTTTCAAATATCTCATATTTGAAAATCTCACTTCGATTAAACTAAAATCGATAACTCCCTTCGATGAAACTAACAACGATTTATTTAACTCGACGAACTTAACTCGACTAACTTAACTTACTTGGTTCGACCAATTCGATTCAATTAACTAGGCTCGACTAACTTGGTTTAATTAACTCAACTTGATTAAATCCTATCGAATAACTAATATTCGATTTAACTCCATTCGTTTGACTCTAGATCGCAGCGATCACAAATGGTTACACCTGATTCCCTCAGGAAACATCCGACCGCCGTAGGCTATTTACAACCCTGCGAATTACGCTAGCAGTCGTACGAGATGGCAACTTATCCTGAATAACTGTGTTTGATTAACTCTATCTCAAATAACTACACTTGATTTACTCTAGTTCGTTTTAACTCTAATCGATTAACTCTAACTAATTAACTCCAACTGGTTAACTCTAACTGATTAACTCTAACTGGTTAACTCTATTTGACTAACTCGACTTGATTAACCCCTTTCGAATAACATATTCGATTAACTAACTTTCGAATACCATATTCGATTAACTAACATCGAATACCATATTCGATTTCTCCTTTCGAATACCATATTCGATTAACTAACTTCGAATACCATATTCGATTAACTCCTTTCGAATGTCTATATTCGATTAACTAACTTCGAATATCATATTCGATTTCTCCTTTCGAATACCATATTCGATTTCTCCTTTTTATAACGTTTATCCATTTTAAAAAGATCCCCTTTTTAACACGTTTATTCATTTATAAAGATTTACTATTAGTAACGGTTCTTCACTTTATAAACGTCCTTTTAATAACGTTTTCCTTTTTATAACGGTTTCCTTTATAAACCAATTTCCTTTTTATTAACTCTATTTATTTTCTAAATATTCCCCTTTCAATTCTATTTGTAAATGGTTTACAAATATTTCTTTTCTCTATTTTATTCTATTTGCAAATGGTTTGCAAATATTCCCTTTTCAAATTTATTCTTAAAAATATTCTAACTCCTTAAATTCCCGGGAAAATTCGCCATAACCTCCTTTGTATCGGGAGCATCGGGAAAATCCCCAAACTCGCCACACAGGCCTTTCCATTCAAAAGGAAAATGGTTTGTAATTATTTCCTTTTTAAATATCTCCTATTTATAAATATTCCAATTTATAAACATTTCTTATTTATAAATATTCCACTTTATAAATATCTCTTTTTCAATATTACTATGAAAAATCTCCTTTATCTACATTCCGGTATGTTATGATATTCTACATATCAAATCACGATGATCACTATCGTCCAAACACATATAATCGACAACAGATTATATCACATCATATAACACAATATATGAAAAACAATAAAATAACTGTTGAGGAATCCGGTCGGATTCCTCCAACCTGTTCCCCTGCATCACAAATGTTAGACAATATAGATAACATCACTTTCAGTTCCATAGGATATATTCTGTTAAACAGAATCAATATAGAAATCTAACTAACTGACTAGCGGTTCAATCAAACGGTCAACACACAGTCAAACAGACAATTTCTAACAGTTCTAAAAATACAACATGAAATTATAAACTGTTCAGAGTTGGTGAGATTTACTCACTTCGGCGCGTTAACCGATTAATATCGGTTTGCGTTCATTGATTCAGTCGAACAATTTATTTCTCCATAAATTGTAACGAGCTCGGATTCACTCCCGGTCAGTCTCATGGTGTAGCCTCCGTCCATACGATCCCAACGCAATTTGTTTCGCTGAATTCCGATTACGAATGGACAAGTTATAAAATTTCAAAGTTAACACTATTTAATAAAGTAAAACTTGAATTAAAATATACTTGGGCCTTAACTCATGAAACCGGCCCACTCCATCAATTTAAAAGCCCGTCCGCACTTGGCTTTCCTCTCCCAAACTGATTCGATCTCCAGGAACCCAACCACGAACGAAAATGGCCACCGTTGACCGCCGATTGCTCCTCCATCCCTCAATCGAACAACTCGCTGTTGCCACCATCGTTCACCTCTTCTATTTCTCTTCACACTGATGCCATAAATGATCAGCTCGGTGGTCATCCCTGAATCCCGTCGTTCATGGTCCTCCACGGTGCCTCGCACAGTATCGACATCAATGGTGTCGGAATCCCACCCAACCAAGCAGACATGTGCGCCTCAACTTCCAGAACCCGAATCTGATGTTCGATTTACACCTCGTTGCTTCAATGATGCCACAGATCGAACCCTAATTGGCACGAAAAAAATTCCAGCTCCCAGAACTTGCGTCGCATATACAGAAACTGATATGGATGGGAAGCTCAACTCACAAGGATGTCGTATATATTACTTTTGTGATTTATAGAATTTTATACCTTTTTATTTTGATTTTTCTTTGTGGCAAAATGTTTGCTGTGTACCGTTCGGTGCTTCTTATACTTGAGACTGGGGTTGGTAAAACTGGTGGTTGAGAGAGGGTGAGGCGTGGCCTCCATATTGTCCAAGAATTAGGTTAGGATATTTTTGTTTTGTTTTTATTTTATTATTTTATTTTATTAATTTCCACTCGTCTTTGGTCCTTTAAAAATCCTTGCGACTCCATACGATACCCAAAAATCACCAAACTGGGCATGTAGCTAAGGTTCGACATTACGGTCCCAACGAAACTGGTTTCATCGAATTCCGACTTCGTATGCTCACACAGCGTATTTTTAACTGTCAAAATACTGACTGTTTTGCACTCTAAAAATTGGTACGGCCACATACTGTCTCTAAAAATCACGAAACTGAATATCTAACAACTATTTGATATTGCGGATCCAACAAAACTGGTTTCGTCGAATTTCGAGGTCGTTTGCAAAAGTGGCTATTTTTACAGCTTTGGATAACCCATTTAAATATATAAATATATTTAAATATAATTAAATTAAATATTAATAATTTAATATAATCGTATATATTCACCGAGGAATATCACACGGCTCCAGGGTAATTATATATTCGATATTTCAAGTCCAGTTTGAATCGATATTCAATTTACATTGAAAACCCTTTTAGAACGTATATAAAGCGTTACGAATTATAAAGGAATTCCACAGCGACTTTTCTGAAATTTGATTTGGACGTCCATCAAAATCTACACGACGAAATCTCGATTTTTCTCTTCCATTAGAAAAATATACTCCACCAGCTCCACACGTTGCTTGTTTCACAGAAATCCGGCTTAAAACGAATCTTGTACATTCAGTTGAAGTTCAAATCGCCAAAAAACGAACTGCAGCGCCATTTCGAGCTCGTTTATAAATATATTATACACTATGCGTTCAACTGTCGTCGATTCAATATAATCGTTATTATATTTTGAATCGAAACTCCACCAAATCTCGTATGCTATTCAATTCACACGATATTGTGAATTTCACTATTTCCGACTATTTCGACATTATAATATATTATTATATTATAATTATTTATTAAATATTCAATATTATTTAATTAAACGATCATTAACTTCTCTAAATCACCAATTATATAATTAAATAAATTAATTATATATCTCTAAAAATGCGGGTCATTACATTCTTCCCCACTTAAAATAATTTCGTCCTCGAAATTGCTAAGTTAGAGGACGACCCTGTCTATTGTAACTCCTAAGATTTGTTTACCCCTTATTTCTGATTTCAACTGAACCAATTAATATCGACAAAAATATTTATTCATTCCGACTAACTAAAATTTTCAAAAATTCTGAAAATTTTCTAACACTTTAAATTTTCGGAAAATTTCGCCAGCACCTCCTTTGTACTGGTCAATAGCTCAAACTCCAACTCGCCTCCCTGGGCCTTCTTCAACCCAAAAGAAAATCAAAACGCCAAACGGCTTGCCAATTCGGCTCATAAATTCCAAACTCATATAAAATATAAACTTGTACCTTTTTGTCGGGCATATTAACCTTATCACTTTCACCTGCTGTCAATTCAGCATATACCAATATCAAATTTCAAATTCTTAACTCATCAACCCAACACCATAACAGATTATTCTCTAATCCAATTCAATTTTATTTAACTTAGTTCAAGTTAAATTTCAAGTTATTTTTACCCTCTCATTTTATTTAACTTCACAAGTTAAATTTTAATTTCTAGAACTTAAATTCCTGGGTAAATTTCAAATCAATTTGAAATCATAATACCTATTCAAAACCTTTGAATTTCTAAACACTTGTTTTCTCAAAACAATTCAAATCAAAATCTTTGGTAGTAATCCACCACTTAGAAACTCGAAAATCACACCGATGATACTGCGCAGTCATCATCGGAATTATTTTCCAGCGATTCAAGAGACTTCAATACAATATCATTTTCAAAATCATTACCAAATACTTCCATTTTGAAAACATTTCAAAATCTCCCAGGAACTTAAAATTTCCTTATTTTAATCCCAAATCTGATTTAAATTCATATTTAATTCATCTCATTTCATATACTTCACTTATATGATTCTGATTGGTTATATATAACCATTTCACTTTATAATTTCATTCGATTATAATTACAACCAATATATCTAATATATGATAATATATTACATATCCATACTGTGTCGGTCCATCGTATTCAAGTGTTTATTTACTCCTATCGATACAGTGGATCAAACTGATCGACCAGAACTCATAAACAACTCAGCCAATGAATCTCCACAATATAAAACCATTTTTATACCAATAACAGATACGTTCACTCATATATATACACTCAACTCAATCTAGGGTATTACTAAACCTATCTCTACCGAGTCACGCCACAGAGCCAAGTAATTCTTAACCTAAGCTCTGATACCAACTGTAACGACCCGGAAAAATGCGATCTTGGTTATCCGATATACAACACATATCGAACATCCAAGGATCGAAAATAACCGAATAGTTAATGAAAGAAATTATAAGGTGAGAATAGATAAGATAGAAACTTAGAATAGAAGAAGAAGAAGAAGAACACAACATCAGAGTAGCACGAACCTCACAGCGGAACGAATAACATATAATAGATAACATAACTTTGAAATATAACAGTTATGTATACAATAGCACTTATCAGAGTACAGCACTTACAACACAGTGGAAATAACTATAGCTATATGATTCTGAAGCCTCCTGCTCCAGCTCTTCAATGTATCTGCAAATCCCGACTACTTGACTGCCCGTACAAATTTAGGCACCCAAGAGTTTAGGGAAAACAACAAATAAACTCCGGGTCAGTCATGTGACTGGTGTGAATAAACTCAAATCATTTAAAACAGGTATATGATATCTCATAAGACCACGCCGTGAATACGGAACGGGTTTTTCCCTTATGAGAATCCAAACATTTTTGCAAAGCAATATCATTCTGATATTATAATAATGTCTAAGTACAAATAGATATCAGTCTAGTAGAAACGTTTGCATCTCACGTTCTACATATATAGTATACAATCAAAACCGCAAGCACGTATTGGTAATGGATTTCCAACTATGACAAGGTATGGAATCACCTTCCGATCAGTGTACTCTAGGAACGATACACTGGAGTTCAACAAGAACATCTTGCAACTCAGCCACACATGACCGACCACTCATTTCGCTTGAGTGTATCGAATGTACAACACCAACGGTTGGGATTAGCAACCGTTCCCGTATATATATATATATATGGGACAGCATTGATAGATTAAAGAAGCAAATGAATATTCTCTAGATAGGTGATAATACACCCTACTTCGGTGCGACCGACTTAGCCATGCTGCCTGCCCGATTTCTGTCATTTACCGGATGTGAGGCTAGAAGCTACGCTTATCATCACATCAGATTCAATTCGAATGCCACATTGTCAGATCCATCGAAAATCACTAATTGACGTCTACAATAGTACATTACGTGTCAGCTAAAAGAAGTTTCCTTCTCCGCTTCCACTCTTGGTACGGTTGAAGAAATCAATGTACGTGACCTTTTTGGAAATACTCTGTCAGACATCCATCTTCATTCACTTAGAACATCACATTGTCATACCCGCCAAATCACAAATTGACTTATCCATAAATAACACGGGTATACAGCTAAGAGAAACGAATTCCTCCGCCACCAAACGTGAATACGTTTGAACAGATCAAATTACGCGATCCATTGGATATACTCTGTCAGACCTTCGTCCATACAAGTTGTCCTGGGACTGGACAAACCGAAGGCACTATTCTGTAAACAGGATAGCCCTTGCATTTTACTCCGTCTTCAATTATCTTTGGCATATATGATTCGCAACGCTTATGCCAATACAGAGTGGTTCTATGGATAATAATCCAACCGGTCTCTCCATATTAACAACGTTAAAATGGTCAAAAACTTCGATAGTCGGTGAGTTAACTATCAAAGAAAAACAAGTGTGCAAACAATGATATTATTCCCAGATGGAAATTATATCGAACAAGCATCTTTTAACATTATTCTCTTTAGTTCATTTTACATCTCCTGTTTCCCTATATTCAACATTTGCTATTTTCTATATTTAGAAAATATACGTTATTCACAATGGAAACATTTCCATTCCTTGTTTTCTGTATTTAGAAAACATTTCTGATTCTTGTTTGGAAAACATTTCCAAAACTCCTTTACGATCAAACCTTACCGTTTCTTAGTTAAGAAGGAAGTCACTCAAGTTGCGGTATAATTACCTCTCAGACCTTAACTGAACAACGTTATAACTTCGAAATGGTCAAAGTTTATCTTTTAATCTTTAACAACTTCTTTACGCCTTTCTCGGATTCAATTTTATTAATCCACTTCTATATTTAAAACATTGGTTATAACGATAACGTTATAATCCTTACTTTCGAATTATCTAACTTTAATTATAACTTCTATTCTTATTAGTGAATAATTAACCTAACACTTATTTATTTATAAATATATAAATCTCTATTTAAACACTGGAAAGTATAAGTACTTTCCCGAATTCGATATAATCGAATTTTCCGATTAACTCTCTTCGAGAAATCTCTATTTGATTAACTCTTCTTCGAATAACCTATATTCGATTAACTCCTTCTCGAATAAACGATATTCGATAATCTCTCTTCGAATAACTAATATTCGATAACTCTTCCTTTTCAAATATCTCATATTTGAAAATCTCACTTCGATTAAACTAAAATAGATAACTCCCTTCGATGAAACTAACATCGATTTATTTAACTCGACGAACTTAACTCGACTAACTTAACTTACTTGGTTCGACCAATTCGATTCAGTTAACTAGGCTCGACTAACTTGGTTTAATTAACTCAACTTGATTAAATCCTATCGAATAACTAATATTCGATTTAACTCCATTCGTTTGACTCTAGATCGCAGCGATCACAAATGGTTACACCTGATTCCCTCAGGAAACATCCGACCGCCGTAGGCTATTTACAGCCCTGCGAATTACGCTAGCAGTCGTACGAGATGGCAACTTATCCTGAATAACTGTGTTTGATTAACTCTATCTCAAATAACTACACTTGATTTACTCTAGTTCATTTTAACTCTAATCGATTAACTCTAACTAATTAACTCCAACTGGTTAACTCTAACTGATTAACTCTAACTGGTTAACTCTATTTGACTAACTCGACTTGACTAACCCCTTTCGAATAACATATTCGATTAACTAACTTTCGAATACCATATTCGATTAACTAACATCGAATACCATATTCGATTTCTCCTTTCGAATACCATATTCGATTAACTAACTTCGAATACCATATTCGATTAACTCCTTTCGAATGTCTATATTCGATTAACTAACTTCAAATATCATATTCGGTTTCTCCTTTCGAATACCATATTCGATTTCTCCTTTTTATAACGTTTATCCATTTTAAAAAGATCCCCTTTTTAACACGTTTATTCATTTATAAAGATTTACTATTAGTAACGGTTCTTCACTTTATAAACGTCCTTTTAATAACGTTTTCCTTTTTATAACGGTTTCCTTTATAAACCAATTTCCTTTTTATTAACTCTATTTATTTTCTAAATATTCCCCTTTCAATTCTATTTGTAAATGGTTTACAAATATTTCTTTTCTCTATTTTATTCTATTTGCAAATGGTTTGCAAATATTCCCTTTTCAAATTTATTCTTAAAAATATTCTAACTCCTTAAATTCCCGGGAAAATTCGCCATAACCTCCTTTGTATCGGGAGCATCAGGAAAATCCCCAAACTCGCCACACAGGCCTTTCCATTCAAAAGGAAAATGGTTTGTAATTATTTACTTTTTAAATATCTCCTATTTATAAATATTCCAATTTATAAACATTTCTTATTTATAAATATTCCACTTTATAAATATCTCTTTTTCACTATTACTTTGAAAAATCTCCTTTATCTACATTCCGGTATGTTATGATATTCTACATATCAAATCACGATGATCACTATCGTCCAAACACATATAATCGACAACAGATTATATCACATCATATAACACAATATATGAAAAACAATAAAATAACTGTTGAGGAATCCGGTCGGATTCCTCCAACCTGTTCCCCTGCATCACAGATGTTAGACAATACAGATAACATCACTTTCAGTTCCATATGATATATTCTGTTAAACAGAATCAATATAGAAATCTAACTAACTGACTAGCGGTTCAATCAAATGGTCAACACACAGTCAAATAGACAATTTCTAACAGTTCTAAAAATACAATATGAAATTATAAACTGTTCAGAGTTGGTGAGATTTACTCACTTTGGCGCGTTAACCGATTAATATCGGTTTGCGTTCATTGATTCAGTCGAACAATTTATTTCGCCATAAATTGTAACGAGCTCGGATTCACTCCCGGTCAGTCTCATGGTGTAGCCACCGTCCATACGATCCCAACGCAATTTTTTTCGCTGAATTCCGATTACGAATGGACAAGTTATAAAATTTCAAAGTTAACACTATTTAATAAAGTAAAACTTGAATTAAAATATACTTGGGCCTTAACTCATGAAACCGGCCCACTCCATCAATTTAAAAGCCCGTCCGCACTTGGCTTTCCTCTCCCAAACTGATTCGATCTCCAGGAACCCAACCACGAACGAAAATGGCCACCGTTGACCGCCGATTGCTCCTCCATCCCTCAACCGAACAACTCGCTGTTGCCACCATCGTTCACCTCTTCTATTTCTCTTCACACTGATGCCATAAATGATCAGCTCGGTGGTCATCCCTGAATCCCGTCGTTCATGGTCCTCCACGGTGCCTCACACAGTATCGACATCAATGGTGTCGGAATCCCACCCAACCAAGCCGACATGTGCGCCTCAACTTCCAGAACCCGAATCTGATGTTCGATTTGCACCTCGTTGCTTCAATGATGCCACAGATCGAACGCTAATTGGCACGGCAAAACTTCCAGCTCCCAGAACTTGCGTCGCATATACAGAAACTGATATGGATGGGAAGCTCAACTCACAAGGATGTCGTATATATTACTTTTGTGATTTATAGAATTTTATACCTTTTTATTTTGATTTTTCTTTGTGGCAAAATGTTTGCTGTGTACCGTTCGGTGCTTCTTATACTTGAGACTGGGGTTGGTAAAACTGGTGGTTGAGAGAGGGTGAGGCGTGGCCTCCATATTGCCTAAGAATTAGGTTAGGATATTTTTGTTTTTATTTTATTATTTTATTTTATTAATTTCCACTCGTCTTTGGTCCTTTAAAAATCCTTGCGACTCCATACGATACCCAAAAATCACCAAACTGGGCATGTAGCTAAGGTTCGACATTACGGTCCCAACGAAACTTGTTTCATCGAATTCCGACTTCGTATGCTCACACAGCGTATTTTTAACTGTCAAAATACTGACTGTTTTGCACTCTAAAAAATTGTACGGCCACATACTGTCTCTAAAAATCACGAAACTGAATATCTAACAACTATTTGATATTGCGGATCCAACAAAACTGGTTTCGTCGAATTTCGAGGTCGTTTGCAAAAGTGGCTATTTTTACAGCTCTGGATAACCCATTTAAATATATAAATATATTTAAATATAATTAAATTAAATATTAATAATTTAATATAATCGTATATATTCACCGAGGAATATCACACGGCTCCAGGGTAATTATATATTCGATATTTCAAGTCCAGTTTGAATCGATATTCAATTTACATTGAAAACCCTTTTATAACGTATATAAAGCGTTACGAATTATAAAGGAATTCCACAGCGACTTTTCTGAAATTTGATTTGGACGTCCATCAAAATCTACACGACGAAATCTCGATTTTTCTCTTCCATTAGAAAAATATACTCCACCAGCTCCACACGTTTCTTGTTTCAAAGAAATCCGGCTTAAAACGAATCTTGTACATTCAGTTGAAGTTCAAATCGCCAAATAGCGAACTGCAGCGCCATTTCGAGCTCGTTCATAAATATATTATAAACTATACGTTCAACTGTCGTCGATTCAATATAATCGTTATTATATTTTGAATCGAAACTCCACCAAATCTCGTAAGCTATTCAATTCACACGATATTGTGAATTTCACTATTTCCGACAATTTCGACATTATAATATATTATTATATTATAATTATTTATTAAATATTCAATATTATTTAATTAAACGATCGTTAACTTCTCTAAATCACCAATTATATAATTAAATAAATTAATTATATATCTCTAAAAATGCGGGTCATTACACTACAGTCGACCTGGCGGGGGGGGGGGGGGGGGGGGGCAGGTCAACTATAGTGTCGACACTATGGTCGACCTGGGTCAGTCTGCCAGAAAGTCTGCTGAAATCTTGTTTTGGCCATATCTTGGTCATACAGACTCCGATTTTCGAAAACTCAAACTCTATTTCGCGTATTTTTCTGAGAGGAACGCAATGGTGATGTCCATTTTACCTGATTCTTGAATTAGTTATCCTTATTTTACTATCTTTTCCGTTACATATGCCGTTATAGAACTAATTTTAGAACTAATTTTTCCTCTCTTCCATGTATTAATTAATTCTCCTTATGTATCATCATTATTTACCTATCATAAGCATATTTTCATATGTTTTATTTCATTTTTAATTATATTAAAAAAAATACGGGGTGTTACAGAAACACATGACTGCCCGTACAAATTTGGGCACCCAAGAGTTTAGGGAAAATAAACTCTGGGTCAGTCATGGGACTGGTGTGAGTAAACTTCAACCATACTGTTTAACTTTGAAAAAAAGTCTTTTACGAGAAAGGATAATAGTAAGATCAGCCCACACATAAACATGGACGGTTTTTACCTTACTATAACCCAAAATATTTTGATATCAAAATCCAGTAATATTATAATAATGTCTAATCAAATAAATAACTAAATAGCAGAACGCTTGCATCTCACGCTCCACATACATAGTATAAAATCAAAAACTGCAGGGCGCTTATTGGAGATTGGATTCCAACTATGACAAGGTATGGGTCCACCTCCTGATCTGTGTACTTTAGAGGGAATACACTGGGGTTCAACAAGAATATCTTGCAACCCGGCCCACACAAGACCAATCACTCATTTAGCTTGAGTGTATCGAATATATTGTCGCCCACGGTTGTTGGCCATCCAACCGTAATCTGAAGATACAGAAACGAAAGAAGAACAAATATGAATTTTCTCTAGATCGGTGACAATACACCCTGCTTGGGTATGACCCAGCTAGCCGTGTTGCCCGCCCGATTTCTGTCATTTCCCGGTTGTGAGGCTATAGGCTACGTCTATCTTCAGAACATTTGATCACCATTCACTTTGAATGCCACATCGACAAACCCATCAATTCACATATCGATCTCCAAAAATATCACGGGTATAAAAAGCTAAGAGGAACGAATTCCTCTGCCACCAGACGTAATATATTTAAGAGATCAATCATACATGATTGTTAGGTATACTTTGTCAGACACTCGTCCATATCCTGGGATTGGACAAACAGAAAGCACCATTCTAGAACAGGATGACCCTTGCATTTCACTCTGTTTTCAATTATCTTCAGCATAATCTAATTCACAGCGCTTATGCCTATACAGAGTGGTATTCGGATAATATATCCAACCGGTCTCTCCGTATCGACAACGATGTTCAAAACACTTTGATAGTCAGTTATTTAACTATCGAAGTAAAAACAAAACATCCATTCAAATGTACAACTACACATCACACAATCACTGGCCCTTTTTATTTAACATTAAGTTTCCAGTTTCCCATATCTTCCTGGATATTTTCCCAAAACCCGTTTAACCCTTCACATTTCTTGGAAAACATTTCTAGTTATTTTAACTCTTGTTTTCCCCTATTTCAAAATATATGTTATTAATGTTCGAAAACATTCCCCTCTTTCCCACATTTCTTATTTGACTTAAAACCAATGTCAAACGACATAATTTATCATTAATGTTGTTTTTATCAATTTCCAAACTTTGAATATTTCCATTTACTATGGGGAATATATTAAATCTCAATTATTCGCCTTTGTTCCCAACCCAACATAACAGTCCTATATTTCTTTGGACAAACATCGTTACGTATTACTTTAGAATAAGTGGATTTCAAACCAGACTGTTTCCATTTCCTACGGAATTGTGCTATACATAAAAGTCACGCTTAAGCTTGGTCAACACGTAAATTTATCATTATAGTTTTAACTTGCAATACGCTGTAATATTCCCCCTTGTATAGCTAATGCAATACGCTGCCATATTCCCCTTTTTATAACTAATCTCGACGTCTCTGTCCGTTACAAACTAATACCATCTCTCGATAATAGTGGAGTCGTTCAAGTTGGGGTATTTAATTTACCCCTCAGACCTTGATCAACAACGTTCTTACCTTAGAACATATATAAGTCCGTAACTCTAAACTCCTTATTACTAATATATCAATTAAACCGTATTTTTTTTATTTTAAATATGGTTTTATGACGCCATATCCTTATTTTGAAAACTCTGTTGTTTATAATTGTTTACATTAGTCATTAACTCTTCGCTTCATCTTCCTTATACAAATCCATTTAAAACTTCTCTTATCAAACATAAATAACGTTCTTCGTCTTGTGACCATTTCCTTTTTATTCGAATTGTTATACCCAATTCCGGTAAACATCTCATCATAAACTCACCACCATGAAATTCATTAAATAGTGATTAACTTGATCATTTGCTGAAATAAAACAGTTTACTTCATTATTAATGAACAATACTAATTATATTAGTTCAAATAATTATTTAAACTTCATTCATTAAAAAGGTAATTAAATCTTATTAACTTTGATTAATTTATTTCTAAACTATTTTCATTAGATTAATTGAAGACCAATTAATCTAAAAATCAATTTCAAGTTTGAAGTTGATTTAATCAACTTCAAACCATCAGTTAATTCGTTAACTAATTTTAATTACTTCTCTTCATTTGATTGATATAATTAATCCAATAATATTCTTTAACCGATTGTCCTTAAAATAATTATCCAATATTTACTCGTAGGATAATTACAGCTTTATAACTTATCAAATAATAATTTATATTTACTTTATAAAACAAACCATAAAATATCAATTTATAATAGAACGTCTAATAAAATTTAGAACTTCGCTTTAATTATAAAAATATAATTCTTTTAACTTTGTTGATTCGCCTAACAACAAATCAACTTTTTTACAAAGAGATGGTTTACGGTCGGTGCTGCCACTTTCTTAATCGATATTGTCTATTGATTTAATTCAAATAACATTGAATTTCCATTCAATCATCAATATCCACACGGGGTTTTAATGTCATTTAGGTTCAAACAGTGCATATATGAATAATATAAAACAAACAGTACAAATAAATATTTGAGGAATCTGGTTGGATTCCTCCAACCGGTTTCATGTATACACAGATTTTGGTCAACACAATTAACACTAATTCCATACTACGGAATATTATAATCGATCAGTATTCAGTCAATGATGTGTATATATGAAACGATATATTTTATTCAACCAATTTTATTGTAATCTACCTAAACAACCATCACACAGCATTCAACCAGTATTAAAATATAATTATAATATTTTAAAATAGACCAGAGATAGTGAATTTATTCACCTTTGCGCGTTAACCTTTAAATAACGATTTGCATCAGTTGATTTTATCATGAAATTCCAGTGGCTCTGTTCTCCCCGAAACATACGTTCCACACTGTAGAACCGGTCGTTACGATTCCAGCGGATCCGGTCGCGTTACGTTCGCCAATCCTATTTCTCAGCGTCTTCCATTTACTCCTCCTCAATTTTACTTTAGCAACGCATACTTATCACCACCACGCTCCGCCACTGGAAACCGGACTACGCCACTTGACCTCCTGATAACCACACTTCCTATAACTATGCGAAACATGGTCTAGTCCTCTATTCATTTAATTCACGTCCTCCATTTGTCACGCATAATCCAAAGTTCCACCTTCGGGATGTCTAGCAGACCCTACGTCCATTTCCCTATTTTCGAAAATAATAAAATAAAACCACCGTCATCACAGAAACTTTCTGCTACTCGATCTCCTCCCCTGCTAAAGTCGGTACTGATCTTCCTCCCCCATACCAAGCCGCAACTTCTTGCCAATACAAACTTCAGACCTGTATATTTAATCCTTCCCAGTAATATAACTAGCACCTATAACCTGATTTATTCCTTGCCATCATTTTTCCTCTTTTTATCTTTTTAAATGGGCTTTATTCAACTTACCCAACAGGCCCGATATCCTCACTTGACTACTACAGTAGTCTTCTCCACCACCTTTAAACTACCACAACTCCTTGTTGGCTCAATACCCTTCATTACAATACCCAGACCCGTGATTTCAAAACTCGACCATAGTCCTTTCTTCCTTGTGTTCACCACATCCAGAACTCCATCCATAACTATCGTGCTTCACGCCTGGACGCCCTCTCTACTCCGGTTCCTGACTCCTTAACGCTACTACAATCAATGAACATAATTTACAGCAACTTCACTTCCCAGTCCAGTACCAAGCTGCAGTAGACATCACCAAACTAAATTTCTACCAAACTCCCCTTTTACAAATGCCTCTTCTAAAGTGCCATCACATCCATCTATATAACCTTATATATATCTTCTCTTTTTTTCCATTTATTTATTTCATTTCCAATTAGTAATACAATATAAAGTACCGCACCCTGATTTTTCTTCTCGTCCATTACCCTCACCGTGCTAACCCAATATACTCACCATCTTCACTTGATCACTTCACACTATCACAAGCCAACACCTCGCCAAACTCCACGCTGCAATCTCCTCTACATCCATGAATTCACGCCAAGACTCCACTGATTCCGCCAAGTTATTGTGCAAGTTTGAACCCTCCGTCACCATTAACCGCAGCTCTCCATCCTTCCATACTTGCACCAGATCCGAACTGTCTCGGACTGTCGTGTCCTCTTTCCAGTTTTCTTATTTTGTTTTGTTTGATCCCATAACTCACGTGTCACTGGCAAATCGCTAATAGCTGTTGTAGCTTTGCCTTCCACCAAGTATTGTTGTCCTCCAATGAATGACTTCCGTAATCTCTTCGCTATCACGACTCCAGACCTCATATCATGGATTGCCAGCGTCATAGCTCCTCTCGCATACGCTGCTCCCTTTGTATTTGTTATATATTTTTATTTGATTTTTGAATGGATTTTAAAACTTATGTTTTCATGTTTCGGAATTGGTCATGAATGCTTCAGAGCTCAGGTATATATAGATATATTGTCCTTGCGTGCGAAGGAAAAATGGTACAAGTAGGTTGGCATTTAGTCTTAGGGTAGGTGCATGGCTTGTATTTTTAAATTAAGTTGATTTGATTTTTTTGAAACCATTTCCTGATGACTTCACAGTGAAGGTAGTATAGGACTTAGGCATGTGGCTAGTTTTAGATTAGGGAAGCAGGTGATTTTTTCTTCATAGGGTTTCTTTTTTCCTTTTTGTTTGATTAGCCAAGACAGAGCAGATAGGTTAAACGGCAGACATTCTTTTTCTAGAGAAGATAGGGTAGGACGATTTCATTTCTAATCAACTAAGATTTTGGCATGTTTTCATTATAAGGTAGCAGACGTGCTACGTTTTCATGTCTACATGGTAGGTATGAGGTTATAGGGTATAGGCGTGAATTAGCTTTTAGTGTACAATTGGTGCGGTTCCTTTGTGACTAAGTATAAAAGTATGGTAGTGTACATGTTCCTAGGACTGACTAAAATAAGTAGGCTGACCATACATTATAGTGAAGTTGATATGTATATATATTTGTTTTACCAAGATTAGATGTTTAATAATGGTACCCTATTGTAAGATTTTGTTCATATCCGTGCTGCTACAGACAGAAATAAAAATATATTCTTATCCAACGAGATGCTATGATCCAAAAAATATAATAATATCGGTAGGTTGACTCATATTGTGAAACCCCAAAATATTGATATAAGGTGCAAAATACTCCAAATAAAAAGGTGCGTATTTAATTATTTAAAAATTACAGTAAAATTTTAAAATTTAAATTATCACTACGTCCCAAAGGGCTTGTCCAAAATCGAAACCAGTTTCTAGTTATATCAAATAAACTTTTATGGTCCATAAACGAATATACCGCTGCTTTTCTGAATATTTAATTTGGACATAACTCACAATCTGTAACAGAAATCTTGGTTTTTTACTTCTGTTAAAAAAATACAGTTCAACATATTCCAACGTTTCTTGTTTCGAAGAAATCCAACTAATAACGGGTCATGTACACTCAGTTGAAGTTCAGAATGTTAAATTACGAACTGCCGCGATATTACGGGCTCGATTATATTTAATATATATTTTTATACGTTTAACTTCATTTTAATTAATATATAAATCCAATTATATTACGAATTCAATATTTAAACTGATTTAAATATTCCAATACAAACTGATAAAAATGCGGGACGTTACAGCAGGATCCAGTCTCGAAGAGAAATGTTTGAATAAGAGTTAGTTAAATACAATATTTTGGTTGTTGTAACGATATTTTACACAACATTTGTTTTAATCCAAACAAGTGGAATTTTGGAAATATAATATTTCCTGAGTGTAGAAATGAACGGTCGTGGAAGAGGTAAATAATTAGAATGTTTCCAATTATAAGTAAAGGATATTTTCTAAGTACAGAAAATAAAAGAAGGCAATATACGGAAATGTTTTCCAAATAGCGAAAAGGCCAAAATGATAATGGAAGATATTTGTTTAACAAATATTGATAAGAAAATGGAAAGGGTGATTTAATTAATGAAATATTAATTAACGGGCCCAGTGATGGTTTGATGTTATGGATGAATGTTTGTTTGTTTTCTTCGATAGTTAAATAACCGACTATCGAAGTGTTTGCCAATATCGTTGTCAATATGGAGAGACCGGTTGGATTATTATCCGTGAACCACTCCGTATTGGCAGTAGCGTTGCGAATCAGATTAAATGAAGATAATCGAAGACAGAGTAAAGTGCAGGGACTTTTCCTATTAATAGAAATGGTGCCTTCGGTTTCGTTCAATCCTAGAACGAAGTATATGGACGAATGTTTGACAAAGTATTTCCAATGATCGAATATGTTGGTCTGTATAGATATATATGGTGGCGGAGAATTTATTCTCTTAGCATAATATCCAGAATATATTTGTGCAAATCAATTAATGATTTATGGATCTGACAATGTGGCATTCAAAGTGATTGTGCTATCAATGAATGATAAGAAATCGTAGCCTCAGGCCTCAACAACCGGGAAATGACAAAAATCGGGCAGGCAGCATGGCTATGTGGGTCGCTCCCATTAGGGTGTATAATTACCTATCTAGAGAAATTCATTTAAATTCCTTATTCTATTCGATGCTGTCCCATTCGGGAAAACGGTTGTTGATCCCAACCGTTAGTGATATACATTCGATACACTCAAGCGAAATGAGTGGCTGATCATGTGTGGGCCGGGTTGTAAGATGTTCTTGTTGAACCCAGTATATTCCCCTCTAGAGATACACTATCGGCTGGTGGTTCCATACCTTGTCATAGTCGGAATCCAATCTCCAATAAGCGCCCTGAGGTTTTTGATTTTATATTATATATGGAACGTGAGAAGCAAGCGTTCCACTAGATTGTTATTTATTTGATTTAGACACTATTATAATATCACTGGATTTTCGTATCAAAGTGTTTTGGGTTATAGCAAGGTAAAAACCGTCCGTTTTTATGTGTGGGCTGGTCTTACTATTATCCGTTCTTTCGAAAGGATTTTTAAAAGTTAAACAAATGATTGGAGTTTACTCACACCAGTCCCATGACTGACCCAGAGTTTTTTTTTGTTTTTTTCCTAAACTCTTGAGTGCCCAAATTTGTATGGGCAATCAAGTATTTGAGATTTTTCAGATTCACTTGGAAGAGCTGGAAGCAGGAGGCTTCACCAGTTAGCTATAGACTATCATATTTCCGCTGTGTACTATGTTGTATCTGGAAACAGGTGTTTATAACTGTTCCAGGAATAACTGTTGTTCTCTGTTAATATTATGTATATATAGTTACTG
Organism: Allium sativum; assembly: GCA_030737875.1. Taxonomy (NCBI): domain Eukaryota; kingdom Viridiplantae; phylum Streptophyta; class Magnoliopsida; order Asparagales; family Amaryllidaceae; genus Allium; species Allium sativum. The sequence continues at coordinate 273,178,868 of CM060920.1, read as the reverse complement.
ATTTGTATTTCAAAAGTTATGTTATTTAATATATTTTATTCGTTCCGCTGTGAGATTTGTGTTCTTCGTTTTTCTTCTACTCTAACATTTCTTTCTTTCTATTTCTCATCCTCTAACTTCTTTCTAATAATGATTCGTATTTCTATGCACTTTGGCTTGGACGTGTGGTGTTATTAGTCGACTCAGATAGTATGGATTTGCGGGCCGTTACATGAAACAAACACACCAAAGATGATCACAAACACAGACACAGAAATAAACAAAAATAAAATGCAGAAAAGGAAAGAACATACTGGATTTTATACTAGTTCTAATTACTCCTACTTCCAGTCCCACGCAACGCTGGATTGCACAGATTTTTATTATTATCAATATCCAAGTACAATCCCCTTGATTTCATGGCTAGAAGGTTAACATCACTCCAACCACCCTTGATTTCATGGCTACAAGGTTTACACCGCTCCCTTTCCTTGATTTCAAGGCTACAAGTAACACACCCTTTCCCAAACAATTCCCAAATAATTACAACAGTCCTATAACTCTTCAATAACACTTCAATTCAGAGAGTAGTGGATAAAGAGTGAGAAAAGAAGAAGTTTTATGTAATTAAAGTAGAAATCGGCAAAGTAGAAGTGCAAAAACCAATAAAATGAAAAAGAATAATGGTGGGGTGAAGAGGGGTGAATATGGAGAAGAAGAATTATTAAAAAAAATCGAAATCAACCCTTGTTTGTAAGATTTGAATGGTTGCAACGCTTCAGAAACGTTACAAATAGTGAAAAGATACTAACTTTGACAATTGAATTTCTGATAGTTGTACGTCAACATAGCCTCCTATATATGTCGACATATGTATGTTAAAATTATTTTTAAAATTATTTTTCAAGTGTTTAAACATATATATTATTCTGTAAATTCTTGAATTAAAACTTAATGATTTAAATGAATATTCTAAAGTGTAAAATCATATGAAAACATAATTATATATTATATAAACATATTTATATAATTATAAGGTTTTAAACTATAAAACCATAAGATTATAAAGCTATATATATATATATAAACTTATATATATTTAAAACTTTAAATTTATTTGAAATCATAAGTAAGATAGAATAATTTGAAAACATAATTTGAATTTTGAAAACGGAATTTGAAATTTAAAAATGAAAATTTGAAATTTAAAAATGAAAATTTGAAAATTGAATTTGAATTTGAACCTATAGTGCTATTCAGAGTCTTACATATAAAATATACTCTATTACTATAATTTTATTGAACTCTTGATATCCTGATAACTTGATTACTCATGAGTCTTGAATCTCTTTTAAATTCTGAATCTCTTGAAACTCTAAAACTGTGTACAACCTTCAATATTTAAGTCCTGTATACAGTCCTGCATATATATATATATATATATATATATATATATATATATATATATATATATATATGCGCGCGCGTGTGTGTGTATATATTCTAGATAAAGATGTTAGTATATATTTTATAATCAATGATAATTCAAATAAGGTTTTTGTCATCAAAACTCCATTCTTCAACAGTCCCCCCTTTTTGATGATGACAACCTTGATTTATAAAATATTCATGCGTGTTCATATCTGTTGATTCTGATCCTTCTAATACTCCCCCTGTTATCATGAATTCTACATGCTTCCCCTTAAACTAAGCCTAACTATTCGTTATTTTATAGTTTCTCCCCTTTTGTCATCAACAAAAAGAAATTCTGAATATACTTCACCTAAATCGTATATCTATCTATATATATTACGATTATAATATTTGATTTTATACTAAAGTATCAATATACATAATTCCCCCTAAATTCATGCCTATATTATACTAAATGTATATATAAATCAATCCAAGTATCATAGTTAATATTTACAGATATGTATATATACAAGTTTTAAATCCAAGCAATCCAATCAAACAATGTTCAAACAAATTTAAATCAAACCAATCAAACAAATCATACCAAACAATTCCAAATCGAATCTCCTGAAACTTCAACCCATCCGTCTGCTCCAAAGATTGGATTCTTCTTGATGAACTCCCAATCTTCATCTTCTTTTGTGGGTGGTGCCTTAGCGAGATTGTTGTCTTCATCTGTGAAACGAGAAGATATTAGCCAACGGATAGCATCAAAACTCTTCTCTTGTTGTTCTACCATCTTTATTTGACTCAATTCGAGATGGCACTGATTACGTTGTATTATGGATAGGATATTCTTGAATGAATTCAAAGTTTCTTCAAGATTCTCACTCAAATTATGAATTGGATTTGCCATAATTCGATATTTTTAGATAAGAGTTGATTAGAGAAGAAGGAGAAATGATAAAATAAATTTTTCTGGAAGAAATAGGTATTTATAGGGTCTGAAATTCGTTGGAATTGAACATACATTAGTTAGTTATTTAAATTTTGAACAAATTTGAAAAACTGGTAGTTGTATGTCGACATAGTGCTAAATGTATGTCGACATACATTAGGAATTGTTTTGGAAATTTTCAATTTTTAGTTACTTGTTATTATCTTATATTAATATATTTAATTATTATATGTTTTTACAGTAAGTTAAAGATTGTTTTGACAGAAATAGACACGATTCATTACTACTTGAAAGCAAATACATTTAACTAATACAAGAAATTAAATACGATATTCGAAAGCAAATACAAGCAAATATGAAAGATAACTTAAACTAGATAAGCTTAGATTTCAGGGATGATGAGGAGGAAGATAATAGTCCAAGTTTTCTTCCTATTTTGCCAATGAACTTAGACATTTTGGTAAGGGTTTTCTTGATCTTCTTTTGGTTCTTGGCTAGCTTTACTTGATTTTGAAAAAGTATTTCTTTGGAAATGGTTCTAGTATTAGATGGACACTCTACACTTTCCAAAGAAGTTTCTTCTTCAATATCTATAGGATCTTGTTCTTGTTGCATTCGAGCCTGTTTATCTTTGAATGTCTCATAAGGCCTAAAAGTGAGTGGAATTTGCATAAGATGTATATTTGTGGAGTCAAACACCTTTCTTGATACAAATTCTTCTCCTTTGAGAACCACTACAAAATATTTGAAAATTCGAGTAAGGTAAACTCCATAATAAAAAGTGTTTTCTATTGTGGACATTTCTTTGGGATTAAGTTCTTTTAGAATCATATCGTCCCAATTGATGTCATAAACACCAATAATAGCACAGAGTACTTTTTGGACTTTTATGGTAGGGTTTTCGAAGTTTCCGGAACAAGGGGTGATGGTATGTTGAAGAAGGAGGTTGATAATTCTTGCTTTTGAGCGGAAATAGCGATTTTTGAATTCCAAATAATCATCACAGAAAGGTTTCCAAATCCGTTTCGATTTCGAAATTCGAAAAATCTAAGCTCGTACTTTTTCAATTCAAGATATTTCCCAAAATTCCGCAATTTAAAACACGCTACTCCATATTTGATTTTCATCTCCATCGTAAAAGCCTCGATTTAGATTTGCATAGAACATTTTGACTAGATTAGGATTACATACTTCATTAGTAGCCTGTGAATCTATTAGACTCAAAACTCCATTTTCTTCGAAAAGTGAACAAAGATTGTAAGATGGAAAATCTTCAATGATAGCAAATGCTCTTGTATTGACTTTTCCATTTGCTAGGTAATCAACATAGGCATTTTTTGCTTCTTTATCATTGTAGAGATATCCTTTGATCGTTTTGGATAATCTCATTGTTTGAGGAGTGCTTAAGGAAGTTATTAAAGAGTTTTTTAAGAGTATAGATATGAATAAAGTTGTTTGAAATTTGAATGAGAGGTAGAGAGAATAAGATTGAATGGATAAATAAATAGAGATTGAATGGGCACAACTTTTCTGAAATCAATGACACCTTTTCAAACCTTGGGAGTTGGCGAAAAGTGGAGGGAAGTTTGAAAATTTAAACTTTTGAAATTCAAAATTTGAATTTCATTTACATACCTTTATGTTGACATATGTATTTATGTATGTCGACATACATGTTGAAATTCAAAGGACATATGGTTTCGACTTTTGGTTTTATTAACGGTTTATACTCCAGGATTTTACTATTTCCTAAAATACTATTAATCCTAACAAACATCTAAAATTTATTATTTTATTATTATATTTATTATTTTATTATTATTTCAAATTTTAAGTGTGAATTTTAAAGTTTAAGATTGAATTATAATTTAAATTTCAGATTCAATTAAAGCGATCAAAATAAACAAAACATCCATTCATCCAAATCAACCAAAAATTTAAAAATTAATTAAGGTGTACCTGGTTTTTAGATCCATTTCTTCAGTATTCTCGAATTCTAAATCGCGGTGAAACACATATTTGAATTCCCGATTTCTAGCTCTTCATCACTTGATGATGAATCTGAATCGTCTAAAGTTGCTGCATAAGCCTTCTTTCATTTCTTCGACGAATTACTATTTTCTGTCTGTTGATTTGATTTATTTGGATATGGGCACATTCTCTTTATATGGCCTAGTTTGTTTTAGTTATAACATCAATCATCATTTCTTTCCGAACTTCCTTGATTATTTCTCTGAAAATTATTTCTTCTTTTATATCTCAGAAATTTTCTGAAATTCCTAGTCATTAAAGCAATTTCTTCACCATCTTCACTACTTAAATCAGAACCATTGGTTGTTGCTTTAAATGCTATAGATTTCTTTTCAATTATCTTATTTTCCTTTCTTTTCTATAATTGAACTTAAAAAGAAATCAAATTCCCGATTAACTCCTTAATATTCATTTCACGGACAATATTGGCTTCTTCAATTGCCAATGTTTTCTGGTCCCATTCCGGAGTCAATGAACTCAATATTTTTCTGGCTTGGTCTTCTTCTGAATAAATTTCTCCCAATGTTATTAATGAATTCAATTATCGATGCCAACTACATATCCTTTAGACTTGTCTCCGAAGTTGACCATTCCACTATCTTCATATACTGAATTATTCGGTAATCCTGGATTTCCCGTCATATGTCTTAAACAACCACTATCCAATATCCATTTGTCCTTTTTGATTTCCACCATATGTTTATCAGAATTTGAATTCTCAACACCCATGTAGCACAACATTTCGGAATTTGAATTTTCAACAGCCACGCTGCCCATCTTTTCAACTTTTTAACTTCCAATAGCCATATAACACATCTTTTCCTGTATTGGACAACAATTCAATAGATCACTTGACTTTTTCAACATACTTGAATGCAGGCTCTTTCAACATTGATGCAATGCATGAATTGACACTAATGTTAACAATAATTTCAAAATTTTCCATTTAATATTTCCAAAAATCAAATTATGAACTTTTTGAAAACCTATGCTCTAATACCAATTGTTATGGAATACAGATCTTAAGGCAAGACTAACACTAAAGGGGGTGAATAGTGTTTATAAGGAATTTACAAAAATCTTAAACTTAAATGACCTACTATATGAAACAAACACACCAGTGATGATCACAAACATAGAACAAAATACAAAAGAAAAATGCAGAAAAGGAAATAACACACCGGATTTTATACTAGTTTGGATTACTCCTAAGTCCAGTCCCACGCAATGCTGGATTGCATAGAGTTTTATTGTTATCAATATCCAAGTATAATCCCCTTGATTTCGTGGCTACAAGGTTAACAGCGCTCCAACCACCCTTGATTTCACGGCTACAAGGTTTACATCGCTCCCTTTCCTTGTTTCAGGGCTACAAGGAACATACCCGTTCCCAAACAACTCCTAAATGATTACAACAGTCCTATAACTCTTCAATAGCACTTCAATTCAGGGAGTAGTGGATAGAGAGTGAGAAAAGAAGAAGTTTTATATAATTGGAGTAGAAATCAGCAAAGTAGAAGTGTAGAAATCAATAAAATGATAAAGAATAATGGTGGGATGAAGACGGGTGAAGATGGAGAAGAAGAATTATGTAAAAAAATTGAAATCAACCCCTATTTATAAGATTTGAATGGTTGCAATGTTTCAGAAACGCTAAAAATATTGAAAAGACACATCCTTTGAAATTTGAATTTCTGACAGTTGTATGTCGACATAGCCTCCTATGTATGTCGACATATGTATGTTAAAATTATTTTTCAAATTATTTTTCAAAGTGTTTAAACATATATATTATTCTGGAAATTCTTGAATCATAACTTAATGATATAAATGAATATTCTAAAGTGTAAAATCATATGAAACATAATTATATATTATATAAACATATTTATAAACTTATGAGGCTTAAAAATATAAAACCGTAAGATTATAAAGCTGTATATATATATATATATATATATAACTTATATATATTTAAAACTTAAAATTTATTTGAAATCATAAGTAAGATAGAATAATCTGAAAATAGAATTTGATTTTTGGAAACGGAATTTGAAATTGAAAAATCAGAATTTGAAAAACAGAATTTGAATTGATCCTCGAGTGCTATTCAGAGTCTTACATATAAACTAAACTTTATTACTATATTTTTTTTGAACTCCTGATAACTTGATTACTCATGAGTCTTGAATCTCTTATGAATTCTGGATCTCTTAAAACTCTAAAACTGTAAAGTCTTCAGTATTTAAGTCCTGTATACAAGTCGTGCATATATATGTGTGTATATATATGTATGTATTATAGATAGAGATGTTAGTATATATTTTATAATCATTGATAATTGAAATAAAGTTGTTGTCATTAAAACTTCTTTCTCCAACAGTTATACTTGTTGATTAATGAAATATTATTTAAAAATTTCACGTAATTGTTATTTATATAGTGAATTGATTTAAGTACAGGTGTTAGAAAGCCATGAGGATTAAGTTTGGTTGCGTAGAGTACACGTAAGTTGAGCAAGTATACTCAATAGCACTCTTATAAGGTACGCCTATGCGAAAATATAAATTTTGGTTTTTGAATTTTGTTTTCTGACCATGTGGATCAATGTATATATATTATTTGTTCCTGCGATATCGCAGCCGTACCTCCGAACAAGGGAGACTCTGCTGAATTTTTCTGGGAATTTAAGGTGTTGAAATTTATTTGATATATTTGAAAATTTTATTTAACAATAATGAATTTGTTTTCAATTTAAAATAAATTGGATTTTTGAAAAAATAATGATTTTGTAACATTTTCTTACCTTAGTAATTTCTGGGACGAAATTCATTTAAGGGGGGAAGAATGTAACGACCCAGATTTTTCGATCATTCGAATTTAAATATTTAAATCTATTATAATAGAAATATTAATGGATTTCAATATTTAATTCATTTATTAAAAACAAAGTTTGAACGTTAATTTATATTTAATTATAAACGAACTCGTAACATCGCGGTAGTTTGTAATATTGTGTTTTGAACTTCAATAGAGTATACAGGATCCGATATAAGTCGGAATTTTGTGAAATAAGAAATATTTGAATCTAGTCTATTATAATTTTCTTATAAAAGAGAAAAATCGAGATTTCGTGTCATATATTGATAGTTATGTCCAAATCAAATTTTCATATAGTCGCTATAGAAATCGTTAATAAACGATAACATTTATTCGATAAATTTAAACGGGTTTTAATATAATGTGGATATCGTTTAACCCGGAAATGTTAATATTGAGTTGTATAATCCATATTGGTTTATATTTGAAGCTATATGATATTTCCATTTGGATATTTATGATAATTATAATAATTTATTATTATTTAATTGGATTTGTATGGAATTTAATCAATATTTTATCGGTATTATTATAAGCCTTAAAAATTGTAACGTCCCGCATTTTTATCGGTTTGTAATTGAATATATAAATCAGTTTAATATTGAATTCGTAATATAATTGGATTTACATATTAATTAAACGAAGCTGAACGTATAAAAATGTATACTAAATATAATCGAGCCCGTAATATCGCGACATTTCGTAATTTAACGTTTTGAACTTCAACTGAGTGTATTGGATCCGTTATTAGTCAGATTTCTGCGAAACAAGAAATGCTGGAATCTATTAAACAATATTTTTCTAGTGGAAGTGAAAATTCAAGATCACGGATTATATATTGTAAGTTATGTCCAAATTAAATATTCAGAAAAAGCAGAGACATATTTGTTTTTGGTCATAACGGTTATTTAAATATATTTAAATATCGGATTCGAATTTGGACAAGATTCTTTTGAGACATAGCGATAATTTAATTCTTAGAACTTTACTGTAATTTTTATTTCGTAAAATAAGCAACTTTTTATTTGGAGTATTTTGCACCCTATACCAATATTTAGGGGTTTCACAATATGAATTAACCTACCGATATTATTATATATTTCGAACCTTGGCACCTCGCTGGATACAACTGTATCTTTACTTCTGTCCATAGCAGTCTATAAATAAATAGAATTAGATGTTACCACATAAACTTTAATTTTTCATAACAAATATATACATGCATTATGTACAATCCAACGTGTTACATCCATCCTTTCATTTGGTATTTATAAGTGTTGACTATACATTAAGTAAAATAAATGAAGAAGGGGTTGGATTATATATATACACTCATTTACGTAGACCTTTGGCAGCGCATAGCATGTTGTTTGATATCATATTGGTATGTTCATTCTTGTGATCAATTGATGCCCCCACGTTTTCTTTTTCCCTTAGCCTAAAAAGTAAATAAGTTTATTAAACTTCCATGTATTGTTTCTTATATACTACATTCATTTGTGGGCGCAAGACACAAGAGCAGACCATTTTTACTGGAAACAATTTTTAGCTTCATGATACAAGGCGCAACATCATTTACTCATACCCAGGCAATGAGATAAGTACATTGTTCATTGACGTAATTATTTCTTATTATAAAAACAAGAAAAAGCTGAATGCTTAACATTTTGTGAAGGAGCACCAGAGATGTATACTGATATATGAATCAATTTCGTACAAAAGCATGTGTGTTACTTATTTCAAAAGTATAGTAAAAATATATGTTACTTTAAATCCAAGAATTCATACGAGAGTTTCCGGACATTTAAATACTGTATAAACAAGGAAATATATAACATTTATAAGTGTTTAATTTCATTGCTAAGGAAGTGTACAGTTCCACCCCTCTTTTCACGAAACCAGCTGCGAAATGATGATTCATGCCGACGTACACTGTACAAAAACTATAAAATGAAAACTTCACACCAAAGTAAATTTGTGTTTTCAAATCAGCTTAACCTACCCTAAGCTAAGTAATGGTCCTTCCCTCCCGTATTATCAAATCACACTTAGCTACCCCAAAAGGCTACTGAAGATTTTGTTGACATCCGGAAACTTCCTCCTGCTATAAGTATAGCCGTCCTCCACTCTTTTTAATGGCAAGAAGTAAATAAAAATAATAAACCGCAACTAATCCCAACTTTGTTGAATTAAAAATGAGCAGGAACTAGTAAATTAAAGGAACATATATAAAAATTTATATATTGTGTTTCTTAGTCTCTAAGTCTTCATTCCCCATACCATCACCATCCCTTCCATCGCAGTCACAACGTCTTGGCAACTCAATATTAATAAAGTATGAAAACCTAACCTACCTCCTACAACATGCCTCTATTCCGTGTCACGCAAGGTTTTAAATCATATAAATATACATGCCAACCTTTGCTTGTTTCCACTTCAGTAAATTAAGCCGTGACATTTACTAGCTTCGTAAATTCTTCCCAAATTCATTTCTTCACTGAAAAATCTGAAATCACTCTAATTAAGTTCGTATGATGTTCCTCGGTCTCAGTAGGATCGAAAGTTTTCTCCGCACTGTATATATATCAGCAAGCACAGGGTGTTAAAAAACATTTGGCAAAGGGGGAGTGCGCGGATAGAAGAAGGTTTGTGGAGTTAGTTGTTGCGGTGGTGGAAGAAAATATCGTCCATGGATTCTATTTTGCAGTTGTGCGTTCACCATAATAACAAGGGGAGGCTGCGGTTTATTATGGAGCGAGCTGGAGAATTTAGGAAAGAGTGGAGAGACGAGTTTTGATGGAGTTTGTTCTGTCAAGTGAACATTCTGTGCGTGAACAGTAAAAGTAGAATAAAGGACGTTTTGGTGTTGAAGTGTACTCAAGCGGAGCATTTTGTTGTGAAGCAAGGAGTGTTGTAGCATGGGTTTAAGTATGGAGAAGTTAGCTGATAGGTTGGTAGTTTAGAATATGATGAGCAGTTGCGGGTTTTTGATGTGAAGAGGGCATTCATGTTTTGACAACAAATTAAATGAGCAGGCGGTTTAAATTAAAAATGTAGAAGTGTGGAGCTGGACTTGTTGCATTGCATGCATAAACGAGGTGGATGGAAATAAATGCGGAAATGGCATGTTTTCTGCGTAGAGGAAAAGCTTGAGAAGAGAGACCAAATGGTGGTTGTCTACGGTGGTTCGAAAGCGTAGCTACAGGAAAGCCGATGGAGATTCCAAAGTAAGAAGGAAGATGAAGTGCTGAGGTGGGTCGGGTTAGTAAAAATAGAATTGGGCTGAACTTTTATAAGTGACGAGGCCCAAGCTTTTAAAGGGAAAATAAAATAAAGTAAAGGCACGGGCGGGTTGGGTTTTGAAGAAATGGGCGCACGCTGTATTAGAGGATGGAAGTGGACCGGTATTTAAAATAATGATGAACCGTCAACAATGCCAGGATCGTATTGACACAGGCAGTACGATGGAGGAAATTTGGAACTGTTCGGGAATCATTTGGATTTATGGCAGAATTGAATGCCTTAATTAATCGACTGACGCAAATCGTTATTTAACGGTTAACGTGCAAAGTGAGTAAATTCACTAACTCTGATCTATTTTAAAATATTATAATTATATTTTAATATTTGTTGAATGTTGTGTGATGGTCGTTTAGATAGATTACAATTAAATTGGTTGAAATATATATGTATCGTTGCATATATACACATAAGCGGTTGGATACTGATTCCATCAATTATAACGTTCCCTAGTAGGAATTAGTGTAAATTGTTTGACTAACATCTGTGGATGCGGGAAACCGGTTGGAGGAATCCAACCGGATTCCTCAATATTTAACGTACTGTTTGTTTTATATATGCACTGTTTGAACCATGTTGAATGGAAATTTGACGTTATGTTGATTTAAATCAGACAAACGATATCGATTAAGAAAGTGGCAGCACCGACTGTAAACCCATCTTTTTGTTAAGAAGTTGATTGGCGGTCAGGAAAACCAACGAGGTTAATTATAAAAATTATATTTTTATAATTAAAGCGAAGTTTTAAATTATAATAGGAGTTCTATTATAAACTGGTATTTTACGTTTCGCTTTTATAAAGTAAATATAAAAGATTATTTAGTTAAACGGTTATGAAGCTGTAATTATCTGGCAAGTAAATAAATTTGGATAATTATTTTAAAGCAACAATTAAGAAATATTATTAGATTAATTATATTAATCTAACAGTAAGAAGTAATTAAAATCAGTTAACAAATTAACTGAGAGTTTGAAGTTGATTAAATCAATTGTCTATTGGAAATTGATTATTAGATTAATTTGTCTTCAATTAATCTAATGATAATTGCTTAGAAATAAATTAATCAAAATTAATCAGATTTCATATTAATTAACTTTTTAATTAATAAAGTTTGAATGATTATTGAACAAGAAAAATCAGTCGTTGTCTAATAAAGTAAGCAACCGATCTAGTTAAATTAATAATGCAGTAAATCGTTTTACTTCAGTTACAGTGAAATTAATTTCTATGTAATTATTTTAATTCAAGTAATTGTTCTTAAATGGAATTCATTTAAGATAATATTGAGTTTGTATGAGATGTTTACCTGAATTAGATGAAATGATTCGAATGGAAAGTAAAATGTCAGAAGACAAAGAGCACTAATGATTTTTGATAAAAGAAGTTATAAATGGAATTGCATAAGTAAGATGAAGCAAAGAATTAATATTTAATATAAATAGTTATGAACAACCAAAGTTTCAAAGTAAGGATATGGTGTTATAAAACCATATTTCAAATTAAACTAGAAAATACGGTCTGATAAATATTATAAATAATAAGGGATTAGAGTTACTGACGTATATCTGTTCTAAGATAAGAATGTTGTTGATCAAGGTCTGAGAGGTAATTAAAATACCCCAACTTGAACGACTTCACGATTATCGAGGGATGGTATTAGTTTGTAACGGAAAGAGATGTAAAGATTAGTTAGAAAGAGGAATATGGCAGCGTATGGCATTAGTTATAAAAAGGGAAATATTACAGCGTATTGCATTAGTTATAAAAGGGGAAATATTACAGCATATGATAAGTTTTTGAACTATAACGATAAAATAACGCTGTTGACTAGGCTTAAGCGTGACTGTTATGTTGAGATTAGTTATAAAGAGGAATATTACAGCGTATGACAAGTTTTTGAGCTATAACGATAAATTAGCGTTGTTGACCAAGCTTAAGCGTGTTTTTTATATAGCACTACTCCCTAGGTAATGAAAACATTTTGTTTTGAAATCCACTTATTCTAAAGTAATAAGTAACGATGTTTGTCCAAAGAAATATAAGATCGAGTTTAGAAAGAGAATTGGAGAATCGTTTCAGAAAATGATGACATCATTTCGTTGTTTGAAATATGATTAGAGTTTAATAACACTATTAGAAATGGGAACTATAATTCAACGATGTCGAATGTATTAAGGTAAGTTATTTTTAGAAATTATAATCTGTTAGGATAGTTAATATTTAGTTTTAAACAAATAAAGTATAATAAGTTATGTAATCAATATTTAGTTATAAACTTGATATTGATTTAACAAGAAGTTGACTTAGAAACAAAGTTTATAAAGTAGAATGGGAATATAAAGTTATAAAAGAGATTTCAGTAAACAAGAAATGAACCTGTAAGGATATTTATTTCTTGAATGAAGAGTTAAACAAATAATTTGCAGATTGAATTGATTAAATGGAGTTTGGAAATGCTTTCCAAAGATTAATAAGTTATATTTTCTAAAGTACAGAAAATAAGAAATGGGAAAAATGATAGGAATGTTTTCGAACATTAATAACGTATATTTTCTGGGATATGTGAAGTTGGAAAATTAAATAAGAAGGGGCCAGTGATTGTGTGATGATTCATTGTACATTTGAATGGATGTTTGTTTTTACTTCGATAGTTAAATAACCATCTATCGAAGTGTTTTGACCATCGTTGTCAATACGGAGATACCGGTTGGATATATTATCCGAAAACCACTCCATATAGGCATAAGCACTGCGTATTATATTATGTTGAAGAAAATTGAAGATGGAGTGAAATGCCATGGTCGTTCTGTTCTAGAATGGTGTTTTCTGCTTGTCCAGTCCCAGGACAACTTGTATGGACAAATGTCTGACAGAGTATTCCTAACAGATCACATAAGACGATCTTTCTGAGATATTACGTCCGGTGGTGGAGAAATTCGTTTCTCTTAGCTTTTATACCCGTAATATTTTTGAAAAGATCAACTAGTGATGTAACGACCGGGAATCTCGCTCGATCCGGATCAGTCGCTAAACTGATCCAGACCGTTCGAAACCCCTGATTGTTTTTAGAACACGACAAATTAGAACGCAGACAGAAGAACATTTCATTGTATATTACAACAAATCCATCAGAATACAAGAATATACAGAGTATGAATAAATATTACACAGAAAAATATCAGAGATTCAAATTACATTAAATAGCAGCGGAAAATAATACAATACACAACTAGAAGTAATATACGGATACAGAGCTTTCCAAGTATCGTTCCAACTGTAAATCAAGATCCTGTGAATATAAATCTTCAAAACCAAAACTACTAGCTGCCCGTGTCAAAATAAGGGCATCCAGAGTTTAGGTTAAAACAATAAACTCCAGGTCAGTCATGTGACTGGTGTGAGAACTAAAACAGTTATTAATCTTTATTTTAAAGTTCAGTAAATCAAGGGACCACGCCGTATAACACGGAACAGGTTTCCTCCCAAGGATACTAGTGCATTAAACAAACAGCGCAATGCTAAATAAAGAAAAATGAAGCTATTATAAGACCCAGGTTTCATCACACAATGCAACGCAAGCCGGAGGATAGTGTTTTACCTTATAATAGCCAAAGCATGCTTGATACGTTAAATTTCATGTTTTTGATTCTTAATCAGACTCCAACCGTAAATTAGTAAGAGAACAATTCCCTAAGTATTAACACCGAAGGCCGAAACCAACATCAGACTATTACCTAGGAAACCACTCATCTTAGCTCGTTTCCAGTTAGTTTCTGATTTTCTATACTATCATAAATATCAATCATAGACGGCATGGGTACCATATATCATGCCGCCATACTAGTTCTACAATTAAAACCACAAAGTCACGTATTTGGAAATTGGATTTCCATCTATGAACCGAGGCCAGGGATCGTCCTCTACCGATTCGAGACAATCTAGCCCATGTCTCCGGCAAGCGCGCAGACAAGTCTTGGATCGTTAGGGCCGGTCCACCAATGTGGATTAAAATGCCTGAACATTGCATTTCCACGCCCTTTGGGGGCGTAAATGAGTCAACGAATGACTCCATCGGCTTCACATAGTCACCGATATATCTGAGGCGCCTCGCAACAGCAACAACCACATAAGTCAAACTCATCAGGGCGTGTAAAACCGTTGACACCACTTCTATCTAGATGGAAACACATGCCCTCCCTGATGTCCTATCCCGTTTCTGGTTCACAACCGGGGTGTGAGGCTCGCGAATCAACGCTACACAAAGCTATGCCACACATGCCGTGCTTTGATCATCAACCATAAGACTCTGCTTTTCAACAGAAGCCTTGATCAATTGCCACTTAGGCATGCCACACAGGCAATTTACTCCATGCGTTTGATATCCATCAGTATATAACCTCTGAGCTCGTACGTTTCAGAGAAGGGCGTTAAGCAAGAGAATAAATTCTCCGTCGCCAAACAGATATATATTTAATATAAATCAATCACACAGACTAAAATCCAATGTCAGACACACAGTCCATTTACAAGTTCGTTCTGGGTCTGAACGAAACCGGAGGCACCTAGTACCCCGCATATCCATCGATCTCAAAGTACGTCTGGACGATCACTAACTGATTCCCTCCTCTTGGGTGTACGGCCCAATCAAGGTCATCAGTAATTATCCAGACGACGTGAAGACCTCCGGTCTTCGACCACCGTCTTCATCTTCGACTTATCGTCGTAACAGTTATTCAGAATGGGATAAACCCGGCCTTTCTGAATAACTCGCTTATATAATAAACAAGTGTTACACAAATACAACATACGCCTCATTCCAATTCATCAGTCACTAACCGTAAATTAATCAAGAGAATACTTCCCCTAATATTAACCCCGAAGGCCGAAACCAACATCAGATCAATACCTAGGAAACCACTCTGCTTGGTTTACCTACAGTTAGTTTCTAAATTTCACATTCTTAGGGAAAGGTTCCCATTAATTCTATCAAAGATAAATTCTTTTAAATTTATTCTTTAATCTTCCTTTGAATATCACTTCAAACTAGTCGGGATTAAACGAACTTACCGAAGTAATCATTTGTTTTAATTTCCCAACCCAACCTATTCATCCCATGAAGTAAAACTGGTAATACTTCATATCTAACACCATGGTGTTATCGGTAAATTCAATTACCATTTCACGTTCAAATCTAATTAAAGATTTAACTATCGCCTAGAGCAAAACTGGTGATACTCCATTCTCGATCTTTTCAATCTAATTAAAGATTCATTAAAAATCCACTTAGTTTTAATCTTTAACTGGGTTAAAGAACCAATGTCATTTAAAACATGGTTCGCGATAAACCCAAAATCACATCACCTTTCAATCAGTCCCTAACCGTAAATTAGCAAGTGAGCAATTCCCTAAGTATTAACCCCGAAGGCCGAAACCAACATCAGATCAATACCCCAGAAACCATTCAACTTACCAAATCTCCGGTTAGTTTCTGATTTTCTTAATTCCTTTGGGTCTAAGAACAGTATTATTGAAGATATCGTTCACGACAACCTAAAATCACATTTCATTAATTATCGGGTTAAAGAACAAGTGTTATTTAAAACACCGTTCAAGATAAACCCAAAAATCAATTTCAATTCAATTCCAATTAAATATTATTCAATTGGTACACTTAATTAAATCTAAATAAAAAGATTTAATCTTTTTCCCAACTGGGTTTAAGAACAGTGTTAATGTAGACATCGTTCACGACAAACCCAAATCACATTTGATATTAAATACAAGGCTCTGAATAGAAAATATATCGGCTTATATTCAATATCAAATTCTATGACCAATAAATATCGTATTGGAAATAACGATATTTATATATCTTTCAAATTTCCATAACGTTATCTGTATAATCACGAAATCCAACATCGAAATATTCCAAAGACAATTTCGATTCAAATTCATTCCAATTCAATTATTGGAAATTCTGGTTACTTTTAAAACCCTTTTCAAATTCAATTTATTTATTTAAAAATAAATATAATTATAATTCTAGTTCAAAACTAGTTCATTTCGATAAAAATCTATTTTTATCTTTTCAAATATGGAGTTTTTCATCCCAAATCATTTCTTATGATTTTACACAAATTATTACTATTTTTAATAATTTTATCAAGGCCCGTACAGTCGATTTCCATCAACGACCATCGAACTGCACTTACAACGACTTTTTCCAAATTTGATTTGGACATAATTCCAAATCCAACTGTTAGATTTAATATTTCTAATATTCGTTAGAAAGCTCTTTTCGATACGAACCCAACGGTTCCAGTTTTAGGAGAATCCGACGGTCGGATCTCCCGCAATATCCATTCGAAGTCAATGGTCGAAATTCGCGAACTGCCGCGGTGCGGCGCGTTCTATTCAGGCCATATATATATATAATATATATTATATATATTTCATCGATTTTCTTTTAAAACGTATTTTATTAATCGTTTTAAATTCGTTTTCGAAACGATTTCAACTTCATTTCAAATTCAAATCAAAATTAATTTTTTTTCTCATAAATTCGTTTTAAATTCATTTCAAATTGATTTTAATTCAAATCGATTTTTAATTCAGTTTCAATTCGATTCAATTTCTATTCGATTTTGAATTTATTTCAAATCGATTTCTATTCAATTTCAATTCAATTCGAATTCATTTCAATTTGATTTCAATTCGAATTCAATTCTATTCGATTTTAATTCGAATTCAATTCTATTCGATTTTAATTCGAATTCAATTCTATTCTATTTTAATTCGAATTCAATTCTATTCTATTTTAATTCGAATTCAATTCTATTTCAATTAAATTCGAATTCATTTCTATTCAAGTTCAATTCGAATTTCAGTTCTATTCAATTTAATTTGAATTTCAATTCTATTCAATTTAATTCGAATTTCAATTCTATTCAATTTAATTCGAATTTCAAATCTATTTCAATATTCATTGAAAAATGAATAAAATCGATATAAATATCGTTCATGTCAAAATGGCGTCAATCTAATCAACACGGCTTCATATATTTCTATTTTCAAATATTCTATTTCAAATATTTCTTTTCCAATTTTTCTATTCAAATATTTCTATTTCAAATATTTCTATTCAAATATTTCTATTCAAATATTTCAATTCAAAACTGGAATGAGGCCCAATCAATTACCATAGATTTTATTTCTATGGATTTCCATACAACGCATGTATATATCAACAATGAAAAATAATCAACCATCATCTAAATTGCATTCTACACTGTATAAGCATCAAATATAAATATTCCACGCTTATAACAGGCTGTCAATCAATCGATCGACATACAACTAATTATTGGGATTAGTGTATGTCATATATCATCCCAATACCCGTGTGGGGTTTTCAAACCATCAAACACAGATTTTAATTGTGCAGTTGGGCGATGTGTAAAATTTATCGTCCCAATCAATATCAGTCAAATGTGTGTATATAAACAAATCGTCCGATTTGTTTATATTTATTTATTCACAATCATGTCAAAAATTATATTTTCAACTATAAAATATTTTTAACTATATAAATATTTTATTTCATTTCACATTACATCACACAATCAACTACATATCAAAATCAAACAAACAAGCATGGAAGTCATCCTAATATATATTTTAACTAGAAAATTAAATTAAAAGCGAGAAGTTCTCACATTGGGGTTCCACTCCGCCATTTCATTTCTGAATGGTTCAAATTTGTCTGAAATTCCAATGCGACCTTTTTCCCGCTGTCCACATGAAAAATCACATTTTTAATATGATGTTTATTTTAAAAATCACATTTTTGTAATGGCACTTCGTATACATAAAAATCGAATTTTTATCTTTACTTCATATATATAAAAATCGAATTTTTATTTTCACTTCTTATATAAATGATCATATTTTCAAACCGATATTCATATAATAAAAATCATATTTTTATTTGCTTTTCGTATAAATAAAAATCACTTCTTTCTATATAAACAAAAATCTAATATTTTCACTTTTAAAAATACGATCTTTTTGCCTTTTAAAAATACGATCTTTTTGCTTTTAAAAATATAAACTTTACTTTATTAAAAATCATAACTTTTGTAAAAAAAAATCAAATCTTTTTATACATAAAAATCTCAACTTCACTATGATGTTCACGCTATAAAAAACAAAACTTTATCGTAGAAAGATCAAATTCTTTTCCTGTTAAAGATCAAATCTTTATTCCTAAGCTAAATATATAAAAATACATTTTTATAACTAATTTATTTATATAAATAAAACTGAAAATCATAAACTGCAAATCCTAGATTCACTAAACTGAAATCAAACTAAAAACTAATTTAATTAAATAATATTACCTTTTCTTTGGGGGGGGGGGGGGAGGGTTTACTGTCGAGATGGCGTCGGAGGCGGGTCCGTTCAGGTGGGAAATGGAGCGTCGGAGCCAGTCGAGATCAGAGGCATCACGACAGGTGGTGGCGGGTTCCTGTACAGCGACGCTAGGGTTTGATCTGAGGAGGGTTTCAGGTTCGTACGGGGAGAGAGGAGAGAAGGTTAGAGGAGCGACGAAGGGGGGGTCTCGCCTGAGGTAGATCGGCGGCGGAAGGGGGGGTAGCGGCGGTGGGAGGCGGGTCTCGAGGGAGGCGACGGTTTTTTTTTCAATTTGGGCTGAACGGTTTTAAATGGGGGGGTTAGGGCTTGGAAGATTATATAATATAATATATATTTAATTATATTTTAAATTCCAAAAAGCAACTTTTTATTTTGTCTTCGAAATCGAACCCACCGCCTGTCGTCCATAGCTAATTGCCCCCATTCTGAACACAATGTGATATGTATCGTAAGCTGATTTGATCCTTTCGATCAGTTCTCGTCAAAATCAACATATAACTCTATATATTGAATTTGAATGCGCATTTCAATTTACCGCGGCCACATACTAACTCGAAAAATTCCAGAAAAAATATTTTCTAGCTTCGTATTGACGATACGGTCCTAACAAAACTAGTTTCTCCGAATTCCGAGACCATATGAAAAATGGCCATTTTCCAGTCGATTAAAATCAACTGAAATTGGTCAAACGCGTTTTCCTTTTCCAAGCTCACATACTGATTCGAAAAATTATGAAATTTGGAATCTAGCAATAATTTGACATCACGGATCCGAAATTCCATAGCGACTATTTTGAATTTTCAACTGGGCATAACTTTTGATTCCCGCTATGAAATTTCAATCTTTCGGATTCATTGGAAAGATATTCTCAATTAGATCATATATTTTTGGTTTCACTAAAATTCGGTTTATTTTTAATCCTGTACATTCATTTAAACTTTGAAATCGAATTATCGAACTACCGCGCCATTTTCAATTCCTTTTATATATATAAATAAATATTTATATTCTAATGACGATTCGAATAAATATATACGTTCAAATTCTATTCAAAATAAATTTCTCGTCGTTATTATTTAAAATAATTCATTTTAAATAATCAAAATTGCCAAAATAAAAATTTTAAGTTGGCTCGAATTTTCGGGTTATTACAATCTCCCCCACTTAAAACTTTTCATCCCCGAAAAGGAACGAAGCCGAAAGTGGTTGAACTAATCAACTCAACTTTCACTGTTTTCATTACGGCTTAAGTTCTTCAACTTTTCAGTTTCTAAGAACTTTTCAATTTTTTCAAAAAATTTGGCTAACACCCTAAATTTTCTAAAAATTTCGCCATAACCTCCCCTGCACCGGGGACTTCGGGATATTTCATATAGCCTCCCATGGCCTTCTTCAATCCAAAATAAAAAGAAAAAGCCAAGCGGCTAGCCAATCGGCTCATAAAATCATCATCACCCAAACAAAATAGTAAATTATGGTAAACATGTACCTATTTGTCCGGCAAACAATTTTACTCTCTGCTCTAGCCTCCTTGCAATGACCTGTTCAATGTAAGTACATGTATATGCAAGCAAATGCGATAAATTTTCAATACAATTTACTATTTGGTTCAAATTGGCTATATGGTTCAAATTTAATCAATCAAACAATAATCAAACAACACAACCATCAATCAATTAGTTGGTTATCATTTCAAATTCATAACTTTGATACATAGTCAAAAATCACATTTTTGATGCCAAATCACAACAATAGGCCCTATCTAGCTTTGGTTCTCACACCAGCCAATTGGAAATATATAAATATCACGCTTTCGTCACTCGAAGATAAATTCTGACGATGAGTACTCAACCATCAGAATCATCTTCGGACCACTAGAGTATGATTCTATATCTATCCAGTATATTAAAACTTCGTATACACGCTAGCTTGGCGTATATGCAAAATCTTCATATACAAGATTGTCCAAATTCAACACAAATAAATATTCAAATACGTTGAATAAAGTTTAAATTGTCGAAACAAAATTGTTTTTCTTTTTATATTCAAAAATATACTCTTCACACTCGTTCTAGGATACTACTGATCCCATCTTTAACAAGTCATTCTCGTTAGATATTACTAATCCAATCTCTGATTAATTCTTTCGTTCGGTTCTAATGTGTCTTGTTCTCTGAGCTTTGCAAACCAAAGCTCTGATACCAAATGTAACGATCGGAAATCTCGCTTGATCCGAATCAGTCGCTAAACAGATCCAGACCGTTCGAAACCCCTGATTGTTTTTAGAACACGACAAATTAGAACGCAGACAGAAGAACATTTCATTGTATATTACAACAAATCCATCAGAATATAAGAATATACAGAGTATGAATAAATATTACACAAAAAAATATCAGAGATTTAAATTACATTACATAGCAGCGGAAAATAATACAATACACAACTAGAAGTAATATACGGATACAGAGCTTTTCGAGTATCGTTCCAGCTATAAATCAGGGTCCTGTGAATATAAATCTGCAAAACCAAAACTACTAGCTGCCCGTGTCAAAATAAGGGCAACTAGAGTTTAGGTTAAAACAATAAACTCTAGGACAGTCATGTGACTGGTGTGAGAACTAAAACAGTTATTAATCTTTGTTTTAAAGTTCGGTAAATCAAGGGACCACGCCGTATAACACGGAACGGGTTTCCTCCCAAGGATACTAGTGCATAAAATAAACAACGCAATGCTAAATAATGAAAAATGAAGCTATTATAAGACCGAGGTCCCATCACACAATGCAACGCAAGCCGGAGGATAGGGTTTTACCTTATAATAGCCAAAGCATGCTTGATACGTTAAATTTCATGTTTTTGATTCTTAATCAGACTCCAACCGTAAATTAGTAAGAGAACAATTCCCTAAGTATTAACCCCGAAGGCCGGAACCAACATCAGACTAATACCCAGGAAACCACCCATCATAGCTCGTTTCCAGTTAGTTTCTGATTTTATGTACAATCATAAATATCAATCATAGACGACATGGGTACCATATATCATGCCGCCATATTAGTTCTACAATTAAAACAAACTGCAAAGTCACGTATTTGGAAATTGGATTTCCATCTATGAACCGAGGCCAGGGATCATCCTCTACCGATTCGAGACAATCTAGTCCATGTCTCAGGCAAGGGCACAGACAAGCCTTGGATCGTCAGGGCCGGTCCACCGATGTGGATTAAAATGCCTGAACACTGCGTTTCCCCGCCCTTTGAGGCATAAACGAGTCAACGAATGACTCCATCGGCTTCACATAGTCACCGATATATCTGAGGCGCCTCGCAACAGCAACAACCACATAAGTCAAACTCATCAGGGCATGTAAAACCACTGACGCCACTTCTATCTAGAAGGAAACGCATGCCCTCCCTGATGTCCTCTCCCGTTTCTAGTTCACAACCGGGGTGTGAGGCTCGCGAATCAATGCTACACAAAGCTATGCCACATAGGCCGTGCTTTGATCATCAATCACAAGACTCTGCTTTTCAACAGAAGCCTTGATCAATTTCCACTTAGGCATGCCACACGGGAAATTCACTCCATGCGTTTAATATCCATCAATATATATCATCTGAGCTCGTACATTTCAGAGAAGGGCGTTAAGCAAGAGAATAAATTCTCCACCGCTAAAAAGATATATATTTAATAGAAATCAATTACACAGACTAAAATCCAATATCAGACACATAGTCCATTTACAAGTTCGTTCTAGGTCTGAACGAAACCGGAGGCACCTAGTACCCCGCATATCCATCGATCTCCAAGTACGTCTGGACGATCACTAATTGATTCCCTCCTCTTGGGTGTACGGCCCAATCAAGATCATCAGTAATTATCCAGACGACGTGAAGACCTCCGGTCTTCGACCACCGTCTTCATCTTCGACTTATCGTCGTAATAGTTATTCAAAATTGGATAAACCCGGCCTTTCTGAATAACTCGCGTATATAATAAACAAGTGTTACACAAACACAACATACGCCTCATTCCAATTCATCAGTCACTAACCGTAAATTAATCAAGAGAATAATTCCCCTAATATTAACCCCGAAGGCCGAAACCAACATCAGATCAATACCCAGGAAACCACTCTGCTTAGCTAACCTACAGTTAGTTTCTAAATTTCACATTCTTAGGGAAAGGTTCCCATTAATTTTATCAAAGATAAATTCTTTTAAATTTTTTCTTTAATCTTCCTTTGAATATCACTTCAAACCAGTCGGGATTAACGAACCTTACCGAAGTAATCATTTGTATTAATTTCCCAACCCCAACCTATTCATCCCATGAAGTAAAACTGGTAATACTTCATATCTAACACCACGGTGTTATCGGTAAATTCAATAACCATTTCACGTTCAAATCTAATTAAAGATTTAACTATTCACTGGAGCAAAACTGGTGATACTCCATTCTCGATCTTTTCAATCTAATTAAAGATTCATTAAAACTCCACTTAGTTTTAATCTTTAACTGGGCTAAAGAACCAATTTCATTTAAAACACGGTTCACGATAAACCCAAAATCACATCACCTTTCAATCAATCCCTAACCGTAAATTAGCAAGTGAGCAATTCTCTAAGTGTTAACCCCGAAGGCCGAAACCAACATCAGATCAATACCCCAGAAACCATTCAACTTACAAAATCTCCGGTTAGTTTCTGATTTTCTTAATTCCTTTGGGTCTAAGAACAGTATTATTGAAGATATCGTTCACGACAACCCAAAATCACATTTCATTAATTATCGGGTTAAAGAACAAGTGTTATTTAAAACACCGTTCACGATAAACCCAAAAATTAATTTCAATTCAATTCCAATTAAATATTGTTTAATTGGTACACTTAATTAAATCTAAATAAAAAGATTTAATATTTTTCCCAACTGGGTTTGAGAACAGTGTTATTGAAGACATCGTTCACGACAAACCCAAATCACATTTGATATTAAATACAAGGCTCTGAATAGAAAATATATCGACTTATATTCAATATCAAATTCTACGACCAACAAATATCCTATTGGAAATAACGATATCTATATATCTTTCAAATTTCCATAACGTTATCTGTATAATCACGAAATCCAACATCGAAATATTCCAAAGACAATTTCGATTCAAATCCATTCCAATTGAATTATTGGAAATTATGGTTACATTTAAAACCCTTTTCGAATTTAATTTATTTATTTAAAAATAAATAGAATTATAATTCTAGTTCAAAACTAGTTCATTTCAACAAAAATCTATTTTTATCTTTTCAAATATGGAGTTTTTCATCCCAATTCTTCCCAAATCATTTCTTATGATTTTACACAAATTATTACTATTTTTAATAATTTTATCAAGGCCCGTACAGTCGATTTCCATCAACGGCCATCGAACTACACTTACAGCGACCTTTTCCAAATTTGATTTGGACATAATTCCAAATCCAACAATTAGATTTAAAATTTCTAATATTCGTTAGAAAGCTTTTTACAATACGAACCCAACGGTTCTGGTTTTAGGAGAATCCAACGGTCGGATCTCCCGCAATATCCATTCGAAGTCAATGGTCGAAATTCGCGAACTACCGCGGCGCGTTCTATTCAGGCCATTTATATATAATATATATATATATATATATATTATATATATTTCGTCGATTTTGTTTTAAAACGTATTTTATAAATCGTTTTAAATTCGTTTTCGAAACGATTTCAACTTCATTTCAAATTCAAATCAAAATTAAATTTTTTTCTCATAAATTCGTTTTAAATTCATTTCAAATTGATTTTAATTCAATTTCAGTTTGTTTTCAATTCGATTCAATTTCTATTCGATTTTGAATTTATTTCAAATCGATTTCTATTCAATTTCAATTCAATTCGAATTCAATTCTATATGATTTTAATTCGAATTCAAATCTATTCGATTTTAATTCGAATTCAGCTCTATTCAATTTTAATTCGAATTCAATTCTATTCAATTTTAATTCGAATTCAATTCTATTTCAATTTAATTTGAATTCATTTCTATTCAAGTTCAATTCGAGTTTCAATTCTATTCAATTTAATTCTAATTTCAATTTTATTCAATTTAATTCGAATTTCAATTCTATTCAATTTAATTCGAATTTCAAATCTATTTCAATATTCATTGAAAAATGAATAAAATCGATATAAATATCGTTTACGTCAAAATGGCATCAATCTAATCAACAGGGCTTCATATATTTATATTTTCAAATATTCTATTTCAAATATTTCTTTTCCAATATTTCTATTCAAATATTTCTATTTCAAATATTTCTATTCAAATATTTCTATTCAAAACTGGAACGAGGCCCAATCAATTACCATAGATTTTATTTCTATGGATTTCCATACAACGCATGTATATATCAACAATGACAAATAATCAACCATCATCCAAAGTGCATTCTACGCTGTATAAGCATCAAATATAAATATTCAACGCTTATAACAGGCTGTCAATCAATCGATCGACATACAACTAATTATTGGGATTAGTGTATGTCATATATCATCCCAATACCCGTGTGGGGTTTTCAAACCATCAAACACAAATTTTATTTGTGCAGTTGGGCGATGTGTAAAATTTATCGTCCCAATCAATATCAGTCAAATGTGTGTATATAAACAAATCGTCCGATTTGTTTATATTTATTTATTCACATTCATGTCAAAAATTATATTTTCAACTATAAAATATTTTTAACTATATAAATATTTTATTTCATTTCACATCACATCACACAATCAACTACACATCAAAATCAAACAAACAAGCATACAAGTCACCCATGGTCTGTGGACGACGGGTGTCGGGTGCTACTAAACACCGTCTGCATCCTAGTATATATTTTAACTAGAAAATTAAATTAAAAGTGAGAAGTTCTCACATTGGGGTTCCACTCCGCCATTTCATTTCTGAATGGTTCAAATTTGTCCGAAATTCCAATGCGACCTTTTTCCCGCTGTCCACATGAAAAATCACATTTTTAATATGATGTTTATTTTAAAAATCACATTTTTATAATGGCACTTCGTATATATAAAAATCGAATTTTTATCGTTACTTCATATATATAAAAATCGAATTTTTATTTTCACTTCCTATATAAAAGATAATATTTTTAAACCGATATTCATATAATAAAAATCAGATTTTTATTTGCTATTCGTATAAATAAAAATCACTTCTTTCTATATAAACAAAAATCTAATATTTTCACTTTTAAAAATACGATCTTTTGGCCTTTTAAAAATACGATCTTTTTGCTTTAAAAAAAAATAAACTTTACTTTATTAAAAATCATAACTTTTATAAAAAAAATCAAATCTTTCTATACATAAAAATCTCAACTTCACTACGATATTCACGCTATAAAAATCAAAACTTTATCGTAGAAAGATCAAATTCTTTTCCTGTTAAAGATCAAATCTTTATTCCTAAGCTAAATATATAAAAATACATTTTTATAACTAATTTATTTATATAAATAAAACTGAAAATCATAAGCTGCAAATCCTAGATTCACTAAACTAAAATCAAACTAAAAATTGATTTAATTAAGTAAGATTACCTTTTCTTTGAAGGGGGGGGAGGGTTTACTGTCGAGATGGCGTCGGAGGTGGGTCCTTTCAGGTGGGAAATGGAGCGCCGGAGCCAGTCGAGGTCAGAGGCATCACGAAAGGTGGTGGCGGGTTCCTGTACAGCGACGCAAGGGTTTGATCTGAGGAGGGTTTCAGGTTTGTACGGGGAGAGAGGAGAGAAGGGTAGAGGAGCGACGAAGTGGGGGTCTCGCCTGAGGTAAAGCGGCAGCGGAAGGGGGGGGTAGCGGCGGTGGGAGGCGGGTCTCAAGGAAGGCGACGGGTTATTTTTCAATTTGGGCTGAACGGTTTTGAATGGGGGGGTTAGGGCTTGGAAGATTATATAATATAATATATATTTAATTATATTTTAAATTCCAAAAAGCAACTTTATATTTCATCTTCGAAATCGATCCCACCACCTATCGTCCATAGATAATTGCCCCCATTCCGAACACAATGGGATATGTATCGTATGCTGATTCGATCGTTTCGATCAGTTCTCATCAAAATCAACATATAACTCTGTATATTGAATTTGAACGCGCATTTCAATTTACCAGGGCCACATACTAACTCGAAAAATTCCAGAAAAAATATTTTCTAGCTTCGTATTGACGATACGGTCCTAACAAAACTAGTTTCGCCAAATTCCGAGACCATATGAAAAATGGCCATTTTCCAGTCGATTAAAACCAACTGAAATTAGTCAAACGCGTTTTCCTTTGCCACGCTCACATACTGATTCGAAAAATTATGAAATTTGGAATCTAGCAATAATTTGACATCACGAATCTAACAAAAGTGGTTTCATCGAAAACCGAGGTCATTTGCAAAATGGCCATTTTTAAGGGCCGAAATTCCATAGCGACTATTTTGAATTTTCAACTGGGCATAACTTTTGATTCCCGCTATGAAATTTCAATCTTTCGGATTCGTTGGAAAGATATTTTCAATTAGATTCAAATATTTTTTGTTTCGCTAAAATCCGGTTTATTTTGAATCCTGTACATTCATTTGAACTTTGAAATCGAATTATCGAACTACCACACCATTTTCAATTCCTTTTATATATATATATATAAATAAATATTTATATTCTAACGACGATTCAAATAAATATATACGTTCGAATTCTATTCAAAGTAAATTTCTTGTCATTATTATTTAAAATAATTCATTTTAAATAATCAAAATTCGCTAGAATTACTAAAATAAAAATTTTAAATTGGCTCGTATTTCCGGGTTATTACAAGTGATTCGACGGGTTTGACGATGTGGCATTCAAAGTGAATGGTGGCCATATGTTCTAAGAAGATAGACGTAGCCTCTAGCCTCACAACCAGGATATGACAAAAATCGGGCAGGCAACATGGCTATGTGGGTCATTCCCATTAGGATGTATTGTCACCATCTAGAGGAAATTCGTATTTGTTCTTCTATCATTTCTATATCTTCGGATAACGGTTATGTGGGCTCAACCGTAGGTGGCAATATACTCGATACACTCAAGAGAAATGAGTGGTCGGTCATGTGTGGGCCGGGTTGTAAGATGTTCTTGTTGAACCCCAGTGTATCCCCTCTAGAGTACACTGATCAGGAGGTGGTCCCATACCTTGTCATAGTTGGAATCCAATCTCCAATAAGCGCCTTGCGGTTTTTTTTTTGATTTTATACTATGTATGTGGAGCGTGAGATGCAAGCGTTCTGCTATTTGATTAGACATTATTATAATATCACTGGATTTTGATAACAAAAATGGTTTGGTTATAGTAAGGTAAAAACCGTCCATTTTTATGTGTAGGCTAGTCTTACTATTATCTTTTTGTTTCAAAAGGATTTTCAAAGTTAAACGATATGGTTGGAATTTACTCACACCAGTCCCATGACTGACCCAGAGTTTATTTTGTTTGTGTTTTCCCTAAACTCTTAGGTGCCCAAATTTGTACGGGAAGTAAAGTGTTCAGGCTTTGCAGATTCACTTGGAGGAGCTCAAAGCAGGAAGCTTCATCACTAGTTATTAGAGATTATTTCCGCTGTGATGTATATGAGTTATATTCTGATATGGTATGTATATAAAAAAATTCAGATTTGTATTTCAAAGTGGTATATAATATATTTTATTCGTTCCACTGTGAGATTCGTGTTTACTCTGATTATGTTCAACTGTGTTCTTCTTCTTATTCTATTCTATTAGTTCTATCTTTTCTATCTTATCCTCTAATTTCTTACTATTGATGGTCTGAACTTTCGTGCACTTTGAGTTGAATGTGTAGGATATTAGTCAGCTCAAATCGGAACAGATTTACGGGCCTTTACAGTTGGTATCAGAGCTGAAGGATAAGTGATTACCTTGGCTCTGTGGCGTGACTCAATAGAAATGGGGTTAGTAATATCCTAGATTGAGTATGAGCGTATATATATGAGTGTGTATTTGTAAATTTATATAAAAACTGTTTTATATTGTGTTGACTGGTCAGTCGAATGGTTTATGAATTCTGGTCGAAACAGTAATGCGAACTACGTCGATAGGTGTTTCTAAACTCTTGATCAGAGTGATTCGACACAGTATGTTTTGAAGAGAGGGTAAATGAAATAATCTTACCCAAAATATATTTTGATATAAGGAAAGCATATATATTGGAATTATCTAATGTATATTGAATATGTTGGTTGAAATTATGATCGAATAAGATTTATAATTGAGTTGGTTATATAGATAACCAATCGATAGGATGCAAAATTAGATGAACTAAATCTGAATTTAAAACCAGAATTGAAATAAAACTCTAGAAACTAGGAAAGGTGCTGTAAATGAATTTTGAATTAAATATATGGGGATTTTAAAATCCTTGGAAATTAAAAATTGTTTCCCAAGTGCCGTGAAAGATATTTTGACATAATTTTCAAATTTAAGTTGTAATGACCCGGGTTTTTGGCGACCTTGGTTATCCGATATACAACACATATCGAACATCCAAGGGCCGAAAATACCGGATGATTAATGAAAGAAATTAGAGGGTGAGAATAGATAAGGTAGAAACTTAGAATAGAAGAAGAAGAAGAAGAAGAAGAAGAAGAAGAAGAAGAAGAAGAACACAACATCAGAGTAACACGAACCTCATAGCGGAACGAATAACATGTAATATATATAACATAACTTGAAATATACATCTGTACTTGAATATACATCATTATCAAAGTACAACACTTACAACACAGCAGAAATAAACTATAGCTATATGATCCTACAGCCTCCTGCTCCAGCTCTTCAGGTATATCTGTAAATTCCTGACTACTTGACTGCCCGTACAAAATTGGGCACCCAAGAGTTTAGGGAAAACAAAACAAAATAAACTCCGGGTCAGTCATGGGACTGGTATGAGTAAAACAGTTTGAGCCATTAAACGATATCTCATAAGACCACGCCGTATAACGGAACGGGTTTTTCCCTTATGGGAATCCAAAATATCTTTATATCAAAAACCTTTTGATATTTTAATAATGTCTATCAACCACAATATAATAATCATCTAGCAGAAGCGCTTTCATCTCACGTTCTACATATATAGTATACAATCAAAACCGCAAGTTCGTATTAGGTAATGGATTTCCAACTATGACAAGGTATGGAACCACCTTTCGCTAGTGTACCTCTAGAAAGGAATTCATTGGGTTCTACAAGAACATCTTGCAACCCGGCCACACATGACCGACCACTCATTTCGCTTGAGTGTATCGAACATATATCACCAACGGTTGGGATCAGCAACCGCTTCCCGAAAGGGACAACATCAATAGTAGTTTTTTAGAAGTAAATAAAACTCTAGATCAGGTGATTATACACCCTAATATGTGCGACCTACATAGCCATGCTGCCTGCCCGATTTCTGTCATTTACCGGATGATGAGGCTTGAGGTTACGCTTTATCATCACATCAGATTCACTTCGAATGCCACATTGTCAGATCCATCGAAAATCACTAATTGACGTCTACAACAGTACATTACGTGTTAGCTAAAGAAGTTTCCTTCTTCGCTTCCACTCTTGGTACGGTTGAACAGATCAATGTACATAACCTTTCTGGAAATACTCTGTCAGACATTCATCCATACAAGTCATCCAGAAATAGGATGAACCGAAGGTACTATTCAGTATATCCATCTTAGGCACTGTTATCTAAGATTTATACAACAACCCTTGTATAAACTCCGTCTTCAATTATCTTCTGTACGTGATGATTCACAATGCTACTGCCAATACGGAGTGGTTCTTTGGATAATAATCCAACCGGTCTCTCCATATTAACAACGTTAAAATGGTCAAAACTTTGATAGTCTGTGATTTAACTATCAAAGAAAAACACGTGTGCAAACAACGATATTATTTCCAAATGGAAATTCTATCAATCAATCATCAATCATATATATATATATATATATATATATATATATATATATATATTTCCTTATTTCCTATGTTTAGAAAATATACGTTATTAACACTGGAAAACATTTCCATTGTTATTTACATATCACTATCATTTCACAACTATCAGTCCCTAACTGTAAACTGGTAGGAGAACAATTCTCTAAGTATAAACCCTGAAGGCCGAAACCAACATCAGATCGATACTCAGAAAACTATTCAACTAAACTAATCTCTAGTCAGTTTCCAATCTTGTTTAACTTTATTTCTTTACCTCCATTCGATTAACTCCATTTGATTAACTCTAATTGATTAACTCTAATGGTTTTAACTATGTCTGTTTTACTCTAATCGATTTACTCTATTTGATTTACTCAAATCGATTAACTCTATTCATTTCCTAAATAAATATTCCTTTATCCTATTTATTTTCCAAATAAATATTCTCCTTTATAATCTCCTATTTATTTTCTAAATAAATAATCCACTTTATACATATTCCATTTATAAATATTCTCTTTTATAAAATATTTTGATTTTATAAATAATTTCCCATATAAAATCCTTTGATTTTATAAATATTATTTTCAATATCACTTTGAAAATTCCTTTTCCCCAAATCCCGGTATGTTATGGTGTTTAACATATCAAATTACGATGTCTAATATCGTCCATACACACAATCAACAACAGGTTATAATTCACATCATATATCAAAATATATGAAAAACAATAAAATAACTGTTGAGGAATCCAGTCGGATTCCTCTAACCTGTTTCCCTGCATCCACAGATGTTACACAATAAAATCAATATCACTTTCAGTTCCATATGATATATTCTGTTAAACAGAATCAATATAGAAATTCAACTAACTGACTAGCAGTTCAATCAAACAATCAACACACAGTTAATAAGCCAATATTTAACAGTTCTAAAAATACAACATGAAATTATAAGCTGTTCGGAGTTAGTGAGATTTACTCAAATTGGACGATCATCGTTGATAACGATAACCATCGCTCGATTTGATTTAGACGGACAATTTATTTTGCCATAAATTGTAACGAGCTTCAATTCGCTCCCCGTCAGTTCCATGGTGTAGCCACAGTCCATACGATCCTAACGGATCCAAGTTTGCGCAATTCTGATTACGTGTGGTGATGTTATGCATTTTACAAGTAAATACGTTTAATTAATTAAATTAAACTTGAAATAAATATTTACTTGGGCCTTACAATTATCATTTAGCCCAACTTCTTCAATACCCATGATCCGCAAATTCCTTCTTCCTAGTTGAACGCAGTATTCCCAATCCCCGATTTCCCCTTGAAACATCCCCTTCCTATCAGCATCTCACTGTTAAATACCCAACCTGTATGCTCAGCTTATCTCCCTCGGTTCACTATTCCATGGTCGTATCTCCTTCCAGTCCTCACAACAAAACTCCACAACATTTTCTTTGAACTGAAAAGACTTTCAAAGTCATGCTTCCCCTTTCCGACCTACTGCCGTGTCTTCACAAACTCCCAGACCTTCACTTCAGCATAGTTTCTTGCATCTCGTTTTACTCCTTCATACGTCACTTCTCCTCTTCATACTTTGAACGGCACCCAGCACCAATACCTCAGTCTAACTCCAGAAGTCTTTTCCCCCTCCCTACTTCATCACACAACAAACTCAGCCATGATTTAAGCCTCACGACCCCTTGTACTCCAACACATGAGAACGCAAAAACACTTCAACTCAGCAAAACAACTCAATACAAAATGTTCCCTGATACTCAACATCGTCCAACCTCCTGCTTTCGAACCCACCTCCGAACTCAGCTCGGCCTCCTCCTCAATCTCAGGCCAACTCCTTCCAAACAAGCTCGCGACGAGCTCACAGCAGCTACAGGAAAAGAGTTCGACCCTTTTTGTTTCAGAATCCCTCAAAAAATACATGGACAAGCTCGCAATCTCCCCAGGAGTTCAGATCCAATATCCGAAACCCAATCCGATGCTTCTCATACCAGATTTCCCGAACCCTAGCTCGAGCAGCTTATTTCCAGTGGAGAAAATGATGATCGAACCAAGAATAATGGATGTAGACGCGTAGAGAATCGGTCGAGGAGTCCAAATCTATATTTATTTCGATTTAAAGGATTTTCTCTGATTTGTTTTTGAATATGGAAGATGGGTTTTCTCGTTTCCAGGAGAATACGTGACGGCGGATAAACCTGAGTAAATGAGGGAATCAGGTTTCTAAGGAAGGGAGCTAACGCCTATTTATATGCAAGGGGTAGGAGATATTTAGGTTAGATATTTTATTTTAATATTGCTTTTAATCCATCTTTTTTTCCTTCTAAAAATCCGTACGGTTACATACAATCTCCAAAAATCATGAAAATGGATATCCCACTAGAGTTGGACATTACGGACACACTGAAACTGGTTTCATTGAATTCCGACTCCGTTTGCTCACATAGAGTATTTTTAACCGTAAAATATCGACTGTTTTTCACTCCGAAAATCCGTACGGCCACACAGTAATTCTAAAAATCACAGAACTTGGAATCTAGCAATAATTTGATGTTGCGAATCCAACAAAATTAGTTTCGTCGAATTCTGAGGTCATTTGCAAAACTGGTTATTTTTAAAGCTCTGAATGACCCATTTAAATATATAAATATAATTAAATTAAATACAAATAAATTTATATTATCGTATATACTCACAGTGGAATACCATACAGCTCTACTGGGATTTATAACTTGATATTTCAAATCTCGATTAAATTGCCATCATTATATATAAATATATATGATTTCGAACTGATTTGAAATAAAAACCCTAGGAATTTGAATTCCGGAATTTAAAATTTACTTATGAAGTAAACAAATAGAAATTTAACTAAATTGAATAAAATTGGAGTTGAATTGAAGCCAAATAAGGGGAAAACCGTAATGGGATAGGATCCAACTTGGGAAAATGGTTGAAACTGTGAATTGAGATTTGGAATGGAACCGAACTTGGTTGTGGAATTTGAATATTTAGTAAAAATTTGAACTTGGGATTGAAATTGGAGTTTGAAATGGAGTTGCTTGGATGTAAGAGAACTATTGGTTGTGGATAAACTAACTGGAGATCAGTTGGAAATGCTTTTATGTATGCTGAATGGATTGCAAATGGAAGCGATAGAGTGGGATGCCCAACAAAAGGGTACATGCTTATACTTTCTCCGAGTATGAGATTTTTATGAGTATGTTTGGCAAGTCGTTTGGCTGTTTAATTTTCTTTTGGATTAGAAAATTCCCAGAGAGGCAAGTTGTAGTAGTACCGAATGAGCCGTGCATAGGAGATGCTGGCGAAATTCTCCGAAAATTTAAGTTGTTAGGAAATTTTCAAAATATTTGTTAATAAGAAGGAATTAATATTTTTAATAGAATTAATCAGTTCTGTTGAAACTGAATTTAAGAAATTAAATAAAGGATTTTTAACCTGGTTATAATATGGATTGTAGCATTTTTCCTACCTTAGTAATTTCTGGGATGAAATTCTTTTAAGGGGGAAGGAATGTAACATCCCGTATTTTTATCGGTTTGTATTTGAATATTTAAATCAGTTTAATATTGAATTTGTAATATAAGTGGATTTATATATTAATTAAACGAATTTTAACGTATAAAAATATATATTAAATATAATCGAGCCCGTAATATCGCGGCAGTTCGTAATTTAACGTTTTGAACTTCAACTGAGTGTATAGGATCCATTATTAGTCAGATTTCTGCGAAACAAGAAACATTGGAATCTATTAAACAATATTTTTCTAGTGGAAGTGAAAATTTGAGATTTCGGATTATATATTGTAAGTTATGTCCAAATTAAATATTCAGAAAAAGCAGCGACATATTTGTTTTTTGTCATAACAGTTATTTAAATATATTTAAATATCAGATTCGAATTTGGACAAGATTCTTTTTAGATGTAGCGATAATTTAATTCTTAGAACTTTACTGTAATTTTTATTTCATAAAATAAGAAACTTTTTATTTGGAGTATTTTGCACCCTATACCAATATTTTGGGTTTCACAATATGAGTTAACCTACCGATATTATTATATATTTGGAACCTTGGCACCTCGCTGGATACAACTGTATCTTTACTTCTGTCCGTAGCGATCTATAAATAAATAGAATTATATGGTACTACATAAACTTTAATTTTTCATAACAAATATATACGTGCATTATGTACAATCCAACGTGTTACATCCATCCTTTCATTTGGTATTTATAAGTGTTGACTATACATTAAGTAAAATATATGAAGAAGGGGTTGGATTATATATATACACTCATTGACGTAGACCTTTGGCAGCGCATAGCATGTTGTTTGATATCTTATTGGTATGTTCATTCTTGTGATCAATTGATGCCCCCACGTTTTCTTTGTCCCTTAGCCTAAAAAGTAAATTAGTTTACTAAACTTCCAAGTATAGTTTCTTATATACTACATTCATTTGTGGGTGCAAGACACAAGAGCAGACCATTTTTACTGGAAACAATTTTTAGCTTCATGATATAAGGCACAACATCATTTACTCATACCCAGGCAATGACATAAGTACATTGTGCATTGACGTAATTATTTCTTATTATAAAAACAAGCAAAATCCGAATGTTTAACATTTTGTGAAAGTGCACCATAGATGTATACTGATATATGAATCAATTTCATACAAAAGAATGTGTGTTACTTATTTCGAAAAGTATAGTAAAAATATATGTTACTTTAAAACCAAGAATTCATACGAGAGTTTCCGGACATTTAAATAATGTATAAACAAGGAGATATATAACATTTATAAGTGTTTAACTTCATTGCTAAGGAAGTGTACAGTTCCACCCCTCTTTTCACGAAACTAGCTACGAAATGATGATTCATGCCAACGTACACTGTACAGCAACTCTAAAATGAAAACTTCACGCCAAAGTAAATTTGTGTTTTCAAATCAGCTTAACCTACCCTAAGCTAAGTAATGGTCCTTTCCTCCCGTATTATCAAATCACACTTAGCTACCCCAAAAGGCTACTGACGATTTTGTTTACATCCGGAAACTTCCTCCTGCTATAAGTATTGCTGTCATCCACTCTTTTGAAAGGCAAGAAGTAAATAAAAATAATAAACCGCAACTAATCCCAACTCTGTTGAATTAAAAATGAGTAGGAACTAGTAAATTAAAGGAACATATATTAAAATCTATATACTGTGTTTCTTAGTCTCTAAGTCTTCGTACCCCATACCATCACCATCCCTTCCATCGCAGTCACAACGTCTTGGCAACTCAATATTAATGAAGTATGAAAACCTAACCTACCTCCTACAACATGCCTCTATTCCGTGTCACACAAGGTTTAAAATCATATAAATATACATGCCAACTTTTGCATGTTTCCACTTCAGTAAATTAAGCTCGTGACATTTACTAGCTTCGTAAATTCTTCCCAAATTCATTTCTTCACTAAAAAATCTGAAATCACTCTAAATAAGTTCGTATGATGTTCCTCAGTCTCAGTGGGATCGAAAGTTTTCTCCGCACTGTGTATATATCAGCAATTACAGGGTGTTGAAAAACATTTGGCAAAGGGGGAGTGCACGGATAAAAGAAGGTTTGTGGAGTTAGTTGTTGCGGTGGTGGAAGAAATATCGTCCATGGGTTCTGTTTTGCAGTTGGACATTCACCGTAATAACAAGGGGAGGCTGCGGTTTATGATGGAGCGAGCTGGAGAATTTAGGCGAGAGTGGAGAGACGAGTTTTGATGGAGTTAGTTCTGTCAAGTGGACATTCTATGCGTGAACAGTAAAAGTAGTATAAAGGACGTTTTGGTGTTGAAGTGTACTCAAGCGGAGCATTTTGTTGTGAAGCAAGGAGTGTTGTAGCATGGGTTTAAGTATGGAGAAGTTAGCTGATAG
This sequence comes from Allium sativum, assembly GCA_030737875.1. Taxonomy (NCBI): domain Eukaryota; kingdom Viridiplantae; phylum Streptophyta; class Magnoliopsida; order Asparagales; family Amaryllidaceae; genus Allium; species Allium sativum. The sequence goes on along the minus strand of CM060920.1, from coordinate 273,141,833 downwards.
GTTGGTAGTTTAGAATATGATGAGCAGTTGCGGGTTTTTGATGTGAAGAGGGCATTCATGTTTTGACAACAAATTAAATGAGCAGGCGGTTTAAATTAAAAATGTAGAAGTGTGGAGCTGGACTTGTTGCATTGCATGCATAAACGAGGTGGATGGAAATAAATGCGGAAATGGCATGTTTTCTGCGTAGAGGAAAAGCTTGAGAAGAGAGACCAAATGGTGGTTGTCTACGGTGGTTCGAAAGCGTAGCTACAGGAAAGCCGATGGAGATTCCAAAGTAAGAAGGAAGATGAAGTGCTGAGGCGGGTTGGGTTCGTAAAAATAGAATTGGGCTGAACTTTTATAAGTGATGAGGCCCAAGCTTTTAAAGGGAAAATAAAATAAAGTAAAGGCACTGGCGGGTTGGGTTTTGAAGAAATGGGCGAACGCTGTATTAGAGGATGGAAGTGGACCAGTATTTAAAATAATGACGAACCGTCAGCCATGCCAGGATCATATAGACACATGTTGTACGATGGAGCTAGTTTGGAACTGTTCAGGAATCATTTGGATTTATGGCAGAATTGAATGCCTTGTTTAATCGACTGACGCAAATCGTTATTTAACGATTAACGCGCAAAGTGAGTAAATTCACTAACTCTGATCTAATTTTAAATATTACAATTATATTTTAACATTTGTTGAATGTTTTGTGATGGTCGTTTAGATAGATTATAATTAAATTGGTTGAAATATATATATATATATATATATATATATATATATATATATATATATATATATATCGTTGCATATATACACATCAGCGGTTGGATACTTATGCCATCAATTATAATGTTCCCTAGTAGGAATCAGTGTAAATTGTTTGACTAACATCTGTGGATGCAGGAAACTGGTTGGAGGAATCCAACCGGATTCCTCAATATTTATATGTTCTGTTTGTTTTATATATGCACTGTTTGAACCATGTTGAATGGAAATTTGACGTTATGTTGATTAAATCAAATAAACGATATCGATTAAGAAAGTGGCAGCACCGACCGTAAACCCATCTTTTTGTTAAGAACTTGATTGGCCATCAGGAAAACCAACGAAGTTAATTATAAAAATTATATTTTTATAATTAAAGCGAAGTTTTAAATTATAATAGAAGTTCTATTATAAACTGGTATTTTATAGTTCGCTTTTATAAAGTAAATAAAAGATTATTTAGTTAAACGATTATGAAGATGTAATTATCCGGCAAGTAAATAAATTTGGATAATTATTTTAAGGCAACCATTAAGAAATATTATTAGATTAGTTATATTAATCTAATAGTAAGAAGTAATTAAAATCAGTTAACAAATTAACCGAGGGTTTGAAGTTGATTAAATCAATTGTCTATTGGAAATTGATTATTAGATTAATTGGTCCTCAATTAATCTAATAATAATAGCTTAGAAATAAATTAATCAAAATTAATCAGATTTCGTATTAATTAACATTTTAATTAATAAAGTTTGAATGATTATTGAACAAGTAAAATCAGTCATTGTTTAATAAAGTAAGCAACCAATCTAGTTAAATTAATAATGAAGTAAATCGTTTTACTTCAGTTATGGTGAAGTTAATTTCTATGTAATTATTTTAATTCAAGTAATTGTTCTTAAATGGAATTCATTTAAGATAATATTGAGTTTGTATGAGATGTTTACCTGAATTAGATGAAATGATTTGAATGGAAAGTAAAATTTCAGAAGAAAAATAGCACTAATGATTTTTATAAAAGAAGTTACAAATGGAATTGCATAAGTAAGATGAAGCAAAGAATTAATATTTAATATAAATAGTTATGAACAACCAAAGTTTCAAAGTAAGGATATGGTGTTATAAAACCATATTTCAAATTAAACCAGAAAATACGGTCTGTTAAATATTGTAAGTAATAAGGGATTAGAGTTACGGACGTATATCTTTTCTAAGATAAGAATGTTGTTGATCAAGGTCTGAGAGGTAATTAAAATACCCCCAACTTGAACGACTTCACGATTATCGAGGGATGGTATTAGTTTGTAATGGAAAGAGACGTCAAGATTAGTTATAAAGAGGAATATGGCAGAGTATGGAATTAGTTATAAAAAGGGAAATATTACAGCATATTGCATTAGTTATAAAAGGGGAAATATTACAGCATATGATAAGTTTTTGAACTATAACGATAAAATAACGCTGTTGACTAGGCTTAAGCATGACTGTTATGTTGAGATTAGTTATAAAGAGGAATATTACATCGTTTGACACTTCTTTCCTCCAATCTCTTAATCCACTTAGTATTTTCGGAAACTCTCAACAAGAAATATGTAGTACTCATCGAGATCGACATTCTAACCGGAGGGGGTTGAAATTCTCAACCTCTGGTGGCTGCAATCTTCATTGAAAGCCGCACCTTTCGAACTGGAATTAGAGGCTATGGAGAGTGTTGTGTTACAAGGTATTGTGGGCGATGGAAGATTGCTGCGAGGCGGTTTAGGTGGCATGTTTGGATCGACATCAGATCATGGAAGTTGGGTGCAGTTTCGAATGAAGAATGTCGTGCGTATGTGGGCAGAAGACAGTGGGAACGAAAAGAAATAAGGTAGCAGGTAATGGTTGGGCATCTTTAATTGGGGAGCAAAAGTTTATATCTGGCCAAAGTTTTCAAAATGAATTAGGCAGAACGTCAGGGGTTGTGAACTGAAAACCAAAGACGCGGGAAGAAAAAAATTAAATAAAGAAAAATCGTGATGTTTTCATGTGAAAGAAGGTATGGTCAACATTTTGGGAACGAAGGAAGACCCGGGGAAGTAATAAAAATAATTGGCCCTGATTCTTAATTTAAAAGTAATTAACTAATAATTAGTAATTAAGGTTTAAATATATTACTAAAATAGTGATTAACTTTAAATGTTTATAACTTGATCATATCTTATCAGAATGGAACACAACAAGAAACATTGAACTCGCATTGACCAATACTACGCCATGAAACAGAACCGGACGTGATTGGAATGAACTAGATTTCTCAGCTAAATTAAACACTTGTTTAATATAATTGAAACGAGTTGTTTTAAACAGCAAATCAGATCAAGGTGAGTAAAACTCACTCATTTCTTTCCACTTATATTTTGTATATGTCAAGTTTTATAATTGTGTGCTATGGTTGCTAATGGTTGACTGTATGTTAAATAGATATTCTTATATTGATTAAATCGATGAAATTATTGAAACCAATTGAGATAACTTACCTTATTGGTCAAGTTTATATTTATATGAACATGTTAAATTAAACGGTTGGTGTTAAATTATTGTTGTTGGATGTTTATAGAAATTATCGGTTAAATTTAATTGAATAAATTTATTTGTGGTAACCTATTTGGATGCAGGGAATGACAGGTTGGGGGGATCCAACTGGATTCCTCATAGTAGTTGTTAAATTTTGTTATCATATAATATATATTGAATAATATGAAATTATGATGTAGGGATTGACAGGTTGGAGGAATCCAATAGGAATCCTCACTAATATGGATAATGTTTATCAATATGTTTTGTTGTGTTTATATGGATGTGAAATTGGTTTATCTTTCACGGTTTGGTACTTTAGTAGATATAGTACCGATTAGAAAAGAAAAGATTTTTGTAATCAATGTTAAATCAATTTCGGACGCTTTTCAAAGTTATTTTTATATAAGAATTTGGAATACAACATTTATTTGAAAAATATAAACGTCAAAGTTTTATTTACGTATTTATAACTAATTAAATTACAAATTAATGGGAATTCCAAGATATAAATAAATAAATGGTTAAGTAGTATAAACTAAATGGGAATGTTAAAATGATTGCGGAGAAAAGCATAAGGGCGTAAAGGGAGTTTTAAAAGAATTTAAAATGTTGGAATGGACTAATTGAATTGGAAGGGTACGAGAATTGGTTTAAAAAGAGGAAAAGTAAATTTTGTGTTAATAGTGAACATTTTTACAAACGTTATTTTTTAAATTTGCGAAATGTGATAAAATAGGATTTCGTGAATGAGAGTAGCAAAATAATGGAATTTAAAGTGGAATATGAATACTGACATATAAATGGGAATTGAAACGAGTATCCAATAAATGAGATTTCGAGGCAAGTTTTCCAAAAGGAGTTATAAATGCAAATTTATATAAATTGAGTATACTGGTAGAGTGGAATTGATATTTGCGAATAAGCGAGGAATTTTACAAATGAAAGGTTAATGATTTTGTAAATGAAAGTGGAAGGGTTTTGAAATGAAATTTATAATATTTTTATAGAAGCTAAATGGAATTATTTTAGTTAATTTTATGAAATGATATTTTAAATAAAATTTGAAATGATCAGTGAGATTATTAAGAAATGTAATAGGTTTTAAAAATGGTAAAAACAGGGAAATGATGTGGTTTTTATGAAGTTGGAACTTGTTGTACGTTGGTCGACTTGAGTAATTTTCGAGATGTCAATCTGATGTTGGTTTTGGCCTTCTGGTTTGTGTGCTTAGAGATTTATACACTTACCAATTTACAATGAGGGTCTAATGAGTTAAAGTGAAATGATAGTTGAATTTTCTTATGTCTAATAAGAAAGGGAAATGTTTCCCAAATCATAAGTTTTAATATTTAATTAACGAATAGTAAATTAAAGAGGCTAAATGATGTTGGGTACTGGATTAGTAAATTTATTTTATTTTTATGCATGAATGGTTGTTTATTTGATAGTTAAATAACCGACTTTCAAATTCGGCCTATACGATTGCTGGTACGGAAAGACCGGAATCGAATTTATATTCGAATACCATTCTGACCAGCAAATACGTGGAAGATGGAAGATGCTGATTGAAGATGGAGAAATTGAGGATGTTGATCTTCATGAGTGAAAGAACTGCTTGTTGAATTTCTAAGGGAAGCTCCCGATGATATTTTGACTTGTGATTCTATTGTGATTGGAATCTGCGGATTGCAAGGACTACTCGCTACTGATCCATAGGGTGATACCTAGGATGTGGTGGAGGGTGCCTTCGGTTCATCCTATTCCTGGATGACTTGTATGGACGGATGTCTAACAGAGTATGTACAAAGGATCACGTACATTGATTTCTACAAACATATCCTGTGGTAGCAAAGGAATTCGTTCTTACTGCTTAGACACCCAGTATTTTTGTAGGCATCAATTAGTGATTTGATGGATCTGACGATGTGACATTCAAAGTGAATGTTGACCAGATGTTCTTAAAGGAAATTATAACCTCAAGTCACATAACCAGGAAATGGAAAAAATCGTGCAGGCAGCATGATTAAGTGGGTCACTCCCAATTAGGGTGTATTGTCACCATCTAGAGAAAATTCATTATTTGTTCTTCTTTTCGCTACTATATCTTTTGGGAACGGTTATGTTAGTACCAATCGTAGGTGATAATATATTCGAAACATTCAAGGGAAATAAATGGTCGGTCATATGTGATTGAGTTACAAGATGTTCTTGTTGAGCTCCAGTGTATCCCCTCTAGAGTACACTGATCAGCAGGTGATTCCATACCTTGTCATAGTTGAAAATCCAATCTCCAATAAGCACTCGCGGTTTTGATTGTATGCTATGTATGTAGAGCGTGAGATGCAAGCATTCTGCTATATTGTTATTTACTTGATTTAGACTTATTATAATATCAGAAAAGCATTGATTTTTGAAATATTTGGGTTATCATAAGGTAAATACCAACCATATTTCTTTGTGGATTGGTCTTATGATTATCCTTTTCTTTTGAAAAGAATTTTGACTTTAAAATCAAGTTGGATGATCCCTTAAACTTAGTGAGTTTTCTCACACTGGTTCACTAGATTGATCCTAGCGTTTGCAATGCTCGGGTCAGACCGAGTTTTACAGGTTCAGGTTATCGGATGACGTAAAGAGATGAGCTGAAAGAGTTCAGATGTATGATATCATATAGTTATTATTCCCCTATATGTTGTATATGTGGATAGGTTGTTACAACTGTCCAGATGTACTCTGATGATTGTAAGTATTTTTTTTCAAAGCTCTCAACAAAGCTTTATTTATATATTAATGATGGCGGCTGTAACTCTTCCTTCTTCCTCGTCGAATTTTACTCGTCCAAATTCACAAATTCCGCAACTCTTTCCGGGTAAATTGAGTTTGTTTGGAAAGGTGAATAAGGCGATAGCTTCTGATCGTTCTGAATTGGCAACTGCAAGATCTCAATTGGATTTTGGGGGTTGTTATCAATGTGGAGATGGAAATCATTACGCGAGAAACTGTAGCAATCAAATAAGATGCTTCAATTGTGGTAGATTGGGACGTCGCAGAGACATATGTCCAGATCTTTTGTGGGAAGGATTTTATCGTGACTTTAATGAAAGATTTGCTGAAAATGTTGGGGGTATTAAAACGAGCAATTCTTGGCAAGGGCGAAAGATACCTCAGCATCAAGTTCTGAATTCTGGTATGTTATTATTAAAGAACTTTGTTAGTATCAATGATCAGATTCAGATTGTTAACAAATGTCAAGAATTAGGTATTGGTGAGGGAGGATTTTATAGACCTGGTTATGAAAATGGAGCAATGTTCAATTTGTATATGATGTGTTTGGGTAAAAACTGGAATCCGCAGTCAAGGCAATATGAAGATAGGCGGAAAAACGATGGTGCTATACCTCCTGTTATACCATTATAATTCAAAAAGATGGTTAGGGACGCAATGGATATTGCTCATAAAGAAATCATGGTGAATGGTGGTAAAGCAGATGATCTCCCTATTATTTCTCCTGATGTATGCATTGTCAGTTATTACGATCTTGATGGGAAACTGGGTTTGCACCAAGACATTGACGAAAGTAATGAGAGTCTTTTGGCTGGTCTTCTTGTAGTATCCTTCTCCATTGGTGATTCGGCGGAATTCATTTTTAGGGAAGAGAGTGCTAAAGGTTTGGTTAAGAGAGTTGTGTTGGAATCAGGGGATGTCCTTATTTTTGGGGGTAAGTCTAGAGAAATTTATCATGGGATTAATGGTACCTACAAGGATACGTGTGACGATCCCAAAACCCCGTGACACGGTGTTAAGGCTAATCATTGGAATATAACACATTAATCATCATTAGCAGATCACAGATAATAGCATAAACAGAAAATAGAATAATTTACACACATATGACAGCGGAATCATATAGATATCATCACATTAGAGAAGCACAGTACAGGATACAACTTAGTGCATAATGATACATAATCAGTCACCATCGCCTGAGGCGGAATCATACATAAAGAGTACACAAAGGGAATATCAATCTACATCGCCAGTGGCGGAATCATAATATAGATACAATAATGGCGGAGAAAATCCAAGTCAGCACAGTGTAGTCAAGCCTCGCCATGAGCCAAAAGGTGCGTCAGAAACCTGTAACTAGGCTGCCAGTGTGAAAATGAGGGCACCCGAGTTTGCAAGGTGAAACAAACTACGAGTCAGTCATGGGACTGGTATGAGAGATCTACTCAACTTATTAACAACAATAATAAGGAAAATCAAAGGACCACGCCACTTTCGCGGAACGGGTTTACTCCAATGAGTGCTAGTGCATGAAATAAAATAAATGATTAAATCAATGCAATGCTTTTTATAAAATGAAGCCATTATAAGACCCAGGTCCCATCACACAATGCAACGCAAGCCGGAGGATAGAGTTTTCCCTTATAATGGCCAAAAATGCTTCATACGTATAAAACAAAAGTGTTTGATATTATTACTAGTGCATATATGTTTCAAAAGCAAATTCAATCATAAATATCAATCCTAGACGGCATGGGTACCATATATCATGTTGCCATAATAGTAATACAATCACATCCGCATATTTCATATTGGAAATTGGATTCCTTCATGAGTCGAGGCAAGGGGCAAGCTCCTCTCCGATTCGAGACACTCTAGCAAATGCCTCGGGACCGCACACAGCAATCCCCTGGATCCTCCAAGGCCGGTCCTCTCTTACTTTTGAGGATTGGCAATTCCTGAACACACGTTTCCCGGTTCTTACAGACCTATAATCGAGGCGCCTCGTATTCCAACAACCACACAGGTGAAAAGTAGATATAAATGTCAGGGCTGGGAGGTCACTGACACCACCATAGCTAGAAAGAAACGTCGTGCACTCCTTGGGTCCTTCTCTCGTTTTTGACTCATACCGAGGTGTGAGGCTCGCGAATTCACGTTACACACAAAGCTACGTCACACAGACCATGCTTTGATCATCAACCACAAGACTTTGCTTTGCAACAGAAGCCTTGATCTTATGCCACTTAGGCGTGCCACACAGGCAATCCACTCCATGCGACTGATTTCTGTCAATACATAACCTCTGAGCTCGTACGTCTCAGAGAAGGGCGTTAAGCAAGAGAATAAATTCTCTGCCGCCAAACAGATATATATTTAACAGAGATCAATCAACACAGAACAAAATCCAATGTCAGACACACAGTCCATTTACAAGTCCGTTCTGGGTCTGAACGAAACCGGAGGAACCAATTCCTCGCATATCCGTACAATCAACAGTATGTTTGGACGGCTACTACTTCAATTCCTTCATGGTAGCTACTCCAATCACGAGCATCAGTAGCGCCCATCCATCCAATGTGGAGATCGTCGGTCTTCAACCGTCTTCGACTCTTCGACTTCTCAACGTCGATCGATTATTTGAAATGAGATAAACTCGGCCTTTTCAAATAATCCACGTATATTTAGATTTTCAAATCAATTAATCACATGGTTGGACTATTCAACATCCACATTTCAGTTATTTAGTTATGATTTTCATGTCAAATACATTCAACCATCACATATCAAGCAAACACAACAAAATTGGTTTATTTCCACTCTATATTGTCTATAGTATTTTATAACGATATATCGTCATTTTTATTTAATTTAAAACGGCCATATTTAATAAAACGACGTTTCAGGTCGCGTCGATGCACTGGCGCTGCTTTTCGCTAATTTTGTTTTATACATATATGAAAATCTAACCGTTGGATCTTCACAAATTTTACATCATTAGGAAGGTGTTTTCAAAACGAATCCAACGGTTTCAGTTTTGGGAAAATCCGACGGTCGGATCTTCCACACTAACCATTTGAAGTTACGATTTCAATTTACGAACTGCAGCGTCGTTATTCGATTTAATTTAATTATATATATATATATATATAATCGTTTCTGGCGCTGTTTTTCTTCAGTTTTGAATTAAACATTCCAGACAATCCAACCGTCGGATCTTCACAAAGTTGGTGCCGTTGGAAAGATATTTCCAAGGCGAACCCAACGGTTGAGGTTTCGGGAAAATCCAATGGTCGGATTTCCCGTACTAGTCGTTTGAAATCACGGTTTCAAAACATGAACTGCACGTCCACGTTTCGTTTTAATCTATTTATATTTATATAGTTATATAAATATAGTTCCTTCAAAAATTCCTATATCGTTTCCACTTTAATTATTTCACTAACGCCCTTAAATTTTGGAAAATTTCGCCATAACCTCCTTTGTACGGGAGGGTCTGGGAAAAATTCCCAAATAGCCACACGGGCGTCTCATGTCAAAAAGAAAAAGAAAAAGCCAAGCGGCTAGCCAACAGGCTCATAAAATCATCACCCAAACAAAGCGGTAAATATGTACCTATTTGTCGGGCACAAAATTTTATTTCTCTTCTCTAGCCCCTTTGCTTTAACCTGTTCAATAGATATGCATGTACATATATACAATTTTTAACACTTATCATTTTCCATTCAATTTCATATTTGATTTGCTTTGGTTTAAAAACACCATTCATTCTAATGTTGCATGCATAGGCTAAAATCATATCATTAGCTAGTTAATGTATATTTCAACTCATGCACGTTTATTTGAACAAGTGGCTATTTTTAACACTTCACATTTCAAAGATGATAATTTTGGCGAACCTAAATAGATTTCAACACATGACTATTTTATTTAGTTCCTATGCATGTTAAAAATAATATTTCTTTCACAAATATTTATTTCAACGTTCGCATATCTTTAACATATCACAAATATGATAAAAATGATATTTTTATCGTTCAAAATATTTATTCAACCAATGGATGGTTTCAACACTTCATAGTTTCAATAAAAATGTAATTTTTATTGTTCGATCTTTTTATTCAACACATGAACTTTTCCACTACACACACTTCTCAACAAATGAGCATTTCCACACATGGACATTTTATTTAAGTTGTTCATATTGGAAAGATGAGATTTTTATTGTTGAAACTATTTATATAAGGCGAATATTTTTCATACTTCATATATAATAAAAATGTGATTTTTATTGTTTAAACACTTCGTTCATTCACAAACGAATTCAATTTTCACACAACACGTTTCAACACACAGACATTTCCACACATGGATATAGTTTCAACATATGGCTTTAATTTCAACGCATGAAAATAATTTCAACATATGGAAATAATTCTAACACACAAAGATTATTCAAAATTTCGGCAGCATAACGGCAGGGTAGTTAAAACTGGCACCGTCCCTAGTACGGCTCCTCGCTCTACCTTAAAACCTCGCAGCTTTTGACAATGGGGATTCATGCATCTAATTCGCACGCAGGCGGCATGTTTATTTTTATTTCCACAAATATTTCCAATTCATTTCAATCACCAATGGGTATTTTTCAACCACAACCAAACAATATCAACCACAAACAATTATTCAACCATTCTTATTTTTCATCCAATATTTCACACCAATTCACCACAATAAATATCGCCCATGGTTTGTGGACGAGGGGAGTATATATATATATATATATATATATATATATATATAATATGTATTTGCTATATTTCACTAGCATTTCAACACATATATCACTTATTCTATGCATGTAAAAATTCATACTTCGCTTATATAGCTTACACTACGTACGTACATGAGGTATACAACACGTATGTAATTTATATTTCGCTTATATAAATTATACACGACATTTTCCATTCAATTTCATATTAATTTAGATTTCTCACCTTGGTTTTCTGAGCGCTAAAAATCGATACGATGTGAGAAAAATCCGCAGCTTCTTCTATTGGATAGAGAGCTTCCTTGCGGTCTCGATGTTTCTTGTTTCATCGAATTTCGTCAATACACCAAAAAGATATGATTTTTCAAAGTGTAAAGATCAAAGAAAAACCCACTTTCATGAAGCTTCAAAACTAGGTTTACAGTTTTCGCGAAATCAGTGGCACGTGGGGACGATCGGGGAGTTGGACATGGAAGAGGGAAGAGAGGGCTTTAAATCGGTGGTGGTTTGGTGGCGTTCGGTGGTCGGTGGCGTTCAGGGCGGCGGCGGGAAGTGCTCGACTTCCTGGCGTCGATACGGGCGGAGGAGGCGACTGTGGGGGCGGCGGTAGGGTCGGATTTGAAGAGGGGGCTGAGACGCGTCGAATGGTGGCGGCGGCGAAGGCTGTAGGTGGCGGTAGCGGCGGCGACGGAGGAGAGAAGGTGGTGAACGGGTTTCGCCGTTGATCGGGGGGGTTTTCTTTGTTTTTGTTTTTTTTTAAATTTATGAATGGAAAATTCTGATTGGCCGAGGACTATATTAAATTTTTAAATAGTGTTTTCTAAAACGAACACCTTTTTAAACCCAACGACTGTCGCCCCTAGCTAAATACCCCATTCCGGACACAATGGGATATGTTTCGTAGGCCAATTCGACTGTTACAGTCAGTTATTTTTCAAATTAAAGTATAAAACATTTAATTTTTTACTCTGAACGCACATTTCAATTTGCCAGGGCCACAAACTGATTCGAAAAATTCCAGAAAAATAAATCTAGCTATGTTTTGACGCTACGGTCCCAACAAAACTAGTTTCGTCGAATTCTGAGGTCGTTTGAAAAATGGCCATTTTCTGGTCGATCCAATTTAACAGAAATCGACCAAACACATTTTCTTTTGCCACGCTCACATACTAGCTTCAAAAATTATGAAATTCGATACCTAGCAATAATTTGACATCCCGGACCCAGCAAAAGTGGTTTCGTCGAATTCCGAGGTCGTATGCAAAATATCAATTTTCCAGGGCTATATATTCTATATACCAACTCTTCTGAAAATTCATTCGGCCATAACTTTTGATTCCCGTTATGAAACTTCGATTTTTCAGATTCGTTAGAAAGGTATTGACTAACAGATTTAAATATTTTTGGTTTCGCTAAAATCCGTTATATTTTCCACCCTGCATAGTCGGTCAAAGTTTGAATTCAAATTTTCAAACCGACTCACTATTTCTAATTCACTATTTTATTGAAATATTCTATTTCAATTGTTCAAATTCCTTTGAAATAACCAATTTAAAAATTTTAAATTGGCTCATATTTTCCGGGTTATTACAATCTCCCCTACTTAAAACTTTTCGTCCTCGAAAAGGAAACAACAGTAAAGTAGGAAATAAAATGTAAATGCAAAGTATTGTAAAGGTACCTTTCACTGGAGTTAGTCAGAGATATCCACTCTGCATTTGGGGTAAGCTTGCTTAATGCTTTCCTCAGTTTCCCAAGTACAGTCTCTAGGATCACTGCTCCACTGCACTTTAACTAAATGAACCTTTTTGCTTCTAAGTTCTCTAGTTTCTTTGCCAACAATCTTTAATGGCTCTCTCCTGAGTGCTAGTTCTGGGGTTATCTCCACATCCCGTTGCGCTGCTTCTTCTACAACGAGATCCGGATCATGCACATGTCTCCTAAGTTGAGATACGTGAAATACATTGTGCACTCCAGGCAACCAATCTGGTAATTGAACCCTATAAGCAAGAGTTCCAATTCGCTCAAGTATAGGAAAGGGACCAATAAATCTCGGAGCCAACTTCCCAGTCTTGCCAAATCTGATTACTCCTCTCATCGGAGAAACCTTCAAATAAACATGATTACCAACAGCAAATGTCAAATCTCTCCTTAAAGAGTCTGCATAGCTTTTCTATCGGCTTTGGGCGGTTTTCAATCGCTTCTTGATGAAGTCCACTTTATCTGATGCTTCTCTAATCATATCGGGTCCTAATACAAGTCTGTTGCCAGGTTCTACCCAACATGCTGGAGATCTGCAGGGTCTGCCATATAATGCTTCAAACGGCGACATTCTCAAACTTGCTTGATAGCTATTATTATAAGAGTATTCTGCCAAATGCAAATGATCTTCCCATGACCCACCAAAATCGATTATACAAGCCCGCAATAAATCTTCTAGAATTCTATTCACCCGCTCAGTTTGGCCATCTGTTTGAGGGTGATAAGCGGTGCTCATATTCAGTTTTGTTCCCAATTCTGTCTGGAAAGCCTCCCAGAACTTGCTAGTAAATAGGGGATCTCTATCACTGACTATGCTGATGGGAATTCCATGCAGCTTAACAATTTCTCTGAAATATATCTGGGCTAGACTTTGGGCAGTTCTATTGGACCTGACAGGTATAAAATGGGCAGTCTTCGTGAAGCGATCTACGATTACCCAAATGCTGTCATTGCCTTTCTTGGTTCGCGGCAAACCATCTATGAAATCCATGGAAATCTGTTCCCATTTCCAGCCTGGGACTTCCAACGGTTGCAACAGTCCAGCTAGCTTTTGTTGGTCACTCTTGACCAATTGACAAGTAGGACATCTACTGACATACAAAGAAATATCCCTTTTCATTGCCTTCCACTAGAAAGTGCGTTTGATATCATTGTACATTTTACTCACCCCGGGATGGATGCAAAATTTGGATTTATGGCATTCGTCCAGCACTTCTCTTTTGAGCTCAGGAAGGTTGGGAACACAAATTCTCCCATTCAACCTCAGAACTCCTTCTTTATTTACTTGGAAGCTTGAGGGTTCTCCTTTCTGGATTCTTTCTTCGATCTTTTTAATGAAATAATCATTCTTCTGGAGAGCACATGTCTTATCGATCAAGCTAGGTGTAATTATAAGATGGGCAACTATTGCGGTTTTTCTACTAAGTGCATCCGCTACAACGTTAGCCTTCCCCGGCGTATACAGGATATCAAGATCATACGCTGCAAGAAATTCTAGCCAACGCTGCTGTCTCAGATTTAGATCTTTCTGGGTATATAAATACTTCAACGATTGATGATCGGTGTACAGTATAAATTTCTCGCCCAATAAATAATGCCTCCAGATTTTCAAGGCAAAAACGATGGCTAGCAACTCAAGATCATGAGTCACATAATTCTTCTCATGCGGTTTCAGTTGGCGGCTTGCATAAGCGACTACTTGGCCTCTCTGCATTAACACTGCACCAAGACCTCTAATAGAAGCATCTGTCCAAACCGTTAAATCCTGATTGCCATCAATAATAGTTAACACTGGAGCGGTTGTCAGCTTCGATTTCAATTCCTGGAAAGCTTCTTCACAGTCGGAAGTCCACTTAAACTTCTCATGTTTCTTTGTGAGCTTCGTTAACGGACCGGATATCTTCGAAAAATCCTTAATGAACTTTCGATAATAACTAGCCAACCCCATAAAACTTCTAACTTCTGTGGGAGTAGTGGGTTGTTTCCAGTCTTGAATCGCTGTTATTTTGCTTGGGTCAACAGAAATTCCTTTCTCTGACACGACATGGCCAAGAAATTTGACTTCTTCTTGCCAGAAGACACATTTAGAGAATTTGGCTTTGAAGACGTTCTTCCTTAGAATCTCCAATACTTGTTCTAAGTGTTTTTCATGCTCGGGTTTTGATTTGGAGTAGATTAAAATATCATCGATGAATACGAGGACAAATTTATTCAGAACTCCCCTGAACACTCTATTCATTAGATCGACAAAGTATGCTGGAGCGTTGCATAGGCCAAACGGCATTACTAACCATTCATAAAATATGTCTGGACCTCTGAAAGCTGTCAAAGGAACACACTCTTCCGCTATTCTCAATTGATGAAAACCTGTAGCTAGGTCCATTCGGGAAAATACTTTCGCCCCATTCAATTGGTCTAGCAAATCGTCAATGCGGGGTAATGGATATATTTATTTTTGAGCGTCTGTTTGTTGAGGTCTCGGTAATCAACGCATAATCGAAGAGTACCGTCTGACTTTGGGACAAACACAACAGCTGACCCCAATTAGAAAAACTCGGTCTGATTAGACCTTTCCACAACAGTTGACGAGTTTGATCGCCTAATTCTTCTTTTTCTTTCGGAGTCATTCTGCGAATTGGATGCACCACTGGTCTGGCATTAGGAATTAGATCGATTCGGAATTCTATTTCTCTTTGCGGAGGTAAGTTTTCAACTTCTTCAAACACATCCGCATAGTTGCTAACAATCGGAATCTTTTCCATGGAAGTGGGGATAAGTTCTAATGCTGACCAAAATTCTTCTCTATTCGGATTCGAACCATGACAGGGTATATATATATGTCCAAGCTCCGTTCGGATTTTAACAATCCTTTCCGCATACTTTACCTCGGCTTCGTATTTCGTTAACCAATCCAGCCCGAGAATAATATCGAATTCGGGAAAATCCATAACGATTAAATCAAATGGAAACTTGTAGAAAGAATAAGAGATCGGCACTCTACAGTATGAACCGAGAGTAATAGGACCCCCTATCGGGTTATGAACTTCAACCGATTCTTTAAGCTTTCGCTGTTTTAACTTTAATTTGTGCACTGTGTTTCTAGCAATAAAACTACGTGATGCACCTGTGTCAAACAATACAGAAATAGCAATATTTTTAATTGTAAGGGTACCTCCCAAAACATCAGGTTTACCTGCTCCATCGGAAGCAGCTGGCAGGCTAGACCCATCATAGACATGAGCTACTGTAGCTTTCTTCAGCAAAGGACAGTCTTTGACTAGATGATCGGTCTTGCGACAGTTGAAGCACGAGCGAGGGTTCTGAGAGCCTTGGCTCGAGCCTTGAGAATTCGTCTTCTGTCTCTTCGGAGTTGTGCAGATGTTTGAGTAGTGCCTCGGCTTACCACAGTTAAATCAATTTCCTCTTGGCGGCTTGCCAGTCTGAGGTTTTGAAGATGCTGCTTGGCTTGACTCGCCTTGATTTACAGCAAGCTTACGCTTGTTTCCGGCTTGGCTTCTAGCGCGATCCTGATCCAGATGCCTTTGATCAAGGTCTTCATAGTTGCATGTCATTTCCACCAGCTCGTTGAATTCCAGCTTGACATGGGCCATGGCTCTATCATGATATTGTCGTCTTAGTCCAAGGATAAACCTCTTATTTTTGGATTTCGCAGTGGCGACGAGCTCTGGAGCATAGGGTGACAACATTGTAAATTTGTTCAGATAATCTTGCACGGAAAGATCCCCTTGCTGGAGATTGGCGAAGTCATCATGCATTCTTTCTAGAGCTTGTTCTGGGACATATTTCTCCTTGAATAGTTCTTTGAATCCATCCCATGTTCTTCCAGCTTCTCTATTCCCGGCGGTAAGAGATTCCCACCATAATTCAGCTTGTTCCTGCATAAGCCAGGCGCCCATAATAGCTTTGTCTTCGTCTCCAAGCCTTAGGCCTTCAAGAATTTTCTCGCATGTTTTGAGCCATGCAAGGGCCTCTATTACGGTGCCAGTTCCCGAGAAGGTCTTGCCTCCTAAGTTCTTATATCTCTTAGCTACACGGTCAAGCTCGAAGTAATGAGCTGCCGGAGGTTGTATCAAAGGTCCTTCTTGAGCTGGGACTTCTCCCCTTCCTCGGCCTCGGCCGGCACGGCCTCCTCTAGCGGCGGCTGCTCTGGTAGCTATTTGTCAAATTCTGTATAAGCAACGAAAAAGTCAGCTAACAGAAATGATAGTCTATTGCATAGTTAAGCAGAAAATTTACGGAAAGATAACGATGGACTGATCAATTGTTTTTGCTATTCTGCTCGGCTCATTCTAGGACTTTACTAGTCCTATCTCTAATGAGTGACTCGCCTTAGAATACTACTGATTCTATTTTGACGAAGTGTTTAATGTGTTAGACTCCAGAACTAAGGTTAACCAAAGCTCTGATACCAGCTGTGACGATCCCAAAACCTCGTGACACGGTGTTAAGGATAATCATTGGAATATAACACATTAATCATCATTAGCAGATCACAGATAATAGCATAAATAGAAAATAGAATAATTTACACACATATTATAGCGGAATCATATAGATATCATCACATCAGAGAAGCACAGTACAAGATACAACTTAGTGCATAATGATACATAATCAGTCACCATCGCCCGAGGCGGAATCATACATAAAGAGTACACAAAAGGAATATCAGTCTACATCGCCAGTGGCGGAATCATAATATAGATACAATAATGGCGGAGAAAATCCAAGTCAGCACAGTGTAGTCAAGCCTCGCCATGAGCCAAAAGGTGCGTCAGAAACCTGTAACTAGGCTGCCCGTGTGAAAATGAGGGCACCCGAGTTTGCAAGGTGAAACAAACTACGAGTCAGTCATGGGACTGGTATGAGAGATCTACTCAACTTATTAACAACAATAATAAGGCAAATCAAAGGACCATGCCACTTTCGCGGAACGGGTTTACTCCAATGAGTGCTAGTGCATGAAATAAAATAAATGATTAAATCAACCTAATGCTTTTTATAAAATGAAGCCATTATAAGACCCAGGTCCCATCACACAATGCGACGCAAGCCGGAGGATAGAGTTTTCCCTTATAATGGCCAAAAATGCTTCATACGTATAAAACAAAAGTGTTTGATATTATTACTAGTGCATATATGTTTCAAAAGCAAATTCAATCATAAATATCAATCCTAGACGGCATGGGTACCATATATCATGTCGCCATACTAGTAATACAATCGCATCCGCATATTTCGTATTGGAAATTGGATTCCTTCATGAGTCGAGGCAAGGGGCAAGCTCCTCTCCGATTCGAGACACTCTAGCAAATGCCTCGGGACCGCACACAGCAATCCCCTTGATCCTCCAAGGTCGGTCCTCTCTTACTTTTGAGGATTGGCAATTCCTGAACACACGTTTCCCGGTCCTTACAAACCTATAATCGAGGCGCCTCGTATTCCAACAACCACACAGGTGAAAAGTAGATATAAATGTCAGGGCTGGGAGGTCACTGACACCACCATAGCTAGAAAGAAACGTCGTGCACTCCTTGGGTCCTTCTCCCGTTTTTGACTCATACCGAGGTGTGAGGCTCGCGAATTCACGTTACACACAAAGCTACGTCACACAGACCATGCTTTGATCATCAACCACAAGACTTTGCTTTGCAACAGAAGCCTTGATCTTATGCCACTTAGGCGTGCCACACAGGCAATCCACTCCATGCGACTGATTTCTATCAATACATAACCTTTGAGCTCGTACGTCTCAATTCTCATAAGATGTTACAATCCAAGTCCATGCTTATACAAATAATCTAATCCAATAATCCCAAATTTAACATGATAATAGAATCAAGTCACTGGCATAGATTAATATTATAAAACATAATAAACATCATACTTAATAATTCTCAATTCAACATGATAATAGAATCAAATCACAAACGTATATTAATAACATAACGAGTATCGTACTATTATCATTTCATCGCAACACATGATATTCATATTAATTCGCATTCTAAAAATGTAGCTAAACTTACAATCGTAGACGGTCTTGTTTTCTGGGTTCTGAAATTCTGAATTTGCAAAGCTTTCCTTTAGGAAGACGTTGCTTTGATTCTAATTTGTTGTTGCTTTTTGATCTTTTAGTTTGTATTCGCTATGTTGTTCGTCTCTTTCAAGTGGAGGCTCCCTCTAGTTCTCAGCAGACAGCATGGTGACTCCAATTCTTATTCTTTTTTTTTTGTGAATTTTTAGTTTGAGACCTAGGGTCTTTTTATAGAGTTGCAAGTTAATTTGAGCCGTCGATGAAGCTAGGGTTAACCAGAGCCGTCCGTTGTAAAGAGAAGCCAATTATGTTCACCATTTCTTTCTTAATGTACAATTACTATTATTTTTCAATCCATATAAATACATACGCATTAGATACATCTCCCCTTTACACATTTATTATTATTTTTGTATGCACATTAGATACATCTCCCCTTTACACATTTATTATTATTCTTGTATGCACATTAGATACATCTCCCCTTTACACATTTATTATTATTCTTGTATTAGCAACTTTAGTGTTAACAGAAATACGGGGTGTTACACAGGTCAACCTCCAGGTCGACCCCTTGGTCGACCTGGGTTCTGGGCGGGAACTTTCCAGCCCAGCCCAGGTGTAAGGTTTGAATTTTGAAACCTTGAATTTGAATTCGGGCTGGTTTTTATTTCAAATTCCTAAAACTTCTAAGTGCCATAACTTCTCCATACAGAGTCCGATTTACGCAAACTCGGACTCTATCTCAAGAAGAATTCTGAGACGAACGCAATGGCGTAACCCGTTTCCCTTAATTCTTCTCTTAAAATTAAATATACTATGTTTTATTACTTTAATGTTTACAGAAAAATACGGGGTGTTAAAAAGCAGGTCTCTGCTTATGAAGTTACATGTTTTTCACAAATTTTTAGCGCTGTTGTATAAAAAAATCTAAAGGTTGCAAATATTCAAGTGAGTAATCTGGAAAAAAACCTTAAAAATCAGCAAATATAGTGAATAATTGTTGATATATCAAAAATAATTCACTGTAATTGCTGATATGTCAGAAACAATGTTAAAAATTAAATTAATCTGAATGGTTGCTGATATATCAGCAATTATTTTATATAATTGCTGAGTTGATGAATACTTATTGATATGTCAACAATGATAGTGTATAATTAATGATATATCAGCAAGTGTTTAAAACTTGATGAGAAACCGAACTAATTGAAGGAGAAATGAAAATTGCTACAAAATTTGCAATTATTACAATATATTGCTGATAATTCGGCAATGTTTTTGCAGTTGATGCAAATACTTGCAAAAGTTGTTGAAATATCAACAACAATTGCAAATAATTGCATTATTTGCTGCAATACATTGGAGTTTTCTATGTTTTGTTTTTGACTCTTTTTTGCAGTTTTAATGCACGAAAATGATGATTATTATCGGTTGAATTTAATTTTGAATTTTCGTGACTTTTTTTTGATGATTTTTAAAAAACAGGGATCAATGTATAAAATTTTAAGATAGGGAGTTTTTGTATATTTTTAAACCTATTTTGGACCTGAGACAAACTTATCCATATTAAAATATCACACTAAATTTTGGTTTTTTGGGCTAAAATTGAAGTTCGTGTCTGGTCTATGACAATAAATAAAAAAATATAGTTATTGTAATCTCCTCCTACTATTTCAATAGTCAACCCCTCTTCTATAATTTCTTAAATTTACCATAAAAAAATTGCTAAATCGAACAACCCATACAATTTGAGCCATATCCTAAGTCACTTGAACAATAGACTTTTAATATATATTAATAACTTTTTTTCTATTTCTATGCAAGTTAATAAGCTTATTTTATTTTGATTAACCATGATGCTTTTTTTTCTTATTTGTAAACCGAAGAATTAAAATGAATTTTGTCTATCATTTAACATTTTGTGTGTTATATAACCATGCCTTATATTCAAACATGTTCTATAATATTTAGGATTTTCGTGTTCGCCATTTTTTAACATGCATGTTACTTGTAAATTATGCATTTCATGCTCCTACTTTTGTGTAATTATTTAATGTTTTAGATATTTTTTATGCTTTATCTTTAACGATAATTCATATTAATGAATTATAAGTTATAAGCTATAATCTATTTTTATTGTGTTATTTTTTAATTTAAGCGTATTATGATTATAAATATTCTTTCATAGAGTAAAAATAATGAGTGATTCTGCAAAATAAGTTTAAGATATTATTGTTGTTGTAGCATTCATAAAATCTATTGTGTAAGTATATAAATTTTTAACATGTGATATACCCAAGGTTGTTTTGGTATGAGATTTTAAGACCCGAGATGGAACACCGAGACAAACTCCAGAGTTGGACTCATCTCATCCAAGATCTTCTCTAATAGGAGGTTGATTTTTCAAAATCCTTAAGAAAAAATATAACCTAATCCATAATTTAAAACCTTGATTAATATATGTACCATATTAAATAATAAGTTACATGAGATGAATATTTGGTTATAAATTGGTTGTAGAACTTGGAACACCACATACACCAGGTCAGTATACGTGCTATATTTGATCAAGGTTGATTAGTGTACAATAACCATGAAATTTTGAAATTTGTAATTGAAGATTACTTCATTTTGAATATAACTAATAAAAAAGGGCACGTATTAAATAAATACATGGGTAAAATAAAGGATATGATATGGTTTAGGCAGTTTAGTAAAACTGTTTTTTGTATAATAGACAGATTCGGGTTAAGATATGCATTGGACGATAATTCTGTTATAACACTAACATCATAGTATATATATATATATAATAAATGGACTTCACTTACTTGGATATATGTCTAACACTCCGCCATTTCCTTTTACCTATAATATCCAAGTTAATGGTGATCAATAAGATAGCGGATCCAAACATGGGAACTTATAAATATTGTTTATATTATGTTATGAACAAGTTGAAATATAATTATGAAGTGTAGTGTGGTTTGGATTTTGTATTAGTAGATATGCAATTATGTGTCTGATATCAGTATATAAATAAAAGTTTTCTTATTTTAAATGATACTTGTATTTTATTCCTTCCATCCTGACTATTGAAAGTGATGGATAGTTTTTTTTCTATTTGGGTAATAATCTTTCTTTGAATATCAACATGTATCACATAACGACTCATTATTTTCAAAATTTATGTACATATTTGTTTCAAGGGAAAATTTTAAAAAAAATATTAGATCTAAGGACAAGAAAATTTTGCTATGTAAATCAAGGATAACTTTCATGTTTTAATTGAAAAAAGTCCAAATATTTTAAACTAAGGACATGTGTTAGCATTTCACAAGTAATAAAAATTAATACAAAAATATTTTCCTATGATTATAAGATTAAAAATTAATTATGAAATGTTTTTTTTGTATATATGGAAGAAAAAGCAATATAAGAAAGTTCAGATTGGAAAGCTAAATGCATGTAGCTTTGTTATTTATAGTATAGCTTTTTAATGGTGTAAATGGGATTAGCTTTAAAATGACTTAATTCTGTATTTGGATAATATAAAATAAAGCAATATTTTTAAATTATAACGCTGTATTCATTTAGCTTTCCAAGCTGATTATTTTTATATGTTTATAATACAATAAATTGACTAAAATAATTTTAAAATCATATTTTTTCTTTCAATTTTGAGTGTTGTTTTTTATTTTATAAATTAATTCATTAATGATGAGAGTTAATGTGAACTTCATGTTGCATAATAGAATTTGTCCTTTCTCCTTAATTTAATTATTAAACTTAGTTATCCTTTCATCTAATTTATTTTGAAACGTGTTCTTAAAACTAAATATCCCAAAATTGATTGTATGATTACGGGGTTGAAAATAGCGGGCTATTAAAATATGTGTGTTTGTATATGTATAAGTGTGTGTATAGACACACATATTCATAAAACATACTTACATATATATGTAGCTAGCTCTAGTGCTGTAAGCCTATTAGGTGGAGTGGACGGAACACTATAAACACTGTAGGTGGTGGACGGTCCGCCTTAAAAACCGAATTAGCTGATTGTAACCACATTCACCTGTACTATACTGTATTTTTATTATTGGTTATAATAGAAAAGTGTTACGGATCACTATAAAAACCGGGTGGCCTTGCCAAAAAAAAAATGAATGATTTGTACCAAAATTAGCGCAAAAGCCCCTATAGATTAGAGAATAAAACAACTAAACAAATTGAAACGAAAATGGGCAACGACAATACAAAATGATTTATTACTCTGCTAAACCCTATCCTACATCCACTTAATATTTTTTAATTATTTCTGCAAAGTATAAATGTATGATTTTATGAAGCTTTAGTCCTGAATAAGCGATGTTCAAAAAAATTCAATAAATGTTCAAAATTTTAGAATGCAAAAGATCCTAAAATATTATATCTTATCCTTTATTTATAATGAAGAATAGCTAATTTATCTTCATCATGTTCTATAAGTATTCTCCATGCCTTAAAGAAGCTTGCCTGAAGAGAACATGGTCAGATTAGCAGGTTGCCGCTCAACTTGGTATTGAGTTAACCACATTGGATTGGTATTGGTCTAAAATGAAAGTGAAGTGATAATTTTATTTTTATAAATTTATGATGATCCATATTTTTTGGTTTTTATCTTTGGATTTTGATTAAGTTGGGGTTAGCTTGATTTTTGAATTGTTACTTCAGTTTTACGATGACCCAAGAACCCTTATATTTCTCTCTTTGGACTTGCTAATCTTGCATGTGTTGGTTGAAGTGTCTTCACCCTTAACTAGGCCTCATAGATCACATTGCTTACCTTTATTTCTTAATCTTTTATGGGTTTGGACTATGCTTTGTTTTTGACAAGCCCACTGGATCAATATCGACCCAGACCTTTCAGGTGGTACTGATCCAATACATGGACTTGGAATTAGTACTCTAAAATGTGTCTATCTGTTTCCCCTAATAAGTAGACGGTTGTTCAAATTTTAGGAAAATTAATGGATAAATATCTGAGGCTCATTTAGAACTTGAAATCAATCATTATCTTTTTTGAATTTTGATTCATTATCTAACTTTACAAGCATTTTGAACTATCCAAGTATGGCTTGGTTTTACAAAGTCAGGTATTTCTCCTTCCCTCGAGGTATACCTTACATTAACAAGATATACTTTGGATCAAGACAAATTATCGACTTCAAACATTATTCTAATCAAATATTTCTTCAAAGTAGTGTGCCTTCTCTAGAACATCATGCTATTTTCAATAATTCAAGATTCATATTTGTATACTGATATTAAAGCTAAAGCACGTTATTCGAGTTCACTATTTGGATCCTAAAATCCTTCGGTAATCTTTTCTTTGAATTGATCAGGTAGGATTCCTTCATTTGGAATTTCATCTAATTGTGCATTGCACTTCTTTTTTTTATCACCATGTTTACTGTTTCATTTTTTTCCTTATTATTGTTTTTTTTAACTTCATATCGATCTGTAACACCCCGGAATTTGGAGTTAGCTAAATTAGTTATTTAATTTGTGACAACTCGAAACCCCGTACCGATGGTGGCAAGGGTAATGTTTGGAATATAACACATAATTACATAACAGAATTAAATAAATACACCAGGTAATGTATAACTAATACACCGGATAAACACAATCATCAGAGTTACACAGTATACAGGATCATACTTAGTACAAATACAGTTCAGCTATACATAAATGTCTACAGTGGAAAACAAACGTAAAATGTACAATAGGAGCGGAACAGCATAAAAAGAGATAAATGATAGAATCCATCTTCATCTCCAGCTATCCAGAAAGAGCCAGCTAAAACCTGAATACAAGGTTGCCCGTGTAGAAAGAGGGGCACCCGAGTTTTCAAGTGAAACAAACTACGAGTCAGTCATGGGACTGGTATGAGAAATCTACTTAACACATACAATTGGCTAATCACAGGACCACGCCACTTTTGTGGAACAGGTTTACTCCATTGGATTGCCAGTGCTTTAAAACAAATAATTCATTTAAACATCACAATGCTTTTTTTAAAAATGAAGCCATTATAAGACTCAGTTCCCATCACATAAGGCACCGCAAACCGGAGGATAGAGTTTTACCTTATAATGGCCAAAATAAGCTTGATACGAATAAAACAAAAGCATTTGATATTATTACTAGTGTTTATGGGTTTCGGAAACAATTTCAATCATAACTATCAATCATAGACGGCATGGGTACCATATATCATGTCCCCATATATATATATATATATATATATATATATATATATATATACACACACACACAATCAAAACCGCACAGTCACGTATTTGAAAATTGGATTTCCGTCAAGAACCAAGGCAAAAGATAGTCCTTACCGACTTCAAGACTCTCTAGCCCGAGCCTTAGGACCCAGACTCAGGTAGGCCCTTGGAACGACAGGGCCAGTCCATTGATGTGGATTAAAATTCCTGAACACTGCGTTTCTCCGCCCTTTGGGGTGTAAATGAGCCAACGAATGACTCCATCGGTCCTGGATCGACCGATATAACCGAGGCGCCTCGCAACAGCAACAACCACATAGGTGAAGATAATATAAATGTCGGGCAGTTCAAGCACCGACACCACCTCTAACTAGAAAGAAACGCATGTCCTACCTGAGGTCCTCTCCAGTTTCTGGTTCATACCGGGGTGTAAGGTTCGATAATTCACATTATACACAAAGCTACGCCATACAGGCGGTGCTTTGATCATCAACCACAAGACTTTGCTTTTCAACAGAAGCCTTGATCACTTCATCTTAGCATGCCACACAGGCGATTCACACCATGCAACTGATGGCTATCAATCACACAGAACGAATTCCAATGTCAGACACACAGTCCATTTGCAAGTCCATTCTGGGTCTGAACGAAACTGGAGGCACTATATACCTCGCATACCCATTGATCTACACGTACGTCTGGACGGTCACCACTCATTATCCATATTTCGGGATGCCTCCCAATCAGGACATCAGTTACAATCCAAACGAGGTGAAGGTTTCCGGTCTTCAACCACCGTCTTCATCTTTGATTTCATATCGTCGATTCAATTATTCAGAATAGGTTAAACCCGGTCTTTCTGAGCAACCCGCCTATATAATAAATAAGTGCTACACAAACACACATACGCCTTATTCAAATTCATTAGTCACTAACCGTAAATTAGTAAGAGAACGATTTCCCAAATATTAACCCCGAAGGCCGAAACCAACATCAGATCAAAACCCAGGGAACCATTCGACTCAGTTAATCTTCAGTTAATTCCTAAATTTCACATTCCATATCATTTATAATATTTTATAACGATTTATCACTATTTTTATTTATTTAAAAATAGCCAATTTATTCAAACGACGCTTCAAGCCATAACGCGGCCATGGCGCTGTTTTTCTTCAGATTTGATTTACATATATCTGAAAATCTAACAGTTGGATCTTCACAAAATTTATATTACTAGAAAGACATTTTCAAAACAAATCCAAGGGTTCCAGTTTTGGGAAAATCCAACGGTCGGATCTCCCGGTACAATCGTTTGAAGTTTCGATTTCAAATTACGAACTGCAGCGTCGTTATTCGATTTAATTTAATTATATATATATAATCGATTCTTGCACTATTTTTCTTCAGATTTGAATTAAACATTCTAGACTATCCAACCGTTGGATCTTTACAAAGTTGGTGTCATTGGAAAGGTATTTCCAAAGTGAACCCAAAGGTTTCGATTTCGGGAAAATCCGATGGTCGGATCTCCCGCACTAATCGTTTGAAATCACGGTTTCAAAATACGAACTGCAGCTTCGTTATTCGATTTATTTAAATTATATTTATATATATATATATATATATATAAATGTAATCGATTCTTCGATTTCAAGACCATATTCTTTTCATACCATTGATAAAAATGATATTTTTATCCAACTGACTTTTATTTCAACACTTCACTATTTTTAACAATTCATGTATATGATAAAAATGTGATTTTCATTGTAAAACTATTTATTTCAAAACACGACAATTTTATATAGTTCATATAGATGATAAAAATATGATTTTTATTATAAAACAATTTATTTCAAAACACAAATACCATTCAACACATGAATTTCTATTCAACGAATGAATTTCTACTCAACACATGAAGGTTTTCTATAGTTTGTATATATATAGTAAAAATGTTATTTTTATTGCAAAACAATTTATTTCAAAACACGACTATTTTATATAGTTCATATAGATGATAAAAATATGATTTTTATGATAAAACAATTTATTTCAAACACGAATACCATTCAACACATGAATTTCTATTCAACGAATGAATTTCTATTCAACACACGAATATAGTTTCAACACATGAAAGTAATTCTAACACATGAATATTATTCAAAATTTCGGCAGCATAACAGCAGGGTAGTTAAAACCGGGATCGTTCATAGTACGGCTCCTCGCTCTACCTTAAAGCCTCGCAGCTTTTGACAATGGGGATTTCATGCATCTATTTCGCACGCAGACGGCATGTATATTTTTTTCATTTCCACAAACTAATCCTATGTGGTTTCAACCAAATAATTCTCAACTACAAATGGGTATTTTTCAACCAGAATCGATCAATTTCAACCAAAAACAATTCAAATCAACCATACATGAGGTGTACATGAGGTGTACAACGCTTATACATGAGGTGTACAACGCTTATATAACTCATACATCGACTATATAGTTTATACATCGTCGTTTTCCATATCGTTTATAATTTAGAAATCTCACATTGGGTTCCACTCCACCAAAAATATCAGAAGGCTCAGAAAAATATGCGGTCTTGTCTAGAATGTAGAAGACGTCCACACGAGTCCACTGTCTCTTGTTTCACTGAATTTCGTCAAGAAACGAAAAAGATATGATTTTTACAGTGAAATCAAAAACCGTAGCGCTTTAAACTGATATAATATAGTTTAAAATAGTTTCAGCCATTACATTTCAAAGTTGTTCAAAACTAGGTCTTTGATTTTCGCGCAAACCGTGCAACGATAGAAGGATCGGCTTGTACCACTTGGGAGATCTTGGAGAGGGCTTCAGGCACGTCGGGGTGTTGGCCAGATCGACGGTCGGAATCGGGTGGGGCGGCGGCGGAAAGGTCTGAACTTTGAGGGGTCAGTTCGCACGAAACACGAGATGAGGAGGAGCGAGACTGGTCTTGATTTGAAGAGAGAGGAGAGGGCTTTCGTTTTTGGGTGGTGGCACGGTCTATCGTGGAGCGAGGCGGCGGGAAAATGGCAGGGAAGTTTTGAGGAGGTTTCCTCCGTATATCTCGATTGCGAGGGAGAGAGAAAAGAGAGAGAGAGAGAGAGATGAGGTGGCCCAATGAATTTTTTTTATATTTATAAATTTTAAAATCCGAAAATACCCCTTGCCACACACAAACACCAATCCAAACCCAACGACTGTCGTCTCTAGCGTTTTACCCCAATTTCGAACACAATGGGATATGTTTCGTAGGCCCATTCGACCGTTTCAGTCAGTTTTCCTTCAAATTAAAATATAAAACATTCAATATTCGATTTGAACGGACATTTCAATTTGCCGGGGCCATATATTGATTCTAAAAATTCTCAAAAAATAAATCTAGCTATGTTTTGACGATACGGTCCCAACAAAACTAGTTTTGTCGAATTCTGAGACCGTTTGAAAAATGGCCCATTTCTGGTCGATCCAATTTAACTATAATTGACCAAAACACGTTTTCCTTTGCCACGCTCACATATTAACTTCAAAAATTATGAAATTTGAAACCTAGCAATAATTTGACATCCCGGATCCAACAAAAATGGTTTCGTTGAATTCTGAGGTCGTTTGCAAAATGGCCAATTTCACGGGCTATTTAAACTCTATAGCGACCTTTCTGAAAATTGATTTGGCCATAACTTTTGCTTCCCGCTATGAAACTTCGATTTTTCAGATTCGTTAGAAAGATATTCACTAGAAGATTTAAATATTTTTGGTTTCACACAATTCCGTTTTGTTTTGCACCCAGTTCAACCAGTCAAAGTTTGAAATGAAAATTTGAAACTGCCGCGCCATTTCAGGCCTTGTTTATAATTAGAAATAATTATATTCATTTTCAATTGTCGATTCAAACTTACTTTTCATCATTATTATTTAAAATATTTTTTTTAAATATTTAAAATCCACTAAAATATCCAATTTAAAAATTTTAAATTGGTTCAAATTTTCCGGGTCGTTACAATCTCCCCCACTTAAAACTTTCATCCCCGAAAAGGAACAAAGTCGAAAGTGGTTTGATTAATCAACTCTAGTCCAATCTGGCTTCCATTCTCCAACTTTTCAGTTTTTGAGAATATTCAAATTCTTCAAAAATTTGGCTAACACCCGGAATTTTCGCTATAACCTCCTTTGTACGGGGAGGGGTTTAGAAATTTATTGGGCCGTATTTGGTACCCAATAAATCCTGTAAAGCATACACATATTTATAGTGACATACTCTGGTGTTTACAGGGGAGCGTGTATAGATAATAACTCCGGAGAATAAATTCTCGTCACCCTGTCAAAGCCTGTGGGGGTGTGTATTTTTAATTGCTCCAGAGAATAAATTCTCGTCTCCTCGTCCCGTGTGGGAAATAAATAATCCATGTGCCGTATCTAATAACTAGAGAGACGTGATTATTGTCAACTCCAGACCCGTGTGGGTTTTTTTTATTAATCTGGCAATTTATCGTTACAATTTATATGGTCCATATCAGTCATCAGTTCAACCTATAATATATAGTCATCGCCATAAAAGCCTCTCGCTCGTATGGTAAATATTCCACCTTATCACACAAGCTCCAAATGCTTATGTGGTATATGATGAAGTATGCCTATCTTCAAGAAGTATGCCATGTAGTGTAGTTCAAAATCAATTGTTACTATCCTATGGCGATATTTATTATTACACACAGAACAACAAGCACTCCGCATCCAATGGCATTTATAGGAGTTGATATAATAATATTTCACATCCAACTCATTAAAGTTTACCTATTTGTCGGGCACGCAAATAAGATCTTTACTCAACAGCTAATCCCTTTACCTGTTCAAACATATATGATGCACATGTATATATTTCTATCTATTTTTAAATCGGTTCAGTGTGTGATTTAATTGAATAAATTCTACCATTCATTCTCTTATTGATTAAATTAACTATCGTTCTAATAATTTAATTGATCAAATCTACTATCACACAACACAAACAACAATCAAATTGTTTTAAACTTTTCAAAAATATACCAATCAATTCCTATACTCTTTTAAAATCATTCAGACTATAGAATTAATAGTTTACATTCATGAAAGAAAATAACAACGAAGCAGAGAACATATTAGAAATTTCAAAATATGGTAAATGTACCTTGCACCAGAGTCAATCAGAGATATCCACTCGGCACTTAGGATAGGCTTTCTGAATGCTCTCCTCAGTTTCCCAAGTACAATCTCGCGGATCTCCACTCCATTGCACTTTGACTAAGTGAACCTTCTTGTTCCTCAGCTCTTTGGTTTCTTTACCAATGATTTTTAGAGGCTCTCTTCTCACAGCCAATTCTGGAGTAATTTCAATATCCTGTTGCGCTGGTTCTTCCACGATCAAGTCTGGATCATGAACGTGCTTTCGAAGTTGAGATATGTGAAATACATTATTCACTCCAGGCAGCCAATCAGGTAATTTAACTATATAAGCGAGGGTTCCAATCCGTTCAAGAATAGGAAACAAACCAATGAATTTGGGTGCCAATTTCCCTGTTTTACCGAGCCTGATAACTCCTCTCATCGGTGATACTTTCAAATATACATAGTCGCCAACAACAAATGGTATATCTCTTCTTCTCTTATCGGCCTAGCTTTTCTGTCGGCTTTGAGCGGCGAGTAGTTATTTCTTAACGAAATCGACTTTGTCAGCAGCTTCTCGGATCATATCAGGTCCCAATACAAGCCTATTACCAGGTTCGACCCAACAAGCAAGAGATCGGCACGGTCTACCATACTATGCTTCGAATGGTGACATTGTCAGGCTCGCTTGGTAGCTGTTGTTATATGAGAACTCAGCTAAATGCAGATGGTCTTCCCATGATCCACCAAAGTCAAGAACACAAGCCCGCAATAGACCTTCTAGTATACGATTCACCCTCTCCGTTTGACCATCTGTCTGAGGATGATAGGCGGTGCTTAGATTCAACTTCATTACCAGTTCAACTTGAAATGACTCCCAGAATTTGCTAGTAAATATTGGATCACTATCACTAACTATATTGATCAGCACTCCGTGTAGTCTAACAGTTTCCTTGAAATAAATCTGCGCCAGACTCTGAGCAGTTCTATTCGATCTAACAGGTATGAAATGGGTGGTCTTCGTGAAGCGATCTACGATCACCCAAATACTGTCATTTGCTTTCCTTGTTCTGGGCAAACCATCTATGAAGTCCATGGAAATATGTTCCCACTTCCAACCTGGAACGTCCAGCGGTTGCAACAATCCGGCCTGTTTCTGTTGGTCGCTTTTGACTAGCTGGCAAGTAGGGCATCGGCTAACATATAATGAAATGTCTCTCTTCATCGACCTCCACCAGAAAGTGCGTTTGATGTCATTATACATTTTGCTTACTCCTGGATGGATACTAAACTTTGACTTGTGGCACTCATCCAGGACTTCCTTTCGGAGCTCAGAAATGTTAGGAACACAAATTCGACCCTTTAGCCTTAGAATCCCATCATTATCAACTTGAAAACTCGAGGGCTCGCCTTTCTGAATTATCTCTCTGATCCTCTGAATGAAGTGATCATACTTCTGAAGAGAAGATATTTTATCTATTAATGAAGTCGTGATAATAAAACTGGCGATCATTACATTCTTTCGGCTTAACGCATCGGCCACGACATTGGCTTTCCCTGGAGTGTATAGAATCTCAAAATCATTTGCTGCAAGGAACTCTAGCCAACGTTGCTGCCTCAGATTCAAGTCTTTCTGGGTGAACAGATACTTTAACACTCGTGGTCTGTAAACAGTTCGAATTTCTCACCCAGAAGATAGTGTCTCCAGATTTTCAAAGAGAATACGATAGCCAACAACTCAAGATCATGAGTGACGTAGTTCTTTTCATGTGGCTTCAGCTGACGGCTAGCATACGCAATCACTTGACCACTTTGCATTAATACTGCACCCAGGCCTTCTCTAGAGGCATCCGTCCAGACTTTCAAATCCTGATTGCCATCGATAATCGTTAACACTGGAGCTATTGTTAATCTTAACTTTAGCTCTTCAAAAGCCTCCTCGCATTCCCGAGTCCACTTGAATTTCGCGTGCTTCTTTGTAAGCTTTGTTAAGTGACTAGATATCTTTGAAAAATCTTTAACGAACTTCCGGTAATAACTAGCCAATCCGAGAAAACTTCGGACTTCTACGGGAGTACTGGGCTGCTTCCAATTTTGAGTAGCAGTTATTTTACTTGGATCCATAGCAATTCCCTCTTTCGAAACAACGTGGCCAAGAAACTTTACTTCATCTTGCCAGAATATACATTTGGACAGTTTGGCTTTTAATTCATTCTTTCTCAGAATTTCTAGGACTTGATCCAAATGTTTTTCATGTTTGGCTTTTGATTTAGAGAAGATTAGAATATCGTCAATAAAAACCAGAACGAATTTATTCAAGACACCACGGAACACTCGATTCATCAAGTCGACGAAGTAAGCTGGAGCGTTACATAAGCCGAACGACATTACTAACCACTCATAGAATAAGTCTGGACCTCTGAATGCTGTCATAGGAACACTCTCTTCGGCAATTTGAAGCTAATGGAAGCCTGTAGCTAGGGCCATCCTTGAAAATACTTGTGCTCCATTCAGACGATCCAATAAATCATCGATTCGCAACAATGGATATTTATTCTTTATGGTCTGCTTGTTCAAATCACGATAATATACACATAGTCGTAGAGTACTGTCAGACTTTGGGACAAACACCACTGCTGCTCCCCAATCAGAGAAACTAGGCCTGATCAGACCCTTCTATACGAGCTGTCGTGTTTGATTGTCTAGTTCTTATTTCTCCTTTAGGGTCATCCTCCGAATAGGGTGCACTACTGGACTTGCGTTCAGAATTAAAGCGATCTTGAAATCAATTTCCCTCTGCGGAGGTAAGCTGACAACTTCTTCGAACACATCTGCATAATTCTTTACGACAGGAATATCTTTGATGAGGTCCGGAATATTCTCTGTGACTACAGGGATATTTTCTATTTGAGCAGGAGAAACATCCAAAGCTGCCCAAAAGTCTTTTCTATTTGAATTCTGACCTTCGCATGGTATGGTTATATAACTACCTGATTGGGCCTTGGCCTTAACAACTCTCTCGGCGCATCTAACCTCTGCCTCATATTTGGTTAACCAATCCAATCCCAATATAAGATCGAATTCAGTAAAATTCATGACGATAGAGATAGTATGGAACTTATAACAGGAAAAAGGGACAGGCACTGCACAAATCCAGCTAAGATCGAGAGAACTTCCAACCGGATTATGGACAGTAATGGGCTCTTTGAGCTTCTTCAAATTCAAATCTAGCTTCTTAACTGCATTCTTTGCAATAAAGCTTCGCGACGAACCCGTATCAAACAGTACTTTAACCAGAATGTTTTTGACATTGAGCGTGCCTTCCAAAACATCAGCCCTTTCCTGAGCAGACGAAGATGCAGGCACTTCGGCCACTTCATTTACATGCACAGTTTCAGGTTTTCTGAATAGCAGGCAATTTTTCGCAATATGACGGGCCTAGTGGCACTTATGGCATCCTCTTATCTCTTGTAACTTCTTACCGGATTTAAATCCATCCTTTATTTGTTTCTTTAGAGATTGGCAACTTATTGAGAGATGTCCTTGCCTATTGCAGTTAGAGCATACAGCTGTCGTTACTGGTTCCTTCTCAGATTTAGCCCTTTTCCTCTTGGCACTGGTCTTCTTACCGACCTCCGACATCGTACTAGCGTCAGGAAGATCAGTTTCAGAATCAACTTTATTACTAGAACTGACCTCCTCTTCATAGCGTAACATACCTTTCTTGTCGAGATCCTCGTACCGGTAAGCCATGTATATCATTTCATAAAAAGGAAGCTTCACATTCCTCATTACACTATTCTGATATTTTCTTTGAAGCCCGTTGATAAATCGCAGATTCTTCCTCTTCGGATTTTGAATTAGATGAGGGGCAAAGTGAGAAAGTTCATTGAATTTCTTATGATATTCTGGAATGGTCATATCTTCATGTATCAGATAAGAGAATTCATCACATAAACGCTCAGTTGCTTCTGGAGGAGTAAATCTTTCTAGGAAAATCACTTTGAATCTATCCCAGGTGATATCACCTTCTGGATTATCCTTAATAATTGAATCCCACCAGAACAAGGCTTCGTCTTTGAGTGCCCAGGAGGCCAGTAATCTTTTCTGGTCATCCCTCAGCTTTAAACCGTCAAAGATTTTCTCAGCAGAACGAATCCAAGCTTGTGTTTTCATAATAGATTCTTCGCCCGAGAACGGTTTTCCACCCAGATTTCTATATCCGGGTCAGTATTACCTTTTTTTTTTTCTAGCACTCATTTTTCTAGTACTTCTGCGAATAGCGGATCAAGTGTCAGGTCAACAGAAAAGATATTTCAAACATAGAGACATATACCTTAAATGTAAATGTGTCTATCAAGGTGTTATTTCATTCTGCTACTCATACTAGGATATTACTGATCCTATCTATAATGAGTTATTCGTCCTAGAACACTATTGGTTCTATTTCTGATGAGTTCGTTCATATGTTATATCCCAGCACTAAGCTTAACCAAAGCTCTGATACCACGTTGTGACAACCCCAAACCCCGTACTGACGGTGGCAAGGGTAATCTTAGGAATATAACACATAATTGCAGATAAATATATACACCAAATAATGTACAAATAATACACTGGATAAACACAATCATTAGAGTTACACAGTATACATGATCATACTTAGTACAAATACAGTTCAGCTATACATAAATGTCTACAGCGGAAAACAAACATAATATGTACAATAGGAGCTGAACATCATAAAAGGAGATAAATGATAGAATCCATCTTCAGCTCCAGCTATCCAGAAAGAGCCAGCTAAAACCTGAATACAAGGTTGCCCGTGTAGAAAGAGGGGCACCCGAGTTTGCAAGTGAAACAAACTACGAATCAGTCATGGGACTGGTATGAGAAATCTACATAACACATTACACAATTGGCTAATCACAGGACCACGCCACTTTTGTGGAACGAGTTTACTCCATTGGATTGACAGTGCTTTAAAATAAACAATTCTTTTAAACATCGCAATGCTTTTTATAAAAATGAAGCCATTATAAGACTCAGTTCCCATCACACAATGCAAAGCAAACCGGAGGATAGAGTTTTACCTTATAATGGCCAAAATATGATTGATACAAATAAAACAAAAGAATTTGATATTATTACTAGTGTTTATGGGTTTCGAAAACAATTTCAATCATAACTATCAATCATAGACGACATGGGTACCATATATCATGTCGCCATATATATATACAACCAAAACCGCACAATCACGTATCTTAAAATTGGATTTCCGTCATGAACCAAGGCAAAATGTAGTCCTTACCGACTTCGAGACTCTCTAGCCCGAGCCTCAGGACCCAGACTCAGGTGGCTCCTTGGAGCGACAGGGCCGGTCCACCGATGTGGATTAAAATTCCTGAACACTGCGTTTCCCTGCCCTTTGGGGAGTAAATGAGCCAACGAATGACTCCATCGGTCCCGGATCGACCGATATAACCGAGGCACCTCGCAACAGCAACAACCACATAGGTGAAGATAATATAAATGTCGGTCAGTTCAAACACCGACACCACCTCTAACTAGAAAGAAACACATGTCCTCCCTGAGGTCCTCTCCGGTTTCTGGTTCATACCGGGGTGTGAGGTTCGCGAATTCACGTTATACACAAAGCTACGCCACATAGGCGGTGCTTTGATCATCAACCACAAGACTTTGCTTTTCAACAGAAGCCTTGATCACTGCATCTTAGCATGCCACACAGGCAATTCACACCATGCAACTGATGGCTATCAATCACACAGAACGAATTCCAATGTCAGACACACAGTCCATTTGCAAGTCCGTTGTGGGTCTGAACGAAATCGAAGGCACTATATACCTCGCATACCCATCGATCTACACTTACGTTTGTACAGTCACCACTCAT
Source organism: Allium sativum (assembly GCA_030737875.1). Taxonomy (NCBI): domain Eukaryota; kingdom Viridiplantae; phylum Streptophyta; class Magnoliopsida; order Asparagales; family Amaryllidaceae; genus Allium; species Allium sativum. The sequence continues at coordinate 273,105,783 of CM060920.1, read as the reverse complement.
TATCCATATTTCGGGATGCCTCCCAATTAGGACATCAGTTACCATCCAAACGAGGTGAAGGTTTCCGGTCTTTAACCACCGTCTTCATCTTCGATTTCTTATTGTCGATTTAGTTATTCAGAATGGGTTAAACCCTGTCTTTCTGAGCAACTCGCGTATATAATAAACAAGTGCTACACAAAAACACATACACCTTATTCAAATTCATTAGTCACTAACCGTAAATTAGTAAGAGAACGATTTCCCAAATATTTACCCCGAAGGCCGAAACCAACATCAGATCAAAACCCAGGGAACCATTCGACTCAGCTAATCTTCAGTTAATTCCTAAATTTCACATTCCATATCATTTATAATATTTTATAACGATTTATCGCTATTTTAATTTATTTAAAAATAGCCAATTTATTCAAACGACGCTTCAGGACATAACGCGGCCGTGGCGCTGTTTTTCTTAAGATTTGATTTACACATATCAGAAAATCTAACCGTTGGATCTTCACAAAATTGATATTGTTAGAAAGACCTTTTCAAAACGAATCCAACGGTTCTAGTTTTGGGAAAATCATACGGTCGGATCTCCCAGTACAATCGTTTGAAATTTCGATTTCAAATTACGAACTGCAGCGTCGTTATTCGATTTAATTTAATTATATTTATATATATATATATAAATATAACCGATTCTAGCGCTGTTTTTCTTTAGATTTGAATTAAACATTCCAGACAATCCAACCATTGGATCTTTACAAAGTTGGTTTCGTTGGAAAGATATTTCCAAAGCGAACCCAACGGTTTCGGTTTCGGAAAAATCCGATGTTCGGATCTCCCGCACTAATCGTTTGAAATCACGGTTTCAAAATAAGAACTACAGCTTCGTTATTCGATTTATTTTAATTATATATATATATATATAAATGTAATCGATTCTTTAATTTCAAAACCATATTCTTTTCATACGTTTGATAAAAATGTTATTTTTATCCAACTGAATTTTATTTCAACACTTCACTATTTTTAACAATTCATGTATATGATAAAAATGTGAATTTCATTGTAAAACTATTTATTTCAAAACACAACTATTTTATATAGTTCATATAGAAGATAAAAATATGATTTTTATTATAAAACAATTTATTTCAAAACATGAATACCATTCAACACATGAATTTCTATTCAACGAATGAATTTCTATTCAACACATGAAGGTTTTCTATAGTTTGTATATATATAGTAAAAATGTGATTTTTATTGCAAAACAATTTATTTCAAAACACGACTATTTTATATAGTTCATATAGATGATAAAAATATGATTTTTATGATAAAACAATTTATTTCAAACACGAATACCATTCAACACATGAATTTCTATTCAATGAATGAATTTCTATTCAACACACGAATACAGTTTCAACACATGAAAATAATTCTAACTCATGAATATTATTTAAAATTTCGGCAGCATAACGGCAGGGTAGTTAAAACTGGGGTCATCCCTAGTACGACTCCTCGCTCTACCTAAAAGCCTCGCAGCTTTTGACAATGGGGATTTCATGCATCTAGTTCGCACGCAGGCGGCATGTATATTTTTTTCATTTCCACAAACTAATCCTATGTGGTTTCAACCAAATAATTCTCAACCACAAACGGGTATTTTTCAACCACAATCAATCAATTTCAACCACAAACAATCCAAATCAACCATTCGCTATCAACCAATTTTCACACCAATCACAACCAATAAATATCGTCCATGGTTTGTGGATGAGGGGCGTATATATATATATATAATATATATATAAGCATTTCACTTCTATTTCAACACATATAAATTTTTTATAATGCATATATAACTTATATATCGAACGTACAACTTATACAACGCTTATACATGAGGTGTACAACGCTTATATAACTCATACATCAACTATATAATTTATACATCGTCGTTTTCCATATCGTTTATAATTTAGAAATCTCACATTGGGTTCCACTCCACCAAAAATATCAGAAGGCTCAGAAAAATATGCGGTCTCTTCTAGAATATAGAAGGCGTCCACACGAGTCCACTGTCTCCTGTTTCACTGAATTTCATCAAGAAACAAAAAAGATATGATTTTTACAGTGAAATCAAAAACTGTAGCGCTTTAAACTGCTATAATATAGTTTAAAATAGTTTCAGCCGTTACCTTTCAAATTTGTTCAAAACTAGATCTTTGATTTTCGCGCAAACCGTGCAATGATAGAAGGATTGGCTTGTATCACTTGGAAGAGCTTGGAGAAGGCTTCAGGCGTGTGGGGTTGTTGGCCAGATCGACGGTCGGAATCGGGTGGGGCGGCGGCGGAAAGGTCTGAACTTTGAGGGGCCCGTTCGCACGAAACACGAGACGAGGAGGAGCGAGGCTGGTCTTGATTTGAAGAGGGAGGCGAGGGCTTTCGTTTTGGGTGGTGGCGCGGTCTATCGTGGAGTGAGGCGGCGGGAATATGGTAGGGAGGTTTTTAGGAGGTTTCCGCTGTATATCTCGATTGCGAGGGAGAGAGAAAAGAGAGAGAGAGATGAGGTGGCCCAATGAATTTTTTTTATATTTATAAATTTTAAAATCCGAAAATACCTCTTGCCACACACGAACACCAATCCAAACCCAACGACTGTCGTCCCTAGAGTTTTACCCCCATTCCGAACACAATGGGATATGTTTCGTAGGCCCATTCGACTGTTTCAGTCAGTTTTCCTTCAAATTAAAATATAAAACGTTCAATATTTGATTTGAACGGACATTTTAATTTTTCGGGGCCACATATTGATTTTAATAATTCCCGAAAAATAGATCTAGCTATGTTTTGACGATACGGTCCCAACAAAACTAGTTTCATTGAATTCTGAGACCGTTTGAAAAATCGTCCATTTCTGGTCGATCTAATTTAACTTTAATTGACCAAAACACGTTTTCCTTTGCCATGCTCACATATTAACCTCAAAAATTATGGAATTTGAAACATAGTAATAATTTGACATCCCGGATCCAACAATAGTGGTTTCGTTGAATTCTGAGGTCGTTTGCAAAATGGCATTTTCACGGGCTATATAAACTCTATAGCGACCTTTCTGAAAATTCATTTGGCCATAACTTTTGCTTCCCCTATGAAACTTCGATTTTTCAGATTCGTTAGAAAGATATTCGCTAACAGATTTAAATATTTTTGGTTTCACTCAAATCTATTTTGTTTTGCACCCGGTACAATCAGTCAAAGTTTGAAATGAAAATTTGAAACTACTGCGCCATTTCAGGCCTTTTTTATAATTAGAAATAATTATATTCCTTTTCAATTGTCGATTCAAACTTACTTTTCATCATTATTATTTAAAATATTTATTTAAAATATTTAAAATCCACTAAAATATCCAATTTAAAAATTATAAATTGGTTCAGAGTTTTCGGGTCGTTACATAATTAGATTCCAGAAATGCAATTTGAGCAAATGGTGGAATTTGACTATGAAACTTGAATCGCTGTGTTCAAAACAGAATTCTGGTCAACTTTCATGTTTCAAACTTCGCGAATGGAGTCCTTATGAAAAAGACATGGACAAAGTACGAAAATGGACAGAAAATAATTAATCAACTAAGCAAATATTAATATGTTAATTAACTTATCATTAATACCCTGTCTTCACAATAGGCAGGCAAACCTAGGCGGTTGACATGAGGATCGACCGACCTACTGATAGCCACTTTTAGCGACGGTTGGGATTTTAACTATTATATATTTATATCGATGGACGTATTTTATTTAAATTAAATCTAATGGTTTAGGTCAATTAAGTGCCTATAAATAAAGGCCTAGACCGCATACTCTTTACTTATATTTCTGGAGGAAACAACCTAGCTTTGCCATTTCCATTTCTCCATTCTCTTCTAAATATACTAAACTAAATTAATTTTCAATCAAACAAATAGGAGTTAGAGAAGATGAATCTAGGTATATGAACAAAGGTTGGTTCACTGTTTTAGCTAAATTATATTACTTATCTCTTCTTTCTTTTTCCAATTATTTTCCAGATCTATAAATCTTAGTATGTATACCTATCCTCTTTTTATACATATTATATATCTAAAGGGATTTGGAAACATAAACCTAAATGTTGTGTTCAGATTTGAATTCTGGAATAACTTCTAGGTGAGTAGGAAATATATTCATTGTTTCTGATATCAAATTTATTTCATCTGTGTTAATTCGAATTTATATGCCTAAAATATGATATCTATTTGTAGGCTTTTCAGTTGTAATATTCATATTTTGCCTACAATTCTTCTTTGTATTTTATAGTTATTATTTACACCTTAAATATGGAAATTGGTTCCTAAATATTATAGAGGTTTGCGTAGTTGTTTATTCCAGATTTGTAGGATTGAGTGTAATTTGTAAGAATTGTGTAAACTACTAATTTAAATTGTAAATACATATGTGTTTTGTTATGTTTAGGGTTGTGCCTAATTTTTGTAAACTAGACCTATTGTTCTTTTTCAATAAAAAGGCATCATTTGAAATTTACAAAAAAATATCTTTTTTGGCAAAGTCGACAGGTTTCTAAGGTGACCGCAAATACCTTTTATTATAACTAATAATAAAATATAGAATAGTACAGGTGATTGCTAGTTGACAATCAGTACATTGTTTTTAAGGTAGTCCGTCCACTGCCGAATGCAACAAATAAAAGCAAAGATGTTCGACAAACTTGTCGAAACCACAAGGCAAGGGGAATTAATCCCCTTTGTCATTACTGATATCAACACTAGTATCAGGGCCAATGACATGATGAATGACAGAGAAATACATAGCGAGTTATGGATCATAAGATCTCAAAAGTGAGGTGTATAGATAAGACCTATTCCAGAATGAAAGCATAAATAGTAACTTATTGTGAAACCCATCTTCACCATCAGTTGCAAAAATAATATCTTCATCAACAACGTGATACTTAAGATGCCACGATTCTTCATTCACACCAACAAACATATGAAATTTATCAACAACCGAGTGATATCTCATCTCAGTTCTACAATGCACCCATGATTTCTCATCCTTATTCCAGAATATGAACTGATTAGGCTGCCGAGGCAATATAGGATCATCAATAAATTTAGGTTCTATAGGGACGCGAGGCTTCGGGAACCACACCAATTTCGGCTTCAGTAGAGATGGCCTATCAATGATAGGTGGACTTGCATTAGAGCATGCAAATGATAAGTAGCCAAAGGAATGGAAAGTGGTGTAGAATATCTGGCTTCCATCTATAAGAGCGTCAATTTCCATGTCTATCCCTTTAGTAATTATGACTTTAAGCTTCTCAGGTATTGGCTTGGTTGGACTAATCTCTATTAGAGCTCTAGCAGACAAAAGATTTTTACATGTCTCTGTCGCAGCATCAAAACATCTGAATTCACCAATGAAGCTAGCAAGCTAATTGAGTCCAATTAATGGTTGAAGAACTGAGGGGATGTTAGTGAAAGTTGCCTACACAGGAATGGAATGCACTTGTTCTCTCACTTTATCAATTCGGATACTCCACAAAGTGATGATAAATGGCCTTCCTTCTATAATTAGAGGACTAGATTTAATTGCATGAAGACGATCTTGATTATGTGAGAAATGGAAATAGAAGATAGACCTATACAGCTGGACATGCAATTTACCACTTGGCTTCCACACACGAAGGCATTCTGTACGAACTTCACTATATTCCGCTGATACATCTAGAAAAAATTGACTAGGTGATCTTTCCAATAACTCGCACCGCTGTCAATGAATTCACTAGTAGGTACACTAATACCATTGATGACATGAGTTTTGAAGGTAGTCGGCAGTATGTTCCAGCATTCTTTAGCAAGATTTTAAGTATAGATGACAAAGATGGTTTGGTAACACAGTTTGGATCAATAGCAGGTGACTTAGAAGGTTGGCTAGTTTGTTTTCCAGAAGAAGAAGCTCCAAACTGAACGACAGCAGTTGCATTCATAATGTGATTAACATGGGTATTAGGTCGAACAACATTCGTGCCTGGCAAAGGAACATTGGACTCAGCAGTTTCAGCACTAGAAATTCGACCAACGCACTCAGTTTCAATACAGAATGAAGCCAAATCACATCGACTATCCAATATACTACCTCCAGTTTCAAAAATAACCGAAAAAAGCATCATTTTTATCACCTAAGTTACATTCAGTGCCAAGGTCGTTAGCCATTACCGCAGCAAGCATTAGGGTTAGGGGAGAGGAGACTAGTTCCAAAGTAAATGTAAGAGGCGCCGAATGCTGATCAAACTGATGCAGAGACAACGAAAACTCATCCAAGGCGCTTGAGGGGGTGACGGTTGAGCAAGCGACATAGGAGAAGACCCTCCCAGATCGTGTCACACTAGGTTGTTGGGAAGGAGAGAGAGAGGCAAAAAGGGTTTCTTCTTCGCCAATGAGGAGAAGGCACCAATCGAGATTGAGATCTAGGTTAAGGAAACGGAAGCCGCCCTTTGTTAAGATGTAAAATTTAGTAACTATGGGGTAATTTATAAAAAATATTAACAAAACATATAGGAAGAGATGTGTAAATTCACATATTTTGTATATAGATTATATCATCGATTCCAAATAAAAATATCACTAATTTTTTGTGATTTTGAACAAGTCAATATTTCCTCTTTTCAATTATTTTGGCAAAACTTACAAAAATTATACTAAATAACCTTTTATGAGATTCTGAATCTTAGCAAGACTAAACAATGAAAGATTTTTCTAGTCGTTAGTTTGGACAAGAACGTAAAATAATTAGAATGTAAAATAACTAGAAACTACATAAATATCTCACTGAAATATACATATTAAACTATATTATAATTCTATCCATTCGAAAAATTTACCCAAATAACACTATTATTAATATTAAATAGGTAACACGAATTATAGGCTTGAATTTGTATGTTTTCCATTTATGACGGGTACGTGGCAACATTTCCTGTAATGAATGGAAATAAATGTTTATAACCATTATATTTTGTTAGCAATAAACATGGAATTAATTGCTGAAATTCAAAAGTTTACAATTAACTTAAAAGAGAATTAAAATTGCAACCATGAATATTGTGGGGAAATAAATAGGGAAACAAATGTCAAAATGTTACAAATACAAATGAATAGGGAATAAGTGTTGTAACTCTAATTAGGGAAATTAATGTAATAAAATTATATGTATTATTTGTGCATATGTATAAGAACTAATAAGCTAAATGACAATAGTAAAACAAATGATTTTATAATACATAGAATTAATGTGATTAAATGACTGTTGTAGAAATTTATTGATTTAAATTGAGTGTCCATTTCCTCATGGAGAGTGACTGTTATGGTCATTAATGGCGAGTGATTGTTATGGTAATTAATTAATTTAATGAGAAATTAGGTAGTAGTTGTCATAGTTAATACTAAGTCCAATAAATAAATTGTTTTATATAACAATATGATTTTTGTTTGGTGATAATATATATATATTATAATATAAATGTATTTGTAACTGTACTATTCTATACTACATCACACATAGAAATAAATATTTATATTTGAATAGAATACTATTGCACAATAATTTAAACATTCAGAAAGTGTTTTATTCAAGTATAATATGTTATTTCAACATTTGAATAGTACAAACTTCTAACTCCACTATTGTACATCTCGCTTATTAATACATTCAGTTTCATTTAGTACATCGATTCCTCACCACAACACTCAGCCACTCAGTTTCATATACATAATCAGTTACATACTCACTCAGTACAGGCTCATTGACACATTTACTAACACATACTTTGTCTTCAGTCTGCTTCAGATTCAGTCCAGTCACCTGTATAACTATCACAGAAACACACACAGTAAACTGGAACAAAATTGATTTATATTCTAGCAGATATAAATTTATTTTAAATTTTATTTACCTCAGACTTTTTGTGTGTTCCTCGTCATATTTCTTGACTTGGTCTGATATGTATAAACATCTTTATGTGTCTAGACTTCTTGTGATATTCACAGTGATTCACTGTAATTACCACAAGGTAGACTATATACCCTATGCCTGCAGATCAGCCTCAATACAACTATAATGGTCTGTTGATCAAGACCAGCCTCAACTCACAATTGTGATATGTTGATCATGACCAGCCATGACTCATCGTATAGTGGTCTGCTGATGTAAATAGAAAATATAAATTGCACAAGCACTATATATGTATATGTGTACATGTGTATGTATATACACATATATTATGATATGCATAGGCAATATGGTCAGACAGCAGTAAGTGCAAAGTTCAAGTCAAACTGGTCTGACTAAATTGAGTAATGCACACAGCCGCACACAAGTCAAATGGTTCAACTCACATATGTATACATACATGAATGTATGTATACACATAGAGGCCAACAAATGAAGCTGCAATGGGAATGTACACCTGTACATACCAAAACAGTTCAGTGCAGCATGCACATAGGCCAGCAAGTGACAGTAATCAAGAAAGTGGTGAATGCACATGCCTTCACATGAAGCATCAACATAAATTAGTTTCAAATGCGAGTCAGAAGTTTTTTAAAGTGGTGTAATGCAAGGGTTAAGCTAAGAGAAGAGCATGAACAAGCCGAACACAGAAACATCAATAAATAAGGATGAACGGGAAATTTATGCAACCAGCCAGAAAGTTCAAATGCAAGGTGAAAACTTGAACAAAGAAAGTGGAAAAGGTTCAGAAAATGCATGCATGAGTGCACAAACAAATGGTGCACTATTTTCAACTTAAGTGAACAAGACATCAACATGGCAGTGCACAAATACATGCAAGCTAGTTCAGTACACACAAGTACAAGACATAAAAGCATAGCAATATAGACAAATGGAACCGAGCTAGCAACACATCAATACATATGCAGAGTCGTGATGCTCAAAATGGTGAAATAAGCAACAACTCAAAATTATGAGCATGATGGATGAGTGCCAAGAGCGAAGAAATTGGAGCATGGCAGAATATAATGCACAATGACATGTAACAAACAAGTGTGTACATAAGTATGTATGCATGTATGTGTAACACCCCATAATTTTAAAACAGGACATAAGAGATAATTAAAGAATAATTAATCTTTAAACGAAGAATTGGGTGAAACGGGTTACGCCATTGTGTTCGCCTCCGAATTCTTCTTGAGATAGAGTCCGAGTTTGCGTGAATCGGACTCCGTATGAAGAAGTTACTAAGGTTTGAAGTTCGTATACGTGTAGGAAGAATATATATATATATATATATAAGTATTGGGTTCAGTACTTTAGAAATAGGTCCAGAAAGTCAAAAATGGGTTCAAAATTCAAAATCAGCCAAAATAGGCTAGGCGGGAAAATTCCCGCCAGAGGGTGTTGACCCCCCTTAAGAGGTGTCGACATAGGTATCGACCCCCCCTCCCCACAGGGGTGTCGACCCCGGTGTCGACCCCCTTATAGGGGTGTCGACCCCCTTAGATCTGGGCGAAATACTTCGTTTTTTACCTGGATCACGTAGAGTGACGAATTCTGAGGTATTAGGGCTTACGTGTCACATTATGGTAGGTTGGGTGATGTACCTCTTTGGTTTGGATGGCTCTGATAACTCCTAGGTTGATCTATAGACTCAAATTGATCCTATACTCCTATATATACGTCTTTAAACCTAAACCCTAAACTCACAACCCTATTCTCTATTGCCATCATGTTGTTCATCTACAAACTAACCTAGCCGCCACCATAACAAATCAAATTCTAGATTAAAGATAAAAAGATAAAAGATAAAGATTCAAAGCCTAGGAATTACAAAAAGGAATTCTAGAACAACAATGAACGAATCAACACCTACATCAACGGATTAGCTTAGCAACTTCATAAATCAGATCCCAAAATTCAAGATCTGTTTTCTATGAGTGAAGTTACTTTCACAAGATAATTTTTTTTAACGTAATTGTGATGAGTTATGAATTGGACTATATGAAAATGTTTGTAAATCATATAAAGTTTATGTCTTTGCAAAATATGTTTTGATTTATGCTTGATTTGATTCATTCTATGCAAGTTATGTTCTATTTTAATTCATATGCCTAATTACATATGTAAGTTACGTATGCAAGTTTGCTCGATCAATGCAAGTTATGAAAGATTATATGCAAGTCATGTTCATACATGTAAGATTATATTTTATATATTCATATGTTTAGATCTACATATTTATATGATTAGATACATATCAGTCCATATGTTTAGAACTATATGTTCGTATGTTTAGATCTACATGTTTATATGATTAGATCCATATCAGTCCATATGTTTAGAACTATATGTTCAGATGTTTAGATCTACATGTTTATATGATTAGATCCATATCAGTCCATATGTTTAGAACTATATGTTCATGTGTTTAAATCCGTGCAAGTTTATGTTTAGATCCATGCTAATTCACACTGAATATGTTGATTGGATCTAATTTTATATGTTTACTAGATTTATGCAGTCTTAGATCTACATTGTTTATGCCAGTTCTGATGTCATGTGCTTCTGCCTTTTTCCTTTTTTATGAGTTGGGCTAATTACGAGCCTAACATATCACATGAGTTATACATACGAACGACGTGGGAACATTGGGGAAAAGTTTGGATAAAAGTTGAATATTATGTAATTGGCATAAAAAGGGGTTGTGATCATATAATTAATTTTGGGCATAAGTAGAAAATGTGGAATAACTTTAATTGACCACACTTATGGATAATTTACATATAAACCAAATAGGTAAAGTGGCTAAAAGATGAACGTTTCCTAACCCGAGGTTAGATTGAGTTGCGGTGTAAGACTGCCCAGAACCGCCAGGCACATCCAACGACTACAACAACATAGATCTAATATGAGTGGTTAGCGCATTAAGCCCAAAACCCCGAGGTTGGAATGAGTTTGCGGTAGAAGTCTGCCCTCAACCGCTCGGCACATCCAGCAACCGCAAACAACAGGTCTAATGTGAGAGGTTTGTGCTTTAATGAATAAACTAAAGCTAAGGAACATACATGCTAAGAATGGAAAGGTTAAGTAACAAATGAACAGGCGACACTTAACCAATACAACATGTTAGGTGGTAGGTTAAGTTAACATGGAAAGGAAGACAACCTGACCAATATTATGTGACGGCAAGGAATTTCGCTCGATCCGAATCAGTCGTTAAACTAATCTAGACCATTCGAAACCCCTGATCGATTTGAGAACAGGAAAAATCAAAACGTAGACGAAAGAACATTTCATTGCTATTACAACAATTCCATCAGATACAAGAATATACAGAGTATAAATGAATAAATTACATTCGATAAATATCAGAGATTACAATAAATTACATAGCAGCGGAAAAATAATACAAAGCACAACTGAAGGTGATATACGGATACAGAGCTATCTGGATGTCATTCCAGCTGTAAACCAGGATCCTATGAATATAAATCTGTAAAACCAAAACTACTAGCTGCTCGTGTCGAAAATAAGGGCACCCAGAGTTTAGGTTAAAACAATAAACTCCAGGTCGGTCATGTGACTGGTGTGAGAACTAAAACAGTTATTAAAACTTTACTTTAAAAGAGAGTAATTCAAGGGACCACGCCGTAAAACACGGAACGGGTTTCCTCCCAAGAATACCAGTGCATAGGATAAACAGTGCAATGCTTTTTCGAAAAATGAAGCTATTATAAGACCCAGGTCCCATCACACAATGCAACGCAAGCCGGAGGATAGGGTTTTCCCTTATAATAGTCAAACATGCTTGGTACGTTTTAAAAACAAATCATTTGATACTATAATAAGTGTATAGTGTCAAAACAATTTCAATCATAAATATAAATCATAGACGGCATGGGTACCATATATCATGTCTCCATACTAGTTCTACAATTAAAACCGCAATACACGTATTGGAAATTGGATTTCCGTCATGAGTCGAGGCAAGGGGCAAGCTCCTCTCCGCTTCGAGACACTCTAGCAAATGTCCCAGGGCTACGCACTCTGGGCAACCCTTGGATGCTTCAGGGCCGGTCCTCTCTTACGTTTGAGGATTAGTATTCCTGAACACACGTTTCCCGATCCTTACAGACCTATAATCGAGGCGCCTCATCCAACAACCACATAGGTGAAAAGTATATAAATGTCAGGGCTGGTAAGTCACAGACACAACCAAAACTCGAAAGAAACGTCGTGCTCTCCCTGCAGTCCTTATCCCGTTTTTGACTCATACCGAGGTGTGAGGCTCGCGAATTCACGTTATACATAAAGCTATGCCACAAAGGCCGTGCTTTGATCATCAACCACAAGACTTTGCTTTTCAACAGAAGCCTTGATCCATGCAACTCAGCGTGCCACACAGGTAATTCATGTCATGCGATTGATATCTATCGATATATAACCTCTAAGCTCGTACGTCTCAGAGAAGGGCGTTAAGCAAGAGAATAAATTCTTCGCCGCCAAACAGATATATATTTAACAGAAATCAATCAACACAGAATAAAATCCAATGTCAGACACACAATCCATTTACAAGTTCGTTCTGGGTCTGAACGAAACCGGAGGCACTTTCCTCGCATATCCATCGATCTCTAAGTACGTCTGGACGACCACCAACTATTTCCATCCTCTTGGGTGTACAACCCAATCAGGATCATCAGTAATTATCCAAACGATGTGAAGACTTCCGGTCTTCGACCACCGTCATCATCTTCGACTTATCGTTGAATCGGTTATTCAGAATGGGTATAAACCTGGCCTTTCCGAACAACCCGCGTATATTAAAAACAAATGTTACACAAACACAACATACGCCTCATTCCAATTCATTAGTCACTAACCGTAAATCAGTAAGAGAGCAATTTCCCAAATATTAACCCCGAAGGCCGAAACCAACATCAGATCAATACCCAGGAAACCATTCTTCTTAACTAACCTACAGCTAGTTTCTAAATTTCATAGTCTTACGGAAAGGTTCCCATTAATTTTATCCAAGATAAATTCTTTAAAATTTATCCTTTAATCTTCCTTTGGATGTCATTTCAAACCAAATTATGGTTTTTCAAACTAGTCGAGATTAGCGAACCACACCGAAGTAATTATTTATTTTATTTCCCAATCCCAACCTATTCATCCCATGAAGCAAAACTCGTAATACTCCATATTTAACACCCCGATGTTATCGGTAAAATTAATTACCATTCCACGTTCAAATCTAATTAAAGATTTGACTATCGTTTTGGAGCAAAACTGGTGATACTCTCTTCTCGCTCACTTTCTAAATTTGATAATTTAGATTATCAATTCACATTTCAATCTAATTACAGATTCATTAAAACTCCTTTTACTGGGTTAAAGAACTAACGTCATTTAAAACACAGTTCACGACAAACACAAATCACATTCTACTTATTATCGGGTTAAAGAACAAGTGTCATTTAAAACACCCTTCACGATAAACCCACAAATCAATTCTATTTACAACCCATTTCAAATCCAATTTATTTATTTAAAAATAAATGGGTTGTTACTTTAGTCCTAAACTAGTTCATTTCGATAAAAATCAATTTTTATCTTTTCTAATATGGAGTTTTTCATCCCAATTTTTCCCAAATCATTTCTTATGATTTTACACAAATTATTACTATTTTTAATAATTTTATCAAGGCCCGTACAGTCGATTTCCATCAACGGCCATCGAACTGCACTTACAACGACCTTTTTCAAATTTGATTTGGATGTATCTCCAAATCCAACCGTTAGATTTCAAATTTCTAATATTCGTTAGAAAAATCTTTTCGATACGAACCCATCGGTTCCGGTTTTAGGAGAATCCGACGGTCAGATCTCCCGTAATGTCTGTTTGAAATAAATGGTTGAAATTCACGAACTACCGCGGCACGGCGCGTTCTATTCAGGCCATTATATTATATATATATATATATATATATATAATATATAATATATATTTTGTTGATTCCTATTTAAAACGAATTTTATAAATAGTTTTAAATTCATTCAAAAACATTTCAACTTCCATTTCCAATTCAATTCAAATTTCAATTCATTCTATATTCATTCGTTTTCTTTTCAATTCATTTCAAATTCGTTTTCTTTTCAATTCATTATAAAAACAAATATAATCGATATAAATATCGTTCGCGTCAAAATAGCGCATCTCTAATCAACACGGCTTTATATATTTCAATAATCCCGTTATTCTATTCAACAAATGGATATTTATTCTATTCAATACATGAATCTATATTTATTCTATTCAATACATGAATCTATATTTTTGTCAACACATGACTAATCTCAACGAATGAGTATTGTCCACGTGTGACTATTTTTGTTATTCAATATATTTTATAAAAATTATGGTATCTATCGTTTGATATCAAATCAGACTCCAACCGTAAATTAGTAAGAGAACGATTCCCTAAATATTAACCCCGAAGGCCGAAACCAACATCAGATCAACATCCAGGAGACTATTCATCTCAACTATTTTCCAGTTAATTTCTAATTTCATATACGATAAAGATGTAAATTTTATTGTTAAAATATTTCGTTCAACACATGACTAATCTCAACGAATGAGTACGGTCAACACATGAACCTTTATTTTATAATATTCTTTATTTTCCCGATTGGAATGAGGCCCAATCAATTACCATATAAAGTTAATTATATGGATTCCACACAACACATGTATATAATAGCAACGATAAATAATCAACCATCATCCAAAGTGCACTACTCTGTATAAGCATCAAATATAGATATCTAACGCTTATAACAGCCTGTCGATCCATCGATCGACATACGACTAATTATTAGGATTAGTGTATGCCGTATTTTATCCCAATACTCGTGTGGGGTTTCAAACAGTCAAACACAGATTTTATTTGTGCAGTTGGGCGATGTGTAAAATTTATCATCCCAATCAATATCAGTCAAATCAGTGTGCATAAACAAATCGGCCGATTTGTTAATAAATATTTATTTATATACTTTCACGTTAAAAATTATATTTTTAACGATAAAATATTTTATTTCAACACATCCACATTTTATTATCGATTTCACATCAACAACACAAACAAATTTCACAACACATCAATTAAACATACAAGCCATCCATAGTCTGTGGATGACGGGTGTCGGGTGCTACTAAACACCGTCTGCATCCTAGTATATATATAACTAGAAAAAGAGATTGAAGAGTGAGAAATTCTCACCAATAGCTATTCCAACTCCACGACACTTCATTTATAGAAATCTTCGTCGCTCTCGCCTTTTTGTCACCTTCACTGCCCGTATTCTCCTCATATGTAAAAATCGAATTTTTACTTTACTATTCAATATATAAAAATCGAATTTTTACTTCGCTATTCAATATATAAAAATCGAATTTTTACTTCGATATTCAATATATAAAAATCGAATTTTTACTTCGTGTTATATAGATAAAAATTCTATTTTTACAACGCTATTTTCTATATAAAGATTTCGCCTTTTTAAATATAAAGATTGTATTTTTATATTCTCTATTATATAGAAATTTTATATTCAATACACTACTTATATAAAAATAATATTTTTATATCTTCTACTATGAAAAGGTCATATTTTTAACACTCCTATAATGTAAAAGTAGAATTTTCATCACTACTTCTATATGAAAATCGTATATTTCTTTCTAACTTCTACATAAAAATTATATTTTTATAACGCTCCTCTCTACATAAAAATCGCATTTTTACTTTATTATATATATAATAAAAATCAGATTTTTATTTTGCTACATATATGAAGATAATATTTTTATATCGCTATATATATGTAAAAGATCACATTTTTAATACGCTTTCATGACAACAAAAATCGCCTCTTTATATATTGTTATATATAATAAAAATCTGTTCTTTATATAACGATATGTAAAATAAAAATCCTTTCTTTTAGATGCAAAAATCCTCTAGGAAATAAGTAAATAAATTAAAAATAAATAAAAACTTACAGCGTCTACAATTCGAGGGAGCCGTTTGATGGTCGTTGGGGTTTGTGGAGTCTCGTCGACTGGGATTGGATGGACGGAGGGCAGTGGAAACGGGCGATTCGGAGTAGGGGGTCGGGGTTTGGCGTCGTCGGTTGCTGGAGGGCGGTTGCCACGTTGGTGCTCGCGGAGGCTGGGGAGGGATGAGCGGTGGCTACTGGTGCCAGGCGGAGGTGGATCGGAAGGGGAGGAGTTCGCTGCAGAGGGCACAGCAGGGTGGAGGAGGATCGGAGGGACTGCGACTGTGGCGGAGGGGGACGGGAGGCGAGGGTGCGAGGCTGGGGGGGCCACGCCTCGACGGTGGTGGCCACGTTGGTGAATTGGGGGAGGCGATTGATGCTTCCCCCCCCCCCCTTTTTTTTTTATTTCCCTCTGATTCGATTTTGAAGGGGGGCCAGATAAAGAGATAGGGAGAGGGAAGATATTTTAATTTTATATTATTTAATTTTCAAGAAAAGTTGACTTTTTATTTCGACCTCGTAACGAGGCCCACCGCCTGTCGTCCATAGCGTTTCGCCCTCATTCCGAACACAATGGGATATGTACCATAAGCTGATTCGATCGTTTCGATCAGTTTTCGTCAAAACCAACATATAACTCTATATATTGAATTTGAACGCGCATTTCAATTTACTGGGGTCACATACTAACTCGAAAAATTCCAGAAAAGTATTTTCTAGCTTCGTACTGACGATACGGTCCTAATAAAACTAGTTTCGTCGAATTCTGAGACCATTGGAAAAATGGCCATTTTAAAGTCGATTAAAATCAACTGAAACTGGTCAAACACGTTTTCCCTTTGCCACGCTCAGATATTGATTCGAAAAATTATGAAATTTGAAACCTAGCCATAACTTGACATCACGGACCCAACAAAAGTGGTTTCGTCAAAATCCGAGGTCGTTTGCAAAATTCCCATTTTTAAGGGCCTGAATTCCATAGCGACTATTCAGAATTTTCAACTGGACATATCTTTTGATTCCCGCTATGAAATTTCAATTTTTCGGATTCGTTGGAAAGATAGTCACAATTAGATTCCATTATTTTTGGTTTCACTAAAATCCGGTTTAATTTGCACCCGGTACATTCAATTGAAGTTTGAAATCGAATTATCGAACTACCGCGCCATTTTAATTCATTTTATAATTTAAAATAATTATTTATATTCTAATGACGACGCGTATAAATATATACTTTCGAATTATATTCAAAATAAATTTCTCGTCGATATTATTTAAAATAATCTATTTTAAATATTCAAAATTCGCTAAAATTGCCAAAATAAAAATTTTGAACTGGCTCAGATTTTCTGGGTTATTACAATCTCCCCCACTTAAAACTTTTCGTCCCCGAAAAGGAACAAAGCCGAAAGTGGTTTGATTAATCAGCTCTACGTTCGAACTGGCTTCCATTCTCCAACTTTTCAGTTTCTGAGAATTTTCAAATTTTCAAAAATTTGGCTAACACCCTAAATTTTCGAAAATTTTCGCCAAAACCTCCTTTGCACGGGGAGCACGGGAAAATCCCGAAATTGCCATATAGGCCTTCTGATCTCAAAAAGAAAAAGAAAAATCCAAGCGGCTAGCCAATCGGCTCATAAAATCATCATCACCCAAACAAAACAGTAGATTGTAGTAAACATGTACCTATTTGTCAGGCAAACAAAATTTATTCTCTGCTCTAGCCTCCTTGCTATCACCTGTTCAATGTAAGTACATGTATATGCATGCAAATGCGACCAATTTTCAATACAATTTAATATTTGATTCAATTAGGCATAATGGTTCAAAATTATCAAACAAATAAACGAACAACACAAACATCAATCAATTAGTGGATTAGAGTTTCAAATTCATAATTTTGATACATATACAAAAATCATGTTTTTGATGCCAAATCACACAATAAATTTATCTATATAGGTTTTGGTTCTCACACCAGTCTAATGGAAATATATAGATATCACACCTTCGAAACACGAACATAAATACTGATGATGTCATGACAATTATCAGTACCATCTCCGGGCGACTAGAATGTGATTCTATATCTATCCAATATATTAAAATTTTGAATATACGTTCATGACGCGTATATGCAAAATCTTTATATATTGGATTGTCCAAATTCAATATAAATAAATATTCAAATACGTTTAAAACGATTTAAATTTCAAAACAAAACTGTTTTCATTTGAAAAATATACTCTTTACACTCGTTCTAGGATACTACTGATCCTATCTTGTAACAACCCGAAAATCTGGGCCAGTTTAAAATTTTTATTTTGACAATTTTAGCGAATTTTGAATATTTAAAATGAATTATTTTAAATAATTTCGACGATAAATTTATTTTGAATATAATTCGATCGTATATATTTATACGCGTCGTCGTTAGAATATAAATATTTATATATAATTATAAATGGAATTGAAAATGGCGCGGTAGTTCGATAATTCGATTTCAAACTTCAATTGAATGTACCGGGTGCAAAACAATCCGGATTTTAGTGAAACCAAAAATGATGGGATCTAATTGGTAATATCTTTCCAACGAATCCGAAAAATCAAAATTTCATAGTGGGAATCAAAAAATATGTCCAGTTGAAAATTCTGAATAGTCGCTATGGAATTCAGGCCCTTAAAAATGGAAATTTTGCAAACGACCTCGGATTTCGACGAAACCACTTTTGTTGGATCCGTGATGTCAAGTTATTGCTAGATTCCAAATTTCATAATTTTTCGAATCAATATGTGAGCGTGGCAAAGGAAAACGCGTTTGACCAGTTTCAGTTGATTTTAATCGACTGGAAATTGGCCATTTTTCTAACGGTCTCAGAATTCGACGAAACTAGTTTTGTTAGGACCGTATCGTCAATACGAAGCTAGAAAATATTTTTCGGGAATTTTTAGAGTTAGTATGTGACCCCGGTAATTTGAAATTTACGTTTAAAATTCAATATAGTGATTTAAATGTAAATTCAACGGAAACTGATCGAGACGAACAAATCAGCTTGCGATACATATCCCGTTGTGTTCGGAATGGGGGTAAAACGCTATGGACGACAGGCGGTGGGCCTCGTTTAGAGGTCGTATGTAAAAGTCAACTTTTTCAAATATTAAAATAATTAAATAAAAAAAAACCTCTCCTCCCCTATACGTTCTGCCCCCCCCCCCCCCCCCGATTCATTTTGCATTTCAGGAAAAAAAAAGAGAAAAAGGGGGGAGGAGCTCGTCGCTCCTCCGATCGATTCCCCCCACCGCCGATCGTCCTTCCCAGGCGGCGCGCCGACCAAAGCCCCCCCTCTAGCGATTGCCGTTCGAAGACTAGCCTCCCCCCTCAGGCGGCGCCACCGGGATGCACTCCTCTCCCTGGCGCCACCGTGAGCCGCGAAGCCCACCGCCACCTCCCCCTTGGCCTGCGAACGCTACTAGCCCCCCTCCCTTCCAACTGTAAGCTTTCTGTCTTTTTATATATATATATATTTTTCTTTGTTTTATTTTCTTTGTTTTTATGAAAACTGAGTATGTTTATAATTAAAAACTGAAAATGTTTATGTTTGAAAACTGATTTCCTTTATGTTTAAAAACTGATTTTTATTTTTATTTTTAAAAACTAAGAAAGTATAGATTTTTAAAAATAGAGAAAGCTTAAATTTTTAAAATAGAAAAGACTCGATTTTTATTTAGTTAGCGAAAAAGGAAAAATATAATTTTTATTATAGTAAAGTATTAAAAATATAGTCTTTACTATATAGATGATATAAAAATATGATTTTTGTTTAGATAGAGAATTAAAAATATGATCTTTATAAGGTAGCGATATTAAAAATATAATCTTTTATATTGTAGGAAGATTAAAAATATAATTTTTACATGATAGGAATATTAAAAATGTCATCTTTGTATATGTAGCAAAGTAAAAATGTGATTTTTATATAATGAATAGCGAAGTGAAAATTCGATTTTTAAATGTATGAAGCGATTATAAAAATATGATTTTCAAATTGAAAGTGAATAAATAAAAATGTGATTTTTATTTTAAAGACATCAAAATATAAAAATGTGTGATTTTTATATATGTAGTGGCTACGAGCAACGAAGATGACGAAGAAGCAATAACGATGAAGACTTCTATAAAAGAAGAGCCAAGATAGTTGGATAGCTATTTGTGAGAACTTCTCACTCTTCAATTTCTTTTTCTAGTTATATATATATACTAGGATGCAGACGGTGCTTAGTAGCACCCGACACAATCGTCCACATACCATGGACTTGTTTGTTTGATTGCAAAAATAAGTTAGATTATTTGATTGAAATTGAATTGTTTGGTGAGATGAATGGATTTGATTGATGTGTGAATGGCGTGGGCCTTCATTAGACCGGGGATAAGGCTAGGCCTTGTCCCGTTTCTAGTATCGTGCCGTTATGCCGCCGAAATTTTCTAAAATAAGTTAGAAAAATAAAAATACCATTTTATTTGAAGAATGAACTGAATAGAAATTCATATGTTAAAATAAAATGTTTTATCGTTAAAAATATAATTTTTAACGTGAAGTGAATAAAATAAAATATTCATTTACAAACCAGACGGTTTGTTTATGTACACTGATTTGACTGACATGGATTGGGATGATAAATTTTACACATCGCCTAACTGCACAAATAAAATATGTGTTTGATTGTTTGAAACCCCACACGGGTGTTGGGATGAAATTTGAAGTTCACTCATCCTGATTGATTAAATATGTCGATCGATTGATTGACAGGCTGTTATAAGCGTTAGATATCTATATTTGATGCTTATACAGTGTAGTGCACTTTGGTTGATGGTTGATTATTTTTCAATGCTATTATATACGTGTGATGTATAAAAATCCATATAATTAATGTTATATGGTGATTGATTGGGCCTCATTCCAATTTAGAAAATAAAGAATAATATAAAATAAAGGTTCATGTGTTGACAGTACTCATCCATTGAGATTGGTCATGTGTTGAACGAAATATTTTAATAATAGAAATATTTGAAATAGAATATTTGAAAATAGAAATATATGAAGCCGTGTTGATTAGATTGACGCCATTTTGACGTGAATAATATTTATATCGATTTTATTCATTTTAAAATGAATATTGAAAAGTGATTTCGAAATCGAATATTTTAAAATGAAATTTGAATCAAATTGAATAGAAAACGAATTCGAATCGAATTTGTTTTGAATATATAACGAATTTGATTTCAATGGAATATACAACGAATTGAATCGAATAGAAAACCAATTTGAATTGAATCGAATAGAAAACGACTTTGGAATTGAATTAAATTGAAAACGAATTCAAATTGAATTGAAAGCAAATTGAAATGAATTCAAATTGAATTGAAATTTGAATTGAATAGAAATGAATTTTAAAACGAATTTATAAAGAAGAATTCAATTTTGATTTGAATTGAAATGGAAGTTGAAATTGCTTTCGAAAACGAATTTAAAACTATTTATATAATTCGTTTTAAATAGAAATCGACAAAATATATATTATATATATTATATATATAATATAATGGCCTGAATAGAACGCGCCGCGCCGCGGCAGTTCGCGAATTTCGACCATTTATTTCAAACGGACATTGCGGGAGATCCGACCGTCGGATTCTCCTAAAACCGGAACCGTTGGGTTCGTATCGAAAAAAGCTTTCTAACAAATATTAGAAATTTGAAATCTAACGGTTGGATTTGGAGGTACGTCCAAATCAAATTTGAAAAAGGTCGCTGTAAGTGCAGTTCGATGGCCATTGATGGAAATCGACTGTACGGGCCTTGATAAAATTATTAAAAATAGTAATAATTTGTGTAAAATCATAAGAAATGATTTAGAAAGAATTGGGATGAAAAACTCCATATTTGAAAAGATAAAAATAGATTTTTATCGAACTGGACTAGTTTTGAACTAGAATTATAATTCTATTTATTTTTAAATAAATAAATTTAATTTAAAAAGGGTTTTAAAAATAACCAGAATTTCCAATGATTGCATTGGAGTGGATTTGAATCGAAATTGTCTTCGGAATATTTCGATGTTGGAATTCGTGATTATACAGATGTTGTTATGGAAATTTGAAAGATATATATTTATATCGTTATTTCCAATACGACATTTGTTAGTCGTGGAATTTGATATTGAATATAAGGCGATATATTTTCTATTCAGAGCCTTGTATTGAATATCAAATGTGATTTGGGTTTGTCGTGAATGGTGTCTTCACTAACACTGTTCTTGAACCCAGTTGAGAAAAGATTAAATCTTTTTATTTAGATTTAATGAAGTGTACCAATTAAATGATATTTAATTGGAATTGAATTGGTATTGATTTTTGGGTTTATCGTGAACAGTGTTTTAAATAACACTTGTTCTTTAACCCGATAATTAATGGAATGATTTTTGGGTTTATCGTGAACAGTGTTTTAAATAACACTTGTTCTTTAACCCGATAATTATTGGTATTGATTTTTGGGTTTATCGTGAACCGTGTTTTAAATGACACTGATTCTTTAACCCAGTCGAAGATTAAAACTAAGTGGAGTTTTAATGAATCTTTAATTAGATTGAAATGATCGAGAATGGAGTATCACCAGTTTTGCTCCAGGCGATAGTTAAATCTTTAATTAGATTCGAACGTGAAATGGTAATTGAATTTACCGATAACACCGTGGTGTTAGATATGAAGTACTACCAGTTTTACTTCATGGGATGAATAGGATGGGATTGGGAAATTAAAACCAACGATTACTTCGGTAAGGTTCGTTAATCCCGACTAGTTTGAATTGATATTCAAAAGTAGATTAAAGAATAAATTCAAGGAATTTATCTTGGATAAAATTAATGGGAACCTTTCCCTATGAATGTGAAATTTAGAAACTAACTGTCGGTTAGCTAAGCAGAATGGTTTTCTGGATATTGATCTGATGTTGGTTTCGGCCTTCGGGGTTAATATTTGGGAGGTTATTCTCTTGATTAATTTACAGTTAGTGACTGATGAATTGGAATGAGGCGTATGTTGTGTTTGTGTAACACTTATTTAAAATATACGCGAGTTATTCGGAAAGACCGGGTTTATCCCATTCTGAATAACTGATACGACGATAAGTCGAAGATGAAGACGATGGTCGAAGACCGGAAGTCTTCACGTCGTTTGGGTAATTACTGATGATCTTGATTGGGCTGTACACCCAAGAAGATGGAAACAGTTAGTGATCGTCCAGACGTACTTGGAGATCGATGGATATGCGGGGTACTAGGTGCCTGCGGTTTCGTTCAGCCCCAGAACGGACTTGTAAATGGACTGTGTGTCTGACATTGGATTTTAGTCCGTGTGAATTATCTCTATTAAATATATATCTGTTTGGCGGCGGAGAATTTATTCTCTTGCTTAACGCCCTTCTCTGAGACGTACGAGCTCAGGGGTTATATATTGATGGATATCAATCGCATGGAGTGAATTGCCTGTGTGGCATGCTAAGATGCAAATGATCAAGGCTTCTATTGAAAAGCAAAGTCTTGTGGTTGATGATCGAAGCATGGCCTTTGTGGCGTAGCTTTGTGTAACGTTGATTCGCGAGTATCACACCCGGTATGAATCAAAAACGGGAGACGGACCTCAGGGAGGGCATGCGTTTCTTTCTAGTTAAGAGTGGCGTCAGTGCTTGAACTGGCTGACGAGTTTGACTCATGTGGATGTTGCTTATTATTACTTGCTGAAAAGCGAGGCGCCTCGTGATATCGGTTTCGGCCGATGCTTCTGGTCGGCTGATAGGCCAGGCTTACGCCCCAAAGGGCGGGGAAACGCATTGTTCAGGCACTATAATCCACATCGGTGGACCGGCCCTGACGATCCAAGGGGCAGTTGCGGCTGTTCCGGTGGCTCGGGCTAAAGAGTCACGAATCGGTAGAGGATCTTGCCCCTAGCCTCGGTTCATACCATAAATGATAACCCAACTTCCAATACGACGTCTTGCGGTTTTGATTGTAAACTTATATATGGCGACATAGTGTTATGGGGCATTCATGCCGCCTATGATTGATACTTATGATTTGAAGTTGTTTTATACACTATACACTTATTATAGTATCAAATGATTTCTTTTAAACGTATCAAGCATTCTTGGCTATTATAAGGTAAAAACCCTATCCCCCGGCTTGCGTTGCATTGTGTGATAGGACCTGGGTCTTATAATAGCTTCATTTTTCTTTATTTAGCATTGCGCTGTTGTTTTACGCACTGGTGTTCTTGGGAGGAAACCCATTCCGTGTTATACGGCGTGGTCCCTTGATTTACCTAACTTTAAAAATAAAGATTAATAACTGTTTTAGTTCTCACACCAGTCCCATGACTGACCTGGAGTTTATTGTTTTAACCTAAACTCTGGGTGCCCTTATTTTCGACATGGGCAGCTAGTAGTTTTGGTTTTGCAGATTTATATTCACAGGATCCTGGTTAACAGCTGGAACGATATCCGGAAAGCTTTGTATCCGTATATCTCTTTCTAGTTGTGTATTGTATTATTTTCCGCTGCTATGTATTTAAATGTAATTTAATTCTCTGATATTTCTGTGTAATATTCATTTATACTCTGTATATTCTTGTAATCTGATGTATTGTTGTAATATACAATGAAATGTTCTTCTATATGTGATCTTTTGTGGCTTGTTCTCGAACTATCCAACACTTTCCTTTACGGGGAAGTTACGGGTTTTCACAGTTGGTATCAGAGCTTTGGTTTACAGAGCTCGAGAACAAGGCACATTAGAATCATACGAAAGAATTTATCAGATATTGGATTAGTAAAATCCAATGGGAATGACTCGTTAGAAATGGGATCAGCAGTATCCTAGAACGAGTGTGAAGAGTATATTTTTAAAGTAAAAACAAGTTTTGTTTTGAAATTTAAATCAGCTATTCGTATTTGGTTATTTATTTATATTGATGTGGACAATCCAGTATATATAGATTTTGCGTATACGTCTGATCCGCGTGTATTCAAAGTTTTAATGTATTGGATAGATATAGCATCACACTCTAGTCGCCCGAAGATGATATTGATGATAGCGATCGCATCATCAACATTTATGCTCGAGTTTCGAAGGTGTGATTTTCTATATATTTCCATTAGACTGGTGTGGGAACCAAAACTAATATAGCTAGAATACATTGTTGTGATTTGGCATCAAAAACATGATTTTCTGTATATATATCAAAATTATGAATTTTAAACGTTAAATTCACTAATTGATTGATGTTTGTGTTGTTTGTTTATTTGTTTGCTAATTATGAACCATTTAGCCTAATTGAATCAAATATTAAATTATATTGTAACACCCCACCTCCGCCAGTGCCACTCTTGCAAGGGCACTGACTTTGGAGGGGCGTTTAAACAAGGTAAACATGCATGCAGATATCACAAGACAGAACATATAAGTAAAAAAAAACAGAGTAAATATAGCAGCGGATAAAAACTAGCATATCAAAATCATAAGTTAAGTTACAACACAGTACTTGATCATTATTTTCCCTAAACAAAGTCTAGAAACATAAAACTGGAAACTGGAAAGGAAAACATAAAGTAGCTATCCCCAAGGTAGAAAACCATAGCGAGCTCAAGTCCAAAGCATACATCAGCTATCCAGGAAAAGCAGCTAAGATCCAAGCTAAATACTGGTATTCCCGCCCTGTAAACCTGGGGGGGGGGAACGAAAGAAAAGAGGCGAAAGAAAATGGGTCAGTCAAAAGACTGGTAAGTCCTACCTACTATTGTACAACAACTAATAAAGTTAATTGTATATGTAAACAAGGATGAGTCATAGGATGATAACTGGCATGGAAAAAGTCAACAAGATAGATCAAGTGTGGCACCGCATATACAAGGTTGAGGTTTGCACCAAGTGTACTAGTTTCACAAGTCATGTCAAGTGTAAACAAGAAGTGATCCCCAGGCCCAAGTTTGGCCCCACATCATGAATGACCTAAATCAAGGTCCAACTAGCATGGTCTAGTCGATCGGCTCCCTAAAGCCTAACTCGTCAAGTGTCGGTGTCTTACGGCCCAACTACGAAGTGTAGCTAAACTGTGCTAGGTCCACCCTAGGGTGTATCAAGTCCTAGGGTGTCAACCACTGACACAAACCAAGCACGCACAGTTTAAACCTACTGGTGCCCGTGCCTGCTTTTTTAACTCTGGACCATGTGCACGACCATGGCCCGCCTGAACCTACACCGGCGCACCTACACAGTCGTCGTCTTGGTCGCTTACATGTCATCCCAGTAATCGTGCCCCACCCTAGCCTAGTCCCTAGGGTATCATGATACAACTAAGAGGGTTACTGGTGCAAAGGACCACGTAACTAGGGTTTCCTTAATGGGTTAAACGTGGTTAACCCAACTCATCCAAGTACCAAGTTGGTTAAGTGTACCCAAGGTTCATGACTTAACCCTATCAACCCATTGTGTTTAATTGGTTAAGTATTCAAGCGGTCCATGACTTAACCCTACCATGTGGCATTAATTAATTTAATGCACCCAACCTCTCACATTAGACCTTGTTGTGGTTACTAGTTAGGCCGGGCGGGTCCGGGTAGGTTTACACCACAACTTAGTCTAACCTCGGGTTTCACGTGCAACATGACCAACTACTCACATTGTGTAACAACCCGTAAAATGCGAGCCAGTTTGAAATTTTTATTTTGGCAATTTTAGCGAATTTTGATTATTTAAAATGAATTATTTTAAATAATATCGACGAAAATCTATTTTGAATAGGATTTGAACGTATATATTATACGCGTCGTCGTTAGAATATAAATAATTATATATAATTATAATAGAATTGAAAATGGCGCGGTAGTTCGATAATTCGATTTCAAACTTCAATTGAATGTACCGGGTGCAAAACAATCCGGATTTTAGTGAAACCAAAAATGATAGGATCTAATTGATGATATCTTTCTATCGAATCCGACAAATTGAGATTTCATGGCGGGAATCAAAAGATATGTCCAGTTGAAAATTCTGAATAGTCGCTATGGAATTCAGGCCCTTAAAAATGGACATTTTGCAAACGACCTCGGATTTCGACGAAACCACTTTTGTTGGGTCCGTGATGTAAAGTTATTGCTAGATTCCAAATTTCATAATTTTTCGAATCCATATGTGAGCGTGGCAGAGGAAAATGCGTTTGACCATTTTCAGTTGACTTTAATCGACTGGAAATTGGCCATTTTTCAAACGGTCTCAGAATTCGACGAAACTAGTTTTGTTAGGACCGCATCGTCAATACGAAGCCAGAAAATATTTTTCTGAATTTTTAAAGTTCGTATGTGACCCCGGTAATTTGAAATGTACGTTTAAAATTCAATATAGTGATTTAAAAGTAAATTTAACGAAAACTGATTGTAACTATCGAATCAGCTTGCGATACATATCCCATTGTGTTCGGAATGGGGGTAAAACGCTAGGGACGACAGGCGGTGGGCCTCGTTTCGAGGTCGTATGTAAAAGTCAGCTTTTTGAAAATTAAATAAAAAAAAATTAATTAAAAATGATTATTCTCTCTCCTCCTCCTTATTTCCCTCTGCCCCCCCCCCCCCCCGTTCAAACCCGATAGCAGATAAAAAAAAAAGAAAAAAAAACACGATCTCCCCAGCGCGACGGCCTCCACCGCCGCCTCTCCCGAAGTAGCCCCCCCTGCGCCGCCTCCCCGCGTCACCGTGAACCCTCCCTCCTCCTCCACCGAAAACGAGCAGCCCCAAAATCGATTTGGGGAGAAACCGCACCCCCGAAACCCTAGAAACCCCATCACCCAAAAGTAGCGCCTCCACTGCTTGAACCCCGACGCCGGAGCTCCACCAGCGCCGCCACCTGCCTAGGCCACCACCGCGATTCAAACACCCCCCCCCCTCGCGCTAGGAATACCTGTG
Source organism: Allium sativum (assembly GCA_030737875.1). Taxonomy (NCBI): domain Eukaryota; kingdom Viridiplantae; phylum Streptophyta; class Magnoliopsida; order Asparagales; family Amaryllidaceae; genus Allium; species Allium sativum. The sequence continues at coordinate 273,077,660 of CM060920.1, read as the reverse complement.
AGTATTTCCTTTCTTTTGTTTTATATTTTCTTTTTACTTACTTGTTTTTATAGCTAATAGGAAGTAATTTAAATTTAGATTTTTAATGCAAGTAGAAAGATGGAATTTTTGAAAATAAAATGAAATTTATTTTCATTTTTTTTATATATAAATGAAAGAGAATAAAGATTAGATCTTTAAATTATAAAGGAATTTGATTTTTAACTTTGAAAAAGTTTGATTTTTAACTATGGAAAGATCGGATATTTTTACCATTGTAAAGACGATATTTTTATCATTGTAAAGAAGCAATTTTTCATAGCAAAAAGAAATGATTTTCAATAATATAAAAGTTGAAATTTCATATTCATGAAGGTGAGATTTTTATTCGAAGAAAGATATGATTTTTATTTATAATAAAAATACGATTTTTGTTATGACATTAGCGATGTAAAAATATAATTTTTACATATAAAATAAGTGAAGTGAAAATACGATTCTTCTATATTGAATAGTGAAATAAAAATTCGATTTTTATATATTGAATAGCAAAGTAAAAATATGATTTTTATATATTGAACATCGAAGTAAAAATATGATTTTTATATATTGAACATCGAAGTAAAAATATGATTTTTATATTTTGAACATCGAAGTAAAAATATGGTTTTTATATATTGAACATCGAAGTAAAAATATAGTTTTTATATATTGAACTTCGAAAGAAAAATATAGTTTTTATATATTGAACTTCGAAAGAAAAATATAGTTTTTATATATTGAACTTCGAAAGAAAAATATGATTTTTATATTTTTAAAGAATTAAAAATATAATCTTTATGAGATATAGAATATGAAGTTATCATCTTTGTATATGTAGCGAAGTAAAAATTCGATTTTTATATATTGAACTTTGAACTAAAAATTCGATTTTTATATATTGAACTTTGAACTAAAAATTCGATTTTTATATATTGAACTTTGAAATAAAAATTCGATTTTTATATATTGAACTTTGAAATAAAAATTCGATTTTTATATATGGAATAGCGAAGTAAAAATTCGATTTTTACATATGTAGTGAAAGCGGACAACGAAGGTGACAAAAAGGCGGGAACGACGAAGATCTCTACAATAGAAGTGTCGTGGAGCTAGGATAGCTATATGTGAGAATTTCTCACCTTTCAATTTATTTTTCTAGTTATAGATATATACTAGGATGCAGACGGTGTTTAGTAGCACCCGACACAATCGTCCATAGACCATGGACTTGTTTGTTTGGCTGTTTGGTGATTTATTGCGATATTGGTTTGAATGTGGTTTGTGGTGTGAAAAATCGAATCGATAAATTGGTTAGGATTAGACGTGCGCCGTTATAAGGCGAAGGAGTAAGGCTAGGTTAGACTCATACTCCAAATTTTGTGGTTTGCAAAATGAAATTGATTTGATTGATGAGTGAATGGCGTGGGCCTTCACTAGACCGGGGATAAGGCTAGGCCTTGTCCCGTTTCTAGTATCGTGCCGTTATGCCGCCAAAATTTTCTAAAATATGTTAGAAAAATAAAAATATCATTTTATTTTGGAAATGAATTGAATAGAAATTCATAGGTTGAAATAAAATGTTTTATCGTTAAAAATATAATTTTTAACGTGAAGTTAATAAAATAAAATATTCATTTATAAACCGGACGGTTTGTTTATGTACACCTATTTGACTGATATTGATTGGGTCGATAAATTTTACACATCGCCCAACTGCACAAATAAAATCTGTGTTTGATTGTTTGAAACCCCACACGGGTGTTAGGATGAAATTTGAAGTTCACTCATCCTGATTGATTAAATATGTCGATCGATTGATTGACAGGCTGTTATAAGCGTTGAATATCTATATTTAATGCTTATACAGTGTAGTGCACTTTGGTTGATGGTTGATTATTTTCAATGCTATTATATACATGTGTTGTATGAAAATCCATATAATTAACTTTATATGGTAATTGATTGGGCCTCATTCCAATTTGAAAAATAAAGAATATTATAAAATAAAAGTTCATGTGTTGACAGTACTCATCCATTGAGATTGGTCATGTGTTGAGCGAAATATTTTAATATTAAAATTTACATCTTTATCGATATAAAATAAAAGTTCATGTGTTGACAGTACTCATTCATTGAGATTGGTCATGTGTTGAACGAAATATTTTAATATTAAAAATTTACATCTTTATCGATATAAAATAAAAGTTCATGTGTTGACAGTACTCATTCATTGAGATTGGTCATGTGTTGAACGAAATATTTTGATAATAACAACTATTTTGAAAAAGAAATATTTGAAATAGAATATTTGAAAATAGAAATTTATGAAGCCGTGTTGATTAGATTGACGCCATTTTGACGTAAACGATATTTATATCGATTTTATTCATTTCAAAATGAAATGAATTGAAAACGATTCCGAAATGAATTGAATTGAAAACGATTTCGAAATGAAATGAAAGCGTTTTCGAAATGAATTGAATTGAAAACGATTTCGAAATGAAATGAATTGAAAGCGTTTTCGAAATGAATTGAATTGAAAACGATTTCGAAATGAAATGAATTGAAAGCGTTTTCGAAATGAAATGAATTGAAAGCGATTTCGAAATGAAATGAATTGAAAACGATTCCGAAATGAATTGAATATAAAACGATTTCGAAATGAATTGAATATAAAACGAATTCAAATTGAATTGAAAGCGAATTAAAATGAATTCAAATTGAATTGAAATTTGAATTGAATAGAAATGAATTTTAAAACGAATTTATAAAGAAGAATTCAATTTTGATTTGAATTGAAATGGAAGTTGAAATTGCTTTTGAAACGAATTTTAAAACTATTTATAAAATTCGTTTTAAATAGAAATCGACGAAATATATATTATATATATTATATATATAATATAATGGCCCGAATAGAACGCGCCGCGCCGCGGCAGTTCGCGAATTTCGACCATTTATTTCAAACGGACATTACGGGAGATCCGACCGTCGGATTCTCCTAAAACCGGAACCGTTGGGTTCGTATCGAAAAGAGCTTTCTAACGAATGTTAGAAATTTGAAATCTAACGGTTGGATTTGGAGATACGTCCAAATCAAATTCGAAAAAGGTCGCTGTAAGTGCAGTTCGATGGCCGTTGATGGAAATCGACTGTACGGGCCTTGATAAAATTATTAAAAATAGTAATAATTTGTGTAAAATCATAAGAAATGATTTAGAAAGGATTGGGATGAAAAACTCCATATTTGAAAAGATAAAAATAGATTTTTATCGAAATGAACTAGTTTTGAACTAGAAATATAATTCTATTTATTTTTAAATAAATAAATTGAATTTGAAAAAGGGTTTTAGAAATAACCAGAATTTCCAATGATTGCATTGGAGTGGATTTGAATCGAAATTGTCTTCGGAATATTTCGATGTTGAAACCCGTGATTATACAAATGTTGTTATGGAAATTTGAAAGATATTTATATCGTTATTTCCAATACTACATTTGTTAATCGTGGAATTTGATATTGAATATAAGCCGATATATTTTCTATTCAGAGCCTTATATTGAATATCAAATGTGATTTGGGTTTGTCGTGAATGGTGTCTTCACTAACACTGTTCTTGAACCCAGTTGAGAAAAGATTAAATCTTTTTATTTAGATTTAATGAAGTGTACCAATTAAATGATATTTAATTGGAATTGAATTGATATTGATTTTTGGGTTTATCGTGAACAGTGTTTTAAATAACACTCGTTCTTTAACCCGATAATTAATGAATGTGATTTTGGGCTTACCGTGAACCGTGTTTTTTAATGACACTGATTCTTTAACCCAGTTAACGATTAAAACTAAGTGGAGTTTTAATGAATCTTTAATTAGATTGAAAAATCGAGAATGGAGTATCACCAGTTTTACTCCAGGCGATAGTTAAATCTTTAATTAGATTTGAACGTGAAATGGTAATTGAATTTACCGATAACACCGTGGTGTTAGATATGAAGTATAACCAGTTTTACTTCATGGGATGAACAGGTTGGGATTGGGAAATTAAAACAAATGATTACTTCGGTAAGGTTCGTTAATCCCGACTAGTTTGAATTGATATTCAAAAATAGATTAAAGAATAAATTCAAGAAATTTATCCTGGATAAAATTAATGGGAACCTTTCCCTATGAATGTGAAATTTAGAAACTAACTGTCGGTTAGCCAAGCAGAATGGTTTTCTGGATATTGATCTGATGTTGGTTTCGGCCTTCGGGGTTAATATTTGGGGAATTGTTCTCTTGATTAATTTACGGTTAGTGACTGATGAATTGGAATGAGGCGTATGTTGTGTTTGTGTAACACTTATTTAAAATATACGCGAGTTATTCAGAAAGACCGGGTTTATCCCATTCTGAATAACTGATACGACGATAAGTCAAAGATGAAGACGATGGTCGAAGACCGGAGGTCTTCACGTCGTTTGGGTGATAACTGATGATCTTGATTGGGCTGTACACCCAAGAAGATGGAAACAGTTGGTGATCGTCCAGACGTACTTGGAGATCGATGGATATGCGGGGTACTAGGTGCCTCCGGTTTCGTTCAGACCCAGAACGGACTTGTAAATGGACTGTGTGTCTGACATTGGATTTTAGTCCGTGTGATTGATCTCTATTAAATATGTATCTGTTTGGCGGCGGAGAATTTATTCTCTTGCTTAACGCCCTTCTCTGAGACGTACGAGCTCAGGGGTTATATATTGATGGATATCAAACGCATGGAGTGAATTGCCTGTGTGGCATGCCTAAGTGGCAATAGATCGAGGCTTTTGTTGAAAAGCAAAGTCTTGTGGTGATGATCAAAGCACAGCCTGTGTGGCACAGCTTTGTGTAACGTGAATTCGCGAGTTTCACACCCGGTATGAACCAAAAACGGGAGACGGACCTCAGGGAGGACTTGCGTTTCTTTCTAGTTAGAAGTGGCGTCAGTGGTTTTACACGCCCTGACGAGTTTGACTTATGTGGTTGTTGCTGTTGCGAGGCGCCTCGGTTATATCGGTTTCGGCCGATGCATTCTGGTTGGCAGACGGACCAGACTTACACCCCATAGGGTGGGGAAACGTAGTGTTCAGGGTTTAAGTTTAATCCACATCGGTGGACCGGCCCTGTCGCTCCAAGGCTTGACTGAGTACTTGCCTGTGGCTCGGGCTAGAGAGTCACGAATCGGTTGAGGACTATCTTTTGCCTCGGTTCATAGACGGAAATCCAATTTCCAAATACGTGACTTTGCGGTTTTATGTGTAAACCTATAAATGGCGACATAGTGGCATGGGACGCTCATGTCGCCTATGATTGATACTTATGATTTGAAGTTGTTTTATACACTATGCACTTATAATAGTATCAAACGATTTGTTTTAACCGTATCAAGCATTCTTTGGCTGTTATAAGGGAAAACCCTATCCTCGGCTGCGTTGCATTGTGTGATGGGACCTGGGTCTTATAACAGCTTCATTTTTCTTTATTTAGCATTGCGCTGTTGGTTTTATGCACCGGTATTCTTGGGAGGAAACCCGTTCCGTGTTATACGGCGTGGTCCATTGATTTACCTAGCTTTTAAAATAAAGATTTATAACTGTTTTAGTTCTCATACCAGTCCCATGACTGACCTGGAGTTTATTGTTTTAACCTAAACTCTGGGTGCCCCTATTTCGACACGGGCAGCTAGTAGTTTTGGTTTTGCAGATTTATATTCACAGGATCCTGGTTTACAGCTGGAACGATATCCGGAAAGCTTTGTATCCGTATATCTACTTCTAGTTGTGTATCGTATTATTTTCTGCTGCGTTGTATTTAAATGTAATTTAAATCTCTGATATTTCTGTGTAATATTCATTTATACTCTGTATATTCTTGTAATCTGGTGTATTGTTGTAATATACAATGAAATGTTCTTCTGTATGCGTTCTGTTGTGGCTTGTTCTCGAACGATAAAGCGTTTCGGACGGCCTGGATCGGTTTAGCGACTGGTTCGGACCGAGCGAAATTCCTTACCGTCACACATTGGGTCCTATTGCTTGTAGCCACTAGTTAAGCCGGTCGGTTCCGGGTAGGTTTATGCTACAAGCTCAACCCAACCTCGAGTTGGCCATCCTCATGTTTTCTAAGTGTCATGTCCATCATGTTTCCAAAACACATTACAAATTTTCAAGCAATTGGGTAGACCTAACTTAATAGGTAAATTCCCAATGGGTAGACCTAACTTAATAGGTAAATTCCCAAGCTTACGTTTTTATGTCTTTTAAGTTTACCCAACCCCAAACGCAATCCCCTCGCTTACATATCGCAATAGCGCATAAAGGATAGAAAGAGGGAACTTGGCAAAATCATGACATAAAGGTGTTGGAGCCACAAGTTAAACATGGTGGCATATGAGACAAAGATGTGATCACAAACTTGCATATCATGTTATCAACTTGCAAAATATTCCTAAGCATGCATAACATCATTTTAACTTGCATAGTGTTCATATGCATGCATAACATGGTTTCAACTTGCATAAGGTTCATATGCATGCATAACATCAAACTTGGCAAATAGGCGGAACATGGCCATAGATAGCATGAGATAAGGACTAGTAACATGCATATAACATTATATGCATGTTAATACAAGGTTTATGAGAGTTTCAAAGTTGCATCATGCAACATTTCCAACCAAAGATCACATCTTTCTATGCATAAAGCCAAGGTAATGACTTTACTAACATGCATAGAGTAAGCTTATGCATAAAATCATAAGATCAAAGCACATATCATGATTAACCCCAAACTCAACTTGCAACATAACATATTAACTTCATAGTTAAAATACAAGAGTAGAAATAGGCTTACTATGCTATGAAGACTCGAATGAGTATAGCAAATGTAAGAAATCCCTTATGCAACTAATTAAAACCCCCAAAATGCAAGCAAACTTGATCAAGACTCCTCCTTTATGATGCCAATAGAGAAACAAGACTTTAATGCAAGCTAAAGAGGATCATACAAGTCTAAATACACTTGTATGCATGGGATTCTCTTGAAAATTGATTTAGGAATTTATGAAGAGAGTGGAGGCCATGAGAGGATTGATTTTGCCATAGTTTAGTTGTATGAATGAATAATGATGATTTAGGGTAGGTTAGGGTCTTATTTATAGAGTAGGCAAGTGTTTTAGGCCATAGGATTAAACCTAGATTCAATCCAAGCCATCAAAGCATGTCTTGGGGAAGAAGTCAAGTGTAGGAACCATCTAGGGCCTTTAGATTAAAGATGAACCATGAGAACCATCCAAATGCAAAATCTGCATTTGAGCGAATCGGCCCATGGGTTGACAGCCAAACACCCTGGATTAACCCCTAGTCGACCCAACGGGCTCGGGTCGACCTCAAAAATCTGCCGGTTCGGTTATTCCCCTCTCCCAATTCGCTGTTTTTAACATTTTTGCATATTTATTTATTTAATTTTCAATTATATATATATATATATATCAATATATATATATTTCTCTGCGCAACCCATTTCACTTAATTAAGTATACTTTAATTTGGGAATTTTTCGTGAAACTTCGCGAGGCCATATCTTGGTCATACGGACTCCGATTTTCGAAAACTCGGACTCTATTTCGCGTATTTTTCCGAGACGAACGCAATGGCATAGCCCGTTTCCCTTGATTCAGATTTTACAGTTTAATTCTGCAGCCATTTATGTTATAACATGTTATTCAAAAATACGGGTTGTTACATATATTGAAAATTGGTCGCATTTGCTTGCATATACGTACACTTACCTTGAACAGGTCATAGCAAGGAGGCTAGAGCAGAGAATAAAATTTGTTTGCCCGACAAATAGGTACATGTTTACTACATAATTTACTGTTTTGTTTGGGTGATGATGATTTTATGAGCCTATTGGCTAGCCGCTTGGCTAGCCGCTTGGCTTTTTCTTTTTCTTTTTGAGATCTGAAGGACCGGGGAAGCTATTTGAAATTCCCCGATGCTCCCGGTGTAGGGGAGGTTAAGGCGAAATTTTTCGAAAATTTAGGGTGTTAGCCAAATTTTTGAAAATTTGAAAATTCTCAGAAACTAAAGAGTTGGAGAATGGAAGCCAGATCGAGCGTAGAGTTGAATGGTCAAACCACTTTCGACTTTGTTCCTTTTCGGGGATGAAAAGTTTTAAGTGAGGGAGATTGTAACAACCCGAAAATCTGGGCCAGTTTAAAATTTTTATTTTGACAATTTTAGCGAATTTTGAATATTTAAAATGAATTATTTTAAATAATTTCGACGAGAAATTTATTTTGAATATAATTCGATCGTATATATTTATACGCGTCGTCGTTAGAATATAAATATTTATATATAATTATAAATGGAATTGAAAATGGCGCGGTAGTTCGATAATTCGATTTCAAACTTCAATTGAATGTACCGGGTGCAAAACAATCCGGATTTTAGTGAAACCAAAAATGATGGGATCTAATTGGTAATATCTTTCCAACGAATCCGAAAAATCAAAATTTCATAGCGGGAATCAAAAGATATGTCCAGTCGAAAATTCTGAATAGTCGCTATGGAATTCAGGTCCTTAAAAATGGAAATTTTGCAAACGACCTCGGATTTCGACGAAACCACTTTTGTTGGATCCGTGATGTCAAGTTATTGCTAGATTCCAAATTTCATAATTTTTCGAATCAATATGTGAGCATGGCAAAGGAAAACGCGTTTGACCAATTTCAGTTGATTTTAATTGACTGGAAATTGGCCATTTTTCTAACGGTCTCAGAATTCGTCGAAACTAGTTTTGTTAGGACTGTATCGTCAATACGAAGCTAGAAAATATTTTTCGGGAATTTTTAGAGTTAGTATGTGACCCCGGTAATTTGAAATGTACGTTTAAAATTCAATATAGTGATTTAAATGTAAATTCAACGGAAACTGATCGAGACGAACAAATCAACTTGCGATACATATCCCGTTGTGTTCGGAATGGGGGTAAAACGCTATGGACGACAGGCGGTGGGCCTCGTTTAGAGGTCGTATGTAAAAGTCAACTTTTTCAAATATTAAAATAATTAAATAAAAAAAACCTCTCCTCCCCTATACGTTCTGCCCCCCCCCCCCCCCGATTCATTTTGCATTTCAGGAAAAAAAAAGAGAAAAAGGGGGGAGGAGCTCGTCGCTCCTCCGATCGATTCCCCCCACCGCCGATCGTCCTTCCCAGGCGGCGCGCCGACCAAAGCCCCCCCTCTAGCGATTGCCGTTCGAAGACTAGCCTCCCCCCTCAGGCGGCGCCACCGTGATGCACTCCTCTCCCTGGCGCCACCGTGAGCCGCGAAGCCCACCGCCACCTCCCCCTTGGCCTGCGAACGCTACTAGCCCCCCTCCCTTCCAACTGTAAGCTTTCTGTCTTTTTATATATATATATATATATTTCTTTGTTTTATTTTCTTTGTTTTTATGAAAACTGAGTATGTTTATAATTAAAAACTGAAAATGTTTATGTTTGAAAACTGATTTCCTTTATGTTTAAAAACTGATTTTTATTTTTATTTTTAAAAACTAAGAAAGTATAGATTTTTAAAAATAGAGAAAGCTTAAATTTTTAAAATAGAAAAGACTCGATTTTTATTTAGTTAGCGAAAAAGGAAAAATATAATTTTTATTATAGTAAAGTATTAAAAATATAGTCTTTACTATATAGATGATATAAAAATATGATTTTTGTTTAGATAGAGAATTAAAAATATGATCTTTATAAGGTAGCGATATTAAAAATATAATCTTTTATATTGTATGAAGATTAAAAATATAATTTTTACATGATAGGAATATTAAAAATGTCATCTTTGTATATGTAGCAAAGTAAAAATGTGATTTTTATATAATGAATAGTGAAGTGAAAATTCGATTTTTAAATGTATGAAGCGATTATACAAATATGATTTTCAAATTGAAAGTGAATAAATAAAAATGTGATTTTTATTTTAAAGACATCAAAATATAAAAATGTGTGATTTTTATATATGTAGTGGCTACGAGCAACGAAGATGACGAAGAAGCAATAACGATGAAGACTTCTATAAAAGAAGAGCCAAGATAGTTGGATAGCTATTTGTGAGAACTTCTCACTCTTCAATTTCTTTTTCTAGTTATATATATATATATATATATATATACTAGGATGCAGACGGTGCTTAGTAGCACCCGACACAATCGTCCACAGACCATGGACTTGTTTGTTTGATTGCAAAAATAAGTTAGATTATTTGATTGAAATTGAATTGTTTGGTGAGATGAATAGATTTGATTGATGTGTGAATGGCGTGGGCCTTCACTAGACCGGGGATAAGGCTAGGCCTTGTCCCGTTTCTAGTATCGTGCCGTTATGCCGCCGAAATTTTCTAAAATAAGTTAGAAAAATAAAAATACCATTTTAGTTGAAGAATGAACTGAATAGAAATTCATATGTTAAAATAAAATGTTTTATCGTTAAAAATATAATTTTTAACGTGAAGTGAATAAAATAAAATATTCATTTACAAACCAGACGGTTTGTTTATGTACACTGATTTGACTGACATGGATTGGGATGATAAATTTTACACATCGCCCAACTGCACAAATAAAATATTTGTTTGATTGTTTGAAACCCCACACGGGTGTTGGGATGAAATTTGAAGTTCACTCATCCTGATTGATTAAATATGTCGATCGATTGATTGACAGGCTGTTATAAGCGTTAGATATCTATATTTGATGCTTATACAGTGTAGTGCACTTTGGTTGATGGTTGATTATTTTTCAATGCTATTATATACGTGTGATGTATAAAAATCCATATAATTAATGTTATATGGTGATTGATTGGGCCTCATTCCAATTTAGAAAATAAAGAATAATATAAAATAAAGGTTCATGTGTTGACAGTACTGATCCATTGAGATTGGTCATGTGTTGAACGAAATAGTTTAGTAATAAAATTTACATCTTTATCAATATAAAATAAAGGTTCATGTGTTGACAGTACTCATCCATTGAGATTGGTCATGTGTTGAACGAAATATTTTAATAACAGAAATATTTGAAATAGAATATTTGAAAATAGAAATATATGAAGCCGTGTTGATTAGATTGACGCCATTTTGACGTGAATAATATTTATATCGATTTTATTCATTTTAAAATGAATATTGAAAAGCGATTTCGAAATCGAATATTTTAAAATGAAATTTGAATCAAATTGAATAGAAAACGAATTCGAATCGAATTTGTTTTGAATATATAACGAATTTGATTTCAATGGAATATACAACGAATTGAATCGAATAGAAAACCAATTTGAATTGAATCGAATAGAAAACGACTTTGGAATTGAATTAAATTGAAAACGAATTCAAATTGAATTGAAAGCAAATTGAAATGAATTCAAATTGAATTGAAATTTGAATTGAATAGAAATGAATTTTAAAACGAATTTATAAAGAAGAATTCAATTTTGATTTGAATTGAAATGGAAGTTGAAATTGCTTTCGAAAACGAATTTAAAACTATTTATATAATTCGTTTTAAATAGAAATCGACGAAATATATATTATATATATTATATATATAATATAATGGCCTGAATAGAACGCACCGCGCCGCGGCAGTTCGCGAATTTCGACCATTTATTTCAAACGGACATTGCGGGAGATCCGACCGTCGGATTCTCCTAAAACCGGAACCGTTGGGTTCGTATCGAAAAGAGCTGTCTAACGAATATTAGAAATTTGAAATCTAACGGTTGGATTTGGAGGTACGTCCAAATCAAATTTGAAAAAGGTCGCTGTAAGTGCAGTTCGATGGCCATTGATGGAAATCGACTGTACGGGCCTTGATAAAATTATTAAAAATAGTAATAATTTGTGTAAAATCATAAGAAATGATTTAGAAAGAATTGGGATGAAAAACTCCATATTTGAAAAGATAAAAATAGATTTTTATCGAACTGGACTAGTTTTGAACTAGAATTATAATTCTATTTATTTTTAAATAAATAAATTGAATTTAAAAAGGGTTTTAAAAATAACAAGAATTTCCAATGATTGCATTGGAGTGGATTTGAATCGAAATTGTCTTCAGAATATTTCGATGTTGGAATTTGTGATTATACAGATGTTGTTATGGAAATTTGAAAGATATACATTTATATCGTTATTTCCAATATGACATTTGTTAGTCGTGGAATTTGATATTGAATATAAGCCGATATATTTTCTATTCAGGGCCTTGTATTGAATATCAAATGTGATTTGGGTTTGTCGTGAATGGTGTCTTCACTAACACTGCTCTTGAACCCAGTTGAGAAAAGATTAAATCTTTTTATTTAGATTTAATGAAGTGTACCAATTAAATGATATTTAATTGGAATTGAATTGGTATTGATTTTTGGGTTTATCGTGAACAGTGTTTTAAATAACACTTGTTCTTTAACCCGATAATTAATGGAATGATTTTTGGGTTTATCGTGATCAGTGTTTTAAATAACACTTGTTCTTTAACCCGATAATTATTGGTATTGATTTTTGGGTTTATCGTGAACCGTGTTTTAAATGACACTGATTCTTTAACCCAGTCGAAGATTAAAACTAAGTGGAGTTTTAATGAATCTTTAATTAGATTGAAATGATCGAGAATGGAGTATCACCAGTTTTGCTCCAGGCGATAGTTAAATCTTTAATTAGATTCGAACGTGAAATGGTAATTGAATTTACCTATAACACCACGGTGTTAGATATGAAGTACTACCAGTTTTACTTCATGGGATGAATAGGATGGGATTGGGAAATTAAAACCAACGATTACTTCGGTAAGGTTCGTTAATCCCGACTAGTTTGAATTGATATTCAAAAGTAGATTAAAGAATAAATTCAAGGAATTTATCTTGGATAAAATTAATGGGAACCTTTCCCTATGAATGTGAAATTTAGAAACTAACTGTCGGTTAGCTAAGTAGAATGGTTTTCTGGATATTGATCTGATGTTGGTTTCGGCCTTCGGGGTTAATATTTGGGAGGTTATTCTCTTTATTAATTTACAGTTAGTGACTGATGAATTGGAATAAGGCGTATGTTGTGTTTGTGTAACACTTATTTAAAATATACGCGAGTTATTCGGAAAGAACGGGTTTATCCCATTCTGAATAACTGATACGACGATAAGTCGAAGATGAAGACGATGGTCGAAGACCGGAAGTCTTCACGTCGTTTGGGTAATTACTTATGATCTTGATTGGGCTGTACACCCAAGAAGATGGAAACAGTTAGTGATCGTCCAGACGTACTTGGAGATCGATGGATATGCGGGGTACTAGGTGCCTCCGGTTTCGTTCAGCCCCAGAAAGGACTTGTAAATGGACTGTGTGTCTGACATTGGATTTTAGTCCGTGTGATTGATCTCTATTAAATATATATCTGTTTGGCGGCGGAGAATTTATTCTCTTGCTTAACGCCCTTCTCTAAGACGTACGAGCTCAGGGGTTATATATTGATGGATATTAATCGCATGGAGTGAATTGCCTGTGTGGCATGCTAAGATGCAAATGATCAAGGCTTCTGTTAAAAAGCAAAGTCTTGTGGTTGATGATCGAAGCACGGCCTTTGTGGCGTAGCTTTGTGTAACGTTGATTCGCGAGTATCACACCCGGTATGAATCAAAAACGGGAGACGGACCTCAGGGAGGGCATGCGTTTCTTTCTAGTTAAGAGTGGCGTCAGTGCTTGAACTGGCTGACGAGTTTGACTCATGTGGATGTTGCTTATTATTACTTGCTGAAAAGCGAGGCGCCTCGTGATATCGGTTTCGGCCGATGCTTCTGGTCGGCTGACAGGCCAGGCTTACGCCCCAAAGGGCGGGGAAACGCATTGTTCAGGCACTATAATCCACATCGGTGGACCGGCCCTGACGATCCAAGGGGAAGTTGCGGCTGTTCCAGTGGCTCGGGCTAGAGAGTCACGAATCGGTAGAGGATCTTGCCCTAGCCTCGGTTCATACCATAAATGATAACCCAACTTCCAATACGACGTCTTGCGGTTTTGATTGTAAACTTATATATGGCGACATAGTGTTATGGGGCATTCATGCCGCCTATGATTGATACTTATGATTTGAAGTTGTTTTATACACTATACACTTATTATAGTATCAAATGATTTCGTTTAAACGTATCAAGCATTCTTGGCTATTATAAGGTAAAAACCCTATCCCTCGGCTTGCGTTGCATTGTGTGATAGGACCTGGGTCTTATAATAGCTTCATTTTTCTTTATTTAGCATTGTGCTGTTGTTTTATGCACTGGTGTTCTTGGGAGGAAACCCGTTCCGTGTTATACGGCGCGGTCCCTTGATTTACCTAACTTTAAAAATAAAGATTAATAACTGTTTTAGTTCTCACACCAGTCCCATGACTGACCTGGAGTTTATTGTTTTAACCTAAACTCTGGGTGCCCTTATTTTCGACACGGGCAGCTAGTAGTTTTGGTTTTGCAGATTTATATTCACAGGATCCTGGTTAACAGCTGGAACGATATCCGGAAAGCTTTGTATCCGTATATCTCTTTCTAGTTGTGTATTGTATTATTTTCCGCTGCTATATATTTAAATGTAATTTAATTCTCTGATATTTCTGTGTAATATTCATTTATACTCTGTATATTCTTGTAATCTGATGTATTGTTGTAATATACAATGAAATGTTCTTCTGTATGTGATCTGTTGTGGCTTGTTCTCGAACTATCCGACACTTTCCTTTTCGGGGAAGTTACGGGTTTTCACATATCTCTAACGAGTCAATCTAATTAGATTTTACTAATCCAATATCTGATGAATTCTTTCGTATGGTTCTAATGTATCTGGATCTCGAGCTCTGTAAACCAAAGCTATGATACCAAATGTGACGGCAAGGAATTTCGCTCGATCCGAATCAGTCGTTAAACCGATCTAGACCGTTCGAAACCCCTGATCGTTTTGAGAACATGACAAATCAGAACGCAGACGGGAGAACATTTCATTGCTATTACAACAATTCCATCAGATACAAGAATATACAGAGTATAAATGAATAAATTACATTCGATAAATATCAGAGATTACAATAAATTACATAGCAGCGGAAAAATAATACAAAGCACAACTGAAGGTGATATACGGATACAGAGCTTTCCGGATATCATTCCAGCTGTAAACCAGGATCCTGTGAATATAAATCTGCAAAACCAAAACTACTAGCTACCTGTGTCGAAAATAAGGGCACCCAGAGTTTAGGTTAAAACAATAAACTCCAGGTCAGTCATGTGACTGGTGTGAGAACTAAAACAATTATTAAAACTTTACTTTAAAAGAGAGTAATTCAAGGGACCACGTCGTAAAACACGGAACGGGTTTCCACCCAAGAATACCAGTTCATAGGATAAACAGTGCAATGCTTTTTCGAAAAATGAAGCTATTATAAGACCCAGGTCCCATCACACAATGCAATGCAAGCCGGAGGATAGGGTTTTACCTTATAATAGCCAAACATGCTTGGTACGTTTTAAAAACAAATCATTTGATACTATAATAAGTGTATAGTGTCAAAACAATTTCAATCATAAATATAAATCATAGACGACATGGGTACCATATATCATGTCGCCATACTAGTTCTACAATTAAAACCACAATACACGTAATGGAAATTGGATTTCCATCATGAGTCGAGGCAAGGGGCAAGCTCCTCTCCGCTTTCGAGACACTCTAGCAAATGTCCCAGGGCTACGCACTCTGGGCAACCCTTGGATGCTTCAGGGTCGGTCCTCTCTTACGTTTAAGGATTAGTATTCCTGAAAACACATTTCCCGGTCCTTACAGACCTATAATCTAGGCACCTCATCCAACAACCACATAGGTGAAAAGTATATAATTGTCAGGGCTGGTAAGTCACTGACACCACCAAAGCCAGAAAGAAACGTCGTGCTCTCCCTGCAGTCCTTATCCCATTTTTGACTCATACCGAGGTGTGAGGCTCGCGAATTCACGTTATACACAAAGCTACGCCATGGCCGTGCTTTGATCATCAACCACAAGACTTTGCTTTTCAAAAGAAGCCTTGATCCATGCAACTCAGCGTGCCACACAGGTAATTCATGCCATGCGATTGATATCTATCGATATATAACCTCTAAGCTCGTACGTATCAGAGAAGGGCGTTAAGTAAGAGAATAAATTCTCCGCCGCCAAACAGATATATATTTAACAGAAATCAATCAACACAGAATAAAATCCAATGTCAGACACACAATCCATTTACAAGTTCGTTCTGGGTCTGAACGAAACCGGAGGCACTTTCCTCGCATATCCATCGATCTCCAAGTACGTCTGGACGACCACCAACTATTTCCATTCTCTTGTGTGTACATCCCAATCAGGATCATTAGTAATTATCCAAACGATTTGAAGACTTCCGGTCTTCGACCACCGTCATCATCTTCGACTTATCGTCGAATCGGTTATTCAGAATGGTATAAACCCGGCCTTTCCGAACAACCCGCGTATATTAAAAACAAATGTTACACAAACACAACATACGCCTCATTCCAATTCATTATTCACTAACCGTAAATCAGTAAGAGAGCGATTTCCCAAATATTAACCCCGAAGGCCGAAACCAACATCAGATCAATACCCAGGAAACCATTCTTCTTAACTAACCTACAGCTAGTTTCTAAATTTCATATTCTTAGGGAAAGGTTCCCATTAATTTTATCCAAGACAAATTCTTTAAAATTTATCCTTTAATCTTCCTTTGGATGTCATTTCAAACCAAATTATGGTTTTTCAAACTAGTCGAGATTAGCGAACCACACCGAAGTAATTATTTATTTTATTTCCCAATCCCAACCTATTCATCCCATGAAACAAAACTGGTAATACTCCATATTTAACACCACGGTGTTATCGGTAAAATTAATTACCATTCCACGTTCAAATCTAATTAAAGATTTGACTACCGTTTTGGAGCAAAACTGGTGATACTCCCTTCTCGCTCACTTTCTAAATTTGATAATTTAGATTATCAATTCACATTTCAATCTAATTACAGATTCATTAAAACTCCTTTTACTGGGTTAAAGAACTAACGTCATTTAATACACAGTTCATGACAAACCCAAATCACATTCTATTTATTATCGGGTTAAAGAACAAGTGTCATTTAAAACACCCTTCATGATAAACCCACAAATCAATTCTATTTACAACCCATTTCAAATCCAATTTATTTATTTAAAAATAAATGGGTTGTTACTTTAGTACTAAACTAGTTCATTTCGATAAAAATCTATTTTTATCTTTTCTAATATGGAGTTTTTCATCACAATTTTCCCTAAATCATTTCTTATGATTTCACACAAATTATTACTATTTTTAATAATTTTATCAAGGCTCGTACAGTTGATTTCCATCAACGGCCATTGAACTGCACTTACAGCGACCTTTTCCAAATTTGATTTGGATGTATCTCCAAATCCAACCATTAGATTTCAAATTTATAATATTCTTAGAAAGCTCTTTTCGATACGAACCCAACGGTTTTGGTTTTAGGAGAATCCGACGGTCGGATCTCCCGTAATGTCTGTTTGAAATAAATGGTCGAAATTCACGAACTGCCGCGGCGCGTTATATTCAGGCCATTATATTATATATATATAGTATATATAATATATATTTCGTTGATTCCTATTTTAAACGAATTTTATAAATAGTTTTAAATTCATTCAAAAACATTTCAACTTCCATTTCCAATTCAATTCAAATTTCAATTCATTCTATATTCATTCGTTTTCTTTTCAATTCATTTCAAATTCGTTTTCTTTTCAATTCATTATAAAAACGAATATAATCGTAATAAATATCGTTCGCATCAAAATAGCGCATCTCTAATCAACACGGCTTTATATATTTCAATAATCCCGTTATTCTATTCAACAAATGGATATTTATTCTATTCAATACATGAATCTATATTTATTCTATTCAATACATGAATCTATATTTTTGTCAACACATGACTAATCTCAACGAATGAGTACTGTCCACGTGTGACTATTTTTGTTATTCAATATATTTTATAAAAATTATGGTATCTATCGTTTGATATCAAATCAGACTCCAACCGTAAATTAGTAAGAGAACGATTCCCTAAATATTAATCCCGAAGGCCGAAACCAACATCAGATCAACATCTAGGAGACTACTCATCTCAACTATTATCTAGTTAATTTCTAATTTCATATATGATAAAGATGTAAATTTTATTGTTAAAATATTTCGTTCAACACATGACTAATCTCAACGAATGAGTACGGTCAACACATGAACCTTTATTTTATAATATTCTTTATTTTCCCGATTGGAATGAGGCCCAATCAATTACCACATAAAGTTAATTATATGGATTCCATACAACACATGTATATAATAGCAACGATAAATAATCAACCATCATCCAAAGTGCACTACTCTGTATAAGCATCAAATATAGATATCTAACGCTTATAACAGCCTGTCGATCCATCGATCGACATACGACTAATTATTGGGATTAGTGTATGCCGTATTTTATCCCAATACCCGTGTGGGGTTTCAAACAGTCAAACACAGATTTTATTTACGCAGTTGGGCGATGTGTAAAATTTATCGTCCCAATCAATATCAGCCAAATCAATGTGTATAAACAAATCAGCCGATTTGTTTATAAATATTTATTTATTCACTTTCACGTTAAAAATTATATTTTTAACGATAAAATATTTTATTTCAACACATCCACATTTTATTATCGATTTCACATCCACAACACAAACAAATTTCACAACACATCAATTAAACAAACAAGCCATCCATGGTCTGTGGATGACGGGTGTCGGGTGCTACTAAACACCGTCTGCATTCTAGTATATATATAACTAGAAAAAGAGATTGAAGAGTGAGAAATTCTCACCAATAGCTATTCCAACTCCACGACACTTCATTTATAGAAATCTTCGTCGCTCTCGCCTTTTTGTCACCTTCACTGCCCGTATTCTCTACATATGTAAAAATTGAATTTTTACTTTACTATTCAATATATAAAAATCGAATTTTTACTTCGCTATTCAATATATAAAAATCGAATTTTTACTTCGATATTCAATTTATAAAAATCGAATTTTTACTTCGATGTTATATAGATAAAAATTCTATTTTTACAACGCTATTTTCTATATAAAGATTTCGCCTTTTTAAATATAAAGATTATATTTTTATATTCTCTATTATATAGAAATTTTATATTCAATACACTACTTATATTAAAATTATATTTTTATTTCTTCTACTATATAAAGGTCATATTTTTAACACTCCTATAATGTAAAAGTAGAATTTTCATCACTACTTCTATATGAAAATCGTATATTACTTTCTAACTTCTATATAAAAACTATATTTTTATAACGCTCCTCTCAACATAAAAATCGCATTTTTACTTTATTATATATATAATAAAAAACAGATTTTTATCTTGCTACATATATGAAGATAATATTTTTATATCGCTATATATATGTAAAAGATCACATTTTTAATACGCTTTCATGACAACAAAAATCGCCTCTTTATATATTGTTATATATAATAAAAAACTGTTCTTTATATAACGATATGTAAAATAAAAATCCTTTCTTTGAGATGCAAAAATCCTTTAGGAAATAAGTAAATAAATTAAAAATAAATAAAAACTTACAGCGCCTACAATTTGAGGGAGCCGTTTGTTGGTCGTTGGGGTTTGTGGAGTCTTGTCGACTGGGATTGGATGGACGGAGGGCAGTGGAAAGGGGCGATTCGAAGTAGGGGGTCGGGGTTTGGCGTCGTCGGTTGCTGGAGGGCGGTTTCCACGTTGGTACTCGCGGAGGCTGGGGAGGGATGCGCGGTGGCTACTGGTGCCAGGCGAAGGCAGATCGGAAGGGGGAGGGGTTCGCTGCAGGGGGCACAGCAAGTTGGAGGAGGATCAGAGGGACTGCGGCTGTGGCGGAGGGGGAAGGGAGACGAGGGTGCGAGGCTGGGGCGGCCCCGCCTCGACGGTGGTGGCCACGGAGGTGAACGGGGGGAGGCGATTGATGGTTTCCCCCCTTTTTTTATTTTTTTTATTTCCCTCTGATTCGATTTTGTAGGGGGGGCAGATAAAGAGATAGGGAGAGGGAAGATATTTTAATTTTATACTATTTAATTTTCAAGAAAAGTTGACTTTTTATTTCGACCTCGTAACGAGGCCCACCGCCTGTCGTCCATAGCGTTTCGCCCCCATTCCGAACACGATGGGATATGTACCATAAGCTGATTCGATCGTTTCGATCAGTTTTCGTCAAAACCAACATATAACTCTATATATTAATTTGAACGCGCATTTCAATTTACTGGGGTCACATACTAACTCAAAAAATTGTAGAAAAATATTTTCTAGCTTCGTACTGACGATACGGTCCTAATAAAACTAGTTTCGTCGAATTCTGAGACCGTTGGAAAAATGGCCATTTTAAAGTCGATTAAAATCAACTGAAACTGGTCAAACACGTTTTCCCTTTGCCACGCTCACATATTGATTCGAAAAATTATGAAATTTGAAACCTAACCCTAACTTGACATCACGGACCCAACAAAAGTGGTTTCGTCGAAATCCGAGGTCGTTTGCAAAATTCCCATTTTTAAGGACCTGAATTCCATAGCGACTATTCAGAATTTTCAACTGGACATATCTTTTGATTCCCGCTATGAAATTTCAATTTTTCGGATTTGTTGGAAAGATAGTCACAATTAGATTCCATTATTTTTGGTTTCACAAAAATCCATTTTAATTTGCACCCGGTACATTCAATTGAAGATTGAAATCGAATTATCGAACTACCGCGCCATTTAAATTCCTTTTATAATTTAAAATAATTATTTATATTCTAACAACGACGCGTATAAATATATACATTCGAATTATATTCAAAATAAATTTCTCGTCGATATTATTTACACTACAACAAATTCACCCTATTACAACGGTGCAACACCGTTGTAATATCATTTTACAACGGTGCCCCCACCGTCGTGTATGCAGACGTGGTAATATATTATTTTTTATTACAACTTTTCTGCACCGTTGCAGCACCGTTGTAATAGGATTATTTAACAACAGTTATCAACCGTTGTAATAATTTTTTTACAAGTTGTCGTATATACTATAGTACAGTTAGAGTATACGTATAACAACTTTTATCACCGTTGTAATAAACTATATTACAACTTTTATCCCCGTTGTTGTAGATTTTGTAATAATGTTGTGTTCATTTATATAACAACATGTCTGCACCGTTGTAATTTCATTGATATTACAACATTTTTCCACCGTTGTGCATTGATTTATATTACAACATTTTTACACCGTTGTAACATGACTTATTACAACTTTTTTTTCTGTTGTAATTTGCATGGACCTGACTAGTAAAACAAATTCATATATATTACTGATAATATGATTCACATTTCAATGCAACAAATATTAGTACACAGAATCATTTATATATATTACTTAACATAATATTCGATCAACATAACACGCAAGTACGTAGTACATCACCAACTTAACCGTGTCACCAAAAACATAACCCAATATATACATAACATAACCGTGTCACCAAAAACACAACCGTTTCATAATACATGCATAATTTAACCCAATATGTACATAAGAAAGATGGAATGTCTACGAAAGCATACCCTACGAAAGCACTCTAGCTGAAGGCAACGTAATTTTTATTCCAGGCCACAGTTGATCCAACAGCTTCTCCAATAGTAGTCATTGCGGAATTCGGCTTCCACAAGAATGCTTCTGGATCCACCGCCACGTCAATCCAAACTTTCCAGCCTTGCGATCCAAGTTTTTTAAAGTGCACCAAAGCTTCTGGATCAGTGGATGCCACTCTTCCTTCCGCAACAACTTGTTTTTCCCAATTCAATATCTTACACTTTCTGCCCTCATTTCCATCAGCTTGCACTGCTGTTTTTCTGGCCGGATTTTTCTGCTTAGACTGTTTTTCTGTTTTGCTGCCGTCAGTTTCAGATGGATGCTTTTCATTTTCAGCTGATTGCTTTCCATTTTCAGGTGCCTGCTTTCCATTTTCAGGTGCATGCTTTCCATTTTGTTTAGACAGTTGAACTGCCAAGGTATTGCTTCCACGGTGTGACTGCAAACAAAAAAAATCTAGAAAATCTGAACTGGAAACTAAAAACAGAAAGTGAGGCAAATAAATACATGGAACTAAATACAAAAGACAGTAAGCACTTATGTATAATCCAAGGCTTATGCATCATAGACAGTAAGCACTTATGTATAATCAAAGGCTTATGTATAATCAAAGACAAGACACACGACTAAGTTTAAGTTAATTTGATGGCTGTTGAGTGGAGCAGTTTCAGTTACTGCCAGTTGTATTGTAAGAACAATGCAATAGATTTAACGACAGAACAACACCACCAGAAGCGTCTTTCTAAGCTGGGAACAAAGAGTGGATGAGTTGAATCTATGAAATTTATGTGTAATGGATTGTTATCTTTATTTATTTTAGAAATAATTTCCTTATTTTTGTTTAATCTACGAATGTAATTATAAAACCTGAGAATGGTAAAGATAGTGAACACAATAGAAAAACACAGTAATACATCTGCAAACTCTTTCTTTTTAAACCCTTAGTGATTGAATATAGTATGATGCAGGCGCGCGCGCGCACACACACACACACATATATATATGCATATATGTTTGTGAATATGTATGTGTAACTAATTGTTCTTCATGTCAAAAACTGGACGAAATATGAAAACAGTGGATCTTTTGTGAATAAACTCTGTGCAAACTCTCTGAATTTAATCTAGTGTGGGTATAGATATGAGTACTTTGATAGATTATTAGTTGACTACACTTATATATGACTGGAAGTGATTAACTATGTGAAGTAAGATCTAGAAATGAGAAATTTCCTTTACTGTTGTATGAATACAATAATAATAAAAGATGAACACCTCACTTTCAAAAATAAAGTACCCCAATGTTAGCATGTTTTAGATAACAGTATAAACACAAAGGTTATTCCAAATTGAATTTAGTTTACGTTAAAAAGTTCTTCAGCTTCTAATGCGCGGTAATTTAGTTTAACAGTACCCAACCCCCCTCCATTTACTGTCCTTAAAATCACCCTAAAATTTCACAGTTCGGTAAAAGCATTTCAATGAAATGTTACATCTTTTTATCAATTATACCAATAAAAAAGGGTACCTGAGGCGTATTAGGATCAGGATTTGCTGGATTTCCCGCATTAGCTTGCTTTTCTTTTAGATCCTGTAAAGATTGCATATACATAGGTCATATAAAATTAGCACAAAATATGATTTTGGTCATATAAAACTAGCACAATTGGGAAGCCGTAAATTTGAAACACATTATGAAAAAAAAAGGCATTTTGCTTTGCTCTTTTTTTAATATTTTTTTTCAATTGTAGAGACATAATGGGTTATGTCCAAGAACAAACATTGTACAAACGGCCATGTCTTATTTCTTTAACCTGGGAGATTAAGAATTAAAAGAAAAAAGTGTTAAAATGTAACCAGATATCGTGGCAAAGGATCATGAGAATAATCCAAGGCATTCTACCTCTGGTGAAGTTTTTATTATTGGCTCCATGCTACGGCAGCAAAATGCCACAGCCCATAGGCGATTGCTGGTTCTTTTTAAAATTTTGGAGCCTATGTTTATTGATCAGCAACCCAGCACCAGCAGATCCCGAAAATCACAAATAGGAGTATTTGTTTAATATAACCATACTATGAAGAATTAAGGTATTAATTTGAAAACTCTCCGAAATAAGTTAAATAACACAAAGCAAATCGAAGGCAATCAGATTGAAGGCCAATGTAAGAATATATCCACACTGAATTCAGACTCATACCATCTTAGCATCGTCTTGCAATATAAAAAATTGAAATGATTCTTATTTCAATATAAAAAATCGAAGGCAAACAAAAATAACTTTATTTCATACATAATGCCGGAACTAATAGGAAATAGCCGACAGATCCCGAATCAAAGAGTAGGAATAAATTGATGAACGTTGAAAAAATTAAATAAACTTCAATTTAATTGATAGAAGAAATCAGTCGGACGTAGCTGGTTAAAATCTTATTTCCATTTGACAACAAACCAATGAGAATCCGAACGATTCTTCTCTACATAGCACAAATCACGCCAAAAACTAATTAACCAAGCTTGATGAATAATATAAATTTTGCTTACCATAATACCTAGAATTCTGCAGAGTGTTGAAAAATCGGATCTAAAGGCTTTTAGCCTAAATCCTAATGATAATAAACCTTGCGACAAACAGTTGCAATTTAAGATGAAAGCTGGAAGCAGATATTTGTTCCAAAAAACAATGCTAAAGGTTTAGAAACAGGACCATAAAGAGAGAGGAGGAAAATGTTCGAGTAGGCTCTGTAAACTGCTGGATAAATGGATTTCTGAGGAATATATATATACATGGCAGAAACCCCTAGATAAATAGTTTGGGTTAGAGTGGCACTGGGTCTGGTCACACTGTTTTTTCCGAGTTGTTTTAAAACATTACCCACTACTGATTGGTACCGTTGGCTACGAAAAGAAAATGCAATTGGTCAAATAATCGACGTAACCGGAGCATTATAATGGAATAACATGGGTCAATCTGGAAAATCAGCATGAGAAAACCACACCGCAATTATCAAACCGGGAATTTACCGGAAATTCCGAAATATCCGGAACGGAACCGGAAACCGACAATAACTTGGTTTCTAATTAACAGGAAAACAGGAAAAATCGCCGTTAAAATAAATTTCTAATTAACACTTACTATCAACATCGTAGTGAGCTCCTGTACTTTGGTCTCCAATCCACTAACTTGGTTTCGCAATGCATGTACTTCACCTGATGAGCTACCCCGAATACGAAGCTGAGATGGTACAACCCCAAAACCAAGCCCTCTTACACGTCCTCCATGCTCCTGACCAAAAAGCTTCGACACGCCATCTTGAGTAACTGATGTTGCTCCATGAGAATCCTGACTTGCGGCATTATGATGCTCGTTTATCTTAGACTACAAATTAAAAAACAACCAAAATTCAGAAATTAAAATTAAAACTACGTTAACAATAGCAACAGTTTCTGATATTGTATATTTGAACTTATTCTTACTATGCATTCGGCAGCAATTGAATTCGGAGGTTTTCCATCTTTTCTAGTGTGGCCTTTGCACCACAATTCGTCTCTAGTGATAGTAGATGTTGACGTTTCCTTTTTCTGCAAAAATAGCTTAACAGCTTCAGAATTTTTCATGTGATAACATATAATAGTTGCTTTAACAATATTTTTTTACCATTTCTTCTTCCAATCTTGCATAACCTTTTCTGCTCATGGTGTGTGGAACTTTATTCTTTTCTCTAATGCTTTTGAATCTTTGGCTTGTTGCCTATAAAATCAATTCAGTAAATATGATATAGGAAAATGTAATATATTTAACAGTTAAACTCAGTAAGACAAAAATAACCACCTCAAACTTTTCTGACAATTTTTCAGTTACAAAAGCATTCCACTCGTCATCGCTCTTTATATTGAACGGTTTTAGGCTTGCTAAAGTATCGGTAGAGTCGGGATTTTGAGACGCTTTTTTGATAGCTGCAACTAACCTTGATTTCGACTCCTTCCACCGCTGTCCTATTATCATTAACAAGTAATCCTTATACACCATATCTACCTTGAATCTTGACTGCGCGCACACACAAAAAAAAAAAAAAAAAAAACAGCAGATTAGTCTCTAACAGTATTGCAAAATGCAATGTTGTACCACAGCAGGTATATAATTTGTTGCTTTGAATATTGAGACATATAATATGTAACAGTATTGCAATGTGCATAATGCATATGTCATTATAAAGAGAACTATAACAGGCATATAATATGTTGCTTTTAATATTGAGACATATAAGTACTCCCTAACATAAATAACATAGAATCAGTAAAATTAAATACAACTTAAAGCCAGAATTTACTATTGAAAGCCAGAATTTATTATTCACAGATCATCCCTCAAATCTTACACAAGCCAGAATTTATCATTCACAGAATTTACTATTGAAAGCCATAATTTACTATTGAAAGCCGACATATGGTATACAAGTCAAATATCAGTACGTACCTCTATACAAGTCCACAGATCATCCCTCAAATCGTCACCGACCTTCCTCCATGTGCTAATGGTAAAAGGCACCATCTCCCTTGCTAGAGTACCAATATATGACGACAAATGTTTGGAATTAGCACCTATTTCTTGTCCGCGTTCATTAAATTCAACTTCCGGCTTCTCATCCGGTATCATAGCTAATGATTTCATCATCGTTCTGCCTCTCTTTCTTCTAGCTTGCTTCAATCTTTGATCTTCAGTAGAATCGGGTTGAATTTCGTTTGGACTGGAATCATCGTTGGCTGGAGTTTCATGGAAGTGTAGTTGACGGGCAGGGGGCTGTGCTGGGTTTGTATTGTCGAAGGGGCTGTTATTGGAAGGAGGGGGCTGTATCTGGTTTGTAGTGTCGACGGGGATGCTACTGGAAGGAGGAGGGGACTGCATCCCTTCTGCAGTGTGGCCAAGGTTGCTTCCATGTTTGCGAATTGTGCGTATTGGGTATTCAGCATGTTTTCGAGGAGATCGTCTTATAGCAATATTTAATTCACGAAGCAACGGAAGTGGTCCATCTGGGTGTTCGTTGATTCTAATCCCAACCGGTCTTTCATCAGCAGCACGAACAGCTGCAAGTGCAGCTAAACTTTGCTTTTTTGCTTGCAATTTTTGAGCTCTAAAAAATAAAAAATTTAAGTCAGTTTTCAATAGCTAAAAAATAAAAATCTTAAGTCATTTTTCAATGGCTGAACATACAATATATTTTAAACTGAGCACTACATGAACATCATAAGACGAACTGTGTTGTTCATCAAAATACAAGCGACTACAGTGAAATGATTATATTTTAAACTGAGCACTGAGCAATGGCAAGGGTACAAGTGGGTAAAATAAAAGTGACATAAAAATGTTTTTTTTTTGCCAGTGCTCAGTTTAAAATGTACGTACGGAAGGCATATAAATACTGGTAGGTGCTGCTGAATAGAGTCTTTAATCAAAATGTAGGGAGTAAATGTGCTTATCGCGTTTGAAACGTAACCGAGGAATGGATTTTCCAAATCAGTGGCTGCCGGTTCTTTGGGTTTTCCAATCGTTATATCAGACTCACAAAATTGTCGTTAAGGAGTATTTGGTTATTAAAATATCCATCGAATTATTATGACAAATCTACACTAGATTCCACCTTGACACCAAAAAGGAAATAAAGGAGCCTTGATGCCGATCTGCTGATCAAGTAGCCACAAGTGGCAAGGGCATGAGGTGGAGACGGAGTCCACTTCTCCGCAAGTACATCTACGTACACATGAGGACCATTTTTTATGCACATATTCATTTTAGCTATTGAAAACTACTTGCACATATTCATTTTATGCACATTTTTTAAGCACATATTCATCTGCTGATCTAATAAAGAATTTTTATGCACATATTCATTTTTCATTAATTAATTGAAATGAACATTCACATTTAAAAATCATAAGATATTACAACATTAAACAAAAACATATTATTCTGACATTAAAATATACATATAAATTATTTATTGTTAATAGGTTAAACATACAAGTCATATAAACAAATAAATCACGCGTGAAGCACTTGCCATACAACTCACATTATATTAACTTAATGCAAGTTTGCAATCTACAACTCACATTATATTAACTTATTGTTCCTGGAGCTTTTTCTTATTCTTATTATTACTGTTACCGCATATATAGGAATAGCTGGACTTACAATGATTATATCACATTACATTCATCGTATGATTGTTGTTTAGTCCATTGTTTGAGATACCGAACACATTACATAAGTAGAGTGTCATTCTATAGCTTAACGTTTAATTGACTTGTGCAGTAGGAGGGAGGGTGATATGGAGAAAATACGTAGCTGTAAAGCTTTACCTAGAACAATGCAGAGGAAATAACTTGACAAACATACAAAGGGCAACTTACAGAAAGGCAGGTTCTGTGTGGAAAAACCAATATGCGGATGGAGATGGTGCACATTTATAAACAACTGCTAAGCTACCTTCATGGTGTGTATATCTGTAAGATTTTAAGCTCTACATAGAGCACGCTTAATCGAAATGTAAATCGAATCATAAACGATGAGATCCGATTTGAATTTTCTATTCTATTTCTAACTATATGTAAAAAAAAATCCTTGTTCAAAATAGTCCATATTATAAGTAAAATTAGACATTGATTATTTAAACGTGTTATGTTTTCATAAATCGTTTTTCCTACAAACATGAAGCGTGTGCCACTAATACTAATTATTTTGCTTTGTACGCTTGTTGCACTTCCATTTGGAGTGTGTCATTTGTCCTTTTACCTTTTCTTGTTTCACATTTTCTCTATTTTCCTTTAGAATTGTATTTTTCCCTTCACTCTTCCTCAGTGTTGAATTGATCCAGATACAATATTAGGCCTTTAGTGTTTGTTCGCAACTCAGTTTTAGACATCAAATTTATTTTCAATTTTGTTTTCCAATTTTTTCACATGTCGTTCAAAATTAGATTTGTGGAATCAACCTATCTGCAACAATGTCAAGTATTTCTCAGTCTTAGTTCAGGATATTTTGAAACATTGGTTCGGTATCCCGTATTTCTGGTGTTTGCGATATTTAAATTATGGATTCTTTTTTTTTGATGGTTTTAATCAGTATTCTTTATGTTGATTTTAGTTCTCTTTGTGAAAAAATACCTTTAAATATTGAATTTTCTAAAAATTAGTTAATAAAATAGTTTTGTAAAAACATATATTTTAATAACTTAACATTTCTCTACATTTTGCAAATTTATTCAGCCAATTTTCACAGATAGAAATAATAATAAAAGGCAGGAAACACAAGTTTTTGTTTACATTTTTTTTTTATCTATTTGAAATGCCAAATTTTCAATGGGATAAAAATTGTAAAAAGCAAAGTTCAAACTTTAAATCAAAATAAAATTTAAATCATAAATCACATATCCAAAAGATCCATATTTAAGATTTGTACATACATTCAAGTTGATTTTAATATTTGAACTTTTATAGCAGAACTTAAAAAAAACATGTGGTAAAAAATGCAATATGTACTTGAATACCTCTCCTTTGTCTAGCACCATCTTCCTCGCCGATAATACAAGATCAATCTTCCTCGTCGACCTATAAAAAAACAAAACGATTTACAAAGGATTAGAACATCACACTAAATATAGCACTACTTTGTAACAACCACGTACAAAATAAAATACACATGCAAAGAACATAAAATAGAAAATAAAGTTATTTTGATACACGCTAAGATGTCAATCTTATATCAGATTTTTTTTCTTTTTTTTCATTCTAACAACACATTTTATGGTATATATGAACATGCATAAAATAAAAAATCAATAAAATATGCTTATAACATACCAAAATACCGTTACAACCCTCCCTTACGTAACTTTCATCCCCATTATCTACGTCTCTATCATCAAGTTGTGACTCATCCAATGGTTTACTAGTTGATTCTTCATCCTCGTCGTATTTTTCCAATTCATGAAACCCTCTAGAGGGCGCTCTCAACACAACATACCAATTTGAAGAACTACCTTCTCTAGAGAAGAAAACTTGAACCGCTTGTGTTGCTAAGATAAACGGGTCGCTTTCAAACTTATTTTGAAATTGATGCAAATTGACCAATGTAAATCCATCTTCAACTTTGACTCCACGATACATATTTGCCCAATCACATTTAAACAAGGCAACTTGAAATTGACGATAATCCAACAAGAAAATCTCACGCAAGACCCCATAATATATTATTTTTTCAATAGACCCATCTACACAAACAGTACTTGACTCAATGGAAACACCACTATTTTGTGTCGCCTTCTCAAAGTCTTTCGTATGAAAACGTCGACCATTAACAATATAGCCAGCATAAGAAATTATTTGCGAACGAGGTCCGTATGAAAGCCATTTTATTATGTTGCTGACATTGGATATACGTCTATCATCTCTAACCTGGACAAATACAATATATTAAATAAAGATTTATGTTGATCTATTACTTTCATCATTAATAGTTTTTTAAGATATAGCTATCAACCTTTTTTCCGAACCAAAAACTAAAATTCTTCGATTGCAATTTTGACAGTTCCAAATCGTCTTGTGCAAGATGAGGATGCAAACATTTTAGCTCCTCTTTGTGCATTCTGCATACATAAATGTAATTAAGGATCTAATTTATTTTGTATGTCATAGTTAAGTTGGACTTATACTTACTCTATATACGGCTCTACTTCTTCCGTATTAAACAAAACGTATCGATGAGCAGCATTAATCACCTCCTCATCGACTGTAATAGGTTTTCCTTTGGAAATAGGACGCCCCTCAAGTATAAAATCATTTTGTTCCACTTCATTTCGGTTTTTCCTCTCTCCAATTTGTAATGCATCTTTAATATATCCAGAGCAATATTTCATACATTCTTCGGAAACATAGCGCTCAGCAATGCACCCTTCAGGCCATGCTTGATTTTTAACGTACCCTTTTAATATTTTCATATATCTATAACCAAAATGAATAAACAAGTTACTTTCATAACTATAGATACTTTTAACCGTCTATTATTTATAATAAATATTACCTCTCAAATGGATACATCCATCGATATTGGACCGGCCCACAAATTCTTGCTTCTCTCCCTAAATGTATTGTTAAGTGAATCATGATATCGAAAAAGGAAGGGGGAAAGAACCTCTCTAGATCACATAGTGTTAATGCAACTTGATAGTCCATTAATTCTAATTTATTCCTATCAAGCACTCTTTGGCATATGTCATTAAAAAATGAACATAGTCGTAATAGTGCATTCCTTATCCCTGTAGGTAGAAGTCCTCTTAATGCAACGGACAATAGTTGTTGCATCAAAACATGATAATCATGAGACTTAAGGTTTGATATCTTGTCTTCTTTTGCAAAACATTTTCCAATATTTGAGCTATATCCATCAGGCACTTTCAAGTTCTTCATTCTACTATAAAAGATCTCTTTTTCTTGATCGGATAAGGTGCACGGTGCGGCTGGGAGCAATACTTTATTTCCAATGTCTATAGGATGCAATTTTTTTCTAATGCCCATTGCTTCTAGATCTTGGCGTGAATTGAGGCCATCTTTTGATTTTCCTTTGATATCAAGCAATGTACCAATAATACTTTCACCAATATTTTTCTCAATATGCATCACATCTAGATTATGCCGCAAAGGAAGTGCCTAAAAATTGACAAAACACAACTAATTAAGTACTAAGTAGCAAACATGAATAGAAAATGGAAAGCAATGTGTTTCTAGTTAAATTTCACCTTCCAATAAGGCAAGTCAAAGAAAATGGACCTCTTCTTCCACATTGTACATCCTTTTTTCATCATAGTTTTCCTTTTCCTTTTCCTTTCACCTTTCTCTTCCTTTTTTAATTTTTTCCCCCAATCATTAATAATATCTTGAACATCATCAAAGATTTGAACACCAGTTTGTATTTGAGGCCTTTCTCTATTCTCTATAGTTCCATCAAATAAGTTTTTCCGTTGACGATACTCATGGTTAGGTTCAAGGAATCGTCTATGACCCATGTATGCACACTTTTTACTAAATGGTAGCCATATTGAGCAGGTATTGACACCACAAACTGGACATGCTCTCTTACCTTTTACAGGGCAACCAGCTAAATTTCCGTAAGCTGGAAAATCATTGATTGTCCACATAAGAATAGCATGTAATCTAAATTCACTACGACTGTAAGCGTCGTACGCTTTCACCCCTTTATCCCACAATTTTTTCAAATCTTCAATAAGTGGTTGCAAGTATACATCAATTTCATTTCCCGGTTGTCGTGGCCCAGGAATTAACAAAGATAGCATCATATTATCTTTGTGCATACAAAGCCACGGAGGAAAGTTGTAAGCAACAAGAAACACTGGCCAACAACTATATCCACAATTCCAATCACCGAAAGGATTAAAGCCATCAGATGCAATGCCAAGCCTTAAATTTCGTGGATCGGAAGCAAAAGAATGATACATTCTATCGATCGTAGCCCACTGAGTAGAATCCACTGGATGACGCAATTTACCATCATCACTCTTATGACTGCTATGCCATCTTAGTTGTTCTGATGTTTCTGGGGATGCAAACATTCTTTTCAGTCTTGGTATCAGTGGGAAGTATCTCAAAACCTTCATAGGTATTTTGGTTTGCTTCCCATCTTTAGTAGTCTTGTTTTTTTTCCAGCGAGACTTACCACACTTAGGACAGAAATCACTATTTGCAAGCTCTTTTCTAAATAAACAACAATCATTTACACATGCATGTATCTGCTTATAGCCTAAACCAAATGACTTAAGCAACTTCTTTGTTGCATATGTAGAATCAGGAAGCATGTTTTCTTTAGGCAACATATCCTTTAGAAGTTTAAGAAGCTCTGTAAAAGCCGTGTCCGATATACCATTTCGCGCTTTGTGCTTGAAAAGAAGTACTGTAGCAGACAACTTTGTGTGGCTTGCACAACTGGGATACAAAGGAATTTCGGCATTCTCCATCATTTCCTCAATACCTTCCCCATGTCTTGCTTCAACATTGGCTTCTACCTCCTCATCATAGATTTGCGCATCAACATACATTCTATAAGTATCTGTCTCACTATTATTTTGTGATGGCCGTTTTTCTCCATGAAAAATCCATATATCATAGGTTGGGTCCATTCCAAAACAAATCAAGTGTGACACAACTTCCCTTGATGTTTGCCAAATTAGATTCCTACAATCATGACATGGGCATCTAATTTTTTCGGGATTCCCTTCACTCGCAACATGCCCATATACAAAATTTTCCACAGCTTGCCTATATTCGCTTGTCATTCTACAACACAAAAAATGTATTAATACTCCTTCTTAAATACTTATAGTGTGATGCTAGGGCACATCGTTTTCTTCTTGCTAATACCAAAATTTTATACTACATTCTTCCTAACACCAAACTCATTCATAAATACTTATATTTGTTTATAATGGTATTAGGAAGTACATCAAATTTATTGTACTTATTATTTTTATTCGTGGTATTAGTAAGAGGAAAATGATGTGCCCTTAGCATCACACTACTTATAACTATGGAAGTAATAGCCAAAATGATGAAACCTTGGTAGATTGACCCATGCTTTGTCCATCTTGGTAAAACAACGCCTCTAATTTTCGGACCTACTATAAAGACTTATGCTCAACATTATTGTACAACTTGGTTATACGCACCCACCTTATCTACCCCTCTTATGCATCACCTATCATACTTCGACCCACCCTCTAAAACAACGTATTTGCATAATAATATATATATCATCAAAATAAACAGCCAAATAGATGTAAACTAAACTGAAACATCCAAATAGATGTAAACTAAACTGAAACATCCAAATGAAACAGCCAAACAGAGTTTACCATTGGTTATGAAATATCATTTGATAATAATCCGATGTTTTCTGAAACAGTTAATTTGTTTTCCAAATGAAACATCCAAATGAAACATCTAATTAAAAGGATAAATGAAACATGAGATATTATAATTTAGTTATTGGAGTATTATCCAATGAGTTGAACTTGCATTTCATTAATTAGATGTAAATTATAAACTGCTGCACTTTTTAAGAGGTTTCACAAAAAAATTACTCATTTAATCCATTTTCTGAAGTTAACAGCGGACTAGGAGCTGTGTTTATGAAATGTATGCTCAACCTTTTTTATAGTTAAATTAAATATCTCATACTATGTTTGTTGTTCTTGCAGATCCTATGAATATGAATGGTAAAAGCTTCAGGATGACAAAGCTTCATCAAGACAGCAAATGATTTTTGCTGTTTATTTTGGTGTATTTTAGTGTGTTATTCTTGTTTCTATTGTAGGCTTGTATTTTAGTGTGTTATTCAGGATGACAAAGCTTCATCAAGACAGCAAATGGTATTAGACAGTATATGTGTTCCCAAATACACATCTCCACTTCAGATTTTAATAGTGTATACAAAGTCAGTACCGCAGTACAAAGTATGAAATGCAAGCGAACAAACTTTGGTCATTCTAACATACTGGTTGTTTATGACAAATACCCAAACCCGTAAAAATTCAAAAAGTCAATATCATAAACTAAATATACAAACTCAACTTATGACCAAATACATGTTTATACATATGCGCACGTGTATATGCATATATATGATCGAATTTCATATTTCAGGTCCAAAACGAGTGTGACTGCAAATTGACAGGAATTACAGTTAGACGAAGAAATATATAGATGTTTGAATACAAAGTTCAACCTAAAAGGAGCATTGTCACATGCAATTGAGGTTTGCCATGGTAATTTGTCACATGCAATTGAGGTTTGTCATCAAATTATATACAAAGTTCAACCTAAAAGGAGCATTGTTACAATCAGTATGACACAGTAGCGATTGTCACATGCAATTGAGACAACGAATAAAAATTGTACTGTGAACCGAATAAAAATTGTTACAATCAGTATGACACAGGAGCATTGTCACATGCAATTGAGACAACGAATAAAAATTTACCAGCGAGATACGTAGGCGATCGGGTAGTGGCGATTGAGTAGCGGCGATCGAGCAGTGGCGATTGAGCAGCGGCGATCGAGCAGTGGCGATGTGATGTGAAGCGGCGATGTGAAGTGGATCGAAAGGGGAATTAGGGTTTGCGGTGGAATACGATGGAAAATGAAATTCGGAATACTATGGAACACGATGGAAGAACCGATGTCAAAAGGCACGTTTAATTGAACAACCGACGGAAATTTTGTTAAGTATGTACTATGTACGCTGATATGTACGCTGTGTTTATTGAAATTTTGTTAAGTATGTACTATGTCAACTTAGGACCTTTTTACTTAATAATTAGACATGCTTGTTTTGATTGTATGCTTATTTTGAATTTATTTAGAATAAAATAGAGAACATGATAGATTGGAACATGCGGTATAGTTGACTCAATTGTCATTGATTACTTGAACAAAGCATAAGCAAACAGCATTGGAAGAACAACAATTATTGACATCTTATAATTTATTTCGTACTTACATTGGATGTAAGAAGAAAAGCCAGTGTTTTTCTTTGCTGAACCGAAATACAGACATGTCGATAAATTACTTGTACAACCAACAAACTACAACCTTATATCAATAGTTTTTTTTAAAGGCATGTTGATAGTGTACAGAACAGGGACCATTCTTATGCAAAAAGAGTAGTCAATTATCATATGTTTGACTGTCTAAGATGCCATATTCTAGAAACTGAGTAAAATTAAAAAGTAATACATAGGTAATGTGTTTTCTATGGAATGGTACATGTGCGCCAAGGAATACATGCTTAAAGTAGTATGCATGTACCCATAAACTCATGGCTTGTGTACATACATCCAAAAACAGGTAGATAGGCACAGACCCAAAAAAATTTAAGTTAATTATAATCGAGAGGAATACTTATTACAAACTTATGTTACTATTAATTAATAAAGTAGCTAGTTAACATATATTAACTATTAAAAAAAATTACTACTTATTAACTATTAATTATTTAAAAATAATTGACAAATATTATTGATTCCCAAGTTTATTATTAATTATTATTATTAAGTTTCAATATAATTAGTTACTAAATATAGATATTATAAACATGAAGTATGCACTAGGCATCTCAATTACAACGAATAAAATGAAAAGTTGTGATATATATGTTTATTACAACAGTGAGTTCTGCAAGGTTGTAAAAAGGGATCTATTACAACGGTGGACGCCACCGTTGTAAAATTAAAGTTGTAATATGGTAATATATATGCTCTTTACAACAGTGATTAATTCACCGTTGTAAAAAAGAATCTATTACAACGGTTATTAATGCACCATTGTAAAATTAAAATTGTGATATGGTAATATATATGTTCTTTACAATAGTGATAATTTCACCGTTGTAAAAAACATTTATTACAACAGTGCGTTTTGCACCGTTGTAATAAATGCTCTATTACAACGGTGATTTATGCACCGTTGTAAAATTAAAGTTGTAATATGGTGTTTTTGTTGTAGTGTTAAAATAATCTATTTTAAATATTCAAAATTCGCTAAAATTGCCAAAATAAAAAAATTAAACTGGCTCAGATTTTCCGGGTTATTACATATAACGTGAACAAAGTGGATAGGGTTAAGGCAAGCTTAACCAATAATACATATGTACTTGATAAGGGGAAGGGTTAAGTAAATCTTGGGTAAGTGGGTAATATTAGTATATATAGCCCACAAACTTAACCATTAAATAAACATGCGTGAATCAGTGAGAAGGTTAAGTAACATATGAATAGGTAACACTTAACCAGTACAACATGTTAATTAAGCAAATGGGTGGGGCTAAGTTAAATTGAGAACACTTAACCATTATAACATGTTGACTAGGAAACCCTAGTAACAGGGACCCATTTCAGCAGTAACCCACATAGATGTATCATGGTACCCTGAGCTAGGCAGGGTGGGGCACGATTACTGGGTTAATTATAAGCGGTCAAAATAACGGCGGGAAGTGCAGCAGTGTAGGTTCCGACGGAGTATGGGCATGCACATGCTCCGGAGTCGAAAAAGAAGGCACTGGGCATCATTAGTATACACTGCGCATCTTGAATCGTGTCGGGTTGCCATCATGGGAATTGATACACCCCATGATGGGGCCAGCACAGGTATCTACATACAAGCGGGGCCAAATGACACAAGTAATGAATACATACCAGCAAGGTCGAATGACACAAGTAATAAATACATGCGAGTTAGGGAGCTGATCGAATGAGGAAGGTAGTGGGTACAACTCATTGGGTTAGGAGCAAAAAGGGGCACCTTATTGTAACACCCCACCTCCATTAAGGTCACTCACAAAGGGAATGCCTTAACTTCAGTGGAGTGTTTTTGGTAAACATACACAGAATATCATAAGACAGATATAAAAATTTTGCAGCGAAAAATAAACAACTTTATTAAATCACCAAAATACTTTGTTACATAATACCATGAGTCAATAAACCATTAAAACACTTCTATCTTACATCATCGAAGTACATAGGTATTTAAAAGAAAACATTATTCGCCATATTAAAGAGCAAGCAATATAAGAGACAGAGACTCGAGCAATACTTCAGAAGTAGCTCCTAGAAGATGATATCCAAATCCTGACTAAACCTGGGTGTTTCCTCCCTGAGAACCTGGGGGGAAACGGAAGAAAAGGGGCGAAACAAACTAGGTCAGATATACGTCTGTTGAGTCCAGTAACTTTTAGCCAGTAAATAAATAAAGGTAAACATGACAGGCATACAAAGTGGATAAGAGGATCCACAGTACAGATGACAGCTATGACAGGACAAATAAGGTAAGGTGTATGCATGCTTCACACTAACTACTCTGCACTATTACTAGTCAAATCAAGATAGGATGATCCCTTCTGCTAATGATTACGATGGTGGTAGTTTCGTGTATTCCTAGCTGCTGTCATAGGTGCCGCCTTCTCCTATCTCAACTAGTCGTACCCACTACCCTCCTACTATAAATTGGTAGACTTAGGGCATACGTCCGGGTATACCCTAACCACTACCCCTCATCGATCGGCTCCCTACTCTGTAGATACCCTGTGCTAGTTCCACAACTGGGGGTATCACTTCCCTAAAGTGGAAACCTAAGGTGTGCACAGTTATACCAACTGGTATCACATTCGTCTTGTCCACCTCCGCCCGGCCCATGCACGCACATGTCCCCGGTCGGTTTGTGCCGCCCAAACCATCCGTCTCATTTTGGATCTCTTACAATCAATCAGTAAGCGTGCCCCTTCCCCGCCTAGTACGGAGTTCTTTACTTTGATACCCCTCTGGGTTACTGACTGAAATGGGTCCCACACAAGAAGATACAAGTTCTCCCCTATGTCGTGTATCCCCACTAGGTTTTCTACTGACTATGTATACCCTTAGGTGTCTTTAGTTACATAGCCCTCAATCAGTTATGCATACCTATAGGTGTCTTTAATACATAACCCCTATTCTACCTATCGGTTATGCGTACCTATAGGTGTCTTTAATACATAACTTTACTATTTTGCCCCGGTTATGTATACCATTAGGTGTCTTTAATTACATAACCCTTTTTATCCGATTAAGTTTGTGGGCCTATATGTATTAATATTACCCACCTACCCTTCAGTTGTACTTAACTCTCCCACTGATGTATTCCTATTTATTTAATGGTTAAGTTTGTGGGCCTATATATATTAATATTACCCACCTACCCATCAGTTGTACTTAACTCACCCACAATCCAATTCGTTTTACTTAACCCTAACTTATGTCTATCATCATACAGTCCATATGTATTAAATTAGGTTAAGTAGTCTTTAATCAGCATTAATTAATTATTGAGACACCTAATCGTATTTCACATGCCACCCAAGGCACCCACTTAACCCCTCATGTCCCACTACAGGTTTATCTGTTTAAGTGTTTCTTAATTCATTAGGACCGTAACCTTATAAAGACCTCCCACATTAGACTGGCATTTGTGGCAGCTGGATTTGCTGGGCGGGTCCGAGCAGTCTTACACCACAAAAGAGCCTAACCTCGTGTCTTTACAACTGTCACGCATTTAATTTATGCCTAAGACCTCCCACATTAGACTGGCATTTGTGGCAACTGGATTTGCCGGGCGGGTCCGGGCAGTCTTACACCATAAAAGAGCCTAACCTCGTGTCTTAGACGATTAATTACATAAGATTAATTATTCCCCATTTGAATTAATCTCCCTATTCAAATTATCAATCAATTCCAAATTTAACTATGGCCATAATTGACTCAATTATGACCATCTATTTATGGTATATAAAATCATACCAATTTCATCACAAATTTAGTTTACGCCATTTAAGGCATTTATGCCAATTCTCAATATTAAATCTTCAGACTTCAACTTCTTAAACATTCCTCTTTTGATTAATTAAGTTAATTAATTAATCCTTTCCATTTTATAGGTGTCAATACCTATCTTAGTAACAATTTGAATTTCCTATCCATAAATGGTCATATTCAAATTATACCACTTTTACCCATTTTTACCCATGTCATAATAGGTAATTATTTATATTTTTCCCAACTAGAATCATGTTTCCAATTTACATAAGCACTGTGCCTATTACAAATTCCCCTTTTTCCCTGTTTCTTAACAAGCGTAACCGTTTGCGTTTTTGTGGTCATCGAGGCTACAAGGTAGCCTCGCCATAACAATAAAATAAAGAGAATGACAAGGTGATCATTTTCAGTACAATTTTGGCATAAGTATGACAACTAGGAAAAATGAAATAATAACTTCGCATATAATTATGATTCACCACATAATTAACAACTTGCATAGATTCATGATTTTGCAACATAACAACTTGCATAGGTCCATGAATTAACAACATAATTAACAACTAACATAGTTTCATGATTCACAACATGTTAAACAACTTGCATAACATAACAACTTGCATAGTTTCATGAATAATAACTTGCATAGGTTCATGAATAATAACTTATATAGGTGACTTGCATGATCTCATAACAATTTGCATAGATTCATGATAACAACTTGCATAGATTCATAATAACAACTTGCATACATGATAACAACTTGCATAGATTCATGATAACAACAACAATAAACTTGCATAACTACAAACAACATATACCCAAATCATAGTCTACCACGATTTACTTTTATTTATTTAAACCTAAAAGTGACTAGAACTCACCGAAAAAGGGGTCTTGATTTCTGGGATCTGAATTCTGTAATTGATTAGCGTTCCCTTGTTGTAGACAATTTCGTTGTTGTAGTTTTAGGCCTTATTTGAATTGAATTGTTGTCTTTAATTTGCTTCTAGTTGGTGGTGGCTACTATAGGGTTTGGAGTGACAACATGAAGGCCATTGATCTAATTTTGATTTGATTTTAGGGTTTGAGTCTATATGTCTTTTTATAGAGTTTAGGATTAGTTTAGGCCATCCGATCAACCCAGAATTAATCCTAGCCAATCAGAGCAGATCAGAAACCATAATGAGTCAGCATACAGTCATAGATCGGTCATCACTCAAATCTGCCTGGGGGGGGCAAGTCGACCTGGCCCTGGCGGGAATTTTCCCGCCTAGCCTATCTGACTCTGAATTTTGAATTTTCGAAATATGTTTTGAATTTTCTGAAACTTCCGATGGCCATAACTTCTTCATAGAAATCCAATTCACGCAAACTCGGACTCTATCTCAACCAGAATTCTGAGACGAACACAATGGCGCAACCCATTTCCCTTAATTCTCACGTCTATATTCTTTAATTTGTGAACATTAACATTGAAATTTATGTGGTGTTACATTCTCCCCTCCTTAAAGGATTTCGCCCCCGAAATCTCCAAGTTAAGGAGAATGCATATCCTGACATCCAAACAACCATCTACTCAACCATCAAACACAGGCATCCATTATCCTTACAAAATTCCTAATGCTATATGAATATATGCAAGAAGTGTGTGTATATGTTCTCTATCTAATGCAAAATCAGGCGGTCTACTGATTCAGTTGACCTCCTTAATGCAAATCATGATAGTGTCATGCGTCCATTATGTATGCGAAGGAATCCTAACGTTACATGTTATTTCTACATGTGTGCACAACCATTCATCAAAATGCAGCATCCATATGATAACACATCCATTGTTCATCCATTAACCTAAATATGCACACACATTTATAAGCAATATGAAAGTGATTTGAGCCGATCTAGTGCCTAATATGTGTGTAAATGCATCCACGAGCAACCACTGGCAAACACTTTCATCCACTTGCAACCATCAAACATAACATGTCCCAAGCACATGTTTACATCCATGGATTTCCTATATAAAGGTCAAAGATCCGGTCGATGGGATATAAACAAATGATATAACTAAAACAAAAGCTCTATTCCCATTTGGCATCGGTTAAGAGAATAATTCCCTAAGTCTCAGCCCCGAAGACCGAAATAACATCAGACTGACACCCAAAGAATTACCCCTATTAAACAATGTCAAAACTGGAGATCTACTTCATGCTTCGAGTAGAAAATCCTATCCCTCAGAAATATCCAGATACTTACAGATTACTGGTACAGATCAGATTACAGAATGATTCTCAGAAAGCTAAGCATAACAGGACCTTGCGGGTCACAAGAAATTTTGCGGGTCTTCCTATGACAAGTTGGAAACTTAACGACCCTCCTCTCAAAATCTAGAACGACCCTCTACATAGAAAGCTGGTCCATTTAGAAACAACCCATAGCCCATAAAATTGAGCATGCAAAT
The DNA here is from genome assembly GCA_030737875.1 of Allium sativum. NCBI lineage: Eukaryota > Viridiplantae > Streptophyta > Magnoliopsida > Asparagales > Amaryllidaceae > Allium > Allium sativum. Next base: position 273,035,902 of record CM060920.1, on the reverse strand, counting down.
GTCACATTCAAATTTTTGACGCCTAACACAGATAATTTCAACCCCTTACAAATCACCAATAAATGAGCCGAACCACCAAAGGGGTTTGAAAAACTACGGGATCAGAAACAAGACTAGTATTAAAGTGCAGAGTCTCAATGCCAGAATCCAAAAGAATCTTAACTTCATAATCAGATAAGGAAATTAAACCTTTTACATAAAATTTTCCTATCTCTATCTTATCCATCTACCACAAGAGCATCCGCCTATACTATCAAAGGAAGAAATTTTAGACGAAGGATCGAAGGATACTACATATGGCTTTTCGGGGAATGTTTTTTAAAACAGGATTTCCTTTTTTTTTGAAAATACCTTCTTTTAAAACCTTTTTGAAAAATATTTTCAAAACTTTTATCTAATCTGGTAACCTTCAGCTCTGATACCAAGTGTAACACCCCACCTCCATTAAGGTCACTCACAAAGGGAATGCCTTTACTTCAGTGGAACGTTTTTGGTAAACAGACACAGAATATCACAAGGCAGATATAAAAATTTTGTAGTGGAAAATAAACAACTTTATTAAATCACCAAAATACTTTGTTACATAATACCATGAGTAAATAAACCATTAAAACACTTAGGTCTTACATCATCAGAGTACATAGGTATTTAAAAGAAAACATCATTCCCCATATTAAAGAGCAAGCCATATAAGAGACAGAGACTCGAGCCATACTTCAGCAGTAGTTCCTAGAAGATGATATCCAAATCCTGACTAAACCTTAGTGTTTCCTCCCTGAGAACCTAGGGGGAAAAGGAAGAAAAGAGCCGAAACAAACTAGGTCAGACATACATCTAGTGAGTCCAGTAACTGTTAGACAGTAAATAAACAAAGGTAAACATGACAGACATACAAAGTGGATAAGAGGATTCACGGTACAGATGACAGTATGACAGGACAAATAAGGTAAGGTGTATGCATGCTTCACTACTAACTACTCTGCACTATTACTAGTCAAATCAAGATGGGATGATCCCTTCCTCTAATGATAACGATGGTGGTAGTTTCGTGTATTCCTAGCTGCTGTCATAGGTGCCGCCTGCTCCTATCTCAACTAGTCGTACCCACTACCCTCCTACTATAAATTGGTAGACTTAGGGCATACGTCCGGGTACACCCTAACCACTACCCTAATCGATCGGCTCCCTACTCTGTAGATACCCTGTGTTGGTCCCACAACTAGGGGGTATCACTTCCCTAAAGTGGCAACCTAAGGAGTGCACAGTTATACCTACTGGTGTCACGGTCGTCTTGTCCCCCTCTGCCCGGCCCATGCATGCACATGTCCTTGGTCGGCTTGCGCCGCCCACACCATACGTCTCGTTTTGGATCTCTTACAATCAATCAATAAGAGTGCCCCTTCCCCGCATAGTACGGAGTTCGTTACTTTGGTACCCCTCCGGGTTACTGACTGAAATGGGTCCCACACAACATGATATAAGTTCTCCCCTATGTCTTGTATCCCCACTAGGTTTTCTACTGACTATGTATACCCTAAGGTGTCTTTAATTGCACAGCCCTAAATCAGTTATGCGTACCTATAGGTGTCTTTAATACATAACCCCTATTCTACCTATTGGTTATGCATACCTATAGGTGTCTTTAATACATAACTTTACTATTTTGCCCCGGTTATGTATACCATTAGGTGTCTTAGTTACATAACCCTTTTTATCCGGTTAAATTTGTGGGCCTATATGTATTAATATTACCCACCTACCCATCAGTTGTACTTAACCCTCCCACTGATTTAATCCTATTTATTTAATGGTTAAGTTTGTGGGCCTATATATATTAATATTACCCACCTACCCCTCAGTTGTACTTAACCCTCCCACTGATTTAATCCTATTTATTTAATGGTTAAGTTTGTGGGCCTATATATATTAATATTACCCACCTACCCATCATTTGAACATAACCCACCCACAATCCAATTCGTTTTACTTAACCCTAACTTATGTATATTAATATTACCCACCTACCCATCAGTTGTACATAACCCACCCACAATCCAATTCGTTTTACTTAACCCTAACTTATGTCTATCATCATACAGTCCATATGTATTAAGTTAGGTTAAGTAGTCTTTAATCATCATTAATTAATTATTGAGACACCTAATCGAATTTCACATGCCACCCAAGGCACCCACTTAACCCCTCATGTCCCACTACATGATAATCGGGTTAAGTGTTTCTTAATTCATTAGGACCGTAACCTTATAAAGACCTCCCACATTAGATTGGCATTTGTGGCAGCTGGATTTGCCGGGTGAGTCTGGGCAGTCTTACACCACAAAAGAGCCTAACCTCGTGTCTTTACAACTGTCATGCATTTAATTTATGTCTAAGACCTCCCACATTAGGCTAGCATTTGTGGCAGCTGGATTTGCCGGGCGGGTCCGGGCAGTCTTACACCACAAAAGAGCCTAACCTCGTGTCTTAGACGATTAATTACACAAGAATAATTATTCCCTAATTTGAATTAATCTCCCTATTCAAATCATCAATCAATTCCAAATTTAACTACGACCATAATTGACTCAATTATGTCCATCTATTTATGGTATGTAAAATCATACCAATTTCATTACAAATTTATTTTATGCCATTTAAAGCATTTATGCCAATTCTCAATATTAAATCTTCAGACTTCAATTGCTTAAACATTCCTCTTTTGATTAATTAAGTTAATTAATTAATCCTTTCCTTTTTATAGGTGCCAACCCCTATCTTATTAACAATTTGAATTTCCTATCCATAAATGGTCATATTCAAATTATACCATTTTTACCCAATTTTACCCATGTCATAATAGGTAATTATTTATATGTTTCCCAACTAGAATCATGTGTCCAATTTACATAATTACTATGCCTATTACAAATTCCTCTTTTTCCCCATTTCTTAACTAGTGTAACCGTTTGCGTTTTTGGCGTCATCGAGGCTACAAGGTAGCCTCGCCATAACAATAAAATAAAGAGAATGACAAGGTGATCATTTTCAGTACAGTTTTGGCATAAGCATGACAACTAGGGAAAATGACATGATAACTTCACATATATTTATGATTCACCATATAATTAACAACTTGCATAGATTCATGATTTTGCAACATAACAACTTGCATAGGTCCATGAATTAACAACATAATTAACAACTAACATAGGTTCATGATTCACAACATGTTAAACAACTTGCAGAACATAAAAACTTGTATAGTTTCATGAATAATAACTTGCATAGGTTCATGAATAATAACTTATATAGGTGACTTGCTTGATCTCATAACAATTTGCATAGATTCATGATAACAATTTGCATAGATTCATAATAACAACTTGCATACATGATAACAACTTGCATAGATTCATGATAACAACAACAATAAACTTGCATAACTACAAACAACATATACCCAAATCATGGTCTACCACGATTTACTTTTATTTATTTAAACCTAAAAGTGGCTAGAACTCACCGAAAAGGGGTCTTGAGTTCTGAGATCTGAATTTTGTAATTGATTAGCGTTCCCTTGTTGTAGACAATTTCGTTGTTGTAGTTTTAGGCCTTATTTTAATTGAATTATTGTCTTTAATTTGCTTCTAGTTGGTGGTGGCTACTCTAGGGTTTGGAGTGATAACATGAAGGCCATTGATCTAATTTTGATTTGATTTTAGAGTTTGATTCTATATATCTTTTTATAGAGTTTAGGATTAGTTTAGGCCGTCCAATCAACACAGAATTAATCCCAGCCAATCATAGCAGATCAGAAACCCTAATGAGTTAGCATACAGTCATGAACATGTCATCACTCAAATCTGCCCCCGGGGGGTGGGGGCGGGTCGACCCCCAGGTCGACCTGGTTAGGGTAGGTCGACCCCCAGGTCGACCCTATGGTCGACATGGCCTTGGCGAGAATTATCCCGCCTAGCCCATCTAACTCTGAATTTTGAAATTTCGAAATCTGTTTTGAATTTTCTGAAACTTCCGATGGCCATAACTTCTTCATACGAAGTCCAATTCATGCAAACTCAGACTCTATCTCAACCAAAATTTCGAGACGAACACAATGGCGCAACCCGTTTCTCTTAATTCTCATGTATGAGTTTAGTTATTCTTTAATTTGTGAACATTAACATTGAAGTTTACGGGGTGTTACACCTATGATAGCAGCTATGAGTACATGAAATTACCACTATCATGATTAGTAAGAGGGATCAACTTTTAGTAGGGGACTAGTAAGGGTGCGGTGTAACTATTAATGATATGGTGTTACTAGCATTGGTGTAGTGTAGTAATTATCCTGTAGTGATTAGAAGCGCAATCAATGTAATATCTTGTTCATCTTGTCTGCTTGGTCATGCCTGTTTATTCTACAATCATTTATTGCTTTCCAGTTTATGTTCTTATCTTGTTACTTTAATGATTATATAGTTAAAGTCACTGGACTCACTAGATTTATGTCTGACCTAGTTTGTTTCGCCTCTTTTCTTCCGTTCCCCCTCCCCCCAAGGTTCTTATGGAGGAAATACTCAAGCTTAGTTCAGATATCTCTTTCTTCCAGCTTGAAGTTGACAGGTGTATTGCTTGGCTTTGATTCTGCATATGGCATTTTTCTATGGGTAATTATGGCTTTAAAATTATTTACTCTGTAGGTTTTGTACAAGACTGATATTATGTACTTGATTTTGGTTTTTGGAAATGTAATCAAACTTATTTATATTTCCGCTGCAATAAAATTACAAAATTTTCAAGTACTACTTTTTTTGTCTTGTAATATTCCTTTTTTTCTTATAATGCTCCACGAAACTTAATGCATTCCCTTTGTGAGTGACAATAACAGACGCGGGGTGTTATGCGTGGTATCAGAGCTGAAGGTTACCAGAACAGATAAAAGATTTTGAAAACCGTTTTCAAAAGTATTATTTTCAAAAACATATTTCAAAGGAGTTTTCAAGAGAAAGTTTTACTATGAAAAACGTAATCCCTAAAAGCCATATATCTATCTTTCGATTCTTTTTTTTGAGTCTCTTCCTTTTTCCTTCTTGAGTCTCTTTCTCTGCGTTTAGATGCCTTCCCTCAGATATGGAAGGACTTCGGTGTGATGGGCGGAAAACCTTTTCATGGGACTGAGACTTTTGTCGAGGCTATAAATTGGCTCAAAGAAGTGAAGGACTCGTTTGGTATCTTGGAAATAGAAAATGGAAGGAAAGTTCAGCTAGCTGCTTGGTCGATGAGGAAGTTTATGCTGAGGAACACAACCCAAGGATGAGGAATTTGTTGATACAGATTTAATCCACGAAGAAGGTAAAGGAGAAATTGAAAAGAATAATTAACCCCTGTAACAAAAGGTGTCTTTATTGTGGTATAATGGGCCATATAATTAAGGATTGTAGGAAGAAGAAGAAGCATGGTTGTTACCATTGCAGCGAGGCAGGACATATGATTTATAATTACCCAAGGAGGAAGGGATTAGGGCAGGGAAAGAGGACAAGACCTACTTCTGGAGGACAGGTTCATTCTCTCGTGGTACCAAGACAGGAGAGAGATAGAAGCATTTCTATTGAAAGATTGATTTTCCTTTTTCAATCATGTTGTTCGAACTTTGGTTGACTCTTGCGCTTCGCAATTGTTTGTATCTGCTTAGTTAGTTGAAACACTACACCTAAATACTAGTCTAGTTATGGATCCCATTGTAGTCTCAAATCCTATTGGTGGTTCGGCTCACTTATCTATGGTTTGTCGGGTTTTGAGAGTGTCTATCTTGGGCGTTAGCTTTGGATGCAACACCTTTGTTCCTGGTTTCACGGGCTATGGCTTTATTCTAGGGATGGATTGGCTAGCTAGGCATGATGCCATCCAAGACTGTGAAAAGACGGTAGTTAAACTATTGACTCGTTGTGGAAAGACCCTTGATATTTCTTGTGACCCTAGGGGTTTAGTGATGCTTAGCTACCTAGAATCTCTTGACGCATTCATCGATGATTTGAAATCTATTCGTATAGTCCATGAGTATGGTGACATCTTTGATGAGGTTCGGGGTCTACCCCCAAGGCGCTAGATAGACCTCTGAATATACTTTGTAGATAATGAAAAGCCGGTTGCATTGCAAGTGCGCCACATGGCTCCGAGAGAGAGAGAGAGGAGGGCTCAGTAAACAAGTAGGGGAGCTACTTGAAAAGGGTTTATAAGAAGAAGCATTTTGGAATGGGGTGCTCCAGTTGTTTTTGATACAAGGACTGATGGTTCGCTTAGATTGTGCATGGACTATAGGGATCCAAACAAACTTATAAAGAAGAATATACACCCATTACCGAGGATAGATGATTTCTTCTATCAGTTAGCAGGTGCTTCGGTTTTCTCGCAGTTGGACTTAGCTACAGGATTTCACCAGTTGAGGGTAGCTGAGGATAGCATAGATAAGACTGCTTTTAGGACTCCTAACGGTTTCTTCGAAGGGCTCGTCATGCTTTTTTATGGTTTGACGAATGCACCTACATATTTCGTAGACTTGATGAGTAGGGTGTTTAGGGAGTTCCTAAACAAGTTTGTGACAGTCTTTGCGGATAGTACTTTGATTTTATCTCGAAGCGAGGGAGAGTATGCCCTACATCTTAGGGAAGTCTTAGAGACCCTAGAGCGCATAACCTCAAAGCTAAGTTCTCCAAATGTCATTTTTGGAGGAAAGAAGTGAGCTTCTTAGGACACGTGGTCTCTAAGGACGGGATAGCAGTGGATCCTACAAAGGTGGTGGCAATCCAAGATTGGAAGGTTCCTAGAAAAGCAACGGAAGTAAGAAGTTTTCTAGGGTTGGCAGGCTACTATAGGAAGTTCGTTCAGGGCTTTGCGAAGGTATCAGCCCTAGTTTTGACTTTTCTAGATGGGAGCAAACCATTCACAGTATATACGGGTACATGCGAGGCAGGGGTTGGAGTAGTTTTTGATGCAAAAGGAAAAGGTGATATGCAAAAGGCCGTAGGCACGCAGTTATGTTTGAGCATCGTGTATCGTCCACAGATGGATGGACGATGTGACGACCCCAAACCCCGTACTGACGGCGGCAAGGGTAATCTTTGGAATATAACACGGAAACAGATAATAGCAGAACATAATTAAATAAATACACCAGATAATGTACAATAGAATACACTAGATAAACGTAATCATCAGAGTTACACAGTATACAGGATCATACTTAGTACAAATACCGTTCAGCTATACATAAATGTCTACAGCGGAAAACAAACATAATATGTACAACAAGAGCTGAACAGCATAAAAAGAGATAAAGAATAGAATCCATCTTCAGCTCCAGCTATCCAGAAAAGCTAGCTAAAACCTGAATACAAGGCTTCCCGTGTAGAAAAAGGGGCAACCGAGTTTGAAAGTGAAACAAACTATGAGTCAGTCATGGGACTGGTATGAGAAATCTACTCAACACATTTAAAATATGGCTAATCACAGGACCACGCCACTTTCGTGGAACGGGTTTACTCCATTGGATTGCCAGTGCTTTAAAACAAATCATTATTTTAAACATCGCAATGCTTTTTAAAAAAATGAAGCCATTATAAGACTCAGTTCCCATCACACAATGCAACGCAAACCGGAGGACAGAGTTTTTACCTTATAATGGCCAAAATATGCTTGATACGAATAAAACAAAAGCATTTGATATTATTACTAGTGTTTATATGTTTCAAAAGCAATTTCAAATCATAAGTGTCAATCATAGACGGCATTAATGCCCCATACCACTATGTCGCCATATATAGGTATACAATCAAAACCGCACAGTCACGTATTTGGAAATTGGATTTCCGTCATGAACCAAGGAAAAAGATTGTCCTTACCGAATTCGAGACGCTCTAGCCCGTGTCTCAGGCACAACCGCAACCGTACCTTGGATCGTCAGGGCCGGTCCACACGAAGTGGATTATAATGCCTGAACAATGTGTTTCTCCGCACTATGGGGCGTCAATGAGCCAGCGAATGACTCAATCCAACCTGGATCGTCCGACCAAACCGAGGCGCCTCGCAACAGTAAAAACCACATAAGTTAAACTCGTCAGGGCGTGTAAAACCGCTGACGCCACTTCTAGCTAGAAAGAAACTCATGCCCTCCCTGATGTCCTCTCCCGTTTCTGGTTCATATCGGGGTGTGAGGCTCGCGATTTCACGTTATACACAAAGCTACGCCACAAAGGCGGTGCTTTGATTATCACCACAAGACTTTGCTTTTCAACAGAAGCCCTAATCACTGCATCTTAGCATTCCACACATGCAATTCACACCATGCAACTGATGGCTATCAATCACACAGAATAAATTCCAATGTCAGAAACACTGTCCATTTGCAAGTCCGTTCTGGGTCTGAATGAAACCGGAGGCACTATATACCTCGCAAACCCATCGATCACCACGTACGTCTGGACAATCACCACTCATTATCCATATTTCGGGATGCCTCCCAATCAGGACCTCGGTTACCATCCAAACGAGGTGAAGATCTCCGGTCTTCGACCACCGTCTTCATCTTCGATTTCTTATAGTCGATTCAGTTATTCAGAATGGGATAAACCCGGTCTTTCTGAGCAACTCGCGTATATAATAAACAAGTGCTACATAAACACTACTACGCATCATTTCAATTCATTAGTCACTAACCGTCAATCAGTAAGAGAACGATTTCACAAATACTAACCCCGAAGGCCGAAACCAACATCAGATCAACACCCAGGAAACCATTTGACTTAGCCAACCTTCAGTTAGTTTCTATATTTCACATCCATATCGTTTATAATATTTTATAACGATTTATCGCTATTTTTATTTATTTTAAAATAGCCAATTTCTTCAAAACGACGCTTCGGGCCATAACGCGGCCATGGCGCTGTTTTTCTTCAGATTTTATTTACACATATCTGAAAATCTAACCGTTGGATCTTCACAAAATTTACATCGTTAGAAAGTTCTTTTCAAAACGAATCCAACAGTTCTAGTTTCGGGAAAATCCGACGGTCAGATCTCCCGGTATAATCGTTTGAAATTTCGATTTCAAAATACGAATTGCAGCGTCGTTATTCGATTAAACATAATTATATTTATATATATATATATATATATATATAAATATAATCGATTCTGGCGCTATTTTTCTTCAGATTTGAATTAAACATTCCAGACAATCCAACCGTCGGATTTTTACAAAGTTGGTGTCGTTGGAAAGATATTTCCAAAGCGAACCCAACGGTTTTGATTTCAGGAAAATCCGATAGTTGGATCTCCCGCACTAATCGTTTGAAATCACGTTTTCATAATAAGAACTGCAGCTTCGTTATTTGATATATTTCAATTCAATTTATATATATATATATATATATATATATATATATATATCGATTCTTCGATTTCAAAACTATATGAATTTCATAGATTTGATAAAAATGATATTTTTATCCAACTGTTTTCTATTTCAACACTTCACTATTTTTAACAATTTATGTATATAATAAAAATTGATTTTTAATGTAAAACAATTTATTCCAAAACTCGACTATTTTAAATAGTTAATATAAGTGATAAAAATAGGATTTTTATTATAAAACAATTTATTTCAAAACAAGATTACTTTATATAGTTCATATCGATGATAAAAATTGAATTTTTATTATAAAACAATTTCTTTCAAAATATGAATACAATTCAACACATGAATTTCAATTCAACGAATGAATTTCGATTCAACACATGAAGGCTTCCTATAGTTTATATATATATATATAGATAAAAAGGTGATTTTTATATTTAAAACACGAATACCATTCAATAATGAATTTCTATCCAACGAATGAATATCGATTAACCACATGAAGGTTTTCTATAGTTTATATATATAGAGTAAAAATGTGATTTTTATATTTAAAACACGAATACCATTCAACACATGAATTTCTATCCAACGAATGAATATCGATCCAACACATGAAGGTTTTCTATAGTTTATATATATAGATAAAAATGTGATTTTTATATTTAAAACACGAATACCATTCAACACATGAATTTCTATTCAACGAATGAGTTTCAATTCAACACATGAAGGTTTTCTATTCAACGAATAAATATAGTTTCAACAAATGAAAATAATTCTTACACATGAATATTATTCATTTTTCGGCAGCATAACGGCAGGGTAGTTAAAACCGGGACCGTCCCTAGTACGGCTCCTCGCTCTACCTTAAATCCTGGCAGCTTTTGACAATGGGTAATCATGCATCTAGTTCGCATGCAGGCGGCATGTATTTTTTTTTCATTTCCAAAAACTAATCCTATGTGGTTTCAACTAAATATTTCTCAACCACAAACGGGTATTTTTCAACCACAATCAATCAATTTCAACCACAAACAATTTCAATCAACCATTCGCTATCAATCAATTTCCACAACAATCACAACCAATAAATATCGTCCATGGTTTGTCGACGAGGGGCTTATATATATATATATATATATATATATATATATATATATATATATATATAGCATTTCACTTCTATTTTAACACATATATAATTTTTACAATGCATATACAACTTATACATCGAACGTACAACTTATACAATGCTTATACAAGAGGTGTACAACGCTTATATAACTCATACATCGACTATATAATTTATACATCGTCGTTTTCCATATCGTTTATAAATTAGAAATCTCACATTGGGTTCCACTCCACCAAAAATAGCAGAAGGCTCAGAAAAATATGTGGTCTCTTTTAGAACGTAGAAGACGTCCACACGAGTCCACTGTCTCTTGTTTCACTGAGTTTCGTCAAGAAACGAAAAAGATATGATTTTTACAGTGAAAACAAAAACCGTAGCGCTTTAAACTGCTATAATATAGTTGAAATTAATTTCAGCCGTTACCTGTCTGATTTCTTCAAAACTAGGTCGGAGTTTTTCTTGCTACCCGTGAGGTTTGGTGACGATCGGAAGATGCCACGTGGAAGAGGATGGAGAGGCGCCTCCGACGGTGGTGGCCACCCCCAACTCGACGACGATATGGCGGCGCGGCGGCGGTTCGAACTGCGGATGTTCACGGCGGTGGATCTCCCTCAATATTCAATGAAAAAAATCTAAACTATACGTGGATTTGAAGATCTTCTCGAGCTCTTCAAAATCTTCAACTGGAGGAGGGGCTAATTTTGCGTGGATTGATCAGAAAATGAACGGGAAGTGATGAATACCTTTCCATCGTCGATCGCGATATTATCGGGGAGAGAGAAAGTTTATTGACCAATGAATTTTTTTAATTTATATATTTTAAAATCTCTAAAATACCCTCTTTCACACACGAACACCAATCCAAACCCAATGACTGTTGTCCCTGGCGTTTTACCCCCATTCCGAACACAATGGGACATGTTTCGAGGGCCCATTCGACTGTTTGAGTCAGTTTTCCTTCGAATTAAAATATAAAACATTCAATATTCGATTTGAACGTACAATTCAATTTGCTAGGGCCACAAACTGATTCAAAAAATTCCAGAGAAATAAATCTAGCTATGTTTTGACGATACAGTCCCAACAAAACTAGTTTCGTCGAATTTTGAGACCGTTTGCAAAAAGGCCCATTTCTGGTCGATCCAATTTAACTATAATTGACCAAAACACGTTTTCCTTTGCCACACTCACATACTAGCATAAAAAATTATGAAATTTGAAACCTAGCAATAACTTCACATACCGGATCCAACAAAAGTGGTTTCGTTGAATTCCGAGGTCGTATGCAAAATGGCCATCTTCACGGGCTATATAATTTCTATAGCGACCTTTCTGAAAATTCATTTGGCCATAACTTTTGCTTTCCGCTATGAAACTTCGATTTTTCAGATTCGTTAGAAAGGTATTCACTAACAGATTTAAATATTTTTGGTTTCACTCAAATCCGTTTTGTTTTGCACCCGGTACAGTCAGTCAAAGTTTGAATTCAAAATTTGAAACTGCCGCGCCATTTCAGGCCTTATTTATAATTAGAATTAATTATATTCGTTTTCAAACGTCGATTCAAACTCAGTTTTCATTGCTATTATTTAAAATATTTATTTTAAATATTTAAAATCCACTATTTTAGCCAATTTAAAAATTTTAAATTGGTTCAGTTTTTCCGGGTCGTTACAGATGGACAGAAAAGGTGAATAGAATCCTTGAAGATCTTTTGAGGTTATGCATTCTAGATTTTGGAGGACATGAGAAGAGCACTTTCCATTTGTGGAGTTCGCTTATAACAATAGTTATTAAGCTAGTATTAGGTTTTCTATGGACGACCGTGTCGATCACCAACTTGTTGGTGGGAATCTACAGATAAGATTTTACTTGGGCCAGATATGGTTAGGGAAATTTTGAGGGGATAGACTTGATTCGAAGATGAATGAAATGGCACAGGGCCGACAAAAGTCAAACGTTGATAAGAGACGAACCGACTTTGAGTTCGATGTTGGAGACAAGGTTTTTATTAAAGTGTCACCATGGAAGAACGTAGTTCGTTTTGGGGAGTGTGGGGAAATTAGCACCAAGGTTCGTAGTGCAATCACCTATTACAGAAAGAATTGGACAGACCATAGAGTGAAGTTGCAGAAAAAGCTTAGTGGTGTTCATGACATGTTTCACGTGTCGCACGTGAGGAAGTGTTTACATGATACCGCGGAAATAGTAGAGCCAAGCATGCTTAGAGAAGTGGAAGTGGAGCAAGATGCCACCATTAGACAAGCTCCTACATGCATCCCTGGATCGGAGATCAAGAGGTAACACAACAGAGAGGTCAAGTTAGTTAAAACCCAATGAGGAGATGATCAAGGAGACGCGACTTGGGAGAAGGGAGACAAGATGCGTACGCTCTACCCTTTCATTTTTAAGGGTATAGTCTTAATTTCTCATTTTTCTATCACTTTGTTTAGACTTGTCCTATCGTTTAGTGTATCCTTTCGATTATATTCTTGATCTTTAGGTAGGAAGATCCTATGGTTGTAAACATGTGTTTGAGACATGTTATGTTTAGTGGATGCAAGTGGATGCAACTATTTGCTAGTGGTTGCTCATGGATGCATTTACACACACAATAGACACTAGATTGGCTCAGTCACTTTCATATTGCATATGCATATATGTATTTGTATATGGATTGAAACTTGATGTGTTATCATATAAATGTTGCATTTGTATGAATGATTTTGCACTCTTGTAGAAGTTATATAGTATGATTAGGATTAATTGCATAAATCCTTTAAGTAGGGGGGGATGTAACACCCTGTAATTTTAAAACGGGACATAAGAGATAACTAAAGAATAATTAATCTTTAAAAGAAGAATTGGGCGAAACGGGTTACTCCATTGCGTTCGTCTCGTAATTCTGCTTGAGATAGAGTCTGAGTTTGCGTGAATCGTACTCCGTATGAAGAAGTTATTAAGGTCTGAAGTTTATATACACATAGGAAGAATATATATATTGGGTTCAGTACTTCAGAAATTGGTCCAGAAAGTCAAAAATGGGTGCAAAATTCAAAATCAACCAAAACAGGCTAGGCGTGAAAATTCCTGCCAGAGGGTGTTGACTCACCTTAAGGGGTGTCGACATAGGTGTCGACACCCCCCCCATAAGGATGTCAACCCCGATGTCGACCCCCTCAGATCTGGGCGAAATACTTCATTTTGTACCTAGCTGACGTGGCAATGATGAATTCTGAGGTATTAGGGCTTATGTGTCGCACTGTGGTTGGCTGGGTGATGTATCTCTTTAGTTTGGATGGCTCTGATGACTCCTAGTTGATCTATAGGCTCAAATTGATCCTATACTCCTATATATACATCTCTAAACCTAAACCCTAACCTCAAAACCCTATTCTCTATTGCCATCATGTTGTTCATCTACAAACTAACCTAGCCGCCATCATAACAAATCAAATTCTAGATTAAAGATAAAAAGATAAGAGATAAAGATTCAAAGCCTAGGAATTGCGAAAAGGAATTCTAGAACAACAACGAACAAATCAATGCCTACATCAACGTATTAGCTTAGCAACTTCAGAAATCAGATCCTAGAATTCAAGATCCGTTTTCTGTAAGTGCAGTTACTTTCACAAGATAATTGTTTAAACGCAATTGTGATGAGTTATGAATTGGACTATATGAAAATGTTTGTAAATCATACAAAGTTTATGTCTTTGCAAACTATGTTTTGATTTATGCTTGATTTGATTCATTATATGCAAGTTATGTTCTATGTTAATTCATATGGCTAATTACATATGCAAGTTTGTTATGCAAGTTATGAAAGATTATATACAAGTTATGTTCATATATGTAAGATCATATTTTATATGTTCATATGTTTAGATCTACATGTTTTTATGATTAGATCCATACCAGTCCATATATTTAGAACTATATGTTCATATGTTTAGAACTACATGTTTATATGATTAGATCCATATTAGTCCATATGTTTAGAAGTATATGTTCATATGTTTATATCTACATGTTTATATGATTAGATCCATATCAGTCCATATGTTTAGAACTATATGTTCATATGTTTAGATCTACATGTTTATATGACTAGATCCATATCAGTCCATATGTTTAGAACTATATGTTCATATGTTTAGATCTACATGTTTATATGATTAGATCCATATCGGTCCATATGTTTAGAACTATATGTTCATATGTTTAAATCCGTGTATGTTTATGTTTAGATCCATGCTAGTTCGCACTCAATATGTTGACTGGATCAATTTTTATATGTTTACTAGATTTATGCAGTCTTAGATCTATATTGTTATGCCAGTCCTGATGTCATGTGTTTCTTTCCTTTTTCCTTTTTTATGAGTTGGGTTAATTGCGAGCCTAACGTATCACATGAACTATACGTACGAACGACGTTGGAAAGTTGGGGAAAAGTTTGGGTAAAAGTTGAATATTATGTAACTGACATAAAAAGTGGTTGTAATCATATAATTAATTTTGGGCATAACTAGAAAATGTGGCATAACTTGAGTTGACCACACTTATGGATAATTTACATATAAACTTGGACATGAATGGTAAATATGTAAATTGGCTAAAAGATGAATGTGCCTAACCCGAGGTTAGATTGAGTTGCGGTGTAAGACTGCCGGGAACCTCCCGGCACATCCAGCGACTGCTACAGCATAGATCTAATGTGAGAGGTTAGTGCATTAAGCCCAAAAACCTGAGTTTGGAATGAGTTTGCAGTAGAAGTCTACCTGGAACCACCCGGCACATCCAGCAACCGCAAACAACAGTTCTAATGTGAGAGGTTAGTGCTTTAATGATTAAATTAAAGCTATGGAACAAACATGCTAAAAATGGAAAGGTTAAGTAACATATGAACATGTGACACTTAAACAATACAACATGTTAGGTGGGTGGGTTAAGTTAACATGGAGAAGAAGACAAATTAACCAATATTACATGAACAAAGTGGATAGGGTTAAGGCAAGCTTAACCAATAATACATATGGACTTGATAAGGGGAAGTGTTAAGTAAATCTTGAGTAAGTGGGTAATATTAGTACATATAGGCCCACAAACTTAACCGTTAAATAAACATGCGTGAATCAGTGAGAAGGTTAAGTAACATATGAATAGGCAACACTTAACCAGTACAACATGTTAATTAAGCAAATGGGTGGGGTTAAGTTAAAGTGAGAACACTTAACCATTAGAACATGTTGATTAGGAAACCTTAGTAATGGGGACCCATTTCAGCAGTAACTCACATAGGTGTATCATGGTACCCTGAGCTAGGCAGGGTGGGGCACGATTACTGGGCTGATTATTAGCGGTCAAAATAGCGGCGGGTGGTGCAGCATTGTAAGTTCCAACGGAATATGGACGTGCTCGTGCTCCGAAGTGGAAAAAGCAAGCACTGGGCATCAGTAGTATACACTGTGCATCTTGAATCGTGTCGGGTTGCCATCATGGGAATTGATACACCCCATGATGGGGCCAGCACAGGTATTTACATACAAACGGGGCTGAATGACACAAGTAATGAATACATACCAACGAGGTCGAATGGCACAGGTAATAAATACATGCGAGTTAGGGAGCCGATCGAACGAGGAAGGTAGTGGGTACAACTCGTGGGGGTAGGAGCAAAAAGGGCACCTACGATAGCAGCTAGGAGTACATGAAACTACCACTATCATGATTAGTAAGAGGGATAAACTTTTAGTTGGGGACTAGTAAGGGTGCGGTGTAACTAGTAATGATACGGTGTTACTAGCATTGGTGCAGTGTAGTAATTATCCTGTAGTGATTAGAAGCGCAATCAACGTTATATCTTGTTCATCTTGTCTGCTTGGTCATGCCTGTTTATTCTACAGTCATTTCTTGCTTTCCGGTTTATGTTCTTATCATGTTACTTTAATGATTATATTGTTAAAGTCAACGGAATCACCAGACTTATGTCTAACATAGTTTGTTTTGCCTCTTTTCTTCCGTTCCACCACCCAAGGTTCTTAGGAAGGAAATACTCAGCTTAGTTCAGATATCTCTTTCTTCCAGCTTGAAGTTGAAAGGTGTATTGCTTGGCTTTGATTCTGCGTATGGAATTTTTCTTTTGTCTAACCTAGTTTGTTTCGCCTCTTTTCTTCCGTTCCACCCCCCCCCCCCAAGGTTCTTAGGGAGGAAATACTCAAGCTTAGTTCAGATATCTCTTTCTTCCAGCTTGAAGTTGAAAGGTTTATTGCTTGGCTTTGATTCTGCGTATGACATTTTTCTTTTGGGGATTATGGATTTAAAATTATGTACTCTAAAGGTTTTGTACAAGACTGATATTATGTACTTGATTTTGGTATTTGGAAATGTACTCAAACTTATTTCTGTTTCCGCTGCAATAAAATTACAAAATTTTCAAGTACTACTTTTTCTGTCTTGTAATATTCCGTTCTATTTACTTATAATGCTCCACAAAACTTAATGCATTCCCTTTGTGAGTGGCATTAATGGACGTGGGGTGTTACAGTATGTGTGTGTGATTATATATATATGTATATGTATATGTGTGTGTGTGTGTGTGTGTATATATATATATTGTTAGCCTACTTTGTGAACTAGGCAACACAAAGCCAAGAAACCAACCATTGAAGAGTATTTTAGGTTATAAGACTTCGGTTCGGATCAGAAGAAAACACCACAATTCAGATTGATAGCAGCATATTGGTTCGGATCGAATAGAGTTCCCTGTTCAGATCGGATGGCTCTTACTGGGTAAATTGGCAAAGCATATCTGATCGGATCGGAAGGCCAATAAATCTCAAATGGATCGGAAAGCCTTTTGCTTGCCACGACGCTGCAGCGGAGCGGAGTATGATTAGTGAAGGAGAGACGTCCAAGCCACTCCGGTTCGGATCGGGTATTCCGATCCGACCCCCAACATGCACACCTCCGACCCGCACCCATGATCCAGGTTAATCTCCTATAAAATAGCCTGGAGAACCGGACCGGCTATGACTGATTCCTACCCCTAACGTCCATCTCTTTGATGTGTTGTCAGCTTGATAGTTCATCCGAACCCGAAGAGAGTGCGATGGATGACACGTGTTCCGACCCGGATTGAATCTCAGGCAAATTCATACCTATAAATACCCCATCTAGAGACAAAGAGAAGGATCTTTTTTCAGCACTTTTAAGAATCCAAGTACCTCCATCATCCGAACTCCTTTACTCCCGGAGAATCCAAATCATCTTTCATTTCTTGTTTTAATCATTTGAGTGAACAAAAGTGAATTGTGAGTGAATCTTACATTGCATTTGTAACTGAATTACTGAATATAGTGAAAACTCAGTGGACGTAGGCATTTCTTCGCCGAACCACTATAAATCTTGTGTGTTCATTTTTATTTCTGTTTTATTTTATCTTGTTTCTAATCAATTTGGGTGTTAGAACCACATTTGGGTCTAACATTTTGGTGCTTTCACTGAGAAACCTCATCTAAATTCTTTATTTTCCGGGATCTCTTTCTACTTTTTGGACCGTTGAGTTCAAAGAAGTGAATCCTTAAGTTTCTCCGCTTTCTTACATTCGTTGAAGTAATTGTCAAAGACTCATGGCCAAAGGAAAAGGCAAGGAAGTTCAGTCTGTTCAAGGAAATGGAGCTGGTGAAGATCAGCAACATGCTGTTGTAACAAGGTCTCGGGGGCAGAGTTCAGCAGCAGGGAGAATCAATGCAGGAAATCCGAACCGACAGCAAGGGGAGAGCTCCGATCCGATCCGGGTAGGAGACTCTGAAGCAGTGCACTCCCCCAATCTGAACCGACCCGAGTTGCTCGCTGCACACCGATCCGACCAGGCACCCCAGCTCCGATCCGACCCGGCTTCCTACCTCCGATCCGACCCGATGCTTGGTGATGCTGGAACATCTACTCGAGTCCCCACGAATGCTCCAATTCCAGCTGCCAGGGTTGGAGACCAGGTCAATCCATCTGCTCCCATCACTCAAGGAGATTTCTCGCGCTTGCTTGATATGCTTGAGAGCACGAGGGAAGCTATGAGAGTTCATGAGCGCACTAATCTCATGATGCAGGAAAATATGAGGCTCATGAGTCGGGAGATCAATGAGCTCCGCCGGCAGAGAACTCCATCACCGGTTCGTCACACACCCGTAGATCAATCTTCATCTTCCGAGGAAGAGAGGCCCCGTGAACGAAGGCCACTCGAACGACCTCAGAACGTGGAGCAGCTAACGTTTGGATCTTTGGGATCTCGCGAGGATATCGCACGAGCATTAGGAAACGATAGCCCCACTCGGGGGCAAAGACTCCAGTCCCCTCTTCCCGAGATCGACCGGGAACACAGGGAAAGGAATCGAGTAGAGGCAGCTCGAAGAAGAAGGGCATCTCCTGAGCAAGAGCCCCGAAGGAACTCGGACACTAGGGCCAGGGAACCTGAGCAGCCCCTAACTAGTGCCGATGTACAAGCAATGGTTCGCCGAATTATGTCCGAGAGCCGGAATTACACAAATGAAGACTATGGCATTGAGCGAAGCCATACTCCGTTCACTGACGATATCCTAGACTTCCAGTTTCCCCGACGCTTTAACTTGCCACAGATGGACAAATACAACGGAAGGACTGATCCGGGACAGCATTTGATGCGGTATTCGTGGCTCATGAACGCCGCTGCTGCCCCTGATGAAGTGAAGTGCAAAGCATTCCCAATCTACCTGGAAGATGTGGCATTATTCTGGTTTACCCGGCTTCCTCCTCGTTCAATTTCTAATTACAAAGAACTAAGCGAGCGTTTCATGAACCAGTTCCGACTACATGCCCGAAAGTCCAAGAGTGTTATTGAATTGTCGAGAATCAAACAGGCACCAGGAGAGTCTTTAAGGGCATATTTAGATCGTTTTAACCAAGCTGTAACTGAGGTCAGTGACCCACATGAGCCCACTATTCTGATGGCATTGAAGGAAGGAGTCGATCCTGAATCTGAGTTTGGAGACTACCTTTCTGGGAAGACACCCCCCACAAGGGCGATATTCTACGAAAAAGCCGATATTTATCTAAGACGAGAGGAGGCCCGGGCAAACCGGAAGAGAAAGTCTGAGACAGCTTCAAAGGAGAATGTGCAGAGTAATATTGCCGTGAAGCAGTCTGGGGAAAGTTCTGGCAAGGTTGAAGTAAATGTAGGAAACAAGGGTGGAAACAGCAATACTGGAAACGGGGGAAACAACAACAACCGTAATTCGAACGGTAACAGGAGAAACATAAATAGGGGAAGGGACCCTAACAAAAGGCCCCGATTCCAGAACTACGAGAACTATACACCATTGAATGACACCCTGGAAAATATTTACCTGGATACGTACAACGTGTTGCAGTACAAAAGACCGCCACCTCGTGACTCGACCGAGAAAGAAATGGCAACAGGGAAATTTTGCTTGTTTCACGGAACACATGGACATTCGACCAATGAGTGTCGGCATTTGAGGGATGTAATTGAAAAGCTGCTGCGTGAAGGAAAGTTGGATGAGTACAAGGTTGCCCCGAGGGACAGGGGGCAAGGAGAGCAGGCTCCAAAACAGATCCTACCTGCTCCTAAGCCTACCACGCAGCAGAAAGGTAAAGGGATCGTCATCAACTCCATAGTAGGCGGACCTCACCCGGCAATCCGAAGTTTTAGGTCAATGGACCAATATGTGAATGCTGCCAAGCATCTAGATGTGAATGAAGGTGACGATTTGGAAGATGCCACCCCTATAAAACAACAAAAAACCATGTTCGACGACGTAGTATTTCGCAGCCGAGACAACACGGGGATACAATCTCCCACCAACGATCCGTTGGTTATTACTACCACTATTGGGCCGGCCTTGGTCCATAAGGTATTAGTAGACAACGGAAGTTCCGTTAATATTTTGTTCAAGAAGTCATTTGATCAGATGAAGCTTGAGCCCGAAGATCTGAAACCTTGTGAAGGATGGATTAGAGGCTTCAACGGAGCGACGACAGCTCCCATGGGATATATAGAGTTGCCCGTGACCCTAGGGCAAGGAGAACGTAGAAGAGTGCGAATGCTTCAGTTTGTAGTACTGGACGTAGATTCGCCATATAACGCATTTTTAGGGAGACCTGCCCTCGCTGAGTTTAGAATTTGTATCGCCCCTTGGTGCTTGTTACTAAAGTTCCCAACCGAAGCCGGGACTGGAGTAATAAGAGGGGATCAGGTTTCTGGACGGGCCTGCTATGTGGCCGAACTGAAGATGTTGATGAAAGGAGTTAATGCTGAGAGTAAGGATGCCTCATCTCCCTCAAAGGGGGACTCGGCATAGCAATTAGAGAGATTGAACCCAAGGGAGTTGCCCAAAGGAACGCCTGAAGACCTGGATCCTAGAAAAGACGAGGAACCAGAGGCTAGGAATGCAACTCCTAATGAAGCGACGGTGGAAATTCCTGTTGATAAAGCTGATCCGACGAAAGTTTTGAAGATTGGTTCCCAATTGGATCCACGTCGTGCTGAAGAGCTGACAGACCTCTTGAAGGCAAACTTAGATGTGTTCGCCTGGACCCATGCTGACATGTGTGGGATATCACCTTCCATTATCAGTCACAAATTGAATGTAAATCCGAAGCATCCGCCTGTGAAGCAAAAGAGACGCATGCTGGGCCCAGAGAGGTCGGCTGCTCTCAAAGAGGAAGTAGAGAAATTGAAGCAAAATGGATTTATTCGAGATTCGACTTATCCCGACTGGATATCGAATCCTGTCTTGGTAAAGAAGCCAAACGGAAAGTGGCGAACTTGTATTGACTTTTCAAATTTAAATAAGGCTTGCCCAAAGGATAGTTTTCCACTTCCCAGGATTGACCAGCTTGTAGACTCGACAGCAGGTCATGAACTTCTCTCTTTCATAGATGCATACTCTGGATACAATCAAATTCCTATGCACGTACCAGACCAAGAGCATACAAGTTTCATTACGAATTTGGGGCTATATTGTTATGTTGTAATGCCATTCGGATTAAAAAACGCTGGAGCTACTTATCAGCGGTTGGTAAATAGAATGTTTTATGATCAAATAGGAAAAACTATGGAAGTTTATGTGGATGACATGCTTGTTAAATCAAAGCAGTCTTCCAGTCATACGCAAGACTTAGCGGAAATGTTTGGTATCTTGCGAAAATACCGTATGAAATTGAATCCTTTAAAATGTTCATTTGGAGTGGCGTCGGGAAAGTTCCTTGGCTTCATTGTGAGTTCCCGAGGAATTGAGATCAACCCTAGCCAGATAGCGGCGATTAGAAATATCGAAGAACCAAGGAGAATTAAAGATGTCCAAAGTCTGGCAGGGAAGGTAGCGGCGCTGAGTAGATTCATCTCCAAAGCCACCGATAAATGTGTTCCGTTCTTTGATTTGATAAAAAGGGGAAAGAAGAACTTCCAGTGGACTCCCGATTGTGTCGAGGCCTTTCAAAATCTATTGGAGCTGTTAGAGAAACCGCCAATCTTATCAAAGCCCGTGGATCACGAAGAACTATTTGTTTATCTAGCAGTCTCGGCTCACGCCGTCAGCACAGTCCTGGTTCGAGAAGAAGACAAAGTACAAAGGCCAGTATACTATGTGAGTAAGAAATTAGCGGCGGCAGAGCGCAACTACCCAAAGATCGAGAAGCTTGCTTACAGCCTCCTGATTGCATCCCGAAAACTTCGTCACTACTTCCAAGCCCATCCAATAACCATATACACCGATCAGCCGTTAAGACAGGTGTTGCAGAGACCCAAAGCGTCGGGAAGGTTGATTAAATGGAACATAGAACTAAGCCAGTTTGATTTGAATTTTCAACCACGAAAGTCAACCAGGGGGCAAGCTCTAGCAGACTTTATTGCGGAGTTCACCATTCCAGAGGAAGAAATAATCAATGACCGAGTGGTTAAATCCGAGGATAAGCTAGAGATGAATCCGTGGAAATTATATACAGATGGAGCTAAAAATGACCGAAGATCCGGAGCTGGAATTGTCTTAGTCACTCCGGAGGGACGGTCGTTATATTACGCCCTGCGATTAGAATTTTCGGCAACAAACAATGACTCTGAGTATGAAGCCCTGATTGCCGGGCTGAAACTCGCTAAAGACCTCGGAGTAAAAATGATGGACATATTTTGTGACTCTAAGATTGTTGTTTGTCAAGTGCGAGAGGAATTCGCGGCTCGAGGACCTCGACTTGTCGCTTACCTCAAGAAAGTGAAAGAGCTATTGAATAGCTTAGAGCGGTACAACATAGCGCATATTCCCAGAGTTGAAAACCAGAAAGCGGATAGACTGGCGAAACTAGCTAGTTCTGACAATCCAGAAGGGGCCGAGGTAATTCCAATTGAAACGTTGGAGTCACCAAGCTTTGAGTCAATGGAAATTGAATTCGCTTTTGAAGCGGAACCAGAGAAGGAGTCATGGATGACTCCGATTAAGAATTTTCTTAAGAATGGGACACTCCCATCGAAGAAAAGTGAGAAAAGAGCTGTAGTTCGCAAAGCTGCCAGATACGTTATGCAAGACGATACTCTCTATAGACAAGGATTTTCTATGCCCCTGTTACGATGTATCGCACACGACGACATCAAGCGTGTACTGAGAGAAGTGCACGAAGGTGAGTGTGGAGATCATACAGGAGGTCAAACTCTAGCAAAGAAAATATTGCGGTACGGATATTTCTGGACTACGATCAACAAAGATGCAGCTGATTATTCACGACGCTGCGATAAGTGCCAGAGATTCGCCAAAATCCCCAGGGCACCGTCAACCCAGCTTAAATCGATGGTGAGTCCTTGGCCATTTGCCACATGGGGAATCGATATCATTGGAGTTTTACCGATTGCTAAAGGAGGGGCTAAGTATGCCATAGTAGCCATGGATTATTTCACAAAGTGGGTGGAAGCTGAGCCCTTGACTAAAATCACCGCAAGAAAGGTGATAAGTTTTGTGGTCAGAAATATTATATGCCGATTCGGGATCCCAAGGACGATTGTTACTGATAACGGGACCCAATTTGATAGCACTGAATTCAGAAATTTTTGCCAGAAATATAAGATAGACAAACGATATACTGCAGTTGCCTATCCACAATCTAATGGGCAAGTAGAGGCAATAAACAAGGTAATAAAATCCATCCTCAAGAAGCGATTAGAGCGTGCAAAGGCAAAATGGGTTGATGAATTGCCCCTAGCCTTGTGGGCATATCGAACAACGTTTAAAACGGCTACCGGTCATACCCCTTTCTCTCTCTCCTTTGGCTCAGAAGCAGTAATTCCAGTTGAACTGGAAGTTCCTTCCCACAGGGTGAAGTATTATGACCCGATGACGAATCGGGCACTTTTACTTGAGTCTCTTGATGAAATCGAAGAGAAAAGGGACGAAGCAGACTTGCGTGCAGCGAGACATCGGTGTCAGATGGCACGCTATTATGATAAAAAAGTTCGTCTCAGGACTTTTGAACCAGGAGATTTGGTGCTAAAGAGAGTTTTTCCGTCCCTTCCTCACCTCGGCCCAAAATGGGAAGGACCCTTTGTCATCCAACGGAAACTTGAAAAAGGAACCTTCAAGTTAACGACCGTAGATGGCGAAGAAGTTCCTCGAGCATGGAATGCCCAACACTTAATGCGATATTTGGATTAGAAATGCTATATTTTTTGTTATTTTTACTGTGGATTCTGTAACAAGACATGCTTTGCCTTGGGAAAATCTGATGATATGAATAAAGGATTATAAAGTGGACGTAAGCTACGACTTAGCTGAACCACTATAAAAATATTGTGTGTTATTTACCTTTATGCATTTACATTCATTAGTTGTGATTATAAAATACAGGACAACTCAGAGCCTAAAAAAGGTTGAAAACAGTTTGGACATAAAAAGAAGCACAATGATTATTTGTGCAATAAGACGTAAAAGAATGAGAAAACGACATTCTATTCTTAACTCTAACTCTCCAGAGAAAGAGAGAGAGTATAAAAGCGTCTCCGACTGAGCGCTGAGAAAGAGATTCAACTCCGAACTCTAACTTTCCAGAGAGAAAGAGAGTATAAAGGCGTCTCCGACCGAGCGCCGAGAAAGAAATCTTTTCCCGTTGAACGACCGGGGAATAAACAAATAACTGAACTCGAACTCTAACTCTCAAGAGAATGAGAGAGAGTATAAAAGAAATGCCAGGAAAAACAACAGGTATTGATGACACAGGAAATGCTATCCCGTTAGAGAATCGGGAGCATTCAGATTGCATGGTTAAGCACTGAATAACTTATGGAGATTGACTGGGGACACATATACATACACATATCTCCCCTCTCCACGACTTTGTTTCATAACTATAGATATGCATTTTTACATAAGTGCAGAACTGCTAACAAATAAACATTGCAAAAAGTAAATTATTTTTATTTACAAATGAATGAATTTGTACAGGGAAATAACTGAAAAAGAAAGTGCGGAAGCTGCTGGTGTAGCAGCACTTATTGGTTTACAAAGATGCTAAAAAGATACAGGGGAACCCACTATTTGGGTTTGGGATGAGCCTTCGATTTCTTGGCAGCTTTTTCCGCTTCCTTCTCGGCTTCAGTCAAGATTCGCTTTGATTTCTTTTTCCCTGAAGATGTAGTACTGGAGCCAGCAGACTTCTTCCCGGAGGGCGGGGCACTGGAATCAAGAGAAGATTTTTTAGCAAGTTCTTTGGTAATAGATCTAGTTGAGAGCTTAACAACTAACCTTGAACCTGCATCCACAACTGCGAGGGGCTTGAGGACCTCAGGGTCTAATTCTTCAGCCTTTAATTGCAAGCGCTTGTCTTGATCGGCCTTCATGGCCGCCAAGGTAACGTCATCGGCGCTTTTTGACTCCCCGGTTATTGTAATCTCCGGTTCCTCATCATGCCCCTCGTCTCCTCCGTCGTCTTTTAAAGCTGCAATCATTTCTTCATCATGGGGAGTAGTGACCTTAGTTGGCTCACTTCTTTCCCCCAGGTCTGTTGAAGCAGCCTTGTCTTCCCCTTCTTTGACCCTATCAGCGGGCTTTGTCCCAGCGGTAGCTCCTTGAGCTACATCTGTCTTTGCGGATGATTCAACGCCTACAAAATGAGAAACATCGGTTATCAACTCAGGCGAGAGCAAAGGATTTCTCATCGAACGTTCAGTCATGTAGCCAAAGGTAGTAGTAGCCTTGACAAATTGAGGAGAAAAGATAGGGATACATTCTGAAGACTTTTCAGCGGGGGTGACTACTACCTCTGGAGTTATTTCAGGAATGGGAGATAGCAAAGTTGTTCGGGGAATTCCCGGGTTTTCGGGATCATACCCTTCTACTTCGGGAGTTACAGGAGCAGAAGAAGAGGAACCAGCTTCAGGAATGGTTTTCTGTTTAGACTTCCGCCTCTCTTCTTCCATGGCCTCAGCAATTAGACGGCGCCCTTCAGCTAGGCGCTCCGGTTCGTCGTCTCTCAAGTATTTCTCCATCAGCTTATCCTCATCGAGGGAATCGACCTTAAGTTCTTCTTTTTCCCACTCGACGATTTGATTCCACACTTGAACCAGAGTGGATGGATAGTCCTCGATCCAGGAAATGTTTCGACGACGAATAATGTGCGCGAAGAATTCAATCATTAGCTCGCCGAAGCCTTGAATCTCAACCTCCGCCTCAGATAATTGTTTGCGGGTTTCCTCCGCAGATTTAATAGCGCATTCCACATTGCCCTCGGCCAGAGCAGCCCTGTTTTCTGCCTCCAGCAGCTTCGAAGCCAAGTCAGCATTCTTCTTTTCTAACTCAGCACTCCTTTTCGCTAACTCGGCGTTTTTCTGCTCAAGCTCAGCATAAGCAAGGCGTGTCTTAGCAGCCTCTGATTTGGCCTCGTCAGCTTGTTTCTTCAACTCAGAGCGCTCCTGAGTGTGGGATTCAAGCAAATCATGATAGCGCTTTTGCATGTCCTCAAACTGTTGTTTGAAGTTAGAAGCGTTCTTTTGAGCGACAGCTAGTTGGGCTTGAGTGTCTTCTAGGTCCTTTCCTAAGGTCTTTAAGGCCTTAGCATCTTCCTCCGCAGTTTTGTGCATTGAGTCAGCGTTTGTCATTAGAGTGCGGATGATTCTGGAAAGATTGCGAGAATACTTGAACATCTCGGTATATTGTTTTTCCACCAAATCAATTTTTGCCTTAGCCTCATCTGCCCAATTAGAAGAAATAGGTTCAAGGGTAGGTAGAAAGGTCAGAGTCTCGAAGTAGTGCTCGGGAAATTGCTCCTTTAAATATGCCAGCCTTACTGCAGTTCCCGCATCTGGTGGAGGAGGAGCAAGGATTGTTAGTTCGGTGTCCCTTCCCGAGGAAGATTCTGTAGAACCCTTGTCTGTCCTAGGTCGTTTAGTAGCAGGGACCTTTTGCTTACTTCGAGACCCAGTTTCCTTTGGAGGAGTTTTCTCTCTACTCCGCTTTTCATGGGAGGAAGTGGAATCTCTAGATTGTGGTCTATCCTCCTCCCTACGACCTTGATAGCTCTTGTATTTCTCTTGTTCCGGTCGAACTGGTGAGCGGGAGCGTGAGGGTCGAGATCGATAGGGATCATAGGGTCTTCTTTCCTCCCTACCACGGTCATCCCGGCGATCATGCTCGACATCCTGAGGAGGATTGGACATGCTGCGACGAAGCTTTCTTATATCATAATAAGACCGAGACATTGTACCTGCACGATAAAATAAGCGAAGATTAGAATCAATGGATTCATGGAGAAAGAAGTGCAATGAATGCTAATGCTGTGGTATAAAGTGCATCCTAAGTGGTGTGTGTGTCCCCCCAACCAACCCGAGTCTGAAGCTAGACTGGTGCGGGCAGGCTCTTTGGCCTTAGCAGGAGTAGTTTCTTCAGAAGAAGTGAAGACTAAAGGGTCCTTCCTGAAATCTTCTGAAGTATATATAGTCTCGGGTAAGGGGAGATCCCCCAAACCCTGAAATATGTGCTCGTCGGTGCTAGGAACATCCCCTTCGGAAGCGCGAAGTGGCGACACTTGGGAAGACTTTGACTTATCTGGAGAAGTAGTTTCCTCGGGGGCAATATACCCTTCACGATGTTTTTCGGCCAGATTAGCCAGTTCGTCATCTTGTGTGGAAGAAGGAGAAGGTGAAGTTTGAATAGGAGCTGCAGGAATTCCCGAGCCTTCTCCTATTTCTGGAACTGTTTCCACTGGAGGAATATACGCATAAGGGACCGTCCCATGACCGATGCTACGGAAAACGGATAGCAGCCCGTGAAAATGAAGGTACTCATCTTTAAGGACCTCATCAATAGTCAGGAATTTTTGGTCGCCATTGAGAAGACGATGCATCTGATCAAAGAACACTTGGTCTGATATCTGTTTGGGATTGTCGACTGCAAACAAAAAAGGAAAACAGGTCAGAGTGATGATTCAAGTGTATAGAGTCCGGGTTCAGAAAATCAATGCTTTACTTGATTTTGTCCATCTCCTGGCGCATCCAGACTGTTGCTTTATATAGAACCACTCTAGTCTGGAATCTCCAGCTTTGCTGCTAAATGGCGTAGAGATTATCTTCCTTTTCGGGATGGATTCAAAGTAACAGAAAGATGGAGTTTCTCTAGTCCGATGTTTGAAATTATAGAAGAAATGAACATCATCGAACGTGAGCTCTACGCCTAGAATTTCACGATATGCTATGAATAAGGTATGCAGATAGGCATATGAATTGGGATGCAACTGCATGGGGGAAATCCGCATTTGTCTTAAGAAGTCGACGATGAAAGGCGAGAATGGAGGAATGGCGCCAACCATGCACATCAGACGAGTGACCGTCATATATCCTTCTGGAGGGTTATGGGGACGGTCAGAGCGTGAGGGCACTAAAGTGTCCCTTTTCATTATTCCATACTTCAAGCAAATCCGAACAAGTCGGTCGTTGTCAATTGTCGATTCTACGGAATCTGGAGGTGACTCCAATATAATGGCCGAGTCAAATTCATCAGGTGCTCGATTGTCACCAATCCCTCCTTCCTCCTCAAAGCCTAGGGAAACTTCATTTTCTGAAGACATTTCGTCACTTTCCCGATGACCAACTCCGTAATCCAGACCCTCGCTGTCCCATTCTGGGTCAGATGAAGAAGATATATCCTCGAGAGTGGTTTTGTTGGAAGTTTCCGGAGCTTCTTTCCTCTCAGCTAGACGAGAAGAGCGTCTGGGCCTCATTTTCATGGAACTATTGAAGAAGCAATAGCACGAATTAGAGTAAATTATCCCGTGTCCCCCTTCTTTGTGTATGTGTGTGAACTAAAGTGTGTGCAGCAAACGTGGGAAATACAAAATAAAAGTACAGCAATGTAAGACGAAGCTTTAAAGAGAAAGTGATGGTCAGAGTTGTTCTTAATTCTCGTTTATATTCACAAGGCACTATCCTAACTGTCCGCGAAGCATATTCGTCTAGAGTAAGTGTTAGTTGAATTAGTTGAGTAGTCTTTATGTGCCAAGTTTGATGCGTTCGGTTCGGTTCGGATATGCATGTGATGATTGGCTCAATACAGATGCAAATGTAGGTTCGGTTCGGATGCATCGTTAAGGCTTGGACAGTTCAAGACAAGGAAGACAGTGGGTTCGGAAGTAGGACTGATCTGATCGGATCGGGTGACCCGATCCGAACCGAACCAGCACCACTCAACCAGTCCGTTCATGTCAGCCTCTTATCTCGTTCTCATCTCCGACCCGAGCCGACATTTTCCTTCCTCCCATCTTTCTAAAATGTGCAATCCGAGCCGATCCCCTTTCCTTCTCCTTCCTTTTTTGGTCCTCCGTCTTCTACCCGAACCGACTCCAGTTGGTCACCACGCTCCTCATCTTCTTCCTCTTTCCCCCCTTTCTCACAAACGAGTCCATTTTATCACCAAAGCCACCGTTGAGGATAAAATATTTTGCCCTCTCCAGCCTCGCAACGCCTCGAAGCGATGGCGCATCCACCAGCAGCGGCGGGGGGTTCAGGCGAAGCTTATGACCAAGCCATCCCAATCCAACGCGAATTGAAATCGAAAACGGTTACAACGAAGTTATTCGAGATTAGAAAAGCTACCTATGTGTTCGATTTAAGAAATCTACGAGGAATAGTTTCAGAATATCCGAGTTTCTGATGTTTTCAAATACTTAGGTTGGGAGCGGCAATAGAAACGAAGGAGAAAAGAATGAAGGCAGTAGTGAATTTATATAGGGAATGGTGTTGACTCCTCGTCTTCCTATTTTGTCTCACCCGCTCGGACCGGAGTGAAGGCCCAATAGCATGACTTTGTCTGAAGGCCCAGCGTCCAAGAACCTAACCCACGAAAACGCTTCGGATCGGAATCCGAACCGAGTGGAAATTTCACACGTTGATTTAGCATCCGACTCGAATTGAAGAGAAGGGGAATAAAGGAAGAGCATACCTGCAAGAAGCATTACATGGCGAGAAGAGTTCCCAAATTTGCTCAGAAATGAAGAAAAGGTACTCGGATCGGACACCGAACCGAATAGAAATCTGTGCATTACTCCTGACAATTCTGATTAAACGACATCAAAGCACGCTTCGTACAACAGAAGCATCCTTTGAGGGGGCAAAATGTTAGCCTACTTTGTGAACTAGGCAACACAAAGCCAAGAAACCAACCATTGAAGAGTATTTTAGGTTATAAGACTTCGGTTCGGATCGGAAGAAAACACCACAATTCAGATTGATAGCAGCATATTGGTTCGGATCGAATAGAGTTCCCTGTTCGGATCGGATGGCTCTTACTGGGTAAATTGGCAAAGCATATCTGATCGGATCGGAAGGCCAATAAATCTCAAATGGATCGGAAAGCCTTTTGCTTGCCACGACGCTGCAGCGGAGCGGAGTATGATTAGTGAAGGAGAGACGTCCAAGCCACTCCGGTTCGGATCGGGTATTCCGATCCGACCCCCAACATGCACACCTCCGACCCGCACCCATGATCCAGGTTAATCTCCTATAAAATAGCCTGGAGAACCGGACCGGCTATGACTGATTCCTACCCCTAATGTCCATCTCTTTGATGTGTTGTCAGCTTGATAGTTCATCCGAACCCGAAGAGAGTGCGATGGATGACACGTGTTCCGACCCGGATTGAATCTCAGGCAAATTCATACCTATAAATACCCCATCTAGAGACAAAGAGAAGGATCTTTTTTCAGCACTTTTAAGAATCCAAGTACCTCCATCATCCGAACTCCTTTACTCCCGGAGAATCCAAATCATCTTTCATTTCTTGTTTTAATCATTTGAGTGAACAAAAGTGAGTTGTGAGTGAATCTTACATTGCATTTGTAACTGAATTACTGAATATAGTGAAAACTCAGTGGACGTAGGCATTTCTTCGCCGAACCACTATAAATCTTGTGTGTTCATTTTTATTTCTGTTTTATTTTATCTTGTTTCTAATCAATTTGGGTGTTAGAACCACATTTGGGTCTAACACACACACATATATATATATATATATATATATATATATATATATATATTTGTGCCTGAGTAACCAAATTAGTGCTTGCATCATGCATAGCAAGTCAGGGTAACAAATTAGGCTCATATAGCATTTAAGAATGCACAAGTATGTGCAGTGTCAAATGCAACACGCATGTGAACGAGCTCATTTCAAAGAAGACTCAGAGAAAAGTACATAATGGACCATCACTACTTGGTGCAGCACACAAAGTAGAAAACTAGACAAAACTCAGGTGATGTGGTGCAAGTTCAGACATTAATAGAAATGTATAGTTAACCACAAGCATGTGCATGGTGCAACAATAAAGGGAGGAAAAGAATATACATATGCATAGTGGTAGTTTCTTTTTAGGTTAAAGGGAACTCAACCACAAAATTCCAATGCAAGAAGGAATGGAAATTTAGTGCACATGTAAGAGCACAGTGGCATCACCAAAAGCCAAGCAAAGTCAAGCGTTCAAGCATAAGTGTCATACTCGTGAACCATGGACATGTAACAACCCGGAAAATCTGGGCCAGTTTAAAATTTTTATTTTGGCAATTTTAGCGAATTTTGATTATTTAAAATGAATTATTTTAAATAATATCGACGAGAAAATTTATTTTGAATATAGTTCGAACGTATATATTATATACGTCGTCGTTAGAATATATAATAATTATATATAATTATAAAAGGAATTGAAAATGGCGCGGTAGTTCGAAAATTCGATTTCTAATTTCAAATGAATATACAGAATTCAATATAAGTCAGAATTGAACGAAACAAGGAATATTTGAATCTGTATAACTATATCTTTGTAACGAAGTTAACAAACTGAGATTTCATCTTAGAAATGATAAGATATGTCCAGTTGAAAATTAGAAATAGTCGCTGTGGAATTTATATATATTTTTATATATATAAGGCCCTTAAAAATGGACATTTTGCAAATGACCTCGGATTTCGACGAAATCAGTTTTGTTGGGTCCGCAGTGTCAAGTTATTGCTAGGTTTCAAATTTCATAATTTTTCGAATCAATATGTGAGCGTGGCAAAGGAAAACGTGTTTGACCAGTTTCAGTTGATTTTAATCGACTGAAAATTGGCCATTTTTCAAACGGTCTCAGAATTTGACGAAACTAGTTTTGTTAGGACCGTATCGTCAATACGAAGCTAGAAAATATTTTTCTGGAATTTTTCTAGTTAGTATGTGACCCCGGTAATTTGAAATGTGCGTTTAAAATTCAATATAGTAATTTAAATGTAAATATTAACGGAGACTGATTCAAACAGTCGAATCAACATACGATACATATCCCATTGTGTTCGGAATGGGGGTGAAACGCTATGGACGACAGGCGGTGGACCTCGTTTAGAGGTCGTTTGAAAAAGTTGACTTTTTGAATTAAAATAAAATAATTAAATTAATAAAAAAAAATATATAATCCCTCTTCCCTCCCTATACCTCCAGGCCCCCCCCCCCGATAATTCAGAATCGAAAAAGAAAAAAAAAAAAAGAAAAAAAAAGGGAGATCGAAATCGCGTCGAAGCCCCCCCCCACGCCGCCGCCGGTGGCAGAGCCACCACCACCTCGCGCGCCCCCCCCAGAGCCGTCGCGCAGCGCCCCTCCTCTTCCCTCTCCACTCTCCTCCTCCAACGTGAAGAACCCTAATTCCGCACCCCCTTGCTCACCTGAACCCTAGCCGCCGCAACCAGACCCCCTCCACCTCGCCTCGCAGCTCCGCTGCTCCCTCCTACTCGCGAACCCCCAAAGCGACGGAAGCCACAGCCCCCCCTGGACCCAAAACCGATGATGAACCCCCCCCCCCCTGTAAGTATTTTCTGATTTTATTTATTTTATTTACTGATTTTATTTGTTTTATTAACTGAATTTTATTTGCTTATTAATCTGAATTTTTAAATTTTAAAAACTGATTTTATTTATTTTAAAACTGATTTTATTTATTTTAAAACAGATTTTATTTATTTATTTTAAGACGTGACTTTTAAAACAGAAAAGATTTGATTTTTAAAAGTAATATAATACGATCTTTATATTTTTAAAGTGATAAAAATATAGTTTTTATATTTTTAAAGAATTAAAAATATAATCTTTATAGGATAGAGAATATTAAAATATCATCTTTGTATATGTAGCAAAATAAAAATCTGATTTTTATTTTATATACGTTGAAATCAGGTGAAATCTTTAAATTTAAAAAGGTGAAATCTTTAAATTTAAAAAGGTGAGATCTTTAAATTTAAAAAGGTGAAATCTTTAAATTCAAAAAGGCGAAATCTTTATATGGAAAATAGCGGGATAAAAATATAATTTTTTATCTATATAACATAGAAGTAAAAATTCGATTTTTATATTGAATAGCAAAGTAAAAACTCGATTTTTATATTGAATAGCAAAGTAAAAATTCGATTTTTATAATGAATAGCAAAGTAAAATTTCGATTTTTATATATTGAATAGCATAGTAAAAATTCGATTTTTAAATATATGAAGTGATTATAAAAGTATGATTTTTAAATTGAAAGTGAATAAATAAAAATGTGATTTTTATTTTAAAGACATCGAAATATAAAAATGTGATTTTTATATATATAGTGACTACGGGCAACGAAGACGATGAAGATGAAGATTTCTATCAAATGAAGTGCCGTGGAGCTTGGATAGCTTTCGGTGAGAATTTCTCACCTTTCAATTTATTTTTCTAGTTATATATATATATACTAGGATGCAGACGGTGCTTAGTAGCACCCGACACAATCGTCCACAGACCATGGACTTGTTTGTTTGATTGATTGGTGATTGATTGCGATATTGGTTTGAATGTGATTTGTGGTATGAAAAATCGAATCGATAAATTGGTTAGGATTAGACGTGCGCCGTTATAAGGCGAAGGAGTAAGGCTAGGTTAGACCCTTACTCCAAATTTTGTGGTTTGCATAACGAAAGTGAATTTGATTGATATGTGAATGGCGTGGGCCTTCACTAGACCGGGGACAAGGCTAGGCCTTATCCCGTTTTTAGTATCGTGCCGTTATGCCGCCGAAATTTTCTAAAATATGTTAGAAAAATAAAAATATCATTTTATTGAATAAATGAATTGAATAGAAATTCATAAGTTGAAATAAAATGTTTTATCGTTAAAAATATAATTTTTAACGTGAAGTGAATAAAATAGAATATTCATTTACAAACCAGATGGTTTGTTTATGTACACCTATTTGAATGACATTGATTGGGACGATAAATTTTACACATCGCCCAACAACACAAATAAAATATGTGTTTGATTGTTTGAAACCCCACACGGGTGTTGGGATGAAATTTGAAGTTCACTCATCCTGATTGATTGAATATGTCGATCGATTGATTGACAGGCTGTTATAAGCGTTGAATATCTATATTTGATGCTTTTACAGTGTAGTGCACTTTGGTTGATGGTTGATTATTTTCAATGTTAGTATATACATGTGTTGTATGAAAATCCATATAATTAACTTTATATGGTGATTGATTGGGCCTCATTCCAATTTGAAAAATAAAGAATATTATAAAATAAAAGTTCATGTGTTGACAGTACTCATTCATTGAGATTGGTCATGTGTTGAACGAAATATTTTGATAATAACAACTATTTTGAAAAAGAAATATTTGAAATAGAATATTTGAAAATAGAAATTTATGAAGCCGTGTTGATTAGATTGACGCCATTTTGACGTGAATCGATATTTATATCGATTTTATTCATCTTAAAAATGAATATTGAAAAGTGATTTCGAAATCGAATATTTTGAATTGAATTGAAAACGATTTCGAAATGAATTGAATTGAAAACGATTTCGAAATGAATTGAATTGAAAACGATTTCGAAATGAATTGAATTGAAAACGACTTCGAATTGAATTGAAAACGATTTCGAAATGAATTGAATTGAAAACGATTTCGAAATGAATTGAATTGAAAACGATTTCGAAATGAATTGAATTGAAAACGAATTGAAATGAATTCAAAATTGAATTGAAATTTGAATTGAATAGAAATGAATTTTAAAACGAATTTATAAAGAAGAATTCAATTTTGCTTTGAATTGAAATAGAAGTTGAAATAGAATTTGAAACGAATTTAAAACTATTTATATAATTCGTTATAAATAGAAATCGACGAAATATATATTATATATATTATATATATAATATAATGG
This sequence comes from Allium sativum, assembly GCA_030737875.1. Lineage (NCBI taxonomy): Eukaryota > Viridiplantae > Streptophyta > Magnoliopsida > Asparagales > Amaryllidaceae > Allium > Allium sativum. The sequence continues at coordinate 273,000,608 of CM060920.1, read as the reverse complement.
CCTGAATAGAACGCGCCGCGCCGCGGCAGTTCGCGAATTTCGACCATTTGTTTCAAACGGACATTACGGGAGATCCGACCGTCGGATTCTCCTAAAACCGGAACCATTGGGTTCGTATCGAAAAGAGCTTTCTAAAGAATATTAGAAATTAGAAATCTAACGGTTGGATTTGGAATTATGTCCAAATCAAATTCGAAAAAGGTCGCTGTAAGTGCAGTTCGATGGCCATTGTTGGAAATCGACTGAACGGGCCTTGATAAAATTATTAAAAATAGTAATAATTTGTGTAAAATCATAAGAAATGATTTAGAAAGAATTGGGATGAAAAACTCCATATTTGAAAAGATAAAAATAGATTTTTATCGAAATAAACTAGTTTTGAACTAGAATTATAATTCTATTTATTTTATTTTTTTTAATAAATAAATTGAATTCGAAATGGGTTTGAAAATAACCAAAATTTCCAATGAATGCATTGGAGTGGATTTGAATCGAAATTGTCTTCGGAATATTTCGATGTTGGAATTCGTGATTATACAGGTGTTGTTATGGAAATTTGAAAGATATATATTTATATCGCTATTTCCAATACGACATTTGTTAGTCGTAGAATTCGATATTGAATATAAGCCGATATATTTTCTATTCAGAGCCTTGTATTGAATATCGAATGTGATTTGGGTTTGTCGTGAATGGTGTCTTCACTAACACTGTTCTTGAGCCCTGTTGAGAAAAGATTAAATCTTTTTATTTAGATTTAATGAAGTGTACCAATTAAATGATATTTAATTGGAATTGATATTGATTTTTGGGTTTATCGTGAACAGTGTTTTAAATAACACTTGTTCTTTAACCCGATAATTAATGAATGTGATTTGGGTTTGTCGTGAATGGTGTCTTCACTAACACTGTTCTTGAACCCAGTTGAGAAAAGATTAAATCTTTTTATTTAGATTTAATGAAGTGTACCAATTAAATAATATTTAATTGGAATTGAATTGATATTGATTTTTGGGTTTATCGTGAACAGTGTTTTAAATAACACTTGTTCTTTAACCCGATAATTAATGAATGTGATTTGGGTTTGTCGTGAATGGTGTCTTCACTAACACTGTTCTTGAACCCAGTTGAGAAAAGATTAAATCTTTTTATTTAGATTTAATGAAGTGTACCAATTAAATAATATTTAATTGGAATTGAATTGATATTGATTTTTGGGTTTATCGTGAGCAGTGTTTTAAATAACACTTGTTCTTTAACCCGATAATTAATGGGATATGACTTTGGGTTTATCGTGGACCGTGTTTTAAATGACACTGATTCTTTAACCCAGTCACAGATTAAAACTAAGTGGAGTTTTAATGAATCTTTAATTAGATTGAAAAGATCGAGAATGGAGTATCACCAGTTTTGCTCCAGGCGATAGTTAAATCTTTAATTAGATTTGAACGTGAAATTTAGAAACTAACTGTCGGTTAGCTAAGTAGAATGGTTTTCTGGATATTGATCTGATGTTGGTTTCGGCCTTCGGGGTTAATATTTGGGGAATTATTCTCTTGATTAATTTACGGTTAATGACTAATGAGTTGGAATGAGGCGTATGTTGTGTTTGTGTAACACTTTTATAATATATACGCGAGTTATTCGGAAAGGCCGGGTTTATCCCATTCTGAGTAACTGATACGACGATAAGTCGAAGAAGAAGACGATGGTCGAAGACCGGAGGTCTTCACGTCGTTTGGGTGATAACTGATGATCTTGATTGGGCTGTACACCCAAGAAGATGGAAACAGTTAGTGATCGTCCAGACGTACTTGGAGATCGATGGATATGCGGGGTACTAGGTGCCTCCGGTTTCGTTCAGACCCAGAACGGACTTGTAAATGGACTGTGTGTCTGACATCGGATTTCATTCTGTGTGACTGATATCGGTTGCATAGGATGGTTTGCCTGTGTGGCATGCTAAGATGCAAATGATCAAGGCTTCTGTTGAAAAGCAAAGTCTTGTGGTTGATGATCAAAGCACGGCCTTTGTGGCGTAGCTTTGTGTAACGTTTACCTCGCGTGTTTCACACCAGGTATGAACCAAAAACGGGAGACGGACCTCAGGGAGGACTTGCGTTTCTTTCTAGTTAGAAGTGGCGTCAGTGGTTTTACACGCCCTGACGAGTTTGACTTATGTGGTTGTTGCGGTTGCGAGGCGCCTCGGTTATATCGGTTTCGGCCGAATGCATTCTGGTCGGCTGACGGACCAGACTTACACCCCATAGGGTGGGGAGACGTATTGTTCAGGCACTATAATCCACTCCGTGTGGACCGGCCCTGTCGCTCCATGGGGCAGTTGCGGCTGTTCCTGTGGCTCGGGCTAGAGAGTCACGAATCGGTTGAGGACTATCTTTTGCCTCGGTTCATAGACGGAAATCCAATTTCCAAATACGTGACATTTGCGGTTTTATTTGTAAACCTATATATGGCGACATGATATATGGTACCCATGCCGCCTATGATTGATACTTATGATTTGAAGTGTTTTATACACTATACACTTATAATAGTATCAAATGATTTGTTTTAAAACGTATCAAGCATTCTTTGGCTGTTATAAGGGAAAACCCTATCCTCGACTGCGTTGCATTGTGTGATGGGACCTGGGTCTTATAACAGCTTCATCTTTCTTTATTTAGCATTGCGCTGTTTGTTTTATGCACTGGTATTCTTGGGAGGAAACCCGTTCCGTGTTATACGGCGTGGTCCCTTGATTTACCTAATGATTTAAAATAAAGATTAACTGTTTTAGTTCTCACACCAGTCCCATGACTGACCTGGAGTTTATTGTTTTAACCTAAACTCTGGGTGCCCTTATTTTGACACGGGCAGCTAGTAGTTTTGGTTTTGCAGATTTATATTCACAGGATCCTGGTTTACAGCTGGAACGATATCCGGAAAGCTTTGTATCCGTATATCTCTTCTAGTTGTGTATTCTATTATTTTCCGCTGCTATGTATTTAAATGTAATTTAAATCTCTGATATTTCTGTGTAATATTCGTTTATACTCTGTATATTCTTGTAATCTGATGCATTGTTGTAATATACAGTGAAACGTTCTTTTATATGTGTTCTGCTGTGGTTTGTTCTCGAACTATCCGACGCTTTCCTTTACGGGGAGGTTGCGGGTCTTCACACGTGGTATCAGAGCTTTGGTTTACAAAGCTAGAGAACAAGACACATTAGAACCATACGAAAGAATTCATCAGATATTGGATTAGTAATATCCAATTAGAATGACTCGTTAGAGATAGGATCAGTAGTATCCTAGAACGAGTGTGAAGAGTATGTTTTTGAAAATGAAAACAAATTTCGTTTTGAAAATTTAAATCAATTATTCGTATTTGATTATTTATTTTATATTGATTAGGACAATCCGATATATAAAGATTTTGTATATATGTCTTGCAAACGTGTATTCGAAGTTTTAATATATTGGGTAGATATAGAATCCCTCTAGTGCCCGGGAATGATTCTGGTGATGGGGCACTGTCGCCAGTATTTATTTTCGAGCGACGAAAGTGAGATTTCTATATATTTCCTATTGACTGGTGTGAGAACCAAAATTAGATAGGGCCTATTGTTGTGATTTGGCATTAAAAATCTGATTCTTGTATATGTATCAAAATTATGAATTTGAAACTCTAATTCACTAATTGATTGATGTTTGTGTTGTTTGTTTATTTGTTTGCTAATTTTGAACCATTTAGCCTAACTGAATCAAATATTGAATTGTATTGAAATTTGGTCGCATTTGCTTGCATATACATATATATCATTGAACAGGTCATAGCAAGGAGGCTAGAGCCAGAGAATAAAATTTGTTTGCCCGACAAATAGGTACATGTTTACTACATAATTTCCTGTTTTGTTTGGGTGATGATGATTTTGTGAGCCTATTGGCTAGCCGCTTGGCTTTTTCTTTTTCTTTTTGAGATCTGAAGGACCGGGGAAGCTATTTGAAATTCCCCGATGCTCCCGGTGCAGGGGAGGTTATGGCGAAATTTTTCGAAAATTTAGGGTGTTAGCCAAATTTTTGAATTTTTGAAAATTCTCAAAAACTAAAGAGTTGGAGAATGGAAGCCAGGTCGAGCGTAGAGTTGAATAGTCAAACCACTTTCGACTTTGTTCCTTTTCGGGGACGAAAAGTTTTAAGTGGGGGAGATTGTAACAACCCGGAAAATCTGGGCCAGTTTAAAATTTTTATTTTGGCAATTTTAGCGAATTTTGATTATTTAAAATGAATTATTTTAAATAATATCGACGAGAAAATTTATTTTGAATATAGTTCGAACGTATATATTATATACGTCGTCGTTAGAATATATAATAATTATATATAATTATAAAAGGAATTGAAAATGGCGCGGTAGTTCGAAAATTCGATTTCTAATTTCAAATGAATATACAGAATTCAATATAAGTCAGAATTGAACGAAACAAGGAATATTTGAATCTGTATAACTATATCTTTGTAACGAAGTTAACAAACTGAGATTTCATCTTAGAAATGATAAGATATGTCCAGTTGAAAATTAGAAATAGTCGCTGTGGAATTTATATATATTTTTATATATATAAGGCCCTTAAAAATGGACATTTTGCAAATGACCTCGGATTTCGACGAAATCAGTTTTGTTGGGTCCGCAGTGTCAAGTTATTGCTAGGTTTCAAATTTCATAATTTTTCGAATCAATATGTGAGCGTGGCAAAGGAAAACGTGTTTGACCAGTTTCAGTTGATTTTAATCGACTGAAAATTGGCCATTTTTCAAACGGTCTCAGAATTTGACGAAACTAGTTTTGTTAGGACCGTATCGTCGATACGAAGCTAGAAAATATTTTTCTGGAATTTTTCTAGTTAGTATGTGACCCCGGTAATTTGAAATGTGCGTTTAAAATTCAATATAGTAATTTAAATGTAAATATTAACGGAGACTGATTCAAACAGTCGAATCAACATACGATACATATCCCATTGTGTTCGGAATGGGGGTGAAACGCTATGGACGACAGGCGGTGGACCTCGTTTAGAGGTCGTTTGAAAAAGTTGACTTTTTGAATTAAAATAAAATAATTAAATTAATAAAAAAAAATATATAATCCCTCTTCCCTCCCTATACCTCCAGGCCCCCCCCCCCGATAATTCAGAATCGAAAAAGAAAAAAAAAAAAAGAAAAAAAAAGGGAGATCGAAATCGCGTCGAAGCCCCCCCCCACGCCGCCGCCGGTGGCAGAGCCACCACCACCTCGCGCGCCCCCCCCAGAGCCGTCGCGCAGCGCCCCTCCTCTTCCCTCTCCACTCTCCTCCTCCAACGTGAAGAACCCTAATTCCGCACCCCCTTGCTCACCTGAACCCTAGCCGCCGCAACCAGACCCCCTCCACCTCGCCTCGCAGCTCCGCTGCTCCCTCCTACTCGCGAACCCCCAAAGCGACGGAAGCCACAGCCCCCCCTGGACCCAAAACCGATGATGAACCCCCCCCCCCTGTAAGTATTTTCTGATTTTATTTATTTTATTTACTGATTTTATTTGTTTTATTAACTGAATTTTATTTGCTTATTAATCTGAATTTTTAAATTTTAAAAACTGATTTTATTTATTTTAAAACTGATTTTATTTATTTTAAAACAGATTTTATTTATTTATTTTAAGACGTGACTTTTAAAACAGAAAAGATTTGATTTTTAAAAGTAATATAATACGATCTTTATATTTTTAAAGTGATAAAAATATAGTTTTTATATTTTTAAAGAATTAAAAATATAATCTTTATAGGATAGAGAATATTAAAATATCATCTTTGTATATGTAGCAAAATAAAAATCTGATTTTTATTTTATATACGTTGAAATCAGGTGAAATCTTTAAATTTAAAAAGGTGAAATCTTTAAATTTAAAAAGGTGAGATCTTTAAATTTAAAAAGGTGAAATCTTTAAATTCAAAAAGGCGAAATCTTTATATGGAAAATAGCGGGATAAAAATATAATTTTTTATCTATATAACATAGAAGTAAAAATTCGATTTTTATATTGAATAGCAAAGTAAAAACTCGATTTTTATATTGAATAGCAAAGTAAAAATTCGATTTTTATAATGAATAGCAAAGTAAAATTTCGATTTTTATATATTGAATAGCATAGTAAAAATTCGATTTTTAAATATATGAAGTGATTATAAAAGTATGATTTTTAAATTGAAAGTGAATAAATAAAAATGTGATTTTTATTTTAAAGACATCGAAATATAAAAATGTGATTTTTATATATATAGTGACTACGGGCAACGAAGACGATGAAGATGAAGATTTCTATCAAATGAAGTGCCGTGGAGCTTGGATAGCTTTCGGTGAGAATTTCTCACCTTTCAATTTATTTTTCTAGTTATATATATATATACTAGGATGCAGACGGTGCTTAGTAGCACCCGACACAATCGTCCACAGACCATGGACTTGTTTGTTTGATTGATTGGTGATTGATTGCGATATTGGTTTGAATGTGATTTGTGGTATGAAAAATCGAATCGATAAATTGGTTAGGATTAGACGTGCGCCGTTATAAGGCGAAGGAGTAAGGCTAGGTTAGACCCTTACTCCAAATTTTGTGGTTTGCATAACGAAAGTGAATTTGATTGATATGTGAATGGCGTGGGCCTTCACTAGACCGGGGACAAGGCTAGGCCTTATCCCGTTTTTAGTATCGTGCCGTTATGCCGCCGAAATTTTCTAAAATATGTTAGAAAAATAAAAATATCATTTTATTGAATAAATGAATTGAATAGAAATTCATAAGTTGAAATAAAATGTTTTATCGTTAAAAATATAATTTTTAACGTGAAGTGAATAAAATAGAATATTCATTTACAAACCAGATGGTTTGTTTATGTACACCTATTTGAATGACATTGATTGGGACGATAAATTTTACACATCGCCCAACAACACAAATAAAATATGTGTTTGATTGTTTGAAACCCCACACGGGTGTTGGGATGAAATTTGAAGTTCACTCATCCTGATTGATTGAATATGTCGATCGATTGATTGACAGGCTGTTATAAGCGTTGAATATCTATATTTGATGCTTTTACAGTGTAGTGCACTTTGGTTGATGGTTGATTATTTTCAATGTTAGTATATACATGTGTTGTATGAAAATCCATATAATTAACTTTATATGGTGATTGATTGGGCCTCATTCCAATTTGAAAAATAAAGAATATTATAAAATAAAAGTTCATGTGTTGACAGTACTCATTCATTGAGATTGGTCATGTGTTGAACGAAATATTTTGATAATAACAACTATTTTGAAAAAGAAATATTTGAAATAGAATATTTGAAAATAGAAATTTATGAAGCCGTGTTGATTAGATTGACGCCATTTTGACGTGAATCGATATTTATATCGATTTTATTCATCTTAAAAATGAATATTGAAAAGTGATTTCGAAATCGAATATTTTGAATTGAATTGAAAACGATTTCGAAATGAATTGAATTGAAAACGATTTCGAAATGAATTGAATTGAAAACGATTTCGAAATGAATTGAATTGAAAACGACTTCGAATTGAATTGAAAACGATTTCGAAATGAATTGAATTGAAAACGATTTCGAAATGAATTGAATTGAAAACGATTTCGAAATGAATTGAATTGAAAACGAATTGAAATGAATTCAAAATTGAATTGAAATTTGAATTGAATAGAAATGAATTTTAAAACGAATTTATAAAGAAGAATTCAATTTTGCTTTGAATTGAAATAGAAGTTGAAATAGAATTTGAAACGAATTTAAAACTATTTATATAATTCGTTATAAATAGAAATCGACGAAATATATATTATATATATTATATATATAATATAATGGCCTGAATAGAACGCGCCGCGCCGCGGCAGTTCGCGAATTTCGACCATTTGTTTCAAACGGACATTACGGGAGATCCGACCGTCGGATTCTCCTAAAACCGGAACCATTGGGTTCGTATCGAAAAGAGCTTTCTAAAGAATATTAGAAATTAGAAATCTAACGGTTGGATTTGGAATTATGTCCAAATCAAATTCGAAAAAGGTCGCTGTAAGTGCAGTTCGATGGCCATTGTTGGAAATCGACTGAACGGGCCTTGATAAAATTATTAAAAATAGTAATAATTTGTGTAAAATCATAAGAAATGATTTAGAAAGAATTGGGATGAAAAACTCCATATTTGAAAAGATAAAAATAGATTTTTATCGAAATAAACTAGTTTTGAACTAGAATTATAATTCTATTTATTTTATTTTTTTTAATAAATAAATTGAATTCGAAATGGGTTTGAAAATAACCAAAATTTCCAATGAATGCATTGGAGTGGATTTGAATCGAAATTGTCTTCGGAATATTTCGATGTTGGAATTCGTGATTATACAGGTGTTGTTATGGAAATTTGAAAGATATATATTTATATCGCTATTTCCAATACGACATTTGTTAGTCGTAGAATTCGATATTGAATATAAGCCGATATATTTTCTATTCAGAGCCTTGTATTGAATATCGAATGTGATTTGGGTTTGTCGTGAATGGTGTCTTCACTAACACTGTTCTTGAGCCCTGTTGAGAAAAGATTAAATCTTTTTATTTAGATTTAATGAAGTGTACCAATTAAATGATATTTAATTGGAATTGATATTGATTTTTGGGTTTATCGTGAACAGTGTTTTAAATAACACTTGTTCTTTAACCCGATAATTAATGAATGTGATTTGGGTTTGTCGTGAATGGTGTCTTCACTAACACTGTTCTTGAACCCAGTTGAGAAAAGATTAAATCTTTTTATTTAGATTTAATGAAGTGTACCAATTAAATAATATTTAATTGGAATTGAATTGATATTGATTTTTGGGTTTATCGTGAACAGTGTTTTAAATAACACTTGTTCTTTAACCCGATAATTAATGAATGTGATTTGGGTTTGTCGTGAATGGTGTCTTCACTAACACTGTTCTTGAACCCAGTTGAGAAAAGATTAAATCTTTTTATTTAGATTTAATGAAGTGTACCAATTAAATAATATTTAATTGGAATTGAATTGATATTGATTTTTGGGTTTATCGTGAGCAGTGTTTTAAATAACACTTGTTCTTTAACCCGATAATTAATGGGATATGACTTTGGGTTTATCGTGGACCGTGTTTTAAATGACACTGATTCTTTAACCCAGTCACAGATTAAAACTAAGTGGAGTTTTAATGAATCTTTAATTAGATTGAAAAGATCGAGAATGGAGTATCACCAGTTTTGCTCCAGGCGATAGTTAAATCTTTAATTAGATTTGAACGTGAAATTTAGAAACTAACTGTCGGTTAGCTAAGTAGAATGGTTTTCTGGATATTGATCTGATGTTGGTTTCGGCCTTCGGGGTTAATATTTGGGGAATTATTCTCTTGATTAATTTACGGTTAATGACTAATGAGTTGGAATGAGGCGTATGTTGTGTTTGTGTAACACTTTTATAATATATACGCGAGTTATTCGGAAAGGCCGGGTTTATCCCATTCTGAGTAACTGATACGACGATAAGTCGAAGAAGAAGACGATGGTCGAAGACCGGAGGTCTTCACGTCGTTTGGGTGATAACTGATGATCTTGATTGGGCTGTACACCCAAGAAGATGGAAACAGTTAGTGATCGTCCAGACGTACTTGGAGATCGATGGATATGCGGGGTACTAGGTGCCTCCGGTTTCGTTCAGACCCAGAACGGACTTGTAAATGGACTGTGTGTCTGACATCGGATTTCATTCTGTGTGACTGATATCGGTTGCATAGGATGGTTTGCCTGTGTGGCATGCTAAGATGCAAATGATCAAGGCTTCTGTTGAAAAGCAAAGTCTTGTGGTTGATGATCAAAGCACGGCCTTTGTGGCGTAGCTTTGTGTAACGTTTACCTCGCGTGTTTCACACCAGGTATGAACCAAAAACGGGAGACGGACCTCAGGGAGGACTTGCGTTTCTTTCTAGTTAGAAGTGGCGTCAGTGGTTTTACACGCCCTGACGAGTTTGACTTATGTGGTTGTTGCGGTTGCGAGGCGCCTCGGTTATATCGGTTTCGGCCGAATGCATTCTGGTCGGCTGACGGACCAGACTTACACCCCATAGGGTGGGGAGACGTATTGTTCAGGCACTATAATCCACTCCGTGTGGACCGGCCCTGTCGCTCCATGGGGCAGTTGCGGCTGTTCCTGTGGCTCGGGCTAGAGAGTCACGAATCGGTTGAGGACTATCTTTTGCCTCGGTTCATAGACGGAAATCCAATTTCCAAATACGTGACATTTGCGGTTTTATTTGTAAACCTATATATGGCGACATGATATATGGTACCCATGCCGCCTATGATTGATACTTATGATTTGAAGTGTTTTATACACTATACACTTATAATAGTATCAAATGATTTGTTTTAAAACGTATCAAGCATTCTTTGGCTGTTATAAGGGAAAACCCTATCCTCGACTGCGTTGCATTGTGTGATGGGACCTGGGTCTTATAACAGCTTCATCTTTCTTTATTTAGCATTGCGCTGTTTGTTTTATGCACTGGTATTCTTGGGAGGAAACCCGTTCCGTGTTATACGGCGTGGTCCCTTGATTTACCTAATGATTTAAAATAAAGATTAACTGTTTTAGTTCTCACACCAGTCCCATGACTGACCTGGAGTTTATTGTTTTAACCTAAACTCTGGGTGCCCTTATTTTGACACGGGCAGCTAGTAGTTTTGGTTTTGCAGATTTATATTCACAGGATCCTGGTTTACAGCTGGAACGATATCCGGAAAGCTTTGTATCCGTATATCTCTTCTAGTTGTGTATTCTATTATTTTCCGCTGCTATGTATTTAAATGTAATTTAAATCTCTGATATTTCTGTGTAATATTCGTTTATACTCTGTATATTCTTGTAATCTGATGCATTGTTGTAATATACAGTGAAACGTTCTTTTATATGTGTTCTGCTGTGGTTTGTTCTCGAACTATCCGACGCTTTCCTTTACGGGGAGGTTGCGGGTCTTCACACGACAGAAATGAAAACAAATTGCATTGAGCATGAGAAGGAAAAAAAATGGCATGGTGAAGCATTTTGACTTAACTACAAGCAGTATATAAATGCATGGCATCAGAAGACTGCATGGACATAATGGCTTATAGCAGCTTGAATTGTTCAAAAGAAAAAGGAAAATCATTCCTTTTAAATTCACTGAAATGGAAATAATTTAAATTTGCATTGGTGGAATAAATAGATTTAGCAACTGGAAAATACACTAAATTCTCTAAAATACATAGAAAGGTAGAAACATGACTGGATGCATCAAAGAAAAACTTGCAGCAATTTATCAACGTGATCAAAGGAATATTTTTGGCAGGCACGGGTTTAATTCTTTCCATATAATCGCAAGTGTAATTTTAGGACCAAGACAATCAAAACATTTGTTTCAAGAAAACAATCAAAGGGTATGGCAATTATTCAATGCAATTCAATTCCATGGAGATCAATTGAACAATCATGCAAATCAAGATCAAATCATTTCGTGTGAAATCAAAGAATTAATGGAATTGTAAATCTTATAAATACACGCAATTTGTCATTGGTATTTTTAGTGAAACCAAGCAAAAAAATTCAAGAGAAAACAAAACTAAAATCAGAATTACTCATGATTGTTGATCGCAAGCCAAAGCCCAAATCATTGACAAGCAAGCAACGATATTTTGAAGCATCAGAGAATCAAACAGTTCCAGAATTCGAAAAACGCAATTTGGGAAGCAAAACCCTAGTTTTTTTATTTCGGTCACCATCAAAGAAATAAGAGGAAGCTAGCTTTTTAAGTGATAAAGAAATAACAAATGGAGGCCACCCGTTTTATTTTACATAGTTTTTTTTCATTGTTTTAAATTGTTTTGCTTATATACCTTTTGTAAACGATCTACAGTTTTCGAGTTTAACTTCAAACTAGGGTTACGAGTTATGGGTTTGTAATTCGAGGAAAATTTGATCTTGAGGATAAAGATAAGTGTATGGTTTTTAACGTAGGATTAGAACAATTTGGAGCGGGTGTCGCGAGTTTACAGGGATTTTGTAAGCGTAGAGATTGTTTTAATTCTAGTACAAACCTTAGGGATGTAGCAGTAGGTAAGGTTTGCCGAACATGGGTAAAATGTGTGTCATTTACTTTTTGCATTTATTTAATCTGCTGTGTCATTTATTTTTTGTCTTATTTGATAGATATCAACACTTTCTAACAGACGAATATATGTACAATCAAAGTGAGATATTATTGACCATATAATCTATGAAAATGATTATTTGTGTAACATTAATTTTCCTAAAGGCTTACTTCAAGTGTTGAGGTACTAAGTGACTGTAGAGCCCACCTCCCTTCCGAAAGAAGAAACCTAAAGGGATAATTTAATAGCGCAACCTAAATTGGGTTTAAGGTATCAAGTAGTGGGACCCTCCTATTGGGGTATTAATTGATTAATTCAGCTTTTTTCCTTTAAGGTAAGGGTAGAACCATAGAGTCCTCCCCTACCTAGTATTAGATGATCCAATAGCTCATGTCCCACAAATAGGAAGTATCAAATGGCTGACTGGGTACGAGTTCGAAAATCCCCAAAATGATCCACTTCCTCTAGGTAGTAAGTTGTAACGACCCAACGGGTTCGACGCCCGGACTTCGACAATAACACATAAAACCTGTATTACTTGCCAAAACCCAAGTATCGAAAACACCAGATAGTTATTAGAAAGAAGTTAGAGGGTGAGGTAAGAAAGAAAGAAATATTAGAATAGAAGAAGAAACACCACACCACAAAATCAGAGTCTCACATCGCAGCGGAACAAAATATAATATAGAAATAATCTTTATTGGAAGCTTAAAAATACTTGCAAACATCAGAGTACAGCTTACAGCCAACACATCTGGACAGTTATAATAATCTGTCCCTATATATAACACATAGCAGAAAAATATAACATCATATGTCTAAACTCTTCCAGCTCGTCTCTTCACAGTATCTGGTAACCTAAACCTGTACATCCCGGGCTAAACCGAGCATTACAAATACCGGGTCAGTCTGGTGAACCAGAGTGAGAACAACTCGCACAGTTTAAGACGATCATCCAACTTGATTTTAAAGTTCAAAAACCTTTCGAAATAAAAGGATAATCGTAAGACCAAATCCACACATAAACACAGATGGTTTTTACTTTACGTTAACCCAAAACATTTTTTAAATCATATACTTCTCTGATATTACACTAGTGTCTAAATACAAATAAATAACAATCTAGTGGAACGCTTGCATCTCACGCTCCACATATATAGTATAAAACCTGTATTGCTTGGATTCCGACTATGACAAGGTATGGGGCCACCTGCCGATAGTGTATCTCTAGAGACGAATCAGCAAGAACGTCTTGCAACCCGGTCCACACATGACCGACCACTCATTTCGCTTGAGTGTATCGAATGTATATCACCAACGGTTGGGATCAGCAACCGTTCCCGAAAAGGGACAACATCAATAGATTAAAGAAGGAAAAGTAATTTCTCTAGATAGGTGATTATACACCCTAATGGGAGCGATCCACATAGCCATGTTGCCTGCCCGATTTTTGTCATTTCCCGGTTGTGAGGGTTGAGGTCATAACGTATCTTTTAAAGATAGCACACCACCATTCACTTTGAATGTCACATTGTCAGATCCTTCAGAAATCACTAATTGATTTCCACAAAAATAATTGGGTTGTTAAGTTAAGAGAAGGTGTCCTCTCTACCGCCACAGAAATACGTTTGAGGAAATCAACATGCATAATTTCTTTTGGAAATACTCTGTCAGACACTCGTCCGTACAAGTTGTCCTAGGACTGGACAAACCGAAGACACTCTCCTACTGCATTCTTGAATTACCCTGTGGATCAGTAGCATGTAGTCCTTGCAATCCGTATAATCTCACTTACGACCAAATCACGTCAGAATACCACTGGCTATATATCCAGAGAATATTCGACAGCAACCCCTCCCTTATGAAGATCCACGGTCTTCAATTGCTTCATCTTGCTCAGCATATGGTATCTTCAACGTTTACATATTCATTAGTTAGAATGGTTTTCAAATATAAATTCGATTCCGGTCTTTCTGTACCAATGAGCGTACTGGTCAGATTTGATAGTTGGTTATTTAACTATCAAATAAACAATCATTCAATCATGGAAACGAAATGAACTCATTGATTCAGTACTCCGCAAAAATTGGCCCTTTTGAAATTATAAATAACTAACGAATGATTAAATAAACTTCTAAGTCTTTTATAGATTTTAAAATATGGTATTACCTCTTAATAATGTTCTTAAACCATTTCAAATCTTCATTACATCTAATATCATCCTTCGATAATCCTAAAGTCGTTCAAGATGGTGTATTTTTATTACCTCTCAGACCTTGATCAATAACGTTCTTACCTTAGAATAGGTATCAGTTTTAAACCCAAAACCGATAGTTATTTCCGATATCAAAACAAATCCCATTTTAATTATCTTGATGAAAACTCGTATCTCAATTATTAGAGCGAATTCTAGCTCGCATCTTTATTATTCAACCCGCCTAATCACTTTAATTCAAATTTGGATTTCCGTTCGATTTCCATTTCGATTTTATTTAACCATTACCAACTTGAAAATCTCCCTTCAAATTCCATTGTTAAGTAACGTTAATTTAAAACTTAACGTTTTGGCCTCACGCTCCCTTTTATAAACATTGTTTATAAAACTTTGGTTTGATATAAACCCTTTTAATCCGCTTCTCCTTTCTTAATTCCGACACTTAATTTAAGCTATCGTATCAGCTTACAAATCTCCTTTATAACTTAGTTATAAAACTCGGTTTTAGAATAAAACCGTTCATCAACTCTTTTCCACAAATCCAATTATAGTTCAATATCCACTTGAATTACTTACCTTAATG
Organism: Allium sativum; assembly: GCA_030737875.1. NCBI lineage: Eukaryota > Viridiplantae > Streptophyta > Magnoliopsida > Asparagales > Amaryllidaceae > Allium > Allium sativum. The sequence continues at coordinate 272,985,560 of CM060920.1, read as the reverse complement.
AACCTCATTACTAATTTATCGCTTAAACTATTTAAAATAATAATTTACATTATCTTTAACTATATAGAAATAGTTACTTGTTATTTGACTAAACAAACCATAAACTTCCTTTCAAAATCTTATTAAAGTTCTAGCAATATTCATTAATCTATTTCACTAGATTTGTTTATACCAAACTAAATTAGTAAGTTTTAAAACATGATCATCTCGTTAACCAAATCAAAGTATTCACCCTTTTAAATTTAATAACATACTTAATTTAAATATATTCCATTTAATTGTTTCTTGAAACAATTAATCAACTCTTAACTATTGCATTAGTTTCTACTTGTTTCCTTATAAATCTCATTAATGAAAAAATTCGATTTGTAAACTCAAAACTTATAAAATAATATAATAAACCTTAATTTCTTTTATTAAACTTTTATTTAAGTATATAGATTAAAAATCTATCTTGGATATCAATAAATTTTCATAATTTTATCATCGACGATTCAACTGACGATAAATCAATATTTGTAACACCATTTATTTTAAGGCCAACCGTTGCCAACAACCCAACCAATATTGTTTATTGGTTAAAATAAAATAAACATTGAATTTAAATTCAACGATCAGTAATCAAGTCAATCAACCAATCATATCAGTTAAACAGTTCATATAATCATAATATGAAAATAAACAATAATGTGAGGAATCCTGTTGGATCCCTCCATGTTTCCCTTCATCCAAATACGTTATCTCAACAACATCATTTCAATAAACAGATAAAAAAATTCAACCATCAAACAATAACGACAATCCAATCATCCATCAACCAATTAACAGTCATAGCGCACAAATATTTAAACCCAACTTATATAAAATATAAGTGGGATAAAACTGAGTGAGTTGAAGTCACCTTGAGTTTCCATTTGATGTGAAGGCGGTTCAATCCAACTCCATCCAATCCAGCTTACTGATATTACGTCCATCGATACAGACCGGACATCACTTGTTTCATCCAACTCTGTTATGATTATAAATTTAATACGGTGTTTACCTAAAAATAATATTGTTAAAACATAAACAATATTTTATTTAATCTAATACAACTTACATTAATTAAACCCTTAATTATAAAATACGGTTCGGCAAGTTTTATTATAAGTAGTTTAGGCACATTTGAAATTTTAATTAGGTACGTTGATATTCATTGGCACATTTAACATCCCGGCATGTATAACTATCCCGTCACGTTTGAAAATATACCCATCCTTTTTAAATTTAATGCTTTATGTTAATTGAATTTGAGTAGCATGACCTCACATAATAAGTTCATTTCAAACTATCCGGCATTAATTGACGCATTATCCTAATCGCTGTGAATTTGTTGAAAACATAAACACAACCACTAATAATATGAATATTTTCTCTTATGCAAAGTTACATTGGAGCATCTCATATGGACAAGTAACGCACTTGGTCTGGCTTTCTAAGTGACGACGGTTTTCTTACTTTTACAAGCTTGTTAGATTAAGCATATTAGAAAGCACTTTCACGTGTATTATTATCATTCAGTTATGCATATATATTTTTCAATACTTTAGTCCACATTGATACTAGGCTGCCAACATGTTATAATTTTATATATATATATATAATATACTTAAAAGTAGGCATGGGTTTAAACAGGTTTAGACACGTAAATAAGGTGATTAAACACTCTAATTTTCTCACCTGCTCTAATATTCTTTTCTCCACCGCAAGTGGTCCTTACTCTCTATGATACTTCTCTAGCTACTTTATTGTATTTCTATTTAAACATAGGGTGAACACTCATTAATACCTCATTAGGCAATGAAACACCCCACCTCCGTTAGGGTCACTCTCAAAGGGAATGCCCTAATTTTGGTGGAGGTTTATAAGTATAAGTCACAGATATACAAGACAGATATAAAAACAAATATTTGTAAACAGCGGAAAAACAACAGCTTTTAGTTTATAAAAGCAAATACGTGTTACAACAACATCACCATGATTGTCTTACATCCTCTCCAAAAACATAACATAACACTTTCATAATCTGTCTTGATTACATTATTTAAAGAAGCATAAATAAAACATAGATAAACTGCAAAAGCCCCATAGTGGTTGTCCAAAGCCATAGTTCAAAACGAAAAGGTCCAAGCAATACATTTCTCCTCTTCAAGCTGGATGTTAAGGCTGGTCAAGCTGCAGTGTTCCTTCCCTGTGGACCTGGGGGGGGGGGGGGAAACGGAAGAAAAGAAGACGAAAGAAAAGTAGAGTCAGACATAAAGCCTGAGTAAGTCTAGGACTATTCTGTCTATGAATAAAGAACTGGGTATGGTAAGTATAAACAAGAAGTGGGAAAGCACTATAAACTTGGTTAAGTTGTCTAGGGTCGAATATACTATCGTACCCCATGTTAATCTCTGAACCCATATAAACTAGTTCCCAACTGGCACCCCATAATCAGGGTGAAGTGATCCATTCTATGATGATCGGCTCCTACTCGCATAGTTACATGTGTCTTACGGCCCCCGATGTTGTAGTTACCTATGCTGGTCCCACCATGGGGTGTACCAAGTCCCATGGCGGCGGCCCGACACAATCCTCAGAATGCACAGGTATGCTACTGGTGCCCAGTGCTTTATTTTTCTGCGCCGGAGTGTGTGCACGCCCGCACCCCGTTAGAACCTACACTGCTACACCACCGCCGTCGATTTGACCTCTTACAATCAGCCCAGTAATCGTGCCCCACCCTGCCTAGTTTCAGGGTATCATGATACACCTTCTAGGGTTACTGCTGAAAAGGGTCCCCCGTTACTAGGTTTTCTATCTCTAGCCAACATGCTAAGTTGGTTAAGTGTTTTCTAACCTAACCCCCACCAGTCCGTTTAGTTTAGCATGTTTCATTTTGATTAAGTCTTTAGTTCACTTAATCCTAACAATCCTGACTCAGCCTTAATTGTCTTATTAAAGCCTTGACCTCTCACATTAGACAGGTATTGTTGTGGCTGCCTGTTGCCGGTTGGTTCCGGGCAGTCTTACGCCACAACTCAGTCTAACCTCGGGTCCTTATTGGGCTCCATGTTTAACCTCCCACATTGGATAGGTATTGTTGTGACTACTGGACAGCCGGGCGGTTCCGGGCAGGTTTACATCACAACTCAATCCAACCTCGGGTTAAACACATCGTATGTTCTACATTTACATATTTTGCCTTTCTTCTTTATTTTCTTATATGTAAATATTTGCGGCCCATTATTAAGTTAATGGTGTAAAGGTTACACCAATCATGGGCCCAACCCATACTTGAATTTGGGCCCTTCTACTTTATATTTTCATTTATTAATAAATTTAACCCAACGTTATTTTCCCCCGTTTAACACATCCGTTTATTATATATATGTTGGGCTTAGCCTTTTTAAGCCCAACCTAGCCATGCGAAAAGGGGAGGCTTAAAGCATGATTACATACACAAGGAGGGGAATGTGAACGCATGAACTTGCAACATAACGTTGGAACTACAAAATAGAAACTGGTGTACTTGCATAGTAGGAATGTATACTTTGGTCATAAAGCATAAGTGACATGAATCAAAGCATGTAAACTTATAGTTGAGATAAGAATATCTTTTAATGTATACTTTGGTTATAACTTCGAAATGGTCAAAGTTTATCTTTTAATCTTTAACAACTTCTTTACGCCTTTCTCGGATTCAATTTTATTAATCCACTTCTATATTTAAAACATTGGTTATAACGATAACGTTATAATCCTTACTTTCGAATTATCTAACTTTAATTATAACTTCTATTCTTATTAGTGAATAATTAACCTAACACTTATTTATTTATAAATATATAAATCTCTATTTAAACACTGGAAAGTATAAGTACTTTCCCGAATTCGATATAATCGAATTTTCCGATTAACTCTCTTCGAGAAATCTCTATTTGATTAACTCTTCTTCGAATAACCTATATTCGATTAACTCCTTCTCGAATAAACGATATTCGATAATCTCTCTTCGAATAACTAATATTCTATAACTCTTCCTTTTCAAATATCTCATATTTGAAAATCTCACTTCGATTAAACTAAAATCGATAACTCCCTTCGATGAAACTATCATCGATTTATTTAACTCGACGAACTTAACTCGACTAACTTAACTTACTTGGTTCGACCAATTCGATTCAGTTAACTAGGCTCGACTAACTTGGTTTAATTAACTCAACTTGATTAAATCCTATCGATTAACTAATATTCGATTTAACTCCATTCGTTTGACTCTAGATCGCAGCGATCACAAATGGTTACACCTGATTCCCTCAGGAAACATCCGACCGCCGTAGGCTATTTACAGCCCTGCGAATTACGCTAGCAGTCATACGAGATGGCAACTTATCCTGAATAACTGTGTTTGATTAACTCTATCTCAAATAACTACACTTGATTTACTCTAGTTCATTTTAACTCTAATCGATTAACTCTAACTAATTAACTCCAACTGGTTAACTCTAACTGGTTAACTCTAACTGGTTAACTCTATTTGACTAACTCGACTTGACTAACCCCTTTCGAATAACATATTCGATTAACTAACTTTCGAATACCATATTCGATTAACTAACATCGAATACCATATTCGATTTCTCCTTTCGAATACCATATTCGATTAACTAACTTCGAATACCATATTCGATTAACTCCTTTCGAATGTCTATATTCGATTAACTAACTTCAAATATCATATTCGATTTCTCCTTTCGAATACCATATTCGATTTCTCCTTTTTATAACGTTTATCCATTTTAAAAAGATCCCCTTTTTAACACGTTTATTCATTTATAAAGATTTACTATTAGTAACGGTTCTTCACTTTATAAACGTCCTTTTAATAACGTTTTCCTTTTTATAACGGTTTCCTTTATAAACCAATTTCCTTTTTATTAACTCTATTTATTTTCTAAATATTCCCCTTTCAATTCTATTTGTAAATGGTTTACAAATATTTCTTTTCTCTATTTTATTCTATTTGCAAATGGTTTGCAAATATTCCCTTTTCAAATTTATTCTTAAAAATATTCTAACTCCTTAAATTCCCGGGAAAATTCGCCATAACCTCCTTTGTATCGGGAGCATCGGGAAAATCCCCAAACTCGCCACACAGGCCTTTCCATTCAAAAGGAAAATGGTTTGTAATTATTTACTTTTTAAATATCTCCTATTTATAAATATTCCAATTTATAAACATTTCTTATTTATAAATATTCCACTTTATAAATATCTCTTTTTCAATATTACTTTGAAAAATCTCCTTTATCTACATTCCGGTATGTTATGATATTCTACATATCAAATCACGATGATCACTATCGTCCAAACACATATAATCGACAACAGATTATATCACATCATATAACACAATATATGAAAAACAATAAAATAACTGTTGAGGAATCCGGTCGGATTCCTCCAACCTGTTCCCCTGCATCACAGATGTTAGACAATACAGATAACATCACTTTCAGTTCCATATGATATATTCTGTTAAACAGAATCAATATAGAAATCTAACTAACTGACTAGCGGTTCAATCAAATGGTCAACACACAGTCAAACAGACAATTTCTAATAGTTCTAAAAATACAATATGAAATTATAAACTGTTCAGAGTTGGTGAGATTTACTCACTTTGGCGCGTTAACCGATTAATATCGGTTTGCGTTCATTGATTCAGTCGAACAATTTATTTCGCCATAAATTGTAACGAGCTCGGATTCACTCCCGGTCAGTCTCATGGTGTAGCCACCGTCCATACGATCCCAACGCAATTTGTTTCGCTGAATTCCGATTACGAATGGACAAGTTATAAAATTTCAAAGTTAACACTATTTAATAAAGTAAAACTTGAATTAAAATATACTTGGGCCTTAACTCATGAAACCGGCCCACTCCATCAATTTAAAAGCCCGTCTGCACTTGGCTTTCCTCTCCCAAACTGATTCGATCTCCAGGAACCCAACCACGAACGAAAATGGCCACCGTTGACCGCCGATTGCTCCTCCATCCCTCAACCGAACAACTCGCTGTTGCCACCATCGTTCACCTCTTCTATTTCTCTTCACACTGATGCCATAAATGATCAGCTCGGTGGTCATCCCTGAATCCCGTCGTTCATGGTCCTCCACGGTGCCTCACACAGTATCGACATCAATGGTGTCGGAATCCCACCCAACCAAGCCGACATGTGCGCCTCAACTTCCAGAACCCGAATCTGATGTTCGATTTGCACCTCGTTGCTTCAATGATGCCACAGATCGAACGCTAATTGGCACGGCAAAACTTCCAGCTCCCAGAACTTGCGTCGCATATACAGAAACTGATATGGATGGGAAGCTCAACTCACAAGGATGTCGTATATATTACTTTTGTGATTTATAGAATTTTATACCTTTTTATTTTGATTTTTCTTTGTGGCAAAATGTTTGCTGTGTACCGTTCGGTGCTTCTTATACTTGAGACTGGGGTTGGTAAAACTGGTGGTTGAGAGAGGGTGAGGCGTGGCCTCCATATTGCCTAAGAATTAGGTTAGGATATTTTTGTTTTTATTTTATTATTTTATTTTATTAATTTCCACTCGTCTTTGGTCCTTTAAAAATCCTTGCGACTCCATACGATACCCAAAAATCACCAAACTGGGCATGTAGCTAAGGTTCGACATTACGGTCCCAACGAAACTTGTTTCATCGAATTCCGACTTCGTATGCTCACACAGCGTATTTTTAACTGTCAAAATACTGACTGTTTTGCACTCTAAAAAATTGTACGGCCACATACTGTCTCTAAAAATCACGAAACTGAATATCTAACAACTATTTGATATTGCGGATCCAACAAAACTGGTTTCGTCGAATTTCGAGGTCGTTTGCAAAAGTGGCTATTTTTACAGCTCTGGATAACCCATTTAAATATATAAATATATTTAAATATAATTAAATTAAATATTAATAATTTAATATAATCGTATATATTCACCGAGGAATATCACACGGCTCCAGGGTAATTATATATTCGATATTTCAAGTCCAGTTTGAATCGATATTCAATTTACATTGAAAACCCTTTTATAACGTATATAAAGCGTTACGAATTATAAAGGAATTCCACAGCGACTTTTCTGAAATTTGATTTGGACGTCCATCAAAATCTACACGACGAAATCTCGATTTTTCTCTTCCATTAGAAAAATATACTCCACCAGCTCCACACGTTTCTTGTTTCAAAGAAATCCGGCTTAAAACGAATCTTGTACATTCAGTTGAAGTTCAAATCGCCAAATAGCGAACTGCAGCGCCATTTCGAGCTCGTTCATAAATATATTATAAACTATACGTTCAACTGTCGTCGATTCAATATAATCGTTATTATATTTTGAATCGAAACTCCACCAAATCTCGTAAGCTATTCAATTCACACGATATTGTGAATTTCACTATTTCCGATTATTTCGACATTATAATATATTATTATATTATAATTATTTATTAAATATTCAATATTATTTAATTAAACGATCGTTAACTTCTCTAAATCACCAATTATATAATTAAATAAATTAATTATATATCTCTAAAAATGCGGGTCATTACACTACAGTCGACCTGGCGGGGGGGGGGGGGGGGGGGCCAGGTCAACTATAGTGTCGACACTATGGTCGACCTGGGTCAGTCTGCCAGAAAGTCTGCTGAAATCTTGTTTTGGCCATATCTTGGTCATACAGACTCCGATTTTCGAAAACTCAAACTCTATTTCGCGTATTTTTCCGAGAGGAACGCAATGGTGATGTCCATTTTACCTGATTCTTGAATTAGTTATCCTTATTTTACTATCTTTTCCGTTACATATGCCGTTATAGAACTAATTTTAGAACTAATTTTTCCTCTCTTCCATGTATTAATTAATTCTCCTTATGTATCATCATTATTTACCTATTATAAGCATATTTTCATATGTTTTATTTCATTTTTAATTATATTAAAAAAAATACGGGGTGTTACAGAAACACATGACTGCCCGTACAAATTTGGGCACCCAAGAGTTTAGGGTAAATAAACTCTGGGTCAGTCATGGGACTGGTGTGAGTAAACTTCAACCATACTGTTTAACTTTGAAAAAAAGTCTTTTACGAGAAAGGATAATAGTAAGATCAGCCCACACATAAACATGGACGGTTTTTACCTTACTATAACCCAAAATATTTTGATATCAAAATCCAGTAATATTATAATAATGTCTAATCAAATAAATAACCAAATAGCAGAACGCTTGCATCTCACGCTCCACATACATAGTATAAAATCAAAAACTGCAGGGCGCTTATTGGAGATTGGATTCCAACTATGACAAGGTATGGGTCCACCTCCTGATCTGTGTACTTTAGAGGGAATACACTGGGGTTCAACAAGAATATCTTGCAACCCGGCCCACACAAGACCAATCACTCATTTAGCTTGAGTGTATCGAATATATTGTCGCCCACGGTTGTTGGCCATCCAACCGTAATCTGAAGATACAGAAACGAAAGAAGAACAAATATGAATTTTCTCTAGATCGGTGACAATACACCCTGCTTGGGTATGACCCAGCTAGCCGTGTTGCCCGCCCGATTTCTGTCATTTCCCGGTTGTGAGGCTATAGGCTACGTCTATCTTCAGAACATTTGATCACCATTCACTTTGAATGCCACATCGACAAACCCATCAATTCACATATCGATCTCCAAAAATATCACGGGTATAAAAAGCTAAGAGGAACGAATTCCTCTACCACCAGACGTAATATATTTAAGAGATCAATCATACATGATTGTTAGGTATACTTTGTCAGACACTCGTCCATATCCTGGGATTGGACAAACAGAAAGCACCATTCTAGAACAGGATGACCCTTGCATTTCACTCTGTTTTCAATTATCTTCAGCATAATCTAATTCACAGCGCTTATGCCTATACAGAGTGGTTTTCGGATAATATATCCAACCGGTCTCTCCGTATCGACAACGATGTTCAAAACACTTTGATAGTCAGTTATTTAACTATCGAAGTAAAAACAAAACATCCATTCAAATGTACAACTACACATCACACAATCACTGGCCCTTTTTATTTAACATTAAGTTTCCAGTTTCCCATATCTTCCTAGATATTTTCCCAAAACCCGTTTAACCCTTCACATTTCTTGGAAAACATTTCTAGTTATTTTAACTCTTGTTTTCCCCTATTTCAAAATATATGTTATTAATGTTCGAAAACATTCCCCTCTTTCCCACATTTCTTATTTGACTTAAAACCAATGTCGAACGACATAATTTATCATTAATGTTGTTTTTATCAATTTCCAAACTTTGAATATTTCCATTTACTATGGGGAATATATTAAATCTCAATTATTCGCCTTTGTTCCCAACCCAACATAACAGTCCTATATTTCTTTGGACAAACATCGTTACGTATTACTTTAGAATAAGTGGATTTCAAACCAGACTGTTTCCTTTTCCTACGGAATTGTGCTATACATGAAAGTCACGCTTAAGCTTGGTCAACACGTAAATTTATCATTATAGTTTTAACTTGCAATACGCTGTAATATTCCCCCTTGTATAGCTAATGCAATACGCTGCCATATTCCCCTTTTTATAACTAATCTCGACGTCTCTGTCCGTTACAAACTAATACCATCTCTCGATAATAGTGGAGTCGTTCAAGTTGGGGTATTTAATTTACCCCTCAGACCTTGATCAACAACGTTCTTACCTTAGAACATATATAAGTCCGTAACTCTAAACTCCTTATTACTAATATATCAATTAAACCGTATTTTTTATATTTTAAATATGGTTTTATGACGCCATATCCTTATTTTGAAAACTCTGTTGTTTATAATTGTTTACATTAGTCATTAACTCTTCGCTTCATATTCCTTATACAAATCCATTTAAAACTTCTCTTATCAAACATAAATAACGTTCTTCGTCTTGTGACCATTTCCTTTTTATTCGAATTGTTATACCCAATTCCGGTAAACATCTCATCATAAACTCACCACCATGAAATTCATTAAATAGTGATTAACTTGATCATTTGCTGAAATAAAACAGTTTACTTCATTATTAATGAACAATACTAATTATATTAGTTCAAATAATTATTTAAACTTCATTCATTAAAAAGGTAATTAAATCTTATTAACTTTGATTAATTTATTTCTAAACTATTTTCATTAGATTAATTGAAGACCAATTAATCTAAAAATCAATTTCAAGTTTGAAGTTGATTTAATCAACTTCAAACCATCAGTTAATTCGTTAACTAATTTTAATTACTTCTCTTCATTTGATTGATATAATTAATCCAATAATATTCTTTAACCGATTGTCCTTAAAATAATTATCCAATATTTACTCGTAGGATAATTACAGCTTTATAACTTATCGAATAATAATTTATATTTACTTTATAAAACAAACCATAAAATATCAATTTATAATAGAACGTCTAATAAAATTTAGAACTTCGCTTTAATTATAAAAATATAATTCTTTTAACTTTGTTGATTCGCCTAACAACAAATCAACTTTTTTACAAAGAGATGGTTTACGGTCGGTGCTGCCACTTTCTTAATCGATATTGTCTATTGATTTAATTCAAATAACATTGAATTTCCATTCAATCAACAATATCCACACGGGGTTTTAATGTCATTTAGGTTCAAACAGTGCATATATGAATAATATAAAACAAACAGTACAAATAAATATTTGAGGAATCTGGTTGGATTCCTCCAACTGGTTTCATGTATACACAGATTTTGGTCAACACAATTAACACTAATTCCATACTACGGAATATTATAATCGATCAGTATTCAGTCAATGATGTGTATATATGAAACGATATATTTTATTCAACCAATTTTATTGTAATCTACCTAAACAACCATCACACAGCATTCAACCAGTATTAAAATATAATTATAATATTTTAAAATAGACCAGAGATAGTGAATTTATTCACCTTTGCGCGTTAACCTTTAAATAACGATTTGCGTTAGTTGATTTTATCATGAAATTCCAGTGGCTCTGTTCTCCCCGAAACATACGTTCCACACTGTAGAACCGGTCGTTACGATTCCAGCGGATCCGGTCGCGTTACGTTCGCCAATCCTATTTCTCAGCGTCTTCCATTTACTCCTCCTCAATTTTACTTTAGCAACGCATACTTATCACCACCACGCTCCGCCACTGGAAACCGGACTACGCCACTTGACCTCCTGATAACCACACTTCCTATAACTATGCGAAACATGGTCTAGTCCTCTATTCATTTAATTCACGTCCTCCATTTGTCACGCATAACCCAAAGTTCCACCTTCGGGATGTCTAGCAGACCCTACGTCCATTTCCCTATTTTCGAAAATAATAAAATAAAACCACCGTCATCACAGAAACTTTCTGCTACTCGATCTCCTCCCCTGCTAAAGTCGGTACTGATCTTCCTCCCCCATACCAAGCCGCAACTTCTTGCCAATACAAACTTCAGACCTGTATATTTAATCCTTCCCAATAATATAACTAGCACCTATAACCTGATTTATTCCTTGCCATCATTTTTCCTCTTTTTATCTTTTTAAATGGGCTTTATTCAACTTACCCAACAGGCCCGATATCCTCACTTGACTACTACAGTAGTCTTCTCCACCACCTTTAAACTACCACAACTCCTTGTTGGCTCAATACCCTTCATTACAATACCCAGACCCGTGATTTCAAAACTCGACCATAGTCCTTTCTTCCTTGTGTTCACCACATCCAGAACTCCATCCATAACTATCGTGCTTCACGCCTGGACGCCCTCTCCACTCCGGTTCCTGACTCCTTAACGCTACTACAATCAATGAACATAATTTACAGCAACTTCACTTCCCAGTCCAGTACCAAGCTGCAGTAGACATCACCAAACTAAATTTCTACCAAACTCCCCTTTTACAAATGCCTCTTCTAAAGTGCCATCACATCCATCTATATAACCTTATATATATCTTCTCTTTTTTCCATTTATTTATTTCATTTCCAATTAGTAATACAATATAAAGTACCGCACCCTGATTTTTCTTCTCGTCCATTACCCTCACCGTGCTAACCCAATATACTCACCATCTTCACTTGATCACTTCACACTATCACAAGCCAACACCTCGCCAAACTCCACGCTGCAATCTCCTCTACATCCATGAATTCACGCCAAGACTCCACTGATTCCGCCAAGTTATTGTGCAAGTTTGAACCCTCCGTCACCATTAACCGCAGCTCTCCATCCTTCCATACTTTCACCAGATCCGAACTGTCTCGGACTGTCGTGTCCTCTTTCCAGTTTTCTTATTTTGTTTTGTTTGATCCCATAACTCACGTGTCACTGGCAAATCGCTAATAGCTGCTGTAGCTTTGCCTTCCACCAAGTATTGTTGTCCTCCAATGAATGACTTCCGTAATCTCTTCGCTATCACGACTCCAGACTTCATATCATGGATTGCCAGCGTCATAGCTCCTCTCGCATACGCTGCTCCCTTTGTATTTGTTATATATTTTTATTTGATTTTTGAATGGATTTTAAAACTTATGTTTTCATGTTTCGGAATTGGTCATGAATGCTTCAGAGCTCAGGTATATATAGATATATTGTCCTTGCGTGCGAAGGAAAAATGGTACAAGTAGGTTGGCATTTAGTCTTAGGGTAGGTGCATGGCTTGTATTTTTAAATTAAGTTGATTTGATTTTTTTGAAACCATTTCCTGATGACTTCACAGCGAAGGTAGTATAGGACTTAGGCATGTGGCTAGTTTTAGATTAGGGAAGCAGGTGATTTTTTCTTTATAGGGTTTCTTTTTTCCTTTTTGTTTGATTAGCCAAGACAGAGCAGATAGGTTAAACGGCAGACATTCTTTTTCTAGAGAAGATAGGGTAGGACGATTTCATTTCTAATCAACTAAGATTTTGGCATGTTTTCATTATAAGGTAGCAGACGTGCTACGTTTTCATGTCTACATGGTAGGTATGAGGTTATAGGGTATAGGCGTGAATTAGCTTTTAGTGAACAATTGGTGCGGTTCCTTTGTGACTAAGTATAAAAGTATGGTAGTGTACATGTTCCTAGGACTGACTAAAATAAGTAGGCTGACCATACATTATAGTGAAGTTGATATGTATATATATTTGTTTTACCAAGATTAGATGTTTAATAATGGTACCCTATTGTAAGATTTTGTTCATATCCGTGCTGCTACAGACAGAAATAAAAATATATTCTTATCCAACGAGATGCCATGACCCAAAAAATATAATAATATCGGTAGGTTGACTCATATTGTGAAACCCCAAAATATTGATATAAGGTGCAAAATACTCCAAATAAAAAGGTGCGTATTTAATTATTTAAAAATTACAGTAAACTTTTAAAATTTAAATTATCACTACGTCCCAAAGGGCTTGTCCAAAATCGAAACCAGTTTCTAGTTATATCAAATAAACTTTTATGGTCCATAAACGAATATACCGCTGCTTTTCTGAATATTTAATTTGGACATAACTCACAATCTGTAACAGAAATCTTGGTTTTTTACTTCTGTTAAAAAATACAGTTCAACATATTCCAACATTTCTTGTTTCGAAGAAATCCAACTAATAACGGGTCATGTACACTCAGTTGAAGTTCAGAACGTTAAATTACGAACTGCCGCGATATTACGGGCTCGATTATATTTAATATATATTTTTATACGTTTAACTTCATTTTAATTAATATATAAATCCAATTATATTACGAATTCAATATTTAAACTGATTTAAATATTCCAATACAAACTGATAAAAATGCGGGACGTTACAGCAGGATCCAGTCTCGAAGAGATATGTTTGAATAAGAGTTAGTTAAATACAATATTTTGGTTGTTGTAACGATATTTTACACAACATTTGTTTTAATCCAAACAAGTGGAATTTTGGAAATATAATATTTCCTGAGTGTAGAAATGAACGGTCGTGGAAGAGGTAAATAATTAGAATGTTTCCAATTATAAGTAAAGGATATTTTCTAAGTACAGAAAATAAAAGAAGGCAATATACAGAAATGTTTTCCAAATAGCGAAAAGGCCAAAATGATAATGGAAGATATTTGTTTAACAAATATTGATAAGAAAATGGAAAGGGTGATTTAATTAATGAAATATTAATTAACGGGCCCAGTGATGGTTTGATGTTATGGATGAATGTTTGTTTGTTTTCTTCGATAGTTAAATAACCGACTATCGAAGTGTTTGCCAATATCGTTGTCAATATGGAGAGACCGGTTGGATTATTATCCGTGAACCACTCCGTATTGGCAGTAGCGTTGCGAATCAGATTAAATGAAGATAATCGAAGACAGAGTAAAGTGCAGGGACTTTTCCTATTAATAGAAATGGTGCCTTCGGTTTCGTTCAATCCTAGAACGAAGTATATGGACGAATGTTTGACAAAGTATTTCCAATGATCGAATATGTTGGTCTGTATAGATATATATGGTGGCGGAGAATTTATTCTCTTAGCATAATATCCAGAATATATTTGTGCAAATCAATTAATGATTTATGGATCTGACAATGTGGCATTCAAAGTGATTGTGCTATCAATGAATGATAAGAAATCGTAGCCTCAGGCCTCAACAACCGGGAAATGACAAAAATCGGGCAGGTAGCATGGCTATGTGGGTCGCTCCCATTAGGGTGTATAATTACCTATCTAGAGAAATTCATTTAAATTCCTTATTCTATTCGATGCTGTCCCATTCGGGAAAACGGTTGTTGATCCTAACCGTTAGTGATATACATTCGATACACTCAAGCGAAATGAGTGGCTGATCATGTGTGGGCCGGGTTGTAAGATGTTCTTGTTGAACCCAGTATATTCCCCTCTAGAGATACACTATCGGCTGGTGGTTCCATACCTTGTCATAGTCGGAATCCAATCTCCAATAAGCGCCCTGCGGTTTTTGATTTTATATTATATATGGAACGTGAGAAGCAAGCGTTCCACTAGATTGTTATTTATTTGATTTAGACACTATTATAATATCACTGGATTTTCGTATCAAAGTGTTTTGGGTTATAGCAAGGTAAAAACCGTCCGTTTTTATGTGTGGGCTGGTCTTACTATTATCCGTTCTTTCGAAAGGATTTTTAAAAGTTAAACAAATGATTGGAGTTTACTCACACCAGTCCCATGACTGACCCAGAGTTTTTTTTTGTTTTTTTTCCTAAACTCTTGAGTGCCCAAATTTGTATGGGCAATCAAGTATTTGAGATTTTTCAGATTCACTTGGAAGAGCTGGAAGCAGGAGGCTTCACCAGTTAGCTATAGACTATCATATTTCCGCTGTGTACTATGTTGTATCTGGAAACAGGTGTTTATAACTGTTCCAGGAATAACTGTTGTTCTCTGTTAATATTATGTATATATAGTTACTGATTTGTATTTCAAAAGTTATGTTATTTAATATATTTTATTCGTTCCGCTGTGAGATTTGTGTTCTTCGTTTTTCTTCTACTCTAACATTTCTTTCTTTCAATTTCTCATCCTCTAACTTCTTTCTAATAATGATTCGTATTTCTATGCACTTTGGCTTGGACGTGTGGTGTTATTAGTCGACTCAGATAGTACGGATTTGCGGGCCGTTACATGAAACAAACACACCAAAGATGATCACAAACACAGACACAGAAATAAACAAAAATAAAATGCAGAAAAGGAAAGAACATACTGGATTTTATAGTAGTTCTAATTACTCCTACTTCCAGTCCCACGCAACGCTGGATTGCGCAGATTTTTATTATTATCAATATCCAAGTACAATCCCCTTGATTTCATGGCTAGAAGGTTAACATCACTCCAACCACCCTTGATTTCATGGCTACAAGGTTTACACCGCTCCCTTTCCTTGATTTCAAGGCTACAAGTAACACACCCTTTCCCAAACAATTCCCAAATAATAACAACAGTCCTATAACTCTTCAATAACACTTCAATTCAGAGAGTAGTGGATAAAGAGTGAGAAAAGAAGAAGTTTTATGTAATTAAAGTAGAAATCGGCAAAGTAGAAGTGCAAAAACCAATAAAATGAAAAAGAATAATGGTGGGGTGAAGAGGGGTGAATATGGAGAAGAAGAATTATTAAAAAAAATCGAAATCAACCCTTGTTTGTAAGATTTGAATGGTTGCAACGCTTCAGAAACGTTACAAATAGTGAAAAGATACTAACTTTGACAATTGAATTTCTGATAGTTGTACGTCAACATAGCCTCCTATATATGTCGACATATGTATGTTAAAATTATTTTTAAAATTATTTTTCAAGTGTTTAAACATATATATTATTCTGTAAATTCTTGAATTAAAACTTAATGATTTAAATGAATATTCTAAAGTGTAAAATCATATGAAAACATAATTATATATTATATAAACATATTTATATAATTATAAGGTTTTAAACTATAAAACCATAAGATTATAAAGCTATATATATATATATATAAACTTATATATATTTAAAACTTTAAATTTATTTGAAATCATAAGTAAGATAGAATAATTTGAAAACATAATTTGAATTTTGAAAACGGAATTTGAAATTTAAAAATGAAAATTTGAAAATTGAATTTGAATTTGAACCTATAGTGCTATTCAGAGTCTTACATATAAAATATACTCTATTACTATAATTTTATTGAACTCTTGATATCCTGATAACTTGATTACTCATGAGTCTTGAATCTCTTTTAAATTCTGAATCTCTTGAAACTCTAAAACTGTGTACAACCTTCAGTATTTAAGTCCTGTATACAGTCCTGCATATATATATATATATATATATATATATATATATATATATATATATATGCGCGCGTGTGTGTGTGTATATATTCTAGATAAAGATGTTAGTATATATTTTATAATCAATGATAATTCAAATAAGGTTTTTGTCATCAAAACTCCATTCTTCAACAGTCCCCCCTTTTTGATGATGACAACCTTGATTTATAAAATATTCATGCGTGTTCATATCTGTTGATTCTGATCCTTCTAATACTCCCCCTGTTATCATGAATTCTACATGCTTCCCCTTAAACTAAGCCTAACTATTCGTTATTTTATAGTTTCTCCCCTTTTGTCATCAACAAAAAGAAATTCTGAATATACTTCACCTAAATCGTATATCTATCTATATATATTACGATTATAATATTTGATTTTATACTAAAGTATTAATATACATAATTCCCCCTAAATTCATGCCTATATTATACTAAATGTATAAATAAATCAATCCAAGTATCATAGTTAATATTTACAGATATGTATATATACAAGTTTTAAATCCAAGCAATCCAATCAAACAATGTTCAAACAAATTTAAATCAAACCAATCAAACAAATCATACCAAACAATTCCAAATCGAATCTCCTGAAACTTCAACCCATCCGTCTGCTCCAAAGATTGGATTCTTCTTGATGAACTCCCAATCTTCATCTTCTTTTGTGGGTGGTGCCTTAGCGAGATTGTTGTCTTCATCTGTGAAACGAGAAGATATTAGCCAACGGATAGCATCAAAACTCTTCTCTTGTTGTTCTACCATCTTTATTTGACTCAATTCGAGATGGCACTGATTACGTTGTATTATGGATAGGATATTCTTGAATGAATTCAAAGTTTCTTCAAGATTCTCACTCAAATTATGAATTGGATTTGCCATAATTCGATATTTTTAGATAAGAGTTGATTAGAGAAGAAGGAGAAATGATAAAATAAATTTTTCTGGAAGAAATAGGTATTTATAGGGTCTGAAATTCGTTGGAATTGAACATACATTAGTTAGTTATTTAAATTTTGAACAAATTTGAAAAACTGGTAGTTGTATGTCGACATAGTGCTAAATGTATGTCGACATACATTAGGAATTGTTTTGGAAATTTTCAATTTTTAGTTACTTGTTATTATCTTATATTAATATATTTAATTATTATATGTTTTTACAGTAAGTTAAAGATTGTTTTGACAGAAATAGACACGATTCATTACTACTTGAAAGCAAATACATTTAACTAATACAAGAAATTAAATACGATATTCGAAAGCAAATACAAGCAAATATGAAAGATAACTTAAACTAGATAAGCTTAGATTTCAGGGATGATGAGGAGGAAGATAATAGTCCAAGTTTTCTTCCTATTTTGCCAATGAACTTAGACATTTTGGTAAGGGTTTTCTTGATCTTCTTTTGGTTCTTGGCTAGCTTTACTTGATTTTGAAAAAGTATTTCTTTGGAAATGGTTCTAGTATTAGATGGACACTCTACACTTTCCAAAGAAGTTTCTTCTTCAATATCTATAGGATCTTGTTCTTGTTGCATTCGAGCCTGTTTATCTTTGAATGTCTCATAAGGCCTAAAAGTGAGTGGAATTTGCATAAGATGTATATTTGTGGAGTCAAACACCTTTCTTGATACAAATTCTTCTCCTTTGAGAACCACTACAAAATATTTGAAAATTCGAGTAAGGTAAACTCCATAATAAAAAGTGTTTTCTATTGTGGACATTTCTTTGGGATTAAGTTCTTTTAGAATCATATCGTCCCAATTGATGTCATAAACACCAATAATAGCACAGAGTACTTTTTGGACTTTTATGGTAGGGTTTTCGAAGTTTCCGGAACAAGGGGTGATGGTATGTTGAAGAAGGAGGTTGATAATTCTTGCTTTTGAGCGGAAATAGCGATTTTTGAATTCCAAATAATCATCACAGAAAGGTTTCCAAATCCGTTTCGATTTCGAAATTCGAAAAATCTAAGCTCGTACTTTCTCAATTCAAGATATTTCCCAAAATTCCGCAATTTAAAACACGCTACTCCATATTTGATTTTCATCTCCATCGTAAAAGCCTCGATTTAGATTTGCATAGAACATTTTGACTAGATTAGGATTACATACTTCATTAGTAGCCTGTGAATCTATTAGACTCAAAACTCCATTTTCTTCGAAAAGTGAACAAAGATTGTAAGATGGAAAATCTTCAATGATAGCAAATGCTCTTGTATTGACTTTTCCATTTGCTAGGTAATCAACATAGGCATTTTTTGCTTCTTTATCATTGTAGAGATATCCTTTGATCGTTTTGGATAATCTCATTGTTTGAGGAGTGCTTAAGGAAGTTATTAAAGAGTTTTTTAAGAGTATAGATATGAATAAAGTTGTTTGAAATTTGAATGAGAGGTAGAGAGAATAAGATTGAATGGATAAATAAATAGAGATTGAATGGGCACAACTTTTCTGAAATCAATGACACCTTTTCAAACCTTGGGAGTTGGCGAAAAGTGGAGGGAAGTTTGAAAATTTAAACTTTTGAAATTCAAAATTTGAATTTCATTTACATACCTTTATGTTGACATATGTATTTATGTATGTCGACATACATGTTGAAATTCAAAGGACATATGGTTTCGACTTTTGGTTTTATTAACGGTTTATACTCCAGGATTTTACTATTTCCTAAAATACTATTAATCCTAACAAACATCTAAAATTTATTATTTTATTATTATATTTATTATTTTATTATTATTTCAAATTTTAAGTGTGAATTTTAAAGTTTAAGATTGAATTATAATTTAAATTTCAGATTCAATTAAAGCGATCAAAATAAACAAAACATCCATTCATCCAAATCAACCAAAAATTTAAAAATTAATTAAGGTGTACCTGGTTTTTAGATCCATTTCTTTTGTATTCTCGAATTCTAAATCGCGGTGAAACACATATTTGAATTCCCGATTTCTAGCTCTTCATCACTTGATGATGAATCTGAATCGTCTAAAGTTGCTGCATAAGCCTTCTTTCATTTCTTCGACGAATTACTATTTTCTGTCTGTTGATTTGATTTATTTGGATATGGGCACATTCTCTTTATATGGCCTAGTTTGTTGTAGTTATAACATCGATCATCATTTCTTTCCGAACTTCCTTGATTATTTCTCTGAAAATTATTTCTTCTTTTATATCTCAGAAATTTTCTGAAATTCCTAGTCATTAAAGCAATTTCTTCACCATCTTCACTACTTAAATCAGAACCATTGGTTGTTGCTTTAAATGCTATAGATTTCTTTTCAATTATCTTATTTTCCTTTCTTTTCTATAATTGAACTTAAAAAGAAATCAAATTCCCGATTAACTCCTTAATATTCATTTCACGGACAATATTGGCTTCTTCAATTGCCAATGTTTTCTGGTCCCATTCCGGAGTCAATGAACTCAATATTTTTCTGGCTTGGTCTTCTTCTGAATAAATTTCTCCCAATGTTATTAATGAATTCAATTATCGATGCCAACTACATATCCTTTAGACTTGTCTCCGAAGTTGACCATTCCACTATCTTCATATACTGAATTATTCGGTAATCCTGGATTTCCCGTCATATGTCTTAAACAACCACTATCCAATATCCATTTGTCCTTTTTGATTTCCACCATATGTTTATCAGAATTTGAATTCTCAACACCCATGTAGCACAACATTTCGGAATTTGAATTTTCAACAGCCACGCTGCCCATCTTTTCAACTTTTTAACTTCCAATAGCCATATAACACATCTTTTCCTGTATTGGACAACAATTCAATAGATCACTTGACTTTTTCAACATAATTGAATGCAGGCTCTTTCAACATTGATGCAATGCATGAATTGACACTAATGTTAACAATAATTTCAAAATTTTCCATTTAATATTTCCAAAAATCAAATTATGAACTTTTTGAAAACCTATGCTCTAATACCAATTGTTATGGAATACAGATCTTAAGGCAAGACTAACACTAAAGGGGGTGAATAGTGTTTATAAGGAATTTACAAAAATCTTAAACTTAAATGACCTACTATATGAAACAAACACACCAGTGATGATCACAAACATAGAACAAAATACAAAAGAAAAATGCAGAAAAGGAAATAACACACCGGATTTTATACTAGTTTGGATTACTCCTAAGTCCAGTCCCACGCAATGCTGGATTGCATAGAGTTTTATTGTTATCAATATCCAAGTATAATCCCCTTGATTTCATGGCTACAAGGTTAACAGCGCTCCAACCACCCTTGATTTCACGGCTACAAGGTTTACATCGCTCCCTTTCCTTGTTTCAGGGCTACAAGGAACATACCCGTTCCCAAACAACTCCTAAATGATTACAACAGTCCTATAACTCTTCAATAGCACTTCAATTCAGGGAGTAGTGGATAGAGAGTGAGAAAAGAAGAAGTTTTATATAATTGGAGTAGAAATCAGCAAAGTAGAAGTGTAGAAATCAATAAAATGATAAAGAATAATGGTGGGATGAAGACGGGTGAAGATGGAGAAAAAGAATTATGTAAAAAAATTGAAATCAACCCCTATTTATAAGATTTGAATGGTTGCAATGTTTCAGAAACGCTAAAAATATTGAAAAGACACATCCTTTGAAATTTGAATTTCTGACAGTTGTATGTCGACATAGCCTCCTATGTATGTCGACATATGTATGTTAAAATTATTTTTCAAATTATTTTTCAAAGTGTTTAAACATATATATTATTCTGGAAATTCTTGAATCATAACTTAATGATATAAATGAATATTCTAAAGTGTAAAATCATATGAAACATAATTATATATTATATAAACATATTTATAAACTTATGAGGCTTAAAAATATAAAACCGTAAGATTATAAAGCTGTATATATATATATATAACTTATATATATTTAAAACTTAAAATTTATTTGAAATCATAAGTAAGATAGAATAATCTGAAAATAGAATTTGATTTTTGGAAACGGAATTTGAAATTGAAAAATCAGAATTTGAAAAACAGAATTTGAATTGATCCTCGAGTGCTATTCAGAGTCTTACATATAAACTAAACTTTATTACTATATTTTTTTTGAACTCCTGATAACTTGATTACTCATGAGTCTTGAATCTCTTATGAATTCTGGATCTCTTAAAACTCTAAAACTGTAAAGTCTTCAGTATTTAAGTCCTGTATACAAGTCGTGCATATATATGTGTGTATATATATGTATGTATATGTATGTATTATAGATAGAGATGTTAGTATATATTTTATAATCATTGATAATTGAAATAAAGTTGTTGTCATTAAAACTTCTTTCTCCAACAGTTATACTTGTTGATTAATGAAATATTATTTAAAAATTTCACGTAATTGTTATTTATATAGTGAATTGATTTAAGTACAGGTGTTAGAAAGCCATGAGGATTAAGTTTGGTTGCGTAGAGTACACGTAAGTTGAGCAAGTATACTCAATAGCACTATTATAAGGTACGCCTATGCGAAAATATAAATTTTGGTTTTTGAATTTTGTTTTCTGACCATGTGGATCAATGTATATATATTATTTGTTCCTGCGATATCGCAGCCGTACCTCCGAACAAGGGAGACTCTGCTGAATTTTTCTGGGAATTTAAGGTATTGAAATTTATTTGATATATTTGAAAATTTTATTTAACAATAATGAATTTGTTTTCAATTTAAAATAAATTGGATTTTTGAAAAAATAATGATTTTGTAACATTTTCTTACCTTAGTAATTTCTGGGACGAAATTCATTTAAGGGGGGAAGAATGTAACGACCCAGATTTTTCGATCATTCGAATTTAAATATTTAAATCTATTATAATAGAAATATTAATGGATTTCAATATTTAATTCATTTATTAAAAACAAAGTTTGAACGTTAATTTATATTTAATTATAAACGAACTCGTAACATCGCGGTAGTTTGTAATATTGTGTTTTGAACTTCAATAGAGTATACAGGATCCGATATAAGTCGGAATTTTGTGAAATAAGAAATATTTGAATCTAGTCTATTATAATTTTCTTATAAAAGAGAAAAATCGAGATTTCGTGTCATATATTGATAGTTATGTCCAAATCAAATTTTCATATAGTCGCTATAGAAATCGTTAATAAACGATAACATTTATTCGATAAATTTAAACGGGTTTTAATATAATGTGGATATCGTTTAACCCGGAAATGTTAATATTGAGTTGTATAATCCATATTGGTTTATATTTGAAGCTATATGATATTTCCATTTGGATATTTATGATAATTATAATAATTTATTATTATTTAATTGGATTTGTATGGAATTTAATCAATATTTTATCGGTATTATTATAAGCCTTAAAAATTGTAACGTCCCGCATTTTTATCGGTTTGTAATTGAATATATAAATCAGTTTAATATTGAATTCGTAATATAATTGGATTTACATATTAATTAAACGAAGCTGAACGTATAAAAATGTATACTAAATATAATCGAGCCCGTAATATCGCGACATTTCGTAATTTAACGTTTTGAACTTCAACTGAGTGTATTGGATCCGTTATTAGTCAGATTTCTGCGAAACAAGAAACGCTGGAATCTATTAAACAATATTTTTCTAGTGGAAGTGAAAATTCAAGATCACGGATTATATATTGTAAGTTATGTCCAAATTAAATATTCAGAAAAAGCAGAGACATATTTGTTTTTGGTCATAACGGTTATTTAAATATATTTAAATATCGGATTCGAATTTGGACAAGATTCTTTTGAGACATAGCGATAATTTAATTCTTAGAACTTTACTGTAATTTTTATTTCGTAAAATAAGCAACTTTTTATTTGGTGTATTTTGCACCCTATACCAATATTTAGGGGTTTCACAATATGAATTAACCTACCGATATTATTATATATTTCGAACCTTGGCACCTCGCTGGATACAACTGTATCTTTACTTCTGTCCATAGCAGTCTATAAATAAATAGAATTATATGTTACCACATAAACTTTAATTTTTCATAACAAATATATACATGCATTATGTACAATCCAACGTGTTACATCCATCCTTTCATTTGGTATTTATAAGTGTTGACTATACATTAAGTAAAATAAATGAAGAAGGGGTTGGATTATATATATACACTCATTTACGTAGACCTTTGGCAGCGCATAGCATGTTGTTTGATATCATATTGGTATGTTCATTCTTGTGATCAATTGATGCCCCCACGTTTTCTTTTTCCCTTAGCCTAAAAAGTAAATAAGTTTATTAAACTTCCATGTATTGTTTCTTATATACTACATTCATTTGTGGGCGCAAGACACAAGAGCAGACCATTTTTACTGGAAACAATTTTTAGCTTCATGATACAAGGCGCAACATCATTTACTCATACCCAGGCAATGACATAAGTACATTGTTCATTGACGTAATTATTTCTTATTATAAAAACAAGAAAAAGCTGAATGCTTAACATTTTGTGAAGGAGCACCAGAGATGTATACTGATATATGAATCAATTTCGTACAAAAGCATGTGTGTTACTTATTTCAAAAGTATAGTAAAAATATATGTTACTTTAAATCCAAGAATTCATACGAGAGTTTCCGGACATTTAAATACTGTATAAACAAGGAAATATATAACATTTATAAGTGTTTAATTTCATTGCTAAGGAAGTGTACAGTTCCACCCCTCTTTTCACGAAACCAGCTGCGAAATGACGATTCATGCCGACGTACACTGTACAAAAACTCTAAAATGAAAACTTCACACCAAAGTAAATTTGTGTTTTCAAATCAGCTTAACCTACCCTAAGCTAAGTAATGGTCCTTCCCTCCCGTATTATCAAATCACACTTAGCTACCCCAAAAGGCTACTGAAGATTTTGTTGACATCCGGAAACTTCCTCCTGCTATAAGTATAGCCGTCCTCCACTCTTTTTAATGGCAAGAAGTAAATAAAAATAATAAACCGCAACTAATCCCAACTTTGTTGAATTAAAAATGAGCAGGAACTAGTAAATTAAAGGAACATATATAAAAATTTATATATTGTGTTTCTTAGTCTCTAAGTCTTCATACCCCATACCATCACCATCCCTTCCATCGCAGTCACAACGTCTTGGCAACTCAATATTAATAAAGTATGAAAACCTAACCTACCTCCTACAACATGCCTCTATTCCGTGTCACACAAGGTTTTAAATCATATAAATATACATGCCAACCTTTGCTTGTTTCCACTTCAGTAAATTAAGCCGTGACATTTACTAGCTTCGTAAATTCTTCCCAAATTCATTTCTTCACTGAAAAATCTGAAATCACTCTAATTAAGTTCGTATGATGTTCCTCGGTCTCAGTAGGATCGAAAGTTTTCTCCGCACTGTATATATATCAGCAAGCACAGGGTGTTAAAAAACATTTGGCAAAGGGGGAGTGCGCGGATAGAAGAAGGTTTGTGGAGTTAGTTGTTGCGGTGGTGGAAGAAAATATCGTCCATGGATTCTATTTTGCAGTTGTGCGTTCACCATAATAACAAGGGGAGGCTGCGGTTTATTATGGAGCGAGCTGGAGAATTTAGGAAAGAGTGGAGAGACGAGTTTTGATGGAGTTTGTTCTGTCAAGTGAACATTCTGTGCGTGAACAGTAAAAGTAGTATAAAGGACGTTTTGGTGTTGAAGTGTACTCAAGCGGAGCATTTTGTTGTGAAGCAAGGAGTGTTGTAGCATGAGTTTAAGTATGGAGAAGTTAGCTGATAGGTTGGTAGTTTTGAATATGATAAGCAGTTGCGGGTTTTTGATGTGAAGAGGGCATTCATGTTTTGACAAAAAATTAAATGAGCAGGCGGTTTAAATTAAAAATGTAGAAGTGTGGAGCTGGACTTGTTGCATTGCATGCATAAACGAGGTGGATGGAAATAAATGCGGAAATGGCATGTTTTCTGCATAGAGGAAAAGCTTGAGAAGAGAGATCAAATGGTGGTTGTCTTCGGTGGTTCGAAAGCGCAGCTACAGGAAAGCCGATGGAGATTCCAAAGTAAGAAGGAAGATGAAGTGCTGAGGTGGGTCGGGTTAGTAAAAATAGAATTGGGCTGAACTTTTATAAGTGACGAGGCCCAAGCTTTTAAAGGGAAAATAAAATAAAGTAAAGGCACTGGCGGGTTGGGTTTTGAAGAAATGGGCGCACGCTGTATTAGAGGATGGAAGTGGACCGGTATTTAAAATAATGATGAACCGTCAACAATGCCAGGATCGTATTGACACAGGCAGTACGATGGAGGTAGTTTGGAACTGTTCGGGAATCATTTGGATTTGTGGCAGAATTGAATGCCTTAATTAATCGACTGACGCAAATCGTTATTTAACGGTTAACGTGCAAAGTGAGTAAATTCACTAACTTTGATCTATTTTAAAATATTATAATTATATTTTAATATTTGTTGAATGTTGTGTGATGGTCGTTTAGATAGATTACAATTAAATTGGTTGAAATATATATATGTATCGTTGCATATATACACATAAGCGGTTGGATACTGATTCCATCAATTATAACGTTCCCTAGTAGGAATCAGTGTAAATTGTTTGACTAACATCTGTGGATGCGGGAAACCGGTTGGAGGAATCCAACCGGATTCCTCAATATTTAACGTACTGTTTGTTTTATATATGCACTGTTTGAACCATGTTGAATGGAAATTTGACGTTATGTTGATTTAAATCAGACAAACGATATCGATTAAGAAAGTGGCAGCACCGACTGTAAACCCATCTTTTTGTTAAGAAGTTGATTGGCGGTCAGGAAAACCAACGAGGTTAATTATAAAAATTATATTTTTATAATTAAAGCGAAGTTTTAAATTATAATAGGAGTTCTATTATAAACTGGTATTTTACGTTTCGCTTTTATAAAGTAAATATAAAAGATTATTTAGTTAAACGGCTATGAAGCTGTAATTATCTGGCAAGTAAATAAATTTGGATAATTATTTTAAAGCAACAATTAAGAAATATTATTAGATTAATTATATTAATCTAACAGTAAGAAGTAATTAAAATCAGTTAACAAATTAACTGAGAGTTTGAAGTTGATTAAATCAATTGTCTATTGGAAATTGATTATTAGATTAATTTGTCTTCAATTAATCTAATGATAATTGCTTAGAAATAAATTAATCAAAATTAATCAGATTTCATATTAATTAACTTTTTAATTAATAAAGTTTGAATGATTATTGAACAAGAAAAATCAGTCGTTGTCTAATAAAGTAAGCAACCGATCTAGTTAAATTAATAATGCAGTAAATCGTTTTACTTCAGTTACAGTGAAATTAATTTCTATGTAATTATTTTAATTCAAGTAATTGTTCTTAAATGGAATTCATTTAAGATAATATTGAGTTTGTATGAGATGTTTACCTGAATTAGATGAAATGATTCGAATGGAAAGTAAAATGTCAGAAGACAAAGAGCACTAATGATTTTTGATAAAAGAAGTTATAAATGGAATTGCATAAGTAAGATGAAGCAAAGAATTAATATTTAATATAAATAGTTATGAACAACCAAAGTTTCAAAGTAAGGATATGGTGTTATAAAACCATATTTCAAATTAAACTAGAAAATACGGTCTGATAAATATTATAAATAATAAGGGATTAGAGTTACTGACGTATATCTGTTCTAAGATAAGAATGTTGTTGATCAAGGTCTGAGAGGTAATTAAAATACCCCAACTTGAACGACTTCACGATTATCGAGGGATGGTATTAGTTTGTAACGGAAAGAGATGTAAAGATTAGTTAGAAAGAGGAATATGGCAGCGTATGGCATTAGTTATAAAAAGGGAAATATTACAGCGTATTGCATTAGTTATAAAAGGGGAAATATTACAGCATATGATAAGTTTTTGAACTATAACGATAAAATAACGCTGTTGACTAGGCTTAAGCGTGACTGTTATGTTGAGATTAGTTATAAAGAGGAATATTACAGCGTATGACAAGTTTTTGAGCTATAACGATAAATTAGCGTTGTTGACCAAGCTTAAGCGTGTTTTTTATATAGCACTACTCCCTAGGTAATGAAAACATTTTGTTTTGAAATCCACTTATTCTAAAGTAATAAGTAACGATGTTTGTCCAAAGAAATATAAGATCGAGTTTAGAAAGAGAATTGGAGAATCGTTTCAGAAAATGATGACATCATTTCGTTGTTTGAAATATGATTAGAGTTTAATAACACTATTAGAAATGGGAACTATAATTCGACGATGTCGAATGTATTAAGGTAAGTTATTTTTAGAAATTATAATCTGTTAGGATAGTTAATATTTAGTTTTAAACAAATAAAGTATAATAAGTTATGTAATCAATATTTAGTTATAAACTTGATATTGATTTAACAAGAAGTTGACTTAGAAACAAAGTTTATAAAGTAGAATGGGAATATAAAGTTATAAAAGAGATTTCAGTAAACAAGAAATGAACCTGTAAGGATATTTATTTCTTGAATGAAGAGTTAAACAAATAATTTGCAGATTGAATTGATTAAATGGAGTTTGGAAATGCTTTCCAAAGATTAATAAGTTATATTTTCTAAAGTACAGAAAATAAGAAATGGGAAAAATGATAGGAATGTTTTCGAACATTAATAACGTATATTTTCTGGGATATGTGAAGTTGGAAAATTAAATAAGAAGGGGCCAGTGATTGTGTGATGATTCATTGTACATTTGAATGGATGTTTGTTTTTACTTCGATAGTTAAATAACCATCTATCGAAGTGTTTTGACCATCGTTGTCAATACGGAGAGACCGGTTGGATATATTATCCGAAAACCACTCCATATAGGCATAAGCGCTGCGTATTATATTATGTTGAAGAAAATTGAAGATGGAGTGAAATGCCATGGTCGTTCTGTTCTAGAATGGTGTTTTCTGCTTGTCCAGTCCCAGGACAACTTGTATGGACAAATGTCTGACAGAGTATTCCTAACAGATCACATAAGACGATCTTTCTGAGATATTACGTCCGGTGGTGGAGAAATTCGTTTCTCTTAGCTTTTATACCCGTAATATTTTTGAAAAGATCAACTAGTGATGTAACGACCGGGAATCTCGCTCGATCCGGATCAGTCGCTAAACTGATCCAGACCGTTCGAAACCCCTGATTGTTTTTAGAACACGACAAATTAGAACGCAGACAGAAGAACATTTCATTGTATATTACAACAAATCCATCAGAATACAAGAATATACAGAGTATGAATAAATATTACACAGAAAAATATCAGAGATTCAAATTACATTAAATAGCAGCGGAAAATAATACAATACACAACTAGAAGTAATATACGGATACAGAGCTTTCCAAGTATCGTTCCAACTGTAAATCAAGATCCTGTGAATATAAATCTTCAAAACCAAAACTACTAGCTGCCCGTGTCAAAATAAGGGCATCCAGAGTTTAGGTTAAAACAATAAACTCCAGGTCAGTCATGTGACTGGTGTGAGAACTAAAACAGTTATTAATCTTTATTTTAAAGTTCAGTAAATCAAGGGACCACGCCGTATAACACGGAACAGGTTTCCTCCCAAGGATACTAGTGCATTAAACAAACAGCGCAATGCTAAATAAAGAAAAATGAAGCTATTATAAGACCCAGGTTTCATCACACAATGCAACGCAAGCCGGAGGATAGTGTTTTACCTTATAATAGCCAAAGCATGCTTGATACGTTAAATTTCATGTTTTTGATTCTTAATCAGACTCCAACCGTAAATTAGTAAGAGAACAATTCCCTAAGTATTAACACCGAAGGCCGAAACCAACATCAGACTATTACCTAGGAAACCACTCATCTTAGCTCGTTTCCAGTTAGTTTCTGATTTTCTATACTATCATAAATATCAATCATAGACGGCATGGGTACCATATATCATGCCTCCATACTAGTTCTACAATTAAAACCACAAAGTCACGTATTTGGAAATTGGATTTCCATCTATGAACCGAGGCCAGGGATCGTCCTCTACCGATTCGAGACAATCTAGCCCATGTCTCCGGCAAGCGCGCAGACAAGTCTTGGATCGTCAGGGCCGGTCCACCAATGTGGATTAAAATGCCTGAACATTGCATTTCCACGCCCTTTGGGGGCGTAAATGAGTCAACGAATGACTCCATCGGCTTCACATAGTCACCGATATATCTGAGGCGCCTCGCAACAGCAACAACCACATAAGTCAAACTCATCAGGGCGTGTAAAACCGTTGACGCCACTTCTATCTAGACGGAAACACATGCCCTCCCTGATGTCCTATCCCGTTTCTGGTTCACAACCGGGGTGTGAGGCTCGCGAATCAACGCTACACAAAGCTATGCCACACATGCCGTGCTTTGATCATCAACCACAAGACTCTGCTTTTCAACAGAAGCCTTGATCAATTGCCACTTAGGCATGCCACACAGGCAATTCACTCCATGCGTTTGATATCCGTCAATATATAACCTCTGAGCTCGTACGTTTCAGAGAAGGGCGTTAAGCAAGAGAATAAATTCTCCGTCGCCAAACAGATATATATTTAATATAAATCAATCACACAGACTAAAATCCAATGTCAGACACACAGTCCATTTACAAGTTCGTTCTGGGTCTGAACGAAACCGGAGGCACCTAGTACCCCGCATATCCATCGATCTCAAAGTACGTCTGGACGATCACTAACTGATTCCCTCCTCTTGGGTGTACGGCCCAATCAAGGTCATCAGTAATTATCCAGACGACGTGAAGACCTCCGGTCTTCGACCACCGTCTTCATCTTCGACTTATCGTCGTAACAGTTATTCAGAATGGGATAAACCCGGCCTTTCTGAATAACTCACGTATATAATAAACAAGTGTTACACAAATACAACATACGCCTCATTCCAATTCATCAGTCACTAACCGTAAATTAATCAAGAGAATAATTCCCCTAATATTAACCCCGAAGGCCGAAACCAACATCAGATCAATACCTAGGAAACCACTATGCTTGGTTAACCTACAGTTAGTTTCTAAATTTCACATTCTTAGGGAAAGGTTCCCATTAATTCTATCAAAGATAAATTCTTTAAAATTTATTCTTTAATCTTCCTTTGAATATCACTTCAAACTAGTCGGGATTAAACGAACCTTACCGAAGTAATCATTTGTTTTAATTTCCCAACCCAACCTATTCATCCCATGAAGTAAAACTGGTAATACTTCATATCTAACACCATGGTGTTATCGGTAAATTCAATTACCATTTCACGTTCAAATCTAATTAAAGATTTAACTATCGCCTAGAGCAAAACTGGTGATACTCCATTCTCGATCTTTTCAATCTAATTAAAGATTCATTAAAAATCCACTTAGTTTTAATCTTTAACTGGGTTAAAGAACCAATGTCATTTAAAACATGGTTCGCGATAAACCCAAAATCACATCACCTTTCAATCAGTCCCTAACCGTAAATTAGCAAGTGAGCAATTCCCTAAGTATTAACCCCGAAGGCCGAAACCAACATCAGATCAATACCCCAGAAACCATTCAACTTACCAAATCTCCGGTTAGTTTCTGATTTTCTTAATTCCTTTGGGTCTAAGAACAGTATTATTGAAGATATCGTTCACGACAACCTAAAATCACATTTCATTAATTATCGGGTTAAAGAACAAGTGTTATTTAAAACACCGTTCAAGATAAACCCAAAAATCAATTTCAATTCAATTCCAATTAAATATTATTCAATTGGTACACTTAATTAAATCTAAATAAAAAGATTTAATCTTTTTCCCAACTGGGTTTAAGAACAGTGTTAATGTAGACATCGTTCACGACAAACCCAAATCACATTTGATATTAAATACAAGGCTCTGAATAGAAAATATATCGGCTTATATTCAATATCAAATTCTATGACCAATAAATATCGTATTGGAAATAACGATATTTATATATCTTTCAAATTTCCATAACGTTATCTGTATAATCACGAAATCCAACATCGAAATATTCCAAAGACAATTTCGATTCAAATTCATTCCAATTCAATTATTGGAAATTCTGGTTACTTTTAAAACCCTTTTCAAATTCAATTTATTTATTTAAAAATAAATATAATTATAATTCTAGTTCAAAACTAGTTCATTTCGATAAAAATCTATTTTTATCTTTTCAAATATGGAGTTTTTCATCCCAATTCTTCCCAAATCATTTCTTATGATTTTACACAAATTATTACTATTTTTAATAATTTTATCAAGGCCCGTACAGTCGATTTCCATCAACGACCATCGAACTGCACTTACAACGACTTTTTCCAAATTTGATTTGGACATAATTCCAAATCCAACTGTTAGATTTAATATTTCTAATATTCGTTAGAAAGCTCTTTTCGATACGAACCCAACGGTTCCAGTTTTAGGAGAATCCGACGGTCGGATCTCCCGCAATATCCATTCGAAGTCAATGGTCGAAATTCGCGAACTGCCGCGGTGCGGCGCGTTCTATTCAGGCCATATATATATATATAATATATATTATATATATTTCATCGATTTTCTTTTAAAACGTATTTTATTAATCGTTTTAAATTCGTTTTCGAAACGATTTCAACTTCATTTCAAATTCAAATCAAAATTAATTTTTTTTCTCATAAATTCATTTTAAATTCATTTCAAATTGATTTTAATTCAAATCGATTTTTAATTCAGTTTCAATTCGTTTTCAATTCGATTCAATTTCTATTCGATTTTGAATTTATTTCAAATCGATTTCTATTCAATTTCAATTCAATTCGAATTCATTTCAATTTGATTTCAATTCGAATTCAATTCTATTCGATTTTAATTCGAATTCAATTATATTCGATTTTAATTCGAATTCAATTCTATTCTATTTTAATTCGAATTCAATTCTATTCTATTTTAATTCGAATTCAATTCTATTTCAATTAAATTCGAATTCATTTCTATTCAAGTTCAATTCGAATTTCAGTTCTATTCAATTTAATTTGAATTTCAATTCTATTCAATTTAATTCGAATTTCAATTCTATTCAATTTAATTCGAATTTCAAATCTATTTCAATATTCATTGAAAAATGAATAAAATCGATATAAATATCGTTCATGTCAAAATGGCGTCAATCTAATCAACACGGCTTCATATATTTCTATTTTCAAATATTCTATTTCAAATATTTCTTTTCCAATATTTCTATTCAAATATTTCTATTTCAAATATTTCTATTCAAATATTTCTATTCAAATATTTCAATTCAAAACTGGAATGAGGCCCAATCAATTACCATAGATTTTATTTCTATGGATTTCCATACAACGCATGTATATATCAACAATGAAAAATAATCAACCATCATCTAAATTGCATTCTACACTGTATAAGCATCAAATATAAATATTCCACGCTTATAACAGGCTGTCAATCAATCGATCGACATACAACTAATTATTGGGATTAGTGTATGTCATATATCATCCCAATACCCGTGTGGGGTTTTCAAACCATCAAACACAGATTTTAATTGTGCAATTGGGCGATGTGTAAAATTTATCGTCCCAATCAATATCAGTCAAATGTGTGTATATAAACAAATCGTCCGATTTGTTTATATTTATTTATTCACAATCATGTCAAAAATTATATTTTCAACTATAAAATATTTTTAACTATATAAATATTTTATTTCATTTCACATTACATCACACAATCAACTACACATCAAAATCAAACAAACAAGCATGGAAGTCATCCTAATATATATTTTAACTAGAAAATTAAATTAAAAGCGAGAAGTTCTCACATTGGGGTTCCACTCCGCCATTTCATTTCTGAATGGTTCAAATTTGTCTGAAATTCCAATGCGACCTTTTTCCCGCTGTCCACATGAAAAATCACATTTTTAATATGATGTTTATTTTAAAAATCACATTTTTGTAATGGCACTTCGTATACATAAAAATCGAATTTTTATCTTTACTTCATATATATAAAAATCGAATTTTTATTTTCACTTCTTATATAAATGATCATATTTTCAAACCGATATTCATATAATAAAAATCATATTTTTATTTGCTTTTCGTATAAATAAAAATCACTTCTTTCTATATAAACAAAAATCTAATATTTTCACTTTTAAAAATACGATCTTTTTGCCTTTTAAAAATACGATCTTTTTGCTTTTAAAAATATAAACTTTACTTTATTAAAAATCATAACTTTTGTAAAAAAAAATCAAATCTTTTTATACATAAAAATCTCAACTTCACTATGATGTTCACGCTATAAAAAACAAAACTTTATCGTAGAAAGATCAAATTCTTTTCCTGTTAAAGATCAAATCTTTATTCCTAAGCTAAATATATAAAAATACATTTTTATAACTAATTTATTTATATAAATAAAACTGAAAATCATAAACTGCAAATCCTAGATTCACTAAACTGAAATCAAACTAAAAACTGATTTAATTAAATAATATTACCTTTTCTTTGGGGGGGGGGGGGGAGGGTTTACTGTCGAGATGGCGTCGGAGGCGGGTCCGTTCAGGTGGGAAATGGAGCGTCGGAGCCAGTCGAGATCAGAGGCATCACGACAGGTGGTGGCGGGTTCCTGTACAGCGGCGCTAGGGTTTGATCTGAGGAGGGTTTCAGGTTCGTACGGGGAGAGAGGAGAGAAGGTTAGAGGAGCGACGAAGGGGGGGTCTCGCCTGAGGTAGATCGGCGGCGGAAGGGGGGGTAGCGGCCGTGGGAGGCGGGTCTCGAGGGAGGCGACGGTTTTTTTTTCAATTTGGGCTGAACGGTTTTAAATGGGGGGTTAGGGCTTGGAAGATTATATAATATAATATATATTTAATTATATTTTAAATTCCAAAAAGCAACTTTTTATTTTGTCTTCGAAATCGAACCCACCGCCTGTCGTCCATAGCTAATTGCCCCCATTCTGAACACAATGTGATATGTATCGTAAGCTGATTTGATCCTTTCGATCAGTTCTCGTCAAAATCAACATATAACTCTATATATTGAATTTGAATGCGCATTTCAATTTACCGCGGCCACATACTAACTCGAAAAATTCCAGAAAAAATATTTTCTAGCTTCGTATTGACGATACGGTCCTAACAAAACTAGTTTCTCCGAATTCCGAGACCATATGAAAAATGACCATTTTCCAGTCGATTAAAATCAACTGAAATTGGTCAAACGCGTTTTCCTTTTCCACGCTCACATACTGATTCGAAAAATTATGAAATTTGGAATCTAGCAATAATTTGACATCACGGATCCGAAATTCCATAGCGACTATTTTGAATTTTCAACTGGGCATAACTTTTGATTCCCGCTATGAAATTTCAATCTTTCGGATTCATTGGAAAGATATTCTCAATTAGATCATATATTTTTGGTTTCACTAAAATTCGGTTTATTTTTAATCCTGTACATTCATTTAAACTTTGAAATCGAGTTATCGAACTACCGCGCCATTTTCAATTCCTTTTATATATATAAATAAATATTTATATTCTAATGACGATTCGAATAAATATATACGTTCGAATTCTATTCAAAATAAATTTCTCGTCGTTATTATTTAAAATAATTCATTTTAAATAATCAAAATTGCCAAAATAAAAATTTTAAATTGGCTCGAATTTTCGGGTTATTACAATCTCCCCCACTTAAAACTTTTCATCCCCGAAAAGGAACGAAGCCGAAAGTGGTTGAACTAATCAACTCAACTTTCACTGTTTTCATTGCGGCTTAAGTTCTTCAACTTTTCAGTTTCTAAGAACTTTTCAAATTTTTCAAAAAATTTGGCTAACACCCTAAATTTTCTAAAAATTTCGCCATAACCTCCCCTGCACCGGGGACTTCGGGATATTTCATATAGCCTCCCATGGCCTTCTTCAATCCAAAATAAAAAGGAAAAGCCAAGCGGCTAGCCAATCGGCTCATAAAATCATCATCACCCAAACAAAATAGTAAATTATGGTAAACATGTACCTATTTGTCCGGCAAACAATTTTACTCTCTGCTCTAGCCTCCTTGCAATGACTTGTTCAATGTAAGTACATGTATATGCAAGCAAATGCGATAAATTTTCAATACAATTTACTATTTGGTTCAAATTGGCTATATGGTTCAAATTTAATTAATCAAACAATAATCAAACAACACAACCATCAATCAATTAGTTGGTTATCATTTCAAATTCATAACTTTGATACATAGTCAAAAATCACATTTTTGATGCCAAATCACAACAATAGGCCCTATCTAGCTTTGGTTCTCACACCAGCCAATTGGAAATATATAAATATCACGCTTTCGTCACTCGAAGATAAATTCTGACGATGAGTACTCAACCATCAGAATCATCTTCGGACCACTAGAGTATGATTCTATATCTATCCAGTATATTAAAACTTCGTATACACGCTAGCTTGGCGTATATGCAAAATCTTCATATACAAGATTGTCCAAATTCAACACAAATAAATATTCAAATACGTTGAATAAAGTTTAAATTGTCGAAACAAAATTGTTTTTCTTTTTATATTTCAAAAATATACTCTTCACACTCGTTCTAGGATACTACTGATCCCATCTTTAACAAGTCATTCTCGTTAGATATTACTAATCCAATCTCTGATTAATTCTTTCGTTCGGTTCTAATGTGTCTTGTTCTCTGAGCTTTGCAAACCAAAGCTCTGATACCAAATGTAACGATCGGAAATCTCGCTTGATCCGAATCAGTCGCTAAACAGATCCAGACCGTTCGAAACCCCTGATTGTTTTTAGAACACGATAAATTAGAACGCAGACAGAAGAACATTTCATTGTATATTACAACAAATCCATCAGAATATAAGAATATACAGAGTATGAATAAATATTACACAAAAAAATATCAGAGATTTAAATTACATTACATAGCAGCGGAAAATAATACAATACACAACCAGAAGTAATATACGGATACAGAGCTTTTCGAGTATCGTTCCAGCTATAAATCAGGATCCTGTGAATATAAATCTGCAAAACCAAAACTACTAGCTGCCCGTGTCAAAATAAGGGCAACTAGAGTTTATGTTAAAACAATAAACTCTAGGACAGTCATGTGACTGGTGTGAGAACTAAAACAGTTATTAATCTTTGTTTTAAAGTTCGGTAAATCAAGGGACCACGCCGT
Organism: Allium sativum; assembly: GCA_030737875.1. Taxonomy (NCBI): domain Eukaryota; kingdom Viridiplantae; phylum Streptophyta; class Magnoliopsida; order Asparagales; family Amaryllidaceae; genus Allium; species Allium sativum. The sequence goes on along the minus strand of CM060920.1, from coordinate 272,948,312 downwards.
ATAACACGGAACGGGTTTCCTCCCAACGATACTAGTGCATAAAATAAACAACGCAATGCTAAATAAAGAAAAATGAAGCTATTATAAGACCGAGGTCCCATCACACAATGCAACGCAAGCCGGAGGATAGGGTTTTACCTTATAATAGCCAAAGCATGCTTGATACGTTAAATTTCATGTTTTTGATTCTTAATCAGACTCCAACCGTAAATTAGTAAGAGAACAATTCCCTAAGTATTAACCCCGAAGGCCGAAACCAACATCAGACTAATACCCAGGAAACCACCCATCATAGCTCGTTTCCAGTTAGTTTCTGATTTTATGTACAATCATAAATATCAATCATAGACGACATGGGTACCATATATCATGCCGCCATATTAGTTCTACAATTAAAACAAACTGCAAAGTCACGTATTTGGAAATTGGATTTCCATCTATGAACCGAGGCCAGGGATCGTCCTCTACCGATTCGAGACAATCTAGTCCATGTCTCAGGCAAGGGCACAGACAAGCCTTGGATCGTCAGGGTCGGTCCACCGATGTGGATTAAAATGCCTGAACACTGCGTTTCCCCGCCCTTTGAGGCATAAATGAGTCAACGAATGACTCCATCGGCTTCACATAGTCACCGATATATCCGAGGCGCCTCGCAACAGCAACAACCACATAAGTCAAACTCATCAGGGCATGTAAAACCACTGACGCCACTTCTATCTAGAAGGAAACGCATGCCCTCCCTGATGTCCTCTCCCGTTTCTAGTTCACAACCGGGGTGTGAGGCTCGCGAATCAATGCTACACAAAGCTATGCCACATAGGCCGTGCTTTGATCATCAATCACAAGACTCTGCTTTTCAACAGAAGCCTTGATCAATTTCCACTTAGGCATGCCACACGGGAAATTCACTCCATGCGTTTAATATCCATCAATATATATCATCTGAGCTCGTACATTTCAGAGAAGGGCGTTAAGCAAGAGAATAAATTCTCCACCGCTAAAAAGATATATATTTAATAGAAATCAATTACACAGACTAAAATCCAATATCAGACACATAGTCCATTTACAAGTTCGTTCTAGGTCTGAACGAAACCGGAGGCACCTAGTACCCCGCATATCCATCGATCTCCAAGTACGTCTGGACGATCACTAATTGATTCCCTCCTCTTGGGTGTACGGCCCAATCAAGATCATCAGTAATTATCCAGACGACGTGAAGACCTCCGGTCTTCGACCACCGTCTTCATCTTCGACTTATCGTCGTAATAGTTATTCAAAATGGGATAAACCCGGCCTTTCTGAATAACTCGCGTATATAATAAACAAGTGTTACACAAACACAACATACGCCTCATTCCAATTCATCAGTCACTAACCGTAAATTAATCAAGAGAATAATTCCCCTAATATTAACCCCGAAGGCCGAAACCAACATCAGATCAATACCCAGGAAACCACTCTGCTTAGCTAACCTACAGTTAGTTTCTAAATTTCACATTCTTAGGGAAAGGTTCCCATTAATTTTATCAAAGATAAATTCTTTTAAATTTTTTCTTTAATCTTCCTTTGAATATCACTTCAAACCAGTCGGGATTAACGAACCTTACCGAAGTAATCATTTGTATTAATTTCCCAACCCCAACCTATTCATCCCATGAAGTAAAACTGGTAATACTTCATATCTAACACCACGGTGTTATCGGTAAATTCAATAACCATTTCACGTTCAAATCTAATTAAAGATTTAACTATTCACTGGAGCAAAACTGGTGATACTCCATTCTCGATCTTTTCAATCTAATTAAAGATTCATTAAAACTCCACTTAGTTTTAATCTTTAACTGGGCTAAAGAACCAATTTCATTTAAAACACGGTTCACGATAAACCCAAAATCACATCACCTTTCAATCAATCCCTAACCGTAAATTAGCAAGTGAGCAATTCTCAAGGTGTTAACCCCGAAGGCCGAAACCAACATCAGATCAATACCCCAGAAACCATTCAACTTACAAAATCTCCGGTTAGTTTCTGATTTTCTTAATTCCTTTGGGTCTAAGAACAGTATTATTGAAGATATCGTTCACGACAACCCAAAATCACATTTCATTAATTATCGGGTTAAAGAACAAGTGTTATTTAAAACACCGTTCACGATAAACCCAAAAATTAATTTCAATTCAATTCCAATTAAATATTGTTTAATTGGTACACTTAATTAAATCTAAATAAAAAGATTTAATATTTTTCCCAACTGGGTTTGAGAACAGTGTTAATGAAGACATCGTTCACGACAAACCCAAATCACATTTGATATTAAATACAAGGCTCTGAATAGAAAATATATCGACTTATATTCAATATCAAATTCTACGACCAACAAATATCCTATTGGAAATAACGATATCTATATATCTTTCAAATTTCCATAACGTTATCTGTATAATCACGAAATCCAACATCGAAATATTCCAAAGACAATTTCGATTCAAATCCATTCCAATTGAATTATTGGAAATTATGGTTACATTTAAAACCCTTTTCGAATTTAATTTATTTATTTAAAAATAAATAGAATTATAATTCTAGTTCAAAACTAGTTCATTTCAACAAAAATCTATTTTTATCTTTTCAAATATGGAGTTTTTCATCCCAATTCTTCCCAAATCATTTCTTATGATTTTACACAAATTATTACTATTTTTAATAATTTTATCAAGGCCCGTACAGTCGATTTCCATCAACGGCGATCGAACTACACTTACAGCTACCTTTTCCAAATTTGATTTGGACATAATTCCAAATCCAACAATTAGATTTAAAATTTCTAATATTCGTTAGAAATCTTTTTACAATACGAACCCAACGGTTCTGGTTTTAGGAGAATCCAACGGTCGGATCTCCCGCAATATCCATTCGAAGTCAATGGTCGAAATTCGCGAACTACCGCGGCGCGTTCTATTCAGGCCATTTATATATATATATATATATATATATATATATATTATATATATTTCGTCGATTTTCTTTTAAAACGTATTTTATAAATCGTTTTAAATTCGTTTTCGAAACGATTTCAACTTCATTTCAAATTCAAATCAAAATTAAATTTTTTTCTCATAAATTCGTTTTAAATTCATTTCAAATTGATTTTAATTCAATTTCAGTTTGTTTTCAATTCGATTCAATTTCTATTCGATTTTGAATTTATTTCAAATCGATTTCTATTCAATTTCAATTCAATTCGATTTCAATTCGAATTCAATTCTATATGATTTTAATTCGAATTCAAATCTATTCGATTTTAATTCGAATTCAGCTCTATTCAATTTTAATTCGAATTCAATTCTATTCAATTTTAATTCGAATTCAATTCTATTTCAATTTAATTTGAATTCATTTCTATTCAAGTTCAATTCGAGTTTCAATTCTATTCAATTTAATTCTAATTTCAATTTTATTCAATTTAATTCGAATTTCAATTCTATTCAATTTAATTCGAATTTCAAATCTATTTCAATATTCATTGAAAAATGAATAAAATCGATATAAATATCGTTTACGTCAAAATGGCATCAATCTAATCAACACGGCTTCATATATTTATATTTTCAAATATTCTATTTCAAATATTTCTTTTCCAATATTTCTATTCAAATATTTCTATTTCAAATATTTCTATTCAAATATTTCTATTCAAAACTGGAATGAGGCCCAATCAATTACCATAGATTTTATTTCTATGGATTTCCATACAACGCATGTATATATCAACAATGACAAATAATCAACCATCATCCAAAGTGCATTCTACGCTGTATAAGCATCAAATATAAATATTCAACGCTTATAACAGGCTGTCAATCAATCGATCGACATACAACTAATTATTGGGATTAGTGTATGTCATATATCATCCCAATACCCGTGTGGGGTTTTCAAACCATCAAACACAAATTTTATTTGTGCAGTTGGGCGATGTGTAAAATTTATCGTCCCAATCAATATCAGTCAAATGTGTGTATATAAACAAATCGTCCGATTTGTTTATATTTATTTATTCACATTCATGTCAAAAATTATATTTTCAACTATAAAATATTTTTAACTATATAAATATTTTATTTCATTTCACATCACATCACACAATCAACTACACATCAAAATCAAATAAACAAGCATACAAGTCACCCATGGTCTGTGGACGACGGGTGTCGGGTGCTACTAAACACCGTCTGCATCCTAGTATATATTTTAACTAGAAAATTAAATTAAAAGTGAGAAGTTCTCACATTGGGGTTCCACTCCGCCATTTCATTTCTGAATGGTTCAAATTTGTCTGAAATTCCAATGCGACCTTTTTCCCGCTGTCCACATGAAAAATCACATTTTTAATATGATGTTTATTTTAAAAATCACATTTTTATAATGGCACTTCGTATATATAAAAATCGAATTTTTATCGTTACTTCATATATATAAAAATCGAATTTTTATTTTCACTTCCTATATAAAAGATAATATTTTTAAACCGATATTCATATAATAAAAATCAGATTTTTATTTGCTATTCGTATAAATAAAAATCACTTCTTTCTATATAAACAAAAATCTAATATTTTCACTTTTAAAAATATGATCTTTTGGCCTTTTAAAAATACGATCTTTTTGCTTTAAAAAAAAATAAACTTTACTTTATTAAAAATCATAACTTTTATAAAAAAAATCAAATCTTTCTATACATAAAAATCTCAACTTCACTACGATATTCACGCTATAAAAATCAAAACTTTATCGTAGAAAGATCAAATTCTTTTCCTGTTAAAGATCAAATCTTTATTCCTAAGCTAAATATATAAAAATACATTTTTATAACTAATTTATTTATATAAATAAAACTGAAAATCATAAGCTGCAAATCCTAGATTCACTAAACTAAAATCAAACTAAAAATTGATTTAATTAAGTAAGATTACCTTTTCTTTGAAGGGGGGGGGGAGGGTTTACTGTCGAGATGGCGTCGGAGGTGGGTCCTTTCAGGTGGGAAATGGAGCGCCGGAGCCAGTCGAGGTCAGAGGCATCACGAAAGGTGGTGGCGGGTTCCTGTACAGCGACGCAAGGGTTTGATCTGAGGAGGGTTTCAGGTTTGTACGGGGAGAGAGGAGAGAAGGGTAGAGGAGCGACGAAGTGGGGGTCTCGCCTGAGGTAAAGCGGCAGCGGAAGGGGGGGGGGGTAGCGGCGGTGGGAGGCGGGTCTCAAGGAAGGCGACGGGTTATTTTTCAATTTGGGCTGAACGGTTTTGAATGGGGGGGTTAGGGCTTGGAAGATTATATAATATAATATATATTTAATTATATTTTAAATTCCAAAAAGCAACTTTATATTTCATCTTCGAAATCGAACCCACCACCTATCGTCCATAGATAATTGCCCCCATTCCGAACACAATGGGATATGTATCGTAAGCTGATTCGATCGTTTCGATCAGTTCTCATCAAAATCAACATATAACTCTGTATATTGAATTTGAACGCGCATTTCAATTTACCAGGGCCACATACTAACTCGAAAAATTCCAGAAAAAATATTTTCTAGCTTCGTATTGACGATACGGTCCTAACAAAACTAGTTTCGCCAAATTCCGAGACCATATGAAAAATGGCCATTTTCCAGTCGATTAAAACCAACTGAAATTAGTCAAACGCGTTTTCCTTTGCCACGCTCACATACTGATTCGAAAAATTATGAAATTTGGAATCTAGCAATAATTTGACATCACGGATCTAACAAAAGTGGTTTCATCGAAAACCGAGGTCATTTGCAAAATGGTCATTTTTAAGGGCCGAAATTCCATAGCGACTATTTTGAATTTTCAACTGGGCATAACTTTTGATTCCCGCTATGAAATTTCAATCTTTCGGATTCGTTGGAAAGATATTTTCAATTAGATTCAAATATTTTTTGTTTCGCTAAAATCCGGTTTATTTTGAATCCTGTACATTCATTTGAACTTTGAAATCGAATTATCGAACTACCACACCATTTTCAATTCCTTTTATATATATATATATAAATAAATATTTATATTCTAACGACGATTCAAATAAATATATACGTTCGAATTCTATTCAAAGTAAATTTCTCGTCATTATTATTTAAAATAATTCATTTTAAATAATCAAAATTCGCTAGAATTGCTAAAATAAAAAATTTAAATTGGCTCGTATTTCCGGGTTATTACAAGTGATTCGACGGGTTTGACGATGTGGCATTCAAAGTGAATGGTGGCCATATGTTCTAAGAAGATAGACGTAGCCTCTAGCCTCACAACCAGGATATGACAAAAATCGGGCAGGCAACATGGCTATGTGGGTCATTCCCATTAGGATGTATTGTCACCATCTAGAGGAAATTCGTATTTGTTCTTCTATCATTTCTATATCTTCGGATAACGGTTATGTGGGCTCAACCGTAGGTGGCAATATACTCGATACACTCAAGAGAAATGAGTGGTCGGTCATGTGTGGGCCGGGTTGTAAGATGTTCTTGTTGAACCCCAGTGTATCCCCTCTAGAGTACACTGATCAGGAGGTGGTCCCATACCTTGTCATAGTTGGAATCCAATCTCCAATAAGCGCCTTGCGGTTTTTTTTTTGATTTTATACTATGTATGTGGAGCGTGAGATGCAACCATTCTGCTATTTGATTAGACATTATTATAATATCACTGGATTTTGATAACAAAAATGGTTTGGTTATAGTAAGGTAAAAACCGTCCATTTTTATGTGTAGGCTAGTCTTACTATTATCTTTTTGTTTCAAAAGGATTTTCAAAGTTAAACGATATGGTTGGAATTTACTCACACCAGTCCCATGACTGACCCAGAGTTTATTTTGTTTGTGTTTTCCCTAAACTCTTAGGTGCCCAAATTTGTACAGGAAGTAAAGTGTTCAGGCTTTGCAGATTCACTTGGAGGAGCTCAAAGCAGGAAGCTTCACCACTAGTTATTAGAGATTATTTCCGCTGTGATGTATATGAGTTATATTCTGATATGGTATGTATATAAAAAAATTCAGATTTGTATTTCAAAGTGGTATATAATATATTTTATTCGTTCCGCTGTGAGATTCGTGTTTACTCTGATTATGTTCAACTGTGTTCTTCTTCTTATTCTATTCTATTAGTTCTATCTTTTCTATCTTATCCTCTAATTTCTTACTATTGATGGTCTGAACTTTCGTGCACTTTGAGTTGAATGTGTAGGATATTAGTCAGCTCAAATCGGAACAGATTTACGGGCCTTTACAGTTGGTATCAGAGCTGAAGGATAAGTGATTACCTTGGCTCTGTGGCGTGACTCAATAGAAATGGGGTTAGTAATATCCTAGATTGAGTATGAGCGTATATATATGAGTGTGTATTTGTAAATTTATATAAAAACTATTTTATATTGTGTTGACTGGTCAGTCGAATGGTTTATGAATTCTGGTCGAAACAGTAATGCGAACTACGTCGATAGGTGTTTCTAAACTCTTGATCAGAGTGATTCGACACAGTATGTTTTGAAGAGAGGGTAAATGAAATAATCTTACCCAAAATATATTTTGATATAAGGAAAGCATATATATTGGAATTATCTAATGTATATTGAATATGTTGGTTGAAATTATGATCGAATAAGATTTATAATTGAGTTGGTTATATAGATAACCAATCGATAGGATGCAAAATTAGATGAACTAAATCTGAATTTAAAACCAGAATTGAAATAAAACTCTAGAAACTAGGAAAGGTGCTGTAAATGAATTTTGAATTAAATATATGGGGATTTTAAAATCCTTGGAAATTAAAAATTGTTTCCCAAGTGCCGTGAAAGATATTTTGACATAATTTTCAAATTTAAGTTGTAATGACCCGGGTTTTTGGCGACCTTGGTTATCCGATATACAACACATATCGAACATCCAAGGGCCGAAAATACCGGATGATTAATGAAAGAAATTAGAGGGTGAGAATAGATAAGGTAGAAACTTAGAATAGAAGAAGAAGAAGAAGAAGAAGAAGAACACAACATCAGAGTAACACGAACCTCATAGCGGAACGAATAACATGTAATATATATAACATAACTTGAAATATACATCTGTACTTGAATATACATCATTATCAAAGTACAACACTTACAACACAGCAGAAATAAACTATAGCTATATGATCCTACAGCCTCCTGCTCCAGCTCTTCAGGTATATCTGTAAATTCCTGACTACTTGACTGCCCGTACAAAATTGGGCACCCAAGAGTTTAGGGAAAACAAAACAAAATAAACTCCGGGTTAGTCATGGGACTGGTATGAGTAAAACAGTTTGAGCCATTAAACGATATCTCATAAGACCACGCCGTATAACGGAACGGGTTTTTCCCTTATGAGAATCCAAAATATCTTTATATCAAAAACCTTTTGATATTTTAATAATGTCTATCAACCACAATATAATAATCATCTAGCAGAAGCGCTTTCATCTCACGTTCTACATATAAAGTATACAATCAAAACCGCAAGTTCGTATTGGGTAATGGATTTCCAACTATGACAAGGTATGGAACCACCTTTCGCTAGTGTACCTCTAGAAAGGAATTCATTGGGTTCTACAAGAACATCTTGCAACCCGGCCACACATGACCGACCACTCATTTCGCTTGAGTGTATCGAACATATATCACCAACGGTTGGGATCAGCAACCGCTTCCCGAAAGGGACAACATCAATAGTAGTTTTTTAGAAGTAAATAAAACTCTAGATCAGGTGATTATACACCCTAATATGTGCGACCTACATAGCCATGCTGCCTGCCCGATTTCTGTCATTTACCGGATGATGAGGCTTGAGGTTACGCTTTATCATCACATCAGATTCACTTCGAATGCCACATTGTCAGATCCATCGAAAATCACTAATTGACGTCTACAACAGTACATTACGTGTTAGCTAAAGAAGTTTCCTTCTTCGCTTCCACTCTTGGTACGGTTGAACAGATCAATGTACATAACCTTTCTGGAAATACTCTGTCAGACATTCATCCATACAAGTCATCCAGAAATAGGATGAACCGAAGGTACTATTCAGTATATCCATCTTAGGCACTGTTATCTAAGATTTATACAACAACCCTTGTATAAACTCCGTCTTCAATTATCTTCTGAAAGTGATGATTCACAATGCTACTGCCAATACGGAGTGGTTCTTTGGATAATAATCCAACCGGTCTCTCCATATTAACAACGTTAAAATGGTCAAAACTTTGATAGTCTGTGATTTAACTATCAAAGAAAAACACGTGTGCAAACAACGATATTATTTCCAAATGGAAATTCTATCAATCAATCATCAATCATATATATATATATATATATTTCCTTATTTCCTATGTTTAGAAAATATACGTTATTAACACTGGAAAACATTTCCATTGTTATTTACATATCACTATCATTTCACAACTATCAGTCCCTAACTGTAAACTGGTAGGAGAACAATTCTCTAAGTATAAACCCCGAAGGCCGAAACCAACATCAGATCGATACTCAGAAAACTATTCAACTAAACTAATCTCTAGTCAGTTTCCAATCTTGTTTAACTTTATTTCTTTACCTCCATTCGATTAACTCCATTTGATTAACTCTAATTGATTAACTCTAATGGTTTTAACTATGTCTGTTTTACTCTAATCGATTTACTCTATTTGATTTACTCAAATCGATTAACTCTATTCATTTCCTAAATAAATATTCCTTTATCCTATTTATTTTCCAAATAAATATTCTCCTTTATAATCTCCTATTTATTTTCTAAATAAATAATCCACTTTATACATATTCCATTTATAAATATTCTCTTTTATAAAATATTTTGATTTTATAAATAATTTCCCATATAAAATCCTTTGATTTTATAAATATTATTTTCAATATCACTTTGAAAATTCCTTTTCCCCAAATCCCGGTATGTTATGGTGTTTAACATATCAAATTACGATGTCTAATATCGTCCATACACACAATCAACAACAGGTTATAATTCACATCATATATCAAAATATATGAAAAACAATAAAATAACTGTTGAGGAATCCAGTCGGATTCCTCTAACCTGTTTCCCTGCATCCACAGATGTTACACAATAAAATCAATATCACTTTCAGTTCCATATGATATATTCTGTTAAACAGAATCAATATAGAAATTCAACTAACTGACTAGCAGTTCAATCAAACAATCAACACACAGTTAATAAGCCAATATTTAACAGTTCTAAAAATACAACATGAAATTATAAGCTGTTCGGAGTTAGTGAGATTTACTCAAATTGGACGATCATCGTTGATAACGATAACCATCGCTCGATTTGATTTAGACGGACAATTTATTTTGCCATAAATTGTAACGAGCTTCAATTCGCTCCCCGTCAGTTCCATGGTGTAGCCACAGTCCATACGATCCTAACGGATCCAAGTTTGCGCAATTCTGATTACGTGTGGTGATGTTATGCATTTTACAAGTAAATACGTTTAATTAATTAAATTAAACTTGAAATAAATATTTACTTGGGCCTTACAATTATCATTTAGCCCAACTTCTTCAATACCCATGATCCGCAAATTCCTTCTTCCTAGTTGAACGCAGTATTCCCAATCCCCGATTTCCCCTTGAAACATCCCCTTCCTATCAGCATCTCACTGTTAAATACCCAACCTGTATGCTCAGCTTATCTCCCTCGGTTCACTATTCCATGGTCGTATCTCCTTCCAGTCCTCACAACAAAACTCCACAACATTTTCTTTGAACTGAAAAGACTTTCAAAGTCATGCTTCCCCTTTCCGACCTACTGCCGTGTCTTCACAAACTCCCAGACCTTCACTTCAGCATAGTTTCTTGCATCTCGTTTTACTCCTTCATACGTCACTTCTCCTCTTCATACTTTGAACGGCACCCAGCACCAATACCTCAGTCTAACTCCAGAAGTCTTTTTCCCCTCCCTACTTCATCACACAACAAACTCAGCCATGATTTAAGCCTCACGACCCCTTGTACTCCAACACATGAGAACGCAAAAACACTTCAACTCAGCAAAACAACTCAATACAAAATGTTCCCTGATACTCAACATCGTCCAACCTCCTGCTTTCGAACCCACCTCCGAACTCAGCTCGGCCTCCTCCTCAATCTCAGGCCAACTCCTTCCAAACAAGCTCGCGACGAGCTCACACCAGCTACAGGAAAAGAGTTCGACCCTTTTTGTTTCAGAATCCCTCAAAAAATACATGGACAAGCTCGCAATCTCCCCAGGAGTTCAGATCCAATATCCGAAACCCAATCCGATGCTTCTCATACCAGATTTCCCGAACCCTAGCTCGAGCAGCTTATTTCCAGTGGAGAAAATGATGATCGAACCAAGAATAATGGATGTAGACGCGTAGAGAATCGGTCGAGGAGTCCAAATCTATATTTATTTCGATTTAAAGGATTTTCTCTGATTTGTCTTTGAATATGGAAGATGGGTTTTCTCGTTTCCAGGAGAATACGTGACGGCGGATAAACCTGAGTAAATGAGGGAATCAGGTTTCTAAGGAAGGGAGCTAACGCCTATTTATATGCAAGGGGTAGGAGATAGTTAGGTTAGATATTTTATTTTAATATTGCTTTTAATCCATCTTTTTTTCCTTCTAAAAATCCGTACGGTTACATACAATCTCCAAAAATCATGAAAATGGATATCCCACTAGAGTTGGACATTACGGACACACTGAAACTGGTTTCATTGAATTCCGACTCCGTTTGCTCACATAGCGTATTTTTAACCGTAAAAATATCGACTGTTTTTCACTCCGAAAATCCGTACGGCCACACAGTAATTCTAAAAATCACAGAACTTGGAATCTAGCAATAATTTGATGTTGCGGATCCAACAAAATTAGTTTCGTCGAATTCTGAGGTCATTTGCAAAACTGGTTATTTTTAAAGCTCTGAATGACCCATTTAAATATATAAATATATTTAAATATAATTAAATTAAATACAAATAAATTTATATTATCGTATATACTCACAGTGGAATACCATACAGCTCTACTGGGATTTATAACTTGATATTTCAAATCTCGATTAAATTGCCATCATTATATATAAATATATATGATTTCGAACTGATTTGAAATAAAAACCCTAGGAATTTGAATTCCGGAATTTAAAATTTACTTATGAAGTAAACAAATAGAAATTTAACTAAATTGAATAAAATTGGAGTTGAATTGAAGCCAAATAAGGGGAAAACCGTAATGGGATAGGATCCAACTTGGGAAAATGGTTGAAACTGTGAATTGAGATTTGGAATGGAACCAAACTTGGTTGTGGAATTTGAATATTTAGTAAAAATTTGAACTTGGGATTGAAATTGGAGTTTGAAATGGAGTTGCTTGGATGTAAGAGAACTATTGGTTGTGGATAAACTAACTGGAGATCAGTTGGAAATGCTTTTATGTATGCTGAATGGATTGCAAATGGAAGCGATAGAGTGGGATGCCCAACAAAAGGGTACATGCTTATACTTTCTCCGAGTATGAGATTTTTATGAGTATGTTTGGCAAGTCGTTTGGCTGTTTAATTTTCTTTTGGATTAGAAAATGCCCAGAGAGGCAAGTTGTAGTAGTACCGAATGAGCCGTGCATAGGAGATGCTGGCGAAATTCTCCGAAAATTTAAGTTGTTAGGAAATTTTCAAAATATTTGTTAATAAGAAGGAATTAATATTTTTAATAGAATTAATCAGTTCTGTTGAAACTGAATTTAAGAAATTAAATAAAGGATCTTTAACCTGGTTATAATATGGATTGTAGCATTTTTCCTACCTTAGTAATTTCGGGGATGAAATTCTTTTAAGGGGGAAGGAATGTAACATCCCGTATTTTTATCGGTTTGTATTTGAATATTTAAATCAGTTTAATATTGAATTTGTAATATAAGTGGATTTATATATTAATTAAACGAATTTTAACGTATAAAAATATATATTAAATATAATCGAGCCCGTAATATCGCGGCAGTTCGTAATTTAACGTTTTGAACTTCAACTGAGTGTATAGGATCCATTATTAGTCAGATTTCTGCGAAACAAGAAACGTTGGAATCTATTAAACAATATTTTTCTAGTGGAAGTGAAAATTTGAGATTTCGGATTATATATTGTAAGTTATGTCCAAATTAAATATTTAGAAAAAGCAGCGACATATTTGTTTTTTGTCATAACAGTTATTTAAATATATTTAAATATCGGATTCGAATTTGGACAAGATTCTTTTTAGATGTAGCGATAATTTAATTCTTAGAACTTTACTGTAATTTTTATTTCATAAAATAAGAAACTTTTTATTTGGAGTATTTTGCACCCTATACCAATATTTTGGGTTTCACAATATGAGTTAACCTACCGATATTATTATATATTTGGAACCTTGGCACCTCGCTGGATACAACTGTATCTTTACTTCTGTCCGTAGCGGTCTATAAATAAATAGAATTATATGGTACTACATAAACTTTAATTTTTCATAACAAATATATACGTGCATTATGTACAATCCAACGTGTTACATCCATCCTTTCATTTGGTATTTATAAGTGTTGACTATACATTAAGTAAAATATATGAAGTAGGGGTTGGATTATATATATACACTCATTGACGTAGACCTTTGGCAGCGCATAGCATGTTGTTTGATATCTTATTGGTATGTTCATTCTTGTGATCAATTGATGCCCCCACGTTTTCTTTGTCCCTTAGCCTAAAAAGTAAATTAGTTTACTAAACTTCCAAGTATAGTTTCTTATATACTACATTCATTTGTGGGTGCAAGACACAAGAGCAGACCATTTTTATTGGAAACAATTTTTAGCTTCATGATATAAGGCACAACATCATTTACTCATACCCAGGCAATGACATAAGTACATTGTGCATTGACGTAATTATTTCTTATTATAAAAACAAGCAAAATCCGAATGTTTAACATTTTGTGAAAGTGCACCATAGATGTATACTGATATATGAATCAATTTCATACAAAAGAATGTGTGTTACTTATTTCGAAAAGTATAGTAAAAATATATGTTACTTTAAAACCAAGAATTCATACGAGAGTTTCCGGACATTTAAATAATGTATAAACAAGGAGATATATAACATTTATAAGTGTTTAACTTCATTGCTAAGGAAGTGTACAGTTCCACCCCTCTTTTCACGAAACTAGCTACGAAATGATGATTCATGCCAACGTACACTGTACAGCAACTCTAAAATGAAAACTTCACGCCAAAGTAAATTTGTGTTTTCAAATCAGCTTAACCTACCCTAAGCTAAGTAATGGTCCTTTCCTCCCGTATTATCAAATCACACTTAGCTACCCCAAAAGGCTACTGAAGATTTTGTTTACATCCGGAAACTTCCTCCTGCTATAAGTATTGCTGTCATCCACTCTTTTGAAAGGCAAGAAGTAAATAAAAATAATAAACCGCAACTAATCCCAACTCTGTTGAATTAAAAATGAGTAGGAACTAGTAAATTAAAGGAACATATATTAAAATCTATATACTGTGTTTCTTAGTCTCTAAGTCTTCGTACCCCATACCATCACCATCCCTTCCATCGCAGTCAGAACGTCTTGGCAACTCAATATTAATGAAGTATGAAAACCTAACCTACCTCCTACAACATGCCTCTATTCCGTGTCACACAAGGTTTAAAATCATATAAATATACATGCCAACTTTTGCATGTTTCCACTTCAGTAAATTAAGCTCGTGACATTTACTAGCTTCGTAAATTCTTCCCAAATTCATTTCTTCACTAAAAAATCTGAAATCACTCTAAATAAGTTCGTATGATGTTCCTCAGTCTCAGTGGGATCGAAAGTTTTCTCCGCACTGTGTATATATCAGCAATTACAGGGTGTTGAAAAACATTTGGCAAAGGGGGAGTGCACGGATAAAAGAAGGTTTGTGGAGTTAGTTGTTGCGGTGGTGGAAGAAATATCGTCCATGGGTTCTGTTTTGCAGTTGGACATTCACCGTAATAACAAGGGGAGGCTGCGGTTTATGATGGAGCGAGCTGGAGAATTTAGGCGAGAGTGGAGAGACGAGTTTTGATGGAGTTAGTTCTGTCAAGTGGACATTCTATGCGTGAACAGTAAAAGTAGTATAAAGGACGTTTTGGTGTTGAAGTGTACTCAAGCGGAGCATTTTGTTGTGAAGCAAGGCGTGTTGTAGCATGGGTTTAAGTATGGAGAAGTTAGCTGATAGGTTGGTAGTTTAGAATATGATGAGCAGTTGCGGGTTTTTGATGTGAAGAGGGCATTCATGTTTTGACAACAAATTAAATGAGCAGGCGGTTTAAATTAAAAATGTAGAAGTGTGGAGCTGGACTTGTTGCATTGCATGCATAAACGAGGTGGATGGAAATAAATGCGGAAATGGCATGTTTTCTGCGTAGAGGAAAAGCTTGAGAAGAGAGACCAAATGGTGGTTGTCTACGGTGGTTCGAAAGCGTAGCTACAGGAAAGCCGATGGAGATTCCAAAGTAAGAAGGAAGATGAAGTGCTGAGGCGGGTTGGGTTCGTAAAAATAGAATTGGGCTGAACTTTTATAAGTGATGAGGCCCAAGCTTGTAAAGGGAAAATAAAATAAAGTAAAGGCACTGGCGGGTTGGGTTTTGAAGAAATGGGCGCACGCTGTATTAGAGGATGGAAGTGGACCAGTATTTAAAATAATGACGAACCGTCAGCCATGCCAGGATCATATAGACACATGTTGTACGATGGAGCTAGTTTGGAACTGTTCAGGAATCATTTGGATTTATGGCAGAATTGAATGCCTTGTTTAATCGACTGACGCAAATCGTTATTTAACGATTAACGCGCAAAGTGAGTAAATTCACTAACTCTGATCTAATTTTAAATATTACAATTATATTTTAACATTTGTTGAATGTTTTGTGATGGTCGTTTAGATAGATTACAATTAAATTGGTTGAAATATATATATATATATATATATATATATATATATCGTTGCATATATACACATCAGCGGTTGGATACTTATGCCATCAATTATAATGTTCCCTAGTAGGAATCAGTGTAAATTGTTTGACTAACATCTGTGGATGCAGGAAACTGGTTGGAGGAATCCAACCGGATTCCTCAATATTTATATGTTCTGTTTGTTTTATATATGCACTGTTTGAACCATGTTGAATGGAAATTTGACGTTATGTTGATTAAATCAAATAAACGATAACGATTAAGAAATTGGCAGCACCGACCGTAAACCCATCTTTTTGTTAAGAACTTGATTGGCCATCAGGAAAACCAACGAAGTTAATTATAAAAATTATATTTTTATAATTAAAGCGAAGTTTTAAATTATAATAGAAGTTCTATTATAAACTGGTATTTTATAGTTCGCTTTTATAAAGTAAATAAAAGATTATTTAGTTAAACGATTATGAAGATGTAATTATCCGGCAAGTAAATAAATTTGGATAATTATTTTAAGGCAACCATTAAGAAATATTATTATATTAGTTATATTAATCTAATAGTAAGAAGTAATTAAAATCAGTTAACAAATTAACCGAGGGTTTGAAGTTGATTAAATCAATTGTCTATTGGAAATTGATTATTAGATTAATTGGTCTTCAATTAATCTAATAATAATAGCTTAGAAATAAATTAATCAAAATTAATCAGATTTCGTATTAATTAACATTTTAATTAATAAAGTTTGAATGATTATTGAACAAGTAAAATCAGTCATTGTTTAATAAAGTAAGCAACCAATCTAGTTAAATTAATAATGAAGTAAATCGTTTTACTTCAGTTATGGTGAAGTTAATTTCTATGTAATTATTTTAATTCAAGTAATTGTTCTTAAATGGAATTCATTTAAGATAATATTGAGTTTGTATGAGATGTTTACCTGAATTAGATGAAATGATTTGAATGGAAAGTAAAATTTCAGAAGAAAAATAGCACTAATGATTTTTATAAAAGAAGTTACAAATGGAATTGCATAAGTAAGATGAAGCAAAGAATTAATATTTAATATAAATAGTTATGAACAACCAAAGTTTCAAAGTAAGGATATGGTGTTATAAAACCATATTTCAAATTAAACCAGAAAATACGGTCTGTTAAATATTATAAGTAATAAGGGATTAGAGTTACGGACGTATATCTTTTCTAAGATAAGAATGTTGTTGATCAAGGTCTGAGAGGTAATTAAAATACCCCCAACTTGAACGACTTCACGATTATTGAGGGGTGGTATTAGTTTGTAATGGAAAGAGACGTCAAGATTAGTTATAAAGAGGAATATGGCAGAGTATGGAATTAGTTATAAAAAGGGAAATATTACAGCATATTGCATTAGTTATAAAAGGGGAAATATTACAGCATATGATAAGTTTTTGAACTATAACGATAAAATAACGTTGTTGACTAGGCTTAAGCATGACTGTTATGTTGAGATTAGTTATAAAGAGGAATATTACATCGTTTGACACTTCTTTCCTCCAATCTCTTAATCCACTTAGTATTTTCGGAAACTCTCAACAAGAAATATGTAGTACTCATCGAGATCGACATTCTAACCGGAGGGGGTTGAAATTCTCAACCTCTGGTGGCTGCAATCTTCATTGAAAGCCGCACCTTTCGAACTGGAATTAGAGGCTATGGAGAGTGTTGTGTTACAAGGTATTGTGGGCGATGGAAGATTGCTGCGAGGCGGTTCAGGTGGCATGTTTGGATCGACATCAGATCATGGAAGTTGGGTGCAGTTTCGAATGAAGAATGTCGTGCGTATGTGGGCAGAAGACAGTGGGAACGAAAAGAAATAAGGTAGCAGGTAATGGTTGGGCATCTTTAATTGGGGAGCAAAAGTTTATATCTGGCCAAAGTTTTCAAAATGAATTAGGCAGAACGTCAGGGGTTGTGAACTGAAAACCAAAGACGCGGGAAGAAAAAAATTAAATAAAGAAAAATCGTGATGTTTTCATGTGAAAGAAGGTATGGTCAACATTTTGGGAACGAAGGAAGACCCGGGGAAGTAATAAAAATAATTGGCCCTGATTCTTAATTTAAAAGTAATTAACTAATAATTAGTAATTAAGGTTTAAATATATTACTAAAATAGTGATTAACTTTAAATGTTTATAACTTGATCATATCTTATCAGAATGGAACACAACAAGAAACGTTGAACTCGCATTGACCAATACTACGCCATGAAACAGAACCGGACGTGATTGGAATGAACTAGATTTCTCAGCTAAATTAAACACTTGTTTAATATAATTGAAACGAGTTGTTTTAAACAGCAAATCAGATCAAGGTGAGTAAAACTCACTCATTTCTTTCCACTTATATTTTGTATATGTCAAGTTTTATAATTGTGTGCTATGGTTGCTAATGGTTGACTGTATGTTAAATAGATATTCTTATATTGATTAAATCGATGAAATTATTGAAACCAATTGAGATAACTTACCTTATTGGTCAAGTTTATATTTATATAAACATGTTAAATTAAACGGTTGGTGTTAAATTATTGTTGTTGGATGTTTATAGAAATTATCGGTTAAATTTAATTGAATAAATTTATTTGTGGTAACCTATTTGGATGCAGGGAATGACAGGTTGGGGGGATCCAACTGGATTCCTCATAGTAGTTGTTAAATTTTGTTATCATATAATATATATTGAATAATATGAAATTATGATGTAGGGATTGACAGGTTGGAGGAATCCAATAGGATTCCTCACTAATATGGATAATGTTTATCAATATGTTTTGTTGTGTTTATATGGATGTGAAATTGGTTTATCTTTCACGGTTTGGTACTTTAGTAGATATAGTACCGATTAGAAAAGAAAAGATTTTTGTAATCAATGTTAAATCAATTTCGGACGTTTTTCAAAGTTATTTTTATATAAGAATTTGGAATACAACATTTATTTGAAAAATATAAACGTCAAAGTTTTATTTACGTATTTATAACTAATTAAATTACAAATTAATGGGAATTCCAAGATATAAATAAATAAATGGTTAAGTAGTATAAACTAAATGGGAATGTTAAAATGATTGCGGAGAAAAGCATAAGGGCGTAAAGGGAATTTTAAAAGAATTTAAAATGTTGGAATGGACTAATTGAATTGGAAGGGTACGAGAATTGGTTTAAAAAGAGGAAAAGAAATTTTGTGTTAATAGTGAACATTTTTACAAACGTTATTTTTTAAATTTGCGAAATGTGATAAAATAGGATTTCGTGAATGAGAGTAGCAAAATAATGGAATTTAAAGTGGAATATGAATACTGACATATAAATGGGAATTGAAACGAGTATCCAATAAATGAGATTTCGAGGCAAGTTTTCCAAAAGGAGTTATAAATGCAAATTTATATAAATTGAGTATACTGGTAGAGTGGAATTGATATTTGCGAATAAGCGAGGAATTTTACAAATGAAAGGTTAATGATTTTGTAAATGAAAGTGGAAGGGTTTTGAAATGAAATTTATAATATTTTTATAGAAGCTAAATGGAATTATTTTAGTTAATTTTATGAAATGATATTTTAAATAAAATTTGAAATGATCAGTGAGATTATTAAGAAATGTAATAGGTTTTAAAAATGGTAAAAACAGGGAAATGATGTGGTTTTTATGAAGTTGGAACTTGTTGTACGTTGGTCGACTTGAGTAATTTTCGAGATGTCAATCTGATGTTGGTTTTGGCCTTCTGGTTTGTGTTCTTAGAGATTTATACACTTACCAATTTACAATGAGGGTCTAATGAGTTAAAGTGAAATGATAGTTGAATTTTCTTATGTCTAATAAGAAAGGGAAATGTTTCCCAAATCATAAGTTTTAATATTTAATTAACGACTAGTAAATTAAAGAGGCTAAATGATGTTGGGTACTGGATTAGTAAATTTATTTTATTTTTATGCATGAATGGTTGTTTATTTGATAGTTAAATAACCGACTTTCAAATCCGGCCTATACGATTGCTGGTACGGAAAGACCGGAATCGAATTTATATTCGAATACCATTCTGACCAGCAAATACGTGGAAGATGGAAGATGCTGATTGAAGATGGAGAAATTGAGGATGTTGATCTTCATGAGTGAAAGAACTGCTTGTTGAATTTCTAAGGGAAGCTCCCGATGATATTTTGACTTGTGATTCTATTGTGATTGGAATCTGCGGATTGCAAGGACTACTCGCTACTGATCCATAGGGTGATACCTAGGATGTGGTAGGAGGGTGCCTTCGGTTCATCCTATTCCTGGATGACTTGTATGGACGGATGTCTAACAGAGTATTTACAAAGGATCACGTACATTGATTTCTACAAACATATCCTGTGGTAGCAAAGGAATTCGTTCTTACTGCTTAGACACCCAGTATTTTTGTAGGCATCAATTAGTGATTTGATGGATCTGACGATGTGACATTCAAAGTGAATGTTGACCAGATGTTCTTAAAGGAAATTATAACCTCAAGTCACATAACCAGGAAATGGAAAAAATCGTGCAGGCAGCATGATTAAGTGGGTCACTCCCAATTAGGGTGTATTGTCACCATCTAGAGAAAATTCATTATTTGTTCTTCTTTTCGCTACTATATCTTTTGGGAACGGTTATGTTAGTACCAATCGTAGGTGATAATATATTCGAAACATTCAAGCGAAATAAATGGTCGGTCATATGTGACTGAGTTACAAGATGTTCTTGTTGAGCTCCAGTGTATCCCCTCTAGAGTACACTGATCAGCAGGTGATTCCATACCTTGTCATAGTTGAAAATCCAATCTCCAATAAGCACTCGCGGTTTTGATTGTATGCTATGTATGTAGAGCGTGAGATGCAAGCATTCTGCTATATTGTTATTTACTTGATTTAGACTTATTATAATATCAGAAAAGCATTGATTTTTGAAATATTTGGGTTATCATAAGGTAAATACCAACCATATTTCTTTGTGGATTGGTCTTATGATTATCCTTTTCTTTTGAAAAGAATTTTGACTTTAAAATCAAGTTGGATGATCCCTTAAACTTAGTGAGTTTTCTCACACTGGTTCACTAGATTGATCCTAGCGTTTGCAATGCTCGGGTCAGACCGAGTTTTACAGGTTCAGGTTATCGGATGACGTAAAGAGATGAGCTGAAAGAGTTCAGATGTATGATATCATATAGTTATTATTCCCCTATATGTTGTATATGTGGATAGGTTGTTACAACTGTCCAGATGTACTCTGATGATTGTAAGTATTTTTTTCAAAGCTCTCAACAAAGCTTTATTTATATATTAATGATGGCGGCTGTAACTCTTCCTTCTTCCTCGTCGAATTTTACTCGTCCAAATTCACAAATTCCGCAACTCTTTCTGGGTAAATTGAGTTTGTTTGGAAAGGTGAATAAGGCGATAGCTTCTGATCGTTCTGAATTGGCAACTGCAAGATCTCAATTGGATTTTGGGGGTTGTTATCGATGTGGAGATGGAAATCATTACGCGAGAAACTGTAGCAATCAAATAAGATGCTTTAATTGTGGTAGATTGGGACGTCGCAGAGACATATGTCCAGATCTTTTGTGGGAAGGATTTTATCGTGAATTTAATGAAAGATTTGCTGAAAATGTTGGGGGTATTAAAACGAGCAATTCTTGGCAAGGGCGAAAGATACCTCAGCATCAAGTTCTGAATTCTGGTATGTTATTATTAAAGAACTTTGTTAGTATCAATGATCAGATTCAGATTGTTAACAAATGTCAAGAATTAGGTATTGGTGAGGGAGGATTTTATAGACCTGGTTATGAAAATGGAGCAATGTTCAATTTGTATATGATGTGTTTGGGTAAAAACTGGAATCCGCAGTCAAGGCAATATGAAGATAGGCGGAAAAACGATGGTGCTATACCTCCTGTTATACCATTATAATTCAAAAAGATGGTTAGGGACGCAATGGATATTGCTTATAAAGAAATCATGGTGAATGGTGGTAAAGCAGATGATCTCCCTATTATTTCTCCTGATGTATGCATTGTCAATTATTACGATCTTGATGGGAAACTGGGTTTGCACCAAGACATTGACGAAAGTAATGAGAGTCTTTTGGCTGGTCTTCTTGTAGTATCCTTCTCCATTGGTGATTCGGCGGAATTCATTTTTAGGGAAGAGAGTGCTAAAGGTTTGGTTAAGAGAGTTGTGTTGGAATCAGGGGATGTCCTTATTTTTGGGGGTAAGTCTAGAGAAATTTATCATGGGATTAATGGTACCTACAAGGATACGTGTGACGATCCCAAAACCCCGTGACACGGTGTTAAGGCTAATCATTGGAATATAACACATTAATCATCATTAGCAGATCACAGATAATAGCATAAACAGAAAATAGAATAATTTACACACATATGACAGCGGAATCATATAGATATCATCACATTAGAGAAGCACAGTACAGGATACAACTTAGTGCATAATGATACATAATCAGTCACCATCGCCGGAGGCGGAATCATACATAAAGAGTACACAAAGGGAATATCAATCTACATCGCCAGTGGCGGAATCATAATATAGATACAATAATGGCGGAGAAAATCCAAGTCAGCACAGTGTAGTCAAGCCTCGCCATGAGCCAAAAGGTGCGTCAGAAACCTGTAACTAGGCTGCCAGTGTGAAAATGAGGGCACCCGAGTTTGCAAGGTGAAACAAACTACGAGTCAGTCATGGGACTGGTATGAGAGATCTACTCAACTTATTAACAACAATAATAAGGAAAATCAAAGGACCACGCCACTTTCGCGGAACGGGTTTACTCCAATGAGTGCTAGTGCATGAAATAAAATAAATGATTAAATCAATGCAATGCTTTTTATAAAATGAAGCCATTATAATACTCAGGTCCCATCACACAATGCAACGCAAGCCGGAGGACAGAGTTTTTACCTTATAATGGCCAAAGATGCTTCATACGAATAAAACAAAGGTGTTCGATATTATTACTAGTGCATATATGTTTCAAAAGCAAATTCAATCATAAATATCAATCCTAGACGGCATGGGTACCATATATCATGTCGCCATAATAGTAATACAATCACATCCGCATATTTCGTATTGGAAATTGGATTCCTTCATGAGTCGAGGCAAGGGGCAAGCTCCTCTCTGATTCGAGACACTCTAGCAAATGCCTCGGGACCGCACACAGCAATCCCCTGGATCCTCCAAGGCCGGTCCTCTCTTACTTTTGAGGATTGGCAATTCCTGAACACACGTTTCCCGGTTCTTACAGACCTATAATCGAGGCGCCTCGTATTCCAACAACCACACAGGTGAAAAGTAGATATAAATGTCAGGGCTGGGAGGTCACTGACACCACCATAGCTAGAAAGAAACGTCGTGCACTCCTTGGGTCCTTCTCTCGTTTTTGACTCATACCGAGGTGTGAGGCTCGCGAATTCACGTTACACACAAAGCTACGTCACACAGACCATGCTTTGATCATCAACCACAAGACTTTGCTTTGCAACAGAAGCCTTGATCTTATGCCACTTAGGCGTGCCACACAGGCAATCCACTCCATGCGACTGATTTCTGTCAATACATAACCTCTGAGCTCGTACGTCTCAGAGAAGGGCGTTAAGCAAGAGAATAAATTCTCTGCCGCCAAACAGATATATATTTAACAGAGATCAATCAACACAGAACAAAATCCAATGTCAGACACACAGTCCATTTACAAGTCCGTTCTGGGTCTGAACGAAACCGGAGGAACCAATTCCTCGCATATCCGTACAATCAACAGTATGTTTGGACGGCTACTACTTCAATTCCTTCATGGTAGCTACTCCAATCACGAGCATCAGTAGCGCCCATCCATCCAATGTGGAGATCGTCGGTCTTCAACCGTCTTCGACTCTTCGACTTCTCAACGTCGATCGATTATTTGAAATGAGATAAACTCGGCCTTTTCAAATAATCCACGTATATTTAGATTTTCAAATCAATTAATCACATGGTTGGACTATTCAACATCCACATTTCAGTTATTTAGTTATGATTTTCATGTCAAATACATTCAACCATCACATATCAAGCAAACACAACAAAATTGGTTTATTTCCACTCTATATCGTCTATAGTATTTTATAACGATATATCGTCATTTTTATTTAATTTAAAACGGCCATATTTAATTAAACGACGTTTCAGGTCGCGTCGATGCACTGGCGCTGCTTTTCGCTAATTTTGTTTTATACATATATGAAAATCTAACCGTTGGATCTTCACAAATTTTACATCATTAGGAAGGTGTTTTCAAAACGAATCCAACGGTTTCAGTTTTGGGAAAATCCGACGGTCGGATCTTCCACACTAACCATTTGAAGTTACGATTTCAATTTACGAACTGCAGCGTCGTTATTCGATTTAATTTAATTATATTTATATATATATATAAATATAATCGTTTCTGGCGCTGTTTTTCTTCAGTTTTGAATAAAACATTCCAGACAATCCAACCGTCGGATCTTCACAAAGTTGGTGCCGTTGGAAAGATATTTCCAAGGCGAACCCAACGGTTGAGGTTTCGGGAAAATCCAATGGTCGGATTTCCCGTACTAGTCGTTTGAAATCACGGTTTCAAAACATGAACTGCACGTCCACGTTTCGTTTTAATCTATTTATATTTATATAGTTATATAAATATAGTTCCTTCAAAAATTCCTATATCGTTTCCACTTTAATTATTTCACTAACGCCCTTAAATTTTGGAAAATTTCGCCATAACCTCCTTTGTACGGGAGGGTCTGGGAAAAATTCCCAAATAGCCACACGGGCGTCTCATGTCAAAAAGAAAAAGAAAAAGCCAAGCGGCTAGCCAACAGGCTCATAAAATCATCACCCAAACAAAGCGGTAAATATGTACCTATTTGTCGGGCACAAAATTTTATTTCTCTTCTCTAGCCCCTTTGCTTTAACCTGTTCAATAGATATGCATGTACATATATACAATTTTTAACACTTATCATTTTCCATTCAATTTCATATTTGATTTGCTTTGGTTTAAAAACACCATTCATTCTAATGTTGCATGCATAGGCTAAAATCATATCATTAGCTAGTTAATGTATATTTCAACTCATGCACGTTTATTTGAACAAGTGGCTATTTTTAACACTTCACATTTCAGAGATGATAATTTTGGCGAACTAAAATAGATTTCAACACATGACTATTTTATTTAGTTCCTATGCATGTTAAAAATAATATTTCTTTCACAAATATTTATTTCAACGTTCGCATATCTTTAACATATCACAAATATGATAAAAATGATATTTTTATCGTTCAAAATATTTATTCAACCAATGGATGGTTTCAACACTTCATAGTTTCAATAAAAATGTAATTTTTATTGTTCGATCTTTTTATTCAACACATGAACTTTTCCACTACACACACTTCTCAACAAATGAGCATTTCCACACATGGACATTTTATTTAAGTTGTTCATATTGGAAAGATGAGATTTTTATTGTTGAAACTATTTATATAAGGCGAATATTTTTCATACTTCATATATAATAAAAATGTGATTTTTATTGTTTAAACACTTCGTTCATTCACAAACGAATTCAATTTTCACACAACACTTTTCAACACACAGACATTTCCACACATGGATATAGTTTCAACATATGGCTTTAATTTCAACGCATGAAAATAATTTCAACATATGGAAATAATTCTAACACACAAAGATTATTCAAAATTTCGGCAGCATAACGGCAGGGTAGTTAAAACCGGCACCGTCCCTAGTACGGCTCCTCGCTCTACCTTAAAACCTCGCGGCTTTTGACAATGGGGATTCATGCATCTAATTCGCACGCAGGCGGCATGTTTATTTTTATTTCCACAAATATTTCCAATTCATTTCAATCACCAATGGGTATTTTTCAACCACAACCAAACAATATCAACCACAAACAATTATTCAACCATTCTTATTTTTCATCCAATATTTCACACCAATTCACCACAATAAATATCGCCCATGGTTTGTGGACGAGGGGAGTATATATATATATATATATATAATATAACATGTATTTGCTATATTTCACTAGCATTTCAACACATATATCACTTATTCTATGCATGTAAAAATTCATACTTCGCTTATATAGCTTACACTACGTACGTACATGAGGTATACAACACGTATGTAATTTATATTTCGCTTATATAA
The DNA here is from genome assembly GCA_030737875.1 of Allium sativum. Classification (NCBI taxonomy): domain Eukaryota; kingdom Viridiplantae; phylum Streptophyta; class Magnoliopsida; order Asparagales; family Amaryllidaceae; genus Allium; species Allium sativum. The sequence continues at coordinate 272,921,945 of CM060920.1, read as the reverse complement.
ATTATACACGACATTTTCCATTCAATTTCATATTAATTTAGATTTCTCACCTTGGTTTTCTGAGCGCTAAAAATCGATACGATGTGAGAAAAATCCGCAGCTTCTTCTATTGGATAGAGAGCTTCCTTGCGGTCTCGATGTTTCTTGTTTCATCGAATTTCGTCAATACACCAAAAAGATATGATTTTTCAAAGTGTAAAGATCAAAGAAAAACCCACTTTCATGAAGCTTCAAAACTAGGTTTACAGTTTTCGCGAAATCAGTGGCACGTGGGGACGATCGGGGAGTTGGACATGGAAGAGGGAAGAGAGGGCTTTAAATCGGTGGTGGTTTGGTGGCGTTCGGTGGTCGGTGGCGTTCAGGGCGGCGGCGGGAAGTGCTCGACTTCCTGGCGTCGATACGGGCGGAGGAGGCGACTGTGGGGGCGGCGGTAGGGTCAGATTTGAAGAGGGGGCTGAGACGCGTCGAATGGTGGCGGCGGCGAAGGCTGTAGGTGGCGGTAGCGGCGGCGACGGAGGAGAGAAGGTGGTGAACGGGTTTCGCCGTTGATCGGGGGGGTTTTCTTTGTTTTTTTTTTTAAATTTATGAATGGAAAATTCTGATTGGCCGAGGACTATATTAAATTTTTAAATAGTGTTTTCTCAAACGAACACCTTTTTAAACCCAACGACTGTCGCCCCTAGCTAAATACCCCATTCCGGACACAATGGGATATGTTTCGTAGGCCAATTCGACTGTTACAGTCAGTTATTTTTCAAATTAAAGTATAAAACATTTAATTTTTTACTCTGAACGCATATTTCAATTTGCCAGGGCCACAAACTGATTCGAAAAATTCCAGAAAAATAAATCTAGCTATGTTTTGACGCTACGGTCCCAACAAAACTAGTTTCGTCGAATTCTGAGGTCGTTTGAAAAATGGCCATTTTCTGGTCGATCCAATTTAACAGAAATCGACCAAACACATTTTCTTTTGCCACGCTCACATACTAGCTTCAAAAATTATGAAATTCGATACCTAGCAATAATTTGACATCCCGGACCCAGCAAAAGTGGTTTCGTCGAATTCCGAGGTCGTATGCAAAATATGAATTTTCCAGGGCTATATATTCTATATACCAACTCTTCTGAAAATTCATTCGGCCATAACTTTTGATTCCCGTTATGAAACTTCGATTTTTCAGATTCGTTAGAAAGGTATTGACTAACAGATTTAAATATTTTTGGTTTCGCTAAAATCCGTTATATTTTCCACCCTGCATAGTCGGTCAAAGTTTGAATTCAAATTTTCAAACCGACTCACTATTTCTAATTCACTATTTTATTGAAATATTCTATTTCAATTGTTCAAATTCCTTTGAAATAACCAATTTAAAAATTTTAAATTGGCTCATATTTTCCGGGTTATTACAATCTCCCCTACTTAAAACTTTTCGTCCTCGAAAAGGAAACAACAGTAAAGTAGGAAATAAAATGTAAATGCAAAGTATTGTAAAGGTACCTTTCACTGGAGTTAGTCAGAGATATCCACTCTGCATTTGGGGTAAGCTTGCTTAATGCTTTCCTCAGTTTCCCAAGTACAGTCTCTAGGATCACTGCTCCACTGCACTTTAACTAAATGAACCTTTTTGCTTCTAAGTTCTCTAGTTTCTTTGCCAACAATCTTTAATGGCTCTCTCCTGAGTGCTAGTTCTGGGGTTATCTCCACATCCCGTTGCGCTGCTTCTTCTACAACGAGATCCGGATCATGCACATGTCTCCTAAGTTGAGATACGTGAAATACATTGTGCACTCCAGGCAACCAATCTGGTAATTGAACCCTATAAGCAAGAGTTCCAATTCGCTCAAGTATAGGAAAGGGACCAATAAATCTCGGAGCCAACTTCCCAATCTTGCCAAATCTGATTACTCCTCTCATCGGAGAAACCTTCAAATAAACATGATTACCAACAGCAAATGTCAAATCTCTCCTTCTAGAGTCTGCATAGCTTTTCTATCGGCTTTGGGCGGTTTTCAATCGCTTCTTGATGAAGTCCACTTTATCTGATGCTTCTCTAATCATATCGGGTCCTAATACAAGTCTGTTGCCAGGTTCTACCCAACATGCTGGAGATCTGCAGGGTCTGCCATATAATGCTTCAAACGGCGACATTCTCAAACTTGCTTGATAGCTATTATTATAAGAGTATTCTGCCAAATGCAAATGATCTTCCCATGACCCACAAAAATCGATTATACAAGCCCGCAATAAATCTTCTAGAATTCTATTCACCCGCTCAGTTTGGCCATCTGTTTGAGTGTGATAAGCGGTGCTCATATTCAGTTTTGTTCCCAATTCTGTCTGGAAAGCCTCCCAGAACTTGCTAGTAAATAGGGGATCTCTATCACTGACTATGCTGATGGGAATTCCATGCAGCTTAACAATTTCTCTGAAATATATCTGGGCTAGACTTTGGGCAGTTCTATTGGACCTGACAGGTATAAAATGGGCAGTCTTCGTGAAGCGATCTACGATTACCCAAATGATGTCATTGCCTTTCTTGGTTCGCGGCAAACCATCTATGAAATCCATGGAAATCTGTTCCCATTTCCAGCCTGGGACTTCCAACGGTTGCAACAGTCCAGCTAGCTTTTGTTGGTCACTCTTGACCAATTGACAAGTAGGACATCTACTGACATACAAAGAAATATCCCTTTTCATTGCCTTCCACTAGAAAGTGCGTTTGATATCGTTGTACATTTTACTCACCCCGGGATGGATGCAAAATTTGGATTTATGGCATTCGTCCAGCACTTCTCTTTTGAGCTCAGGAAGGTTGGGAACACAAATTCTCCCATTCAACCTCAGAACTCCTTCTTTATTTACTTGGAAGCTTGAGGGTTCTCCTTTCTGGATTCTTTCTTCGATCTTTTTAATGAAATAATCATTCTTCTGGAGAGCACATGTCTTATCGATCAAGCTAGGTGTAATTATAAGATGGGCAACTATTGCGGTTTTTCTACTAAGTGCATCCGCTACAACGTTAGCCTTCCCCGGCGTATACAGGATATCAAGATCATACGCTGCAAGAAATTCTAGCCAACGCTGCTGTCTCAGATTTAGATCTTTCTGGGTATATAAATACTTCAACGATTGATGATCGGTGTACAGTATAAATTTCTCGCCCAATAAATAATGCCTCCAGATTTGCAAGGCAAAAACGATGGCTAGCAACTCAAGATCATGAGTCACATAATTCTTCTCATGCGGTTTCAGTTGGCGGCTTGCATAAGCGACTACTTGGCCTCTCTGCATTAACACTGCACCAAGACCTCTAATAGAAGCATCTGTCCAAACCGTTAAATCCTGATTGCCATCAATAATAGTTAACACTGGAGCGGTTGTCAGCTTCGATTTCAATTCCTGGAAAGCTTCTTCACAGTCGGAAGTCCACTTAAACTTCTCATGTTTCTTTGTGAGCTTCGTTAACGGACCGGATATCTTCGAAAAATCCTTAATGAACTTTCGATAATAACTAGCCAACCCCATAAAACTTCTAACTTCTGTGGGAGTAGTGGGTTGTTTCCAGTCTTGAATCGCTGTTATTTTGCTTGGGTCAACAGAAATTCCTTTCTCTGACACGACATGGCCAAGAAATTTGACTTCTTCTTGCCAGAAGACACATTTAGAGAATTTGGCTTTGAAGACGTTCTTCCTTAGAATCTCCAATACTTGTTCTAAGTGTTTTTCATGCTCGGGTTTTGATTTGGAGTAGATTAAAATATCATCGATGAATACGAGGACAAATTTATTCAGAACTCCCCTGAACACTCTATTCATTAGATCGACAAAGTATGCTGGAGCGTTGCATAGGCCAAACGGCATTACTAACCATTCATAAAATATGTCTGGACCTCTGAAAGCTGTCAAAGGAACACACTCTTCCGCTATTCTCAATTGATGAAAACCTGTAGCTAGGTCCATTCGGGAAAATACTTTCGCCCCATTCAATTGGTCTAGCAAATCATCAATGCGGGGTAATGGATATATTTATTTTTGAGCGTCTGTTTGTTGAGGTCTCGGTAATCAACGCATAATCGAAGAGTACCGTCTGACTTTGGGACAAACACAACAGCTGACCCCAATTAGAAAAACTCGGTCTGATTAGACCTTTCCACAACAGTTGACGAGTTTGATCGCCTAATTCTTCTTTTTCTTTCGGAGTCATTCTGCGAATTGGATGCACCACTGGTCTGGCATTAGGAATTAGATCGATTCGGAATTCTATTTCTCTTTGCGGAGGTAAGTTTTCAACTTCTTCAAACACATCCGCATAGTTGCTAACAATCGGAATCTTTTCCATGGAAGTGGGGATAAGTTCTAATGCTGACCAAAATTCTTCTCTATTCGGATTCGAACCATGACAGGGTATATATATATGTCCAAGCTCCGTTCGGATTTTAACAATCCTTTCCGCATACTTTACCTCGGCTTCGTATTTCGTTAACCAATCCAGCCCGAGAATAATATCGAATTCGGGAAAATCCATAACGATTAAATCAAAAGGAAACTTGTAGAAAGAATAAGAGATCGGCACTCTACAGTATGAACCGAGAGTAATAGGACCCCCTATCGGGTTATGAACTTCAACCGATTCTTTAAGCTTTCGCTGTTTTAACTTTAATTTGTGCACTGTGTTTCTAGCAATAAAACTACGTGATGCACCTGTGTCAAACAATACAGAAACAGGAATATTTTTAATTGTAAGGGTACCTCCCAAAACATCAGGTTTACCTGCTCCATCGGAAGTAGCTGGCAGGCTAGACCCATCATAGACATGAGCTACTGTAGCTTTCTTCAGCAAAGGACAGTCTTTGACTAGATGATCGGTCTTGCGACAGTTGAAGCACGAGCGAGGGTTCTGAGAGCCTTGGCTCGAGCCTTGAGAATTCGTCTTCTGTCTCTTCGGAGTTGTGCAGATGTTTGAGTAGTGCCCCGGCTTACCACAGTTAAAGCAATTTCCTCTTGGCGGCTTGCCAGTCTGAGGTTTTGAAGATGCTGCTTGGCTTGACTCGCCTTGATTTACAGCAGGCTTACGCTTGTTTCCGGCTTGGCTTCTAGCGCGATCCTGATCCAGATGCCTTTGATCAAGGTCTTCATAGTTGCATGTCATTTCCACCAGCTCGTTGAATTCCAGCTTGACATGGGCCATGGCTCTATCATGATATTGTCGTCTTAGTCCAAGGATAAACCTCTTATTTTTGGATTTCGCAGTGGCGACGAGCTCTGGAGCATAGGGTGACAACATTGTAAATTTGTTCAGATAATCTTGCACGGAAAGATCCCCTTGCTGGAGATTGGCGAAGTCATCATGCATTCTTTCTAGAGCTTGTTCTGGGACATATTTCTCCTTGAATAGTTCTTTGAATCCATCCCACGTTCTTCCAGCTTCTCTATTCCCGGCGGTAAGAGATTCCCACCATAATTCAGCTTGTTCCTGCATAAGCCAGGCGCCCATAATAGCTTTGTCTTCGTCTCCAAGCCTTAGGCCTTCAAGAATTTTCTCGCATGTTTTGAGCCATGCAAGGGCCTCTATTACGGTGCCAGTTCCCGAGAAGGTCTTGCCTCCTAAGTTCTTATATCTCTTAGCTACACGGTCAAGCTCGAAGTATTGAGCTGCCGGAGGTTGTATCAAAGGTCCTTCTTGAGCTGGGACTTCTCCCCTTCCTCGGCCTCGGCCGGCACGGCCTCCTCTAGCGGCGGCTGCTCTGGTAGCTATTTGTCAAATTCTGTATAAGCAACGAAAAAGTCAGCTAACAGAAATGATAGTCTATTGCATAGTTAAGCAGAAAATTTACGGAAAGATAACGATGGACTGATCAATTGTTTTTGCTATTCTGCTCGGCTCATTCTAGGACTTTACTAGTCCTATCTCTAATGAGTGACTCGCCTTAGAATACTACTGATTCTATTTTGACGAAGTGTTTAATGTGTTAGACTCCAGAACTAAGGTTAACCAAAGCTCTGATACCAGCTGTGACGATCCCAAAACTTCGTGACACGGTGTTAAGGATAATCATTGGAATATAACACATTAATCATCATTAGCAGATCACAGATAATAGCATAAATAGAAAATAGAATAATTTACACACATATTATAGCGGAATCATATAGATATCATCACATCAGAGAAGCACAGTACAGGATACAACTTAGTGCATAATGATACATAATCAGTCACCATCGCCCGAGGCGGAATCATACATAAAGAGTACACAAAAGGAATATCAGTCTACATCGCCAGTGGCGGAATCATAATATAGATACAATAATGGCGGAGAAAATCCAAGTCAGCACAGTGTAGTCAAGCCTCGCCATGAGCCAAAAGGTGCGTCAGAAACCTGTAACTAGGCTGCCCGTGTGAAAATGAGGGCACCCGAGTTTGCAAGGTGAAACAAACTACGAGTCAGTCATGGGACTGGTATGAGAGATCTACTCAACTTATTAACAACAATAATAAGGCAAATCAAAGGACCATGCCACTTTCGCGGAACGGGTTTACTCCAATGAGTGCTAGTGCATGAAATAAAATAAATGATTAAATCAACCTAATGCTTTTTATAAAATGAAGCCATTATAAGACCCAGGTCCCATCACACAATGCGACGCAAGCCGGAGGATAGAGTTTTCCCTTATAATGGCCAAAAATGCTTCATACGTATAAAACAAAAGTGTTTGATATTATTACTAGTGCATATATGTTTCAAAAGCAAATTCAATCATAAATATCAATCCTAGACGGCATGGGTACCATATATCATGTCGCCATACTAGTAATACAATCGCATCCGCATATTTCGTATTGGAAATTGGATTCCTTCATGAGTCGAGGCAAGGGGCAAGCTCCTCTCCGATTCGAGACACTCTAGCAAATGCCTCGGGACCGCACACAGCAATCCCCTTGATCCTCCAAGGTCGGTCCTCTCTTACTTTTGAGGATTGGCAATTCCTGAACACACGTTTCCCGGTCCTTACAAACCTATAATCGAGGCGCCTCGTATTCCAACAACCACACAGGTGAAAAGTAGATATAAATGTCAGGGCTGGGAGGTCACTGACACCACCATAGCTAGAAAGAAACGCCGTGCACTCCTTGGGTCCTTCTCCCGTTTTTGACTCATACCGAGGTGTGAGGCTCGCGAATTCACGTTACACACAAAGCTACGTCACACAGACCATGCTTTGATCATCAACCACAAGACTTTGCTTTGCAACAGAAGCCTTGATCTTATGCCACTTAGGCGTGCCACACAGGCAATCCACTCCATGCGACTGATTTCTATCAATACATAACCTTTGAGCTCGTACGTCTCAATTCTCATAAGATGTTACAATCCAAGTCCATGCTTATACAAATAATCTAATCCAATAATCCCAAATTTAACATGATAATAGAATCAAGTCACTGGCATAGATTAATATTATAAAACATAATAAACATCATACTTAATAATTCTCAATTCAACATGATAATAGAATCAAATCACAAACGTATATTAATAACATAACGAGTATCGTACTATTATCATTTCATCGCAACACATGATATTCATATTAATTCGCATTCTAAAAATGTAGCTAAACTTACAATCGTAGACGGTCTTGTTTTCTGGGTTCTGAAATTCTGAATTTGCAAAGCTTTCCTTTAGGAAGACGTTGCTTTGATTCTAATTTGTTGTTGGTTTTTGATCTTTTAGTTTGTATTCGCTATGTTGTTCGTCTCTTTCAAGTGGAGGCTCCCTCTAGTTCTCAGCAGACAGCATGGTGACTCCAATTCTTATTCTTTTTTTTTGTGAATTTTTAGTTTGAGACCTAGGGTCTTTTTATAGAGTTGCAAGTTAATTTGAGCCGTCGATGAAGCTAGGGTTAACCAGAGCCGTCCGTTGTAAAGAGAAGCCAATTATGTTCACCATTTCTTTCTTAATGTACAATTACTATTATTTTTCAATCCATATAAATACATACGCATTAGATACATCTCCCCTTTACACATTTATTATTATTTTTGTATGCACATTAGATACATCTCCCCTTTACACATTTATTATTATTCTTGTATGCACATTAGATACATCTCCCCTTTACACATTTATTATTATTCTTGTATTAGCAACTTTAGTGTTAACAGAAATACGGGGTGTTACACAGGTCAACCTCCAGGTCGACCCCTTGGTCGACCTGGGTTCTGGGCGGGAACTTTCCAGCCCAGCCCAGGTGTAAGGTTTGAATTTTGAAACCTTGAATTTGAATTCGGGCTGGTTTTTATTTCAAATTCCTAAAACTTCTAAGTGCCATAACTTCTCCATACAGAGTCCGATTTACGCAAACTCGGACTCTATCTCAAGAAGAATTCTGAGACGAACGCAATGGCGTAACCCGTTTCCCTTAATTCTTCTCTTAAAATTAAATATACTATGTTTTATTACTTTAATGTTTACAGAAAAATACGGGGTGTTAAAAAGCAGGTCTCTGCTTATGAAGTTACATGTTTTTCACAAATTTTTAGTGCTGTTGTATAAAAAAATCTAAAGGTTGCAAATATTCAAGTGAGTAATCTGGAAAAAAACCTTAAAAATCAGCAAATATAGTGAATAATTGTTGATATATCAAAAATAATTCACTGTAATTGCTGATATGTCAGAAACAATGTTAAAAATTAAATTAATCTGAATGGTTGCTGATATATCAGCAATTATTTTATATAATTGCTGAGTTGATGAATACTTATTGATATGTCAACAATGATAGTGTATAATTAATGATATATCAGCAAGTGTTTAAAACTTGATGAGAAACCGAACTAATTGAAGGAGAAATGAAAATTGCTACAAAATTTGCAATTATTACAATATATTGCTAATAATTCGGCACTGTTTTTGCAGTTGATGCAAATACTTGCAAAAGTTGTTGAAATATCAACAACAATTGCAAATAATTGCATTATTTGCTGCAATACATTGGAGTTTTCTATGTTTTGTTTTTGACTCTTTTTTGCAGTTTTAATGCACGAAAATGATGATTATTATCGGTTGAATTTAATTTTGAATTTTCGTGACTTTTTTTTGATGATTTTTAAAAAACAGGGATCAATGTATAAAATTTTAAGATAGGGAGTTTTTGTATATTTTTAAACCTATTTTGGACCTGAGACAAACTTATCCATATTAAAATATCACACTAAATTTTGGTTTTTTGGGCTAAAATTGAAGTTCGTGTCTGGTCTATGACAATAAATAAAAAAATATAGTTATTGTAATCTCCTCCTACTATTTCAATAGTCAACCCCTCTTCTATAATTTCTTAAATTTACCATAAAAAAATTGCTAAATCGAACAACCCATACAATTTGAGCCATATCCTAAGTCACTTGAACAATAGACTTTTAATATATATATTAATAACTTTTTTTCTATTTCTATGCAAGTTAATAAGCTTATTTTATTTTGATTAACCATGATGCTTTTTTTTCTTATTTGTAAACCGAAGAATTAAAATGAATTTTGTCTATCATTTAACATTTTGTGTGTTATATAACCATGCCTTATATTCAAACATGTTCTATAATATTTAGGATTTTCGTGTTCGCCATTTTTTAACATGCATGTTACTTGTAAATTATGCATTTCATGCTCCTACTTTTGTGTAATTATTTAATGTTTTAGATATTTTTTATGCTTTATCTTTAACGATAATTCATATTAATGAATTATAAGTTATAAGCTATAATCTATTTTTATTGTGTTATTTTTTAATTTAAGCGTATTATGATTATAAATATTCTTTCATAGAGTAAAAATAATGAGTGATTCTGCAAAATAAGTTTAAGATATTATTGTTATTGTAGCATTCGTAAAATCTATTGTGTAAGTATATAAATTTTTAACATGTGATATACCCAAGGTTGTTTTGGTATGAGATTTTAAGACCCGAGATGGAACACCGAGACAAACTCCAGTGTTGGACTCATCTCATCCAAGATCTTCTCTAATAGGAGGTTGATTTTTCAAAATCCTTAAGAAAAAATATAACCTAATCCATAATTTAAAACCTTGATTAATATATGTACCATATTAAATAATAAGTTACATGAGATGAATATTTGGTTATAAATTGGTTGTAGAACTTGGAACACCACATACACCAGGTCAGTATACGTGCTATATTTGATCAAGGTTGATTAGTGTACAATAACCATGAAATTTTGAAATTTGTAATTGAAGATTACTTCATTTTGAATATAACTAATAAAAAAGGGCACGTATTAAATAAATACATGGGTAAAATAAAGGATATGATATGGTTTAGGCAGTTTAGTAAAACTGTTTTTTGTATAATAGACAGATTCGGGTTAAGATATGCATTGGACGATAATTCTGTTATAACACTAACATCATAGTATATATATATATATAATAAATGGACTTCACTTACTTGGATATATGTCTACACTCCGCCATTTCCTTTTACCTATAATATCCAAGTTAATGGTGATCAATAAGATAGCGGATCCAAACATGGGAACTTATAAATATTGTTTATATTATGTTATGAAAAAGTTGAAATATAATTATGAAGTGTAGTGTGGTTTGGATTTTGTATTAGTAGATATGCAATTATGTGTCTGATATCAGTATATAAATAAAAGTTTGCTTATTTTAAATGATACTTGTATTTTATTCCTTCCATCCTGACTATTGAAAGTGATGGATAGTTTTTTTTCTATTTGGGTAATAATCTTTCTTTGAATATCAACATGTATCACATAACGACTCATTATTTTCAAAATTTATGTACATATTTGTTTCAAGGGAAAATTTTAAAAAAAATATTAGATCTAAGGAAAAGAAAATTTTGCTATGTAAATCAAGGATAACTTTCATGTTTTAATTGAAAAAAGTCCAAATATTTTAAACTAAGGACATGTGTTAGCATTTCACAAGTAATAAAAATTAATACAAAAATATTTTCCTATGATTATAAGATTAAAAATTAATTATGAAATGTTTTTTTTTGTATATATGGAAGAAAAAGCAATATAAGAAAGTTCAGATTGGAAAGCTAAATGCATGTAGCTTTGTTATTTATAGTATAGCTTTTTAATGGTGTAAATGGGATTAGCTTTAAAATGACTTAATTCTGTATTTGGATAATATAAAATAAAGCAATATTTTTAAATTATAACGCTGTATTCATTTAGCTTTCCAAGCTGATTATTTTTATATGTTTATAATACCATAAATTGACTAAAATAATTTTAAAATCATATTTTTTCTTTCAATTTTGAGTGTTGTTTTTTATTTTATAAATTAATTCATTAATGATGAGAGTTAATGTGAACTTCATGTTGCATAATAGAATTTGTCCTTTCTCCTTAATTTAATTATTAAACTTAGTTATCCTTTCATCTAATTTATTTTGAAACGTGTTCTTAAAACTAAATATCCCAAAATTGATTGTATGATTACGGGGTTGAAAATAGCGGGCTATTAAAATATGTGTGTTTGTATATGTATAAGTGTGTGTATAGACACACATATTCATAAAACATACTTACATATATATGTAGCTAGCTCTAGTGCTGTAAGCCTATTAGGTGGAGTGGACGGAACACTATAAACACTGTAGGTGGTGGACGGTCCGCCTTAAAAACCGAATTAGCTGATTGTAACCACATTCACCTGTACTATACTGTATTTTTATTATTGGTTATAATAGAAAAGTGTTACGGATCACTATAAAAACCGGGTGGCCTTGCCAAAAAAAAAATGAATGATTTGTACCAAAATTAGCGCAAAAGCCCCTATAGATTAGAGAATAAAACAACTAAACAAATTGAAACGAAAATGGGCAACGACAATACAAAATGATTTATTACTCTGCTAAACCCTATCCTACATCTACTTAATATTTTTTAATTATTTCTGCAAAGTATAAATGTATGATTTTATGAAGCTTTAGTCCTGAATAAGCGATGTTCAAAATTTTAGAATGCAAAAGATCCTAAAATATTATATCTTATCCTTTATTTATAATGAAGAATAGCTAATTTATCTTCATCATGTTCTATAAGTATTCTCCATGCCTTAAAGAAGCTTGCCTGAAGGGAACATGGTCAGATTAGCAGGTTGCCGCTCAACTTGGTATTGAGTTAACCACATTGGATTGGTATTGGTCTAAAATGAAAGTGAAGTGATAATTTTATTTTTATAAATTTATGATGATCCATATTTTTTGGTTTTCATCTTTGGATTTTGATTAAGTTGGGGTTAGCTTGATTTTTGAATTGTTACTTCAGTTTTACGATGACCCAAGAACCCTTATATTTCTCTCTTTGGACTTGCTAATCTTGCATGTGTTGGTTGAAGTGTCTTCACCCTTAACTAGGCCTCATAGATCACATTGCTTACCTTTATTTCTTAATCTTTTATGGGTTTGGACTATGCTTTGTTTTTGACAAGCCCACTGGATCAATATCGACCCAGACCTTTCAGGTGGTACTGATCCAATACATGGACTTGGAATTAGTACTCTAAAATGTGTCTATCTGTTTCCCCTAATAAGTAGACGGTTGTTCAAATTTTAGGCAAATTAATGGATAAATATCTGAGGCTCATTTAGAACTTGAAATCAATCATTATCTTTTTTGAATTTTGATTCATTATCTAACTTTACAAGCATTTTGAACTATCCAAGTATGGCTTGGTTTTACAAAGTCAGGTATTTCTCCTTCCCTCGAGGTATACCTTACATTAACAAGATATACTTTGGATCAAGACAAATTATCGACTTCAAACATTATTCTAATCAAATATTTCTTCAAAGTAGTGTGCCTTCTCTAGAACATCATGCTATTTTCAATAATTCAAGATTCATATTTGTATACTGATATTAAAGCTAAAGCACGTTATTCGAGTTCACTATTTGGATCCTAAAATCCTTCGGTAATCTTTTCTTTGAATTGATCAGGTATGATTCCTTCATTTGGAATTTCATCTAATTGTGCATTGCACTTCTTTTTTTTATCACCATGTTTACTGTTTCATTTTTTTCCTTATTATTGTTTTTTTTAACTTCATATCGATCTGTAACACCCCGGAATTTGGAGTTAGCTAAATTAGTTATTTAATTTGTGACAACTCGAAACCCCGTACCGATGGTGGCAAGGGTAATGTTTGGAATATAACACATAATTACATAACAGAATTAAATAAATACACCAGGTAATGTATAACTAATACACCGGATAAACACAATCATCAGAGTTACACAGTATACAGGATCGTACTTAGTACAAATACAGTTCAGCTATACATAAATGTCTACAGTGGAAAACAAACGTAAAATGTACAATAGGAGCGGAACAGCATAAAAAGAGATAAATGATAGAATCCATCTTCATCTCCAGCTATCCAGAAAGAGCCAGCTAAAACCTGAATACAAGGTTGCCCGTGTAGAAAGAGGGGCACCCGAGTTTTCAAGTGAAACAAACTACGAGTCAGTCATGGGACTGGTATGAGAAATCTACTTAACACATACAATTGGCTAATCACAGGACCACGCCACTTTTGTGGAACAGGTTTACTCCATTGGATTGCCAGTGCTTTAAAACAAATAATTCATTTAAACATCGCAATGCTTTTTTTAAAAATGAAGCCATTATAAGACTCAGTTCCCATCACATAAGGCACCGCAAACCGGAGGATAGAGTTTTACCTTATAATGGCCAAAATAAGCTTGATACGAATAAAACAAAAGCATTTGATATTATTACTAGTGTTTATGGGTTTCGGAAACAATTTCAATCATAACTATCAATCATAGACGGCATGGGTACCATATATCATGTCCCCATATATATATATATATATATATATATATATATATATATACACACACACAATCAAAACCGCACAGTCACGTATTTGAAAATTGGATTTCCGTCAAGAACCAAGGCAAAAGATAGTCCTTACCGACTTCAAGACTCTCTAGCCCGAGCCTTAGGACCCAGACTCAGGTAGGCCCTTGGAACGACAGGGCCAGTCCATTGATGTGGATTAAAATTCCTGAACACTGCGTTTCTCCGCCCTTTGGGGTGTAAATGAGCCAACGAATGACTCCATCGGTCCTGGATCGACCGATATAACCGAGGCGCCTCGCAACAGCAACAACCACATAGGTGAAGATAATATAAATGTCGGGTAGTTCAAGCACCGACACCACCTCTAACTAGAAAGAAACGCATGTCCTACCTGAGGTCCTCTCCAGTTTCTAGTTCATACCGGGGTGTAAGGTTCGATAATTCACATTATACACAAAGCTACGCCATACAGGCGGTGCTTTGATCATCAACCACAAGACTTTGCTTTTCAACAGAAGCCTTGATCACTTCATCTTAGCATGACACACAGGCGATTCACACCATGCAACTGATGGCTATCAATCACACAGAACGAATTCCAATGTCAGACACACAGTCCATTTGCAAGTCCGTTCTGGGTCTGAACGAAACTGGAGGCACTATATACCTCGCATACCCATTGATCTACACGTACGTCTGGACGGTCACCACTCATTATCCATATTTCGGGATGCCTCCCAATCAGGACATCAGTTACAATCCAAACGAGGTGAAGGTTTCCGGTCTTCAACCACCGTCTTCATCTTTGATTTCATATCGTCGATTCAATTATTCAGAATAGGTTAAACCCGGTCTTTCTGAGCAACCCGCCTATATAATAAATAAGTGCTACACAAACACACATACGCCTTATTCAAATTCATTAGTCACTAACCGTAAATTAGTAAGAGAACGATTTCCCAAATATTAACCCCGAAGGCCGAAACCAACATCAGATCAAAACCCAGGGAACCATTCGACTCAGTTAATCTTCAGTTAATTCCTAAATTTCACATTCCATATCATTTATAATATTTTATAACGATTTATCACTATTTTTATTTATTTAAAAATAGCCAATTTATTCAAACGACGCTTCAAGCCATAACGCGGCCATGGCGCTGTTTTTCTTCAGATTTGATTTACATATATCTGAAAATCTAACAGTTGGATCTTCACAAAATTTATATTACTAGAAAGACATTTTCAAAACAAATCCAAGGGTTCCAGTTTTGGGAAAATCCAACGGTCGGATCTCCCGGTACAATCGTTTGAAGTTTCGATTTCAAATTACGAACTGCAGCGTCGTTATTCGATTTAATTTAATTATATATATATAATCGATTCTTGCACTATTTTTCTTCAGATTTGAATTAAACATTCTAGACTATCCAACCGTTGGATCTTTACAAAGTTGGTGTCATTGGAAAGGTATTTCCAAAGTGAACCCAAAGGTTTCGATTTCGGGAAAATCCGATGGTCGGATCTCCCGCACTAATCGTTTGAAATCACGGTTTCAAAATACGAACTGCAGCTTCGTTATTCAATTTATTTAAATTATATTTATTTATATATATATATAAATGTAATCGATTCTTCGATTTCAAGACCATATTCTTTTCATACCATTGATAAAAATGATATTTTTATCCAACTGACTTTTATTTCAACACTTCACTATTTTTAACAATTCATGTATATGATAAAAATGTGATTTTCATTGTAAAACTATTTATTTCAAAACACGACAATTTTATATAGTTCATATAGATGATAAAAATATGATTTTTATTATAAAACAATTTATTTCAAAACACAAATACCATTCAACACATGAATTTCTATTCAACGAATGAATTTCTACTCAACACATGAAGGTTTTCTATAGTTTGTATATATATAGTAAAAATGTTATTTTTATTGCAAAACAATTTATTTCAAAACACGACTATTTTATATAGTTCATATAGATGATAAAAATATGATTTTTATGATAAAACAATTTATTTCAAACACGAATACCATTCAACACATGAATTTCTATTCAACGAATGAATTTCTATTCAACACACGAATATAGTTTCAACACATGAAAATAATTCTAACACATGAATATTATTCAAAATTTCGGCAGCATAACAGTAGGGTAGTTAAAACCGGGATCGTTCATAGTACGGCTCCTCGCTCTACCTTAAAGCCTCGCAGCTTTTGACAATGGGGATTTCATGCATCTATTTCGCACGCAGACGGCATGTATATTTTTTTCATTTCCACAAACTAATCCTATGTGGTTTCAACCAAATAATTCTCAACTACAAATGGGTATTTTTCAACCAGAATCGATCAATTTCAACCAAAAACAATTCAAATCAACCATACATGAGGTGTACATGAGGTGTACAACGCTTATACATGAGGTGTACAACGCTTATATAACTCATACATCGACTATATAGTTTATACATCGTCGTTTTCCATATCGTTTATAATTTAGAAATCTCACATTGGGTTCCACTCCACCAAAAATATCAGAAGGCTCAGAAAAATATGCGGTCTTGTCTAGAATGTAGAAGACGTCCACACGAGTCCACTGTCTCTTGTTTCACTGAATTTCGTCAAGAAACGAAAAAGATATGATTTTTACAGTGAAATCAAAAACCGTAGCGCTTTAAACTGATATAATATAGTTTAAAATAGTTTCAGCCGTTACATTTCAAAGTTGTTCAAAACTAGGTCTTTGATTTTCGCGCAAACCGTGCAACGATAGAAGGATCGGCTTGTACCACTTGGGAGATCTTGGAGAGGGCTTCAGGCACGTCGGGGTGTTGGCCAGATCGACGGTCGGAATCGGGTGGGGCGGCGGCGGAAAGGTCTGAACTTTGAGGGGTCAGTTCGCACGAAACACGAGATGAGGAGGAGCGAGACTGGTCTTGATTTGAAGAGAGAGGAGAGGGCTTTCGTTTTTGGGTGGTGGCACGGTCTATCGTGGAGCGAGGCGGCGGGAAAATGGCAGGGAAGTTTTGAGGAGGTTTCCTCCGTATATCTCGATTGCGAGGGAGAGAGAAAAGAGAGAGAGAGAGAGAGATGAGGTGGCCCAATGAATTTTTTTTATATTTATAAATTTTAAAATCCGAAAATACCCCTTGCCACACACAAACACCAATCCAAACCCAACGACTGTCGTCTCTAGCGTTTTACCCCCATTTCGAACACAATGGGATATGTTTCGTAGGCCCATTCGACCGTTTCAGTCAGTTTTCCTTCAAATTAAAATATAAAACATTCAATATTCGATTTGAACGGACATTTCAATTTGTCGGGGCCATATATTGATTCTAAAAATTCTCAAAAAATAAATCTAGCTATGTTTTGACGATACGGTCCCAACAAAACTAGTTTTGTCGAATTCTGAGACCGTTTGAAAAATGGCCCATTTCTGGTCGATCCAATTTAACTATAATTGACCAAAACACGTTTTCCTTTGCCACGCTCACATATTAACTTCAAAAATTATGAAATTTGAAACCTAGCAATAATTTGACATCCCGGATCCAACAAAAATGGTTTCGTTGAATTCTGAGGTCGTTTGCAAAATGGCCAATTTCACGGGCTATTTAAACTCTATAGCGACCTTTCTGAAAATTCATTTGGCCATAACTTTCGCTTCCCGCTATGAAACTTCGATTTTTCAGATTCGTTAGAAAGATATTCACTAGAAGATTTAAATATTTTTGGTTTC
The DNA here is from genome assembly GCA_030737875.1 of Allium sativum. NCBI lineage: Eukaryota > Viridiplantae > Streptophyta > Magnoliopsida > Asparagales > Amaryllidaceae > Allium > Allium sativum. The sequence continues at coordinate 272,904,266 of CM060920.1, read as the reverse complement.
ACACAAATCCGTTTTGTTTTGCACCCAGTTCAACCAGTCAAAGTTTGAAATGAAAATTTGAAACTGCCGCGCCATTTCAGGCCTTGTTTATAATTGGAAATAATTATATTCATTTTCAATTGTCGATTCAAACTTACTTTTCATCATTATTATTTAAAATATTTTTTTTAAATATTTAAAATCCACTAAAATATCCAATTTAAAAAATTTAAATTGGTTCAGATTTTCCGGGTCGTTACAATCTCCCCCACTTAAAACTTTCATCCCCGAAAAGGAACAAAGTCGAAAGTGGTTTGATTAATCAACTCTAGTCCAATCTGGCTTCCATTCTCCAACTTTTCAGTTTTTGAGAATTTTCAAATTCTTCAAAAATTTGGCTAACACCCGGAATTTTCGCTATAACCTCCTTTGTACGGGGAGGGGTTTAGAAATTTATTGGGCCGTATTTGGTACCCAATAAATCCTGTAAAGCATACACATATTTATAGTGACATACTCTGGTGTTTACAGGGGAGCGTGTATAGATAATAACTCCGGAGAATAAATTCTCGTCACCCTGTCAAAGCCTGTGGGGGTGTGTATTTTTAATTGCTCCAGAGAATAAATTCTCGTCTCCTCGTCCCGTGTGGGAAATAAATAATCCATGTGCCGTATCTAATAACTAGAGAGACGTGATTATTGTCAACTCCAGACCCGTGTGGGTTTTTTTTATTAATCTGGCAATTTATCGTTACAATTTATATGGTCCATATCAGTCATCAGTTCAACCTATAATATATAGTCATCGCCATAAAAGCCTCTCGCTCGTATGGTAAATATTCCACCTTATCACACAAGCTCCAAATGCTTATGTGGTATATGATGAAGTATGCCTATCTTCAAGAAGTATGCCATGTTGTGTAGTTCAAAATCAATTGTTACTATCCTATGGCGATATTTATTATTACACACAGAACAACAAGCACTCCGCATCCAATGGCATTTATAGGAGTTGATATAATAATATTTCACATCCAACTCATGAAAGTTTACCTATTTGTCGGGCACGCAAATAAGATCTTTACTCAACAGCTAATCCCTTTACCTGTTCAAACATATATGATGCACATGTATATATTTCTATCTATTTTTAAATCGGTTCAGTGTGTGATTTAATTGAATAAATTCTACCATTCATTCTCTTATTGATTAAATTAACTATCGTTCTAATAATTTAATTGATCAAATCTACTATCACACAACACAAACAACAATCAAATTGTTTTAAACTTTTCAAAAATATACCAATCAATTCCTATACTCTTTTAAAATCATTCAGACTATAGAATTAATAGTTTACATTCATGAAAGAAAATAACAACGAAGCAGAGAACATATTAGAAATTTCAAAATATGGTAAATGTACCTTGCACCAGAGTCAATCAGAGATATCCACTCGGCACTTAGGATAGGCTTTCTGAATGCTCTCCTCAGTTTCCCAAGTACAATCTCGCGGATCTCCACTCCATTGCACTTTGACTAAGTGAACCTTCTTGTTCCTCAGCTCTTTGGTTTCTTTAGCAATGATTTTTAGAGGCTCTCTTCTCACAGCCAATTCTGGAGTAATTTCAATATCCTTTTGCGCTGCTTCTTCCACGATCAAGTCTGGATCATGAACGTGCTTTCGAAGTTGAGATATGTGAAATACATTATTCACTCCAGGCAGCCAATCAGGTAATTTAACTATATAAGCGAGGGTTCCAATCCGTTCAAGAATAGGAAACAAACCAATGAATTTGGGTGCCAATTTCCCTGTTTTACCGAGCCTGATAACTCCTCTCATCGTTGATACTTTCAAATATACATAGTCGCCAACAACAAATGGTATATCTCTTCTTCTCTTATCGGCATAGCTTTTCTGTCGGCTTTGAGCGGCGAGTAGTTATTTCTTAACGAAATCGACTTTGTCAGCAGCTTCTCGGATCATATCAGGTCCCAATACAAGCCTATTACCAGGTTCGACCCAACAAGCAAGAGATCGGCACGGTCTACCATACTATGCTTCGAATGGTGACATTGTCAGGCTCGCTTGGTAGCTGTTGTTATATGAGAACTCAGCTAAATGCAGATGGTCTTCCCATGATCCACCAAAGTCAAGAACACAAGCCCGCAATAGACCTTCTAGTATACGATTCACCCTCTCCGTTTGACCATCTGTCTGAGGATGATAGGCGGTGCTTAGATTCAACTTCGTTACCAGTTCAACTTGAAATGACTCCCAGAATTTGCTAGTAAATATTGGATCACTATCACTAACTATATTGATCGGCACTCCGTGTAGTCTAACAGTTTCCTTGAAATAAATCTGCGCCAGACTCTGAGCAGTTCTGTTCGATCTAACAGGTATGAAATGGGTGGTCTTCGTGAAGCGATCTACGATCACCCAAATACTGTCATTTGCTTTCCTTGTTCTGGGCAAACCATCTATGAAGTCCATGGAAATATGTTCCCACTTCCAACCTGGAACGTCCAGCGGTTGCAACAATCCGGCCTGTTTCTGTTGGTCGCTTTTGACTAGCTGGCAAGTAGGGCATCGGCTAACATATAATGAAATATCTCTCTTCATCGACCTCCACCAGAAAGTGCGTTTGATGTCATTATACATTTTGCTTACTCCTGGATGGATACTAAACTTTGACTTGTGGCACTCATCCAGGACTTCCTTTCGGAGCTCAGAAATGTTAGGAACACAAATTCGACCCTTTAGCCTTAGAATCCCATCATTATCAACTTGAAAACTCGAGGGCTCGCCTTTCTGAATTATCTCTCTGATCCTCTGAATGAAGTGATCATACTTCTGAAGAGAAGATATTTTATCTATTAATGAAGTCGTGATAATAAAACTGGCGATCATTACATTCTTTCGGCTTAACGCATCGGCCACGACATTGGCTTTCCCTGGAGTGTATAGAATCTCAAAATCATTTGCTGCAAGGAACTCTAGCCAACGTTGCTGCCTCAGATTCAAGTCTTTCTGGGTGAACAGATACTTTAACACTCGTAGTCTGTAAACAGTTCGAATTTCTCACCCAGAAGATAGTGTCTCCAGATTTTCAAAGAGAATACGATAGCCAACAACTCAAGATCATGAGTGACGTAGTTCTTTTCATGTGGCTTCAGCTGACGGCTAGCATAAGCAATCACTTGACCACTTTGCATTAATACTGCACCCAGGCCTTCTCTAGAGGCATCCGTCCAGACTTTCAAATCCTGATTGCCATCGATAATCGTTAACACTGGAGCTATTGTTAATCTTAACTTTAGCTCTTCAAAAGCCTCCTCGCATTCCCGAGTCCACTTGAATTTCGCGTGCTTCTTTGTAAGCTTTGTTAAGTGACTAGATATCTTTGAAAAATCTTTAACGAACTTCCGGTAATAACTAGCCAATCCGAGAAAACTTCGGACTTCTGCGGGAGTACTGGGCTGCTTCCAATTTTGAGTAGCAGTTATTTTACTTGGATCCATAGCAATTCCCTCTTTCGAAACAACGTGGCCAAGAAACTTTACTTCATCTTGCCAGAATATACATTTGGACAGTTTGGCTTTTAATTCATTCTTTCTCAGAATTTCTAGGACTTGATCCAAATGTTTTTCATGTTTGGCTTTTGATTTAGAGAAGATTAGAATATCGTCAATAAAAACCAGAACGAATTTATTCAAGACACCACGGAACACTCGATTCATCAAGTCGACGAAGTAAGCTGGAGCGTTACATAAGCCGAACGACATTACTAACCACTCATAGAATAAGTCTGGACCTCTGAATGCTGTCATAGGAACACTCTCTTCGGCAATTTGAAGCTAATGGAAGCCTGTAGCTAGGGCCATCCTTGAAAATACTTGTGCTCCATTCAGACGATCCAATAAATCATCGATTCGCAACAATGGATATTTATTCTTTATGGTCTGCTTGTTCAAATCACGATAATATACACATAGTCGTAGAGTACTGTCAGACTTTGGGACAAACACCACTGCTGCTCCCCAATCAGAGAAACTAGGCCTGATCAGACCCTTCTATACGAGCTGTCGTGTTTGATTGTCTAGTTCTTATTTCTCCTTTAGGGTCATCCTCCGAATAGGGTGCACTACTGGACTTGCGTTCAGAATTAAAGCGATCTTGAAATCAATTTCCCTCTGCGGAGGTAAGCTGACAACTTCTTCGAACACATCTGCATAATTCTTTACGACAGGAATATCTTTGATGAGGTCCGGAATATTCTCTGTGACTACAGGGATATTTTCTATTTGAGCAGGAGAAACATCCAAAGCTGCCCAAAAGTCTTTTCTATTTGAATTCTGACCTTCGCATGGTATGGTTATATAACTACCTGATTGGGCCTTGGCCTTAACAACTCTCTCGGCGCATCTAACCTCTGCCTCATATTTGGTTAACCAATCCAATCCCAATATAAGATCGAATTCAGTAAAATTCATGACGATAGAGATAGTATGGAACTTATAACAGGAAAAAGGGACAGGCACTGCACAAATCCAGCTAAGATCGAGAGAACTTCCAACCGGATTATGGACAGTAATGGGCTCTTTGAGCTTCTTCAAATTCAAATCTAGCTTCTTAACTGCATTCTTTGCAATAAAGCTTCGCGACGCGCCCGTATCAAACAGTACTTTAACCGGAATGTTTTTGACATTGAGCGTGCCTTCCAAAACATCAGCCCTTTCCTGAGCAGACGAAGATGCAGGCACTTCGGCCACTTCATTTACATGCACAGTTTCAGGTTTTCTGAATAGCAGGCAATTTTTCGCAATATGACCGGCCTAGTGGCACTTATGGCATCCTCTTATCTCTTGTAACTTCTTACCGGATTTAAATCCATCCTTTATTTGTTTCTTTAGAGATTGGCAACTTATTGAGAGATGTCCTTGCCTATTGCAGTTAGAGCATACAGCTGTCGTTACTGGTTCCTTCTCAGATTTAGCCCTTTTCCTCTTGGCACTGGTCTTCTTACCGACCTCCGACATCGTACTAGCGTCAGGAAGATCAGTTTCAGAATCAACTTTATTACTAGAACTGACCTCCTCTTCATAGCGTAACATACCTTTCTTGTCGAGATCCTCGTACCGGTAAGCCATGTATATCATTTCATAAAAAGGAAGCTTCACATTCCTCATTACACTATTCTGATATTTTCTTTGAAGCCCGTTGATAAATCGCAGATTCTTCCTCTTCGGATTTTGAATTAGATGAGGGGCAAAGTGAGAAAGTTCATTGAATTTCTTATGATATTCTGGAATGGTCATATCTTCATGTATCAGATAAGAGAATTCATCACATAAACGCTCAGTTGCTTCTGGAGGAGTAAATCTTTCTAGGAAAATCACTTTGAATCTATCCCAGGTGATATCACCTTCTGGATTATCCTTAATAATTGAATCCCACCAGAACAAGGCTTCGTCTTTGAGTGCCCAGGAGGCCAGTAATCTTTTCTGGTCATCCCTCAGCTTTAAACCGTCAAAGATTTTCTCAGCAGAACGAATCCAAGCTTGTGTTTTCATAATAGATTCTTCGCCCGAGAACGGTTTTCCACCCAGATTTCTATATCCGGGTCAGTATTACTTTTTCTTTTTCTAGCACTCATTTTTCTAGTACTTCTGCGAATAGCGGATCAAGTGTCAGGTCAACAGAAAAGATATTTCAAACATAGAGACATATACCTTAAATGTAAATGTGTCTATCAAGGTGTTATTTCATTCTGCTACTCATACTAGGATATTACTGATCCTATCTGTAATGAGTTATTCGTCCTAGAACACTATTGGTTCTATTTCTGATGAGTTCGTTCATATGTTATATCCCAGCACTAAGCTTAACCAAAGCTCCGATACCACGTTGTGACAACCCCAAACCCCGTACTGACGGTGGCAAGGGTAATCTTAGGAATATAACACATAATTGCAGATAAATATATGCACCAAATAATGTACAAATAATACACTGGATAAACACAATCATTAGAGTTACACAGTATACATGATCATACTTAGTACAAATACAGTTCAGCTATACATAAATGTCTACAGCGGAAAACAAACATAATATGTACAATAGGAGCTGAACATCATAAAAGGAGATAAATGATAGAATCCATCTTCAGCTCCAGCTATCCAGAAAGAGCCAGCTAAAACCTGAATACAAGGTTGCCCGTGTAGAAAGAGGGGCACCCGAGTTTGCAAGTGAAACAAACTACGAATCAGTCATGGGACTGGTATGAGAAATCTACATAACACATTACACAATTGGCTAATCACAGGACCACGCCACTTTTGTGGAACGAGTTTACTCCATTGGATTGACAGTGCTTTAAAATAAACAATTCTTTTAAACATCGCAATGCTTTTTATAAAAATGAAGCCATTATAAGACTCAGTTCCCATCACACAATGCAAAGCAAACCGGAGGATAGAGTTTTACCTTATAATGGCCAAAATATGATTGATACAAATAAAACAAAAGCATTTGATATTATTACTAGTGTTTATGGGTTTCGAAAACAATTTCAATCATAACTATCAATCATAGACGACATGGGTACCATATATCATGTCGCCATATATATATACAACCAAAACCGCACAATCACGTATCTTAAAATTGGATTTCCGTCATGAACCAAGGCAAAATGTAGTCCTTACCGACTTCGAGACTCTCTAGCCCGAGCCTCAGGACCCAGACTCAGGTGGCTCCTTGGAGCGACAGGGCCGGTCCACCGATGTGGATTAAAATTCCTGAACACTGCGTTTCCCTGCCCTTTGGGGAGTAAATGAGCCAACGAATGACTCCATCGGTCCCGGATCGACCGATATAACCGAGGCACCTCGCAACAGCAACAACCACATAGGTGAAGATAATATAAATGTCGGTCAGTTCAAACACCGACACCACCTCTAACTAGAAAGAAACACATGTCCTCCCTGAGGTCCTCTCCGGTTTCTGGTTCATACCGGGGTGTGAGGTTCGCGAATTCACGTTATACACAAAGCTACGCCACATAGGCGGTGCTTTGATCATCAACCACAAGACTTTGCTTTTCAACTGAAGCCTTGATCACTGCATCTTAGCATGCCACACAGGCAATTCACACCATGCAACTGATGGCTATCAATCACACAGAACGAATTCCAATGTCAGACACACAGTCCATTTGCAAGTCCGTTGTGGGTCTGAACGAAATCGAAGGCACTATATACCTCGCATACCCATCGATCTACACTTACGTTTGTACAGTCACCACTCATTATCCATATTTCGGGATGCCTCCCAATTAGGACATCAGTTACCATCCAAACGAGGTGAAGGTTTCCGGTCTTTAACCACCGTCTTCATCTTCGATTTCTTATTGTCGATTTAGTTATTCAGAATGGGTTAAACCCTGTCTTTCTGAGCAACTCGCGTATATAATAAACAAGTGCTACACAAAAACACATACACCTTATTCAAATTCATTAGTCACTAACCGTAAATTAGTAAGAGAACGATTTCCCAAATATTAACCCCGAAGGCCGAAACCAACATCAGATCAAAACCCAGGGAACCATTCGACTCAGCTAATCTTCAGTTAATTCCTAAATTTCACATTCCATATCGTTTATAATATTTTATAACGATTTATCGCTATTTTAATTTATTTAAAAATAGCCAATTTATTCAAACGACGCTTCAGGACATAACGCGGCCGTGGCGCTGTTTTTCTTAAGATTTGATTTACACATATCAGAAAATCTAACCGTTGGATCTTCACAAAATTGATATTGTTAGAAAGACCTTTTCAAAACGAATCCAACGGTTCTAGTTTTGGGAAAATCAGACGGTCGGATCTCCCAGTACAATCGTTTGAAATTTCGATTTCAAATTACGAACTGCAGCGTCGTTATTCGATTTAATTTAATTATATTTATATATATATATATAAATATAACCAATTCTAGCGCTGTTTTTCTTTAGATTTGAATTAAACATTCCAGACAATCCAACCATTGGATCTTTACAAAGTTGGTTTCGTTGGAAAGATATTTCCAAAGCGAACCCAACGGTTTCGGTTTCGGAAAAATCCGATGGTCGGATCTCCCGCACTAATCGTTTGAAATCACGGTTTCAAAATAAGAACTACAGCTTCGTTATTCGATTTATTTTAATTATATATATATATATAAATGTAATCGATTCTTTAATTTCAAAACCATATTCTTTTCATACCTTTGATAAAAATGTTATTTTTATCCAACTGAATTTTATTTCAACACTTCACTATTTTTAACAATTCATGTATATGATAAAAATGTGAATTTCATTGTAAAACTATTTATTTCAAAACACAACTATTTTATATAGTTCATATAGAAGATAAAAATATGATTTTTATTATAAAACAATTTATTTCAAAACATGAATACCATTCAACAAATGAATTTCTATTCAACGAATGAATTTCTATTCAACACATGAAGGTTTTCTATAGTTTGTATATATATAGTAAAAATGTGATTTTTATTGCAAAACAATTTATTTCAAAACACGACTATTTTATATAGTTCATATAGATGATAAAAATATGATTTTTATGATAAAACAATTTATTTCAAACACGAATACCATTCAACACATGAATTTCTATTCAATGAATGAATTTCTATTCAACACACGAATACAGTTTCAACACATGAAAATAATTCTAACTCATGAATATTATTTAAAATTTCGGCAGCATAACGGCAGGGTAGTTAAAACTGGGGTCATCCCTAGTACGGCTCCTCGCTCTACCTAAAAGCCTCGCAGCTTTTGACAAAGGGGATTTCATGCATCTAGTTCGCACGCAGGCGGCATGTATATTTTTTTCATTTCCACAAACTAATCCTATGTGGTTTCAACCAAATAATTCTCAACCACAAACGGGTATTTTTCAACCACAATCAATCAATTTCAACCACAAACAATCCATATCAACCATTCGCTATCAACCAATTTTCACACCAATCACAACCAATAAATATCGTCCATGGTTTGTGGATGAGGGGCGTATATATATATATAATATATATATAAGCATTTCACTTCTATTTCAACACATATAAATTTTTTATAATGCATATATAACTTATATATCGAACGTACAACTTATACAACGCTTATACATGAGGTGTACAACGCTTATATAACTCATACATCAACTATATAATTTATACATCATCGTTTTCCATATCGTTTATAATTTAGAAATCTCACATTGGGTTCCACTCCACCAAAAATATCAGAAGGCTCAGAAAAATATGCGGTCTCTTCTAGAATATAGAAGGCGTCCACACGAGTCCACTGTCTCCTGTTTCACTGAATTTCATCAAGAAACAAAAAAGATATGATTTTTACAGTGAAATCAAAAACTGTAGCGCTTTAAACTGCTATAATATAGTTTAAAATAGTTTCAGCCGTTACCTTTCAAATTTATTCAAAACTAGATCTTTGATTTTCGCGCAAACCGTGCAATGATAGAAGGATTGGCTTGTATCACTTGGAAGAGCTTGGAGAAGGCTTCAGGCGTGTGGGGTTGTTGGCCAGATCGACGGTCGGAATCGGGTGGGGCGGCGGCGGAAAGGTCTGAACTTTGAGGGGCCCGTTCGCACGAAACACGAGACGAGGAGGAGCGAGGCTGGTCTTGATTTGAAGAGGGAGGCGAGGGCTTTCGTTTTGGGTGGTGGCGCGGTCTATCGTGGAGTGAGGCGGCGGGAATATGGTAGGGAGGTTTTTAGGAGGTTTCCGCTGTATATCTCGATTGCGAGGGAGAGAGAAAAGAGAGAGAGAGATGAGGTGGCCCAATGAATTTTTTTTATATTTATAAATTTTAAAATCCGAAAATACCCCTTGCCACACACGAACACCAATCCAAACCCAACGACTGTCGTCCCTAGAGTTTTACCCCCATTCCGAACACAATGGGATATGTTTCGTAGGCCCATTCGACTGTTTCAGTCAGTTTTCCTTCAAATTAAAATATAAAACGTTCAATATTTGATTTGAACGGACATTTTAATTTTTCGGGGCCACATATTGATTTTAATAATTCCCGAAAAATAGATCTAGCTATGTTTTGACGATACGGTCCCAACAAAACTAGTTTCATCGAATTCTGAGACCGTTTGAAAAATCGTCCATTTCTGGTCGATCTAATTTAACTTTAATTGACCAAAACACGTTTTCCTTTGCCATGCTCACATATTAACCTCAAAAATTATGGAATTTGAAACATAGTAATAATTTGACATCCCGGATCCAACAATAGTGGTTTCGTTGAATTCTGAGGTCGTTTGCAAAATGGCATTTTCACGGGCTATATAAACTCTATAGCGACCTTTCTGAAAATTCATTTGGCCATAACTTTTGCTTCCCCTATGAAACTTCGATTTTTCAGATTCGTTAGAAAGATATTCGCTAACAGATTTAAATATTTTTGGTTTCACTCAAATCTATTTTGTTTTGCACCCGGTACAATCAGTCAAAGTTTGAAATGAAAATTTGAAACTGCTGCGCCATTTCAGGCCTTTTTTATAATTAGAAATAATTATATTCCTTTTCAATTGTCGATTCAAACTTACTTTTCATCATTATTATTTAAAATATTTATTTAAAATATTTAAAATCCACTAAAATATCCAATTTAAAAATTATAAATTGGTTCAGAGTTTCCGGGTCGTTACATAATTAGATTCCAGAAATGCAATTTGAGCAAATGGTGGAATTTGACTATGAAACTTGAATCGCTGTGTTCAAAACAGAATTCTGGTCAACTTTCATGTTTCAAACTTCGCGAATGGAGTCCTTATGAAAAAGACATGGACAAAGTACGAAAATGGACAGAAAATAATTAATCAACTAAGCAAATATTAATATGTTAATTAACTTATCATTAATACCCTGTCTTCACAATAGGCAGGCAAACCTAGGCGGTTGACATGAGGATCGACCGACCTACTGATAGCCACTTTTAGCGACGGTTGGGATTTTAACTATTATATATTTATATCGATGGACGTATTTTATTTAAATTAAATCTAATGGTTTAGGTCAATTAAGTGCCTATAAATAAAGGCCTAGACCGCATACTCTTTACTTATATTTCTGGAGGAAACAACCTAGCTTTGCCATTTCCATTTCTCCATTCTCTTCTAAATATACTAAACTAAATTAATTTTCAATCAAACAAATAGGAGTTAGAGAAGATGAATCTAGGTATATGAACAAAGGTTGGTTCACTGTTTTAGCTAAATTATATTACTTATCTCTTCTTTCTTTTTCCAATTATTTTCCAGATCTATAAATCTTAGTATGTATACCTATCCTCTTTTTATACATATTATATATCTAAAGGGATTTGGAAACATAAACCTAAATGTTGTGTTCAGATTTGAATTCTGGAATAACTTCTAGGTGAGTAGGAAATATATTCATTGTTTCTGATATCAAATTTATTTCATCTGTGTTAATTCGAATTTATATGCCTAAAATATGATATCTATTTGTAGGCTTTTCAGTTGTAATATTCATATTTTGCCTACAATTCTTCTTTGTATTTTATAGTTATTATTTACACCTTAAATATGAAAATTGGTTCCTAAATATTATAGAGGTTTGCGTAGTTGTTTATTCCAGATTTGTAGGATTGAGTGTAATTTGTAAGAATTGTGTAAACTACTAATTTAAATTGTAAATACATATGTGTTTTGTTATGTTTAGGGTTGTGCCTAATTTTTGTAAACTAGACCTATTGTTCTTTTTCAATAAAAAGGCATCATTTGAAATTTACAAAAAATCTTTTTTGGCAAAGTCGACAGGTTTCTAAGGTGACCGCAAATACCTTTTATTATAACTAATAATAAAATATAGAATAGTACAGGTGATTGCTAGTTGACAATCAGTATATTGTTTTTAAGGTAGTCCGTCCACTGCCGAATGCAACAAATAAAAGCAAAGATGTTCGACAAACTTGTCGAAACCACAAGGCAAGGGGAATTAATCCCCTTTGTCATTACTGATATCAACACTAGTATCAGGGCCAATGACATGATGAATGACAGAGAAATACATAGCGAGTTATGGATCATAAGATCTCAAAAGTGAGGTGTATAGATAAGACCTATTCCAGAATGAAAGCATAAATAGTAACTTATTGTGAAACCCATCTTCACCATCAGTTGCAAAAATAATATCTTCATCAACAACGTGATACTTAAGATGCCACGATTCTTCATTCACACCAACAAACATATGAAATTTATCAACAACCGAGTGATATCTCATCTCAGTTCTACAATGCACCCATGATTTCTCATCCTTATTCCAGAATATGAACTGATTAGGCTGCCGAGGCAATATAGGATCATCAATAAATTTAGGTTCTATAGGGACGCGAGGCTTCGGGAACCACACCAATTTCGGCTTCAGTAGAGATGGCCTATCAATGATAGGTGGACTTGCATTAGAGCATGCAAATGATAAGTGGCCAAAGGAATGGAAAGTGGTGTAGAATATCTGGCTTCCATCTATAAGAGCGTCAATTTCCATGTCTATCCCTTTAGTAATTATGACTTTAAGCTTCTCAGGTATTGGCTTGGTTGGACTAATTTCTATTAGAGCTCTAGCAGACAAAAGATTTTTACATGTCTCTGTCGCAGCATCAAAACATCTGAATTCACCAATGAAGCTAGCAAGCTAATTGAGTCCAATTAATGGTTGAAGAACTGAGGGGATGTTAGTGAAAGTTGCCTACACAGGAATGGAATGCACTTGTTCTCTCACTTTATCAATTCGGATACTCCACAAAGTGATGATAAATGGCCTTCCTTCTATAATTAGAGGACTAGATTTAATTGCATGAAGACGATCTTGATTATGTGAGAAATGGAAATAGAAGATAGACCTATACAGCTGGACATGCAATTTACCACTTGGCTTCCACACACGAAGGCATTCTGTACGAACTTCACTATATTCCGCTGATACATCTAGAAAAAATTGACTAGGTGATCTTTCCAATAACTCGCACCGCTGTCAATGAATTCACTAGTAGGTACACTAATACCATTGATGACATGAGTTTTGAAGGTAGTCGGCAGTATGTTCCAGCATTCTTTAGCAAGATTTTAAGTATAGATGACAAAGATGGTTTGGTAACACAGTTTGGATCAATAGCAGGTGACTTAGAAGGTTGGCTAGTTTGTTTTCCAGAAGAAGAAGCTCCAAACTGAACGACACCAGTTGCATTCATAATGTGATTAACATGGGTATTAGGTCGAACAACATTCGTGCCTGGCAAAGGAACATTGGACTCAGCAGTTTCAGCACTAGAAATTTGACCAACGCACTCAGTTTCAATACAGAATGAAGACAAATCACATCGACTATCCAATATACTACCTCCAGTTTCAAAAATAACCGAAAAAAGCATCATTTTTATCACCTAAGTTACATTCAGTGCCAAGGTCGTTAGCCATTACCGCAGCAAGCATTAGGGTTAGGGGAGAGGAGACTAGTTCCAAAGTAAATGTAAGAGGCGCCGAATGCTGATCAAACTGATGCAGAGACAACGAAAACTCATCCAAGGCGCTTGAGGGGGTGACGGTTGAGCAAGCGACATAGGAGAAGACCCTCCCAGATCGTGTCACACTAGGTTGTTGGGAAGGAGAGAGAGAGGCAAAAAGGGTTTCTTCTTCGCCAATGAGGAGAAGGCACCAATCGAGATTGAGATCTAGGTTAAGGAAACGGAAGCCGCCCTTTGTTAAGATGTAAAATTTAGTAACTATGGGGTAATTTATAAAAAATATTAACAAAACATATAGGAAGAGATGTGTAAATTCACATATTTTGTATATAGATTATATCATCGATTCCAAATAAAAATATCACTAATTTTTTGTGATTTTGAACAAGTCAATATTTCCTCTTTTCAATTATTTTGGCAAAACTTACAAAAATTATACTAAATAACCTTTTATGAGATTCTGAATCTTAGCAAGACTAAACAATGAAAGATTTTTCTAGTCGTTAGTTTGGACAAGAACGTAAAATAATTAGAATGTAAAATAACTAGAAACTACATAAATATCTCACTGAAATATACATATTAAACTATATTATAATTCTATCCATTCGAAAAATTTACCCAAATAACACTATTATTAATATTAAATAGGTAACACGAATTATAGGCTTGAATTTGTATGTTTTCCATTTATGACGGGTACGTGGCAACATTTCCTGTAATGAATGGAAATAAATGTTTATAACCATTATATTTTGTTAGCAATAAACATGGAATTAATTGCTGAAATTCAAAAGTTTACAATTAACTTAAAAGAGAATTAAAATTGCAACCATGAATATTGTGGGGAAATAAATAGGGAAACAAATGTCAAAATGTTACAAATACAAATGAATAGGGAATAAGTGTTGTAACTCTAATTAGGGAAATTAATGTAATAAAATTATATGTATTATTTGTGCATATGTATAAGAACTAATAAGCTAAATGACAATAGTAAAACAAATGATTTTATAATACATAGAATTAATGTGATTAAATGACTGTTGTAGAAATTTATTGATTTAAATTGAGTGTCCATTTCCTCATGGAGAGTGACTGTTATGGTCATTAATGGCGAGTGATTGTTATGGTAATTAATTAGTTTAATGAGAAATTAGGTAGTAGTCGTCATAGTTAATACTAAGTCCAATAAATAAATTGTTTTATATAACAATATGATTTTTGTTTGGTGATAATATATATATATTATAATATAAATGTATTTGTAACTGTACTATTCTATACTACATCACACATAGAAATAAATATTTATATTTGAATAGAATACTATTGCACAATAATTTAAACATTCAGAAAGTGTTTTATTCAAGTATAATATGTTATTTCAACATTTGAATAGTACAAACTTCTAACTCCACTATTGTACATCTCGCTTATTAATACATTCAGTTTCATTTAGTACATCGATTCCTCACCACAACACTCAGCCACTCAGTTTCATATACATAATCAGTTACATACTCACTCAGTACAGGCTCATTGACACATTTACTAACACATACTTTGTCTTCAGTCTGCTTCAGATTCAGTCCAGTCACCTGTATAACTATCACAGAAACACACACAGTAAACTGGAACAAAATTGATTTATATTCTAGCAGATATAAATTTATTTTAAATTTTATTTACCTCAGACTTTTTGTGTGTTCCTCGTCATATTTCTTGACTTGGTCCGATATGTATAAACATCTTTATGTGTCTAGACTTCTTGTGATATTCACAGTGATTCACTGTAATTACCACAAGGTAGACTATATACCCTATGCCTGCAGATCAGCCTCAATACAACTATAATGGTCTGTTGATCAAGACCAGCCTCAACTCACAATTGTGATATGTTGATCATGACCAGCCATGACTCATCGTATAGTGGTCTGCTGATGTAAATAGAAAATATAAATTGCACAAGCACTATATATGTATATGTGTACATGTGTATGTATATACACATATATTATGATATGCATAGGCAATATGGTCAGACAGCAGTAAGTGCAAAGTTCAAGTCAAACTGGTCTGACTAAATTGAGTAATGCACACAGCCGCACACAAGTCAAATGGTTCAACTCACATATGTATACATACATGAATGTATGTATACACATAGAGGCCAACAAATGAAGCTGCAATGGGAATGTACACCTGTACATACCAAAACAGTTCAGTGCAGCATGCACATAGGCCAGCAAGTGACAGTAATCAAGCAAGTGGTGAATGCACATGCCTTCACATGAAGCATCAACATAAATTAGTTTCAAATGCGAGTCAGAAGTTTTTTAAAGTGGTGTAATGCAAGGGTTAAGCTAAGAGAAGAGCATGAACAAGCCGAACACAGAAACATCAATAAATAAGGATGAACGGGAAATTTATGCAACCAGCCAGAAAGTTCAAATGCAAGGTGAAAACTTGAACAAAGAAAGTGGAAAAGGTTCAGAAAATGCATGCATGAGTGCACAAACAAATGGTGCACTATTTTCAACTTAAGTGAACAAGACATCAACATGGCAGTGCACAAATACATGCAAGCTAGTTCAGTACACACAAGTACAAGACATAAAAGCATAGCAATATAGACAAATGGAACCGAGCTAGCAACACATCAATACATATGCAGAGTCGTGATGCTCAAAATGGTGAAATAAGCAACAACTCAAAATTATGAGCATGATGGATGAGTGCCAAGAGCGAAGAAATTGGAGCATGGCAGAATATAATGCACAATGACATGTAACAAACAAGTGTGTACATAAGTATGTATGCATGTATGTGTAACACCCCATAATTTTAAAACAGGACATAAGAGATAATTAAAGAATAATTAATCTTTAAACGAAGAATTGGGTGAAACGGGTTACGCCATTGTGTTCGCCTCCGAATTCTTCTTGAGATAGAGTCCGAGTTTGCGTGAATCGGACTCCGTATGAAGAAGTTACTAAGGTTTGAAGTTCGTATACGTGTAGGAAGAATATATATATATATATATATATATATATATATATATATAAGTATTGGGTTCAGTACTTTAGAAATAGGTCCAGAAAGTCAAAAATGGGTTCAAAATACAAAATCAGCCAAAATAGGCTAGGCGGGAAAATTCCCGCCAGAGGGTGTTGACCCCCCTTAAGAGGTGTCGACATAGGTATCGACCCCCCCTCCCCACAGGGGTGTCGACCCCGGTGTCGACCCCCTTATAGGGGTGTCGACCCCCTTAGATCTGGGCGAAATACTTCGTTTTTTACCTGGATCACGTAGAGTGACGAATTCTGAGGTATTAGGGCTTACGTGTCACATTATGGTAGGTTGGGTGATGTACCTCTTTGGTTTGGATGGCTCTGATAACTCCTAGGTTGATCTATAGACTCAAATTGATCCTATACTCCTATATATACGTCTTTAAACCTAAACCCTAAACTCACAACCCTATTCTCTATTGCCATCATGTTGTTCATCTACAAACTAACCTAGCCGCCACCATAACAAATCAAATTCTAGATTAAAGATAAAAAGATAAAAGATAAAGATTCAAAGCCTAGGAATTGCAAAAAGGAATTCTAGAACAACAATGAACGAATCAACACCTACATCAACGGATTAGCTTAGCAACTTCATAAATCAGATCCCAAAATTCAAGATCTGTTTTCTATGAGTGAAGTTACTTTCACAAGATAATTTTTTTTAACGTAATTGTGATGAGTTATGAATTGGACTATATGAAAATGTTTGTAAATCATATAAAGTTTATGTCTTTGCAAAATATGTTTTGATTTATGCTTGATTTGATTCATTCTATGCAAGTTATGTTCTATTTTAATTCATATGCCTAATTACATATGTAAGTTACGTATGCAAGTTTGCTCGATCAATGCAAGTTATGAAAGATTATATGCAAGTCATGTTCATACATGTAAGATTATATTTTATATATTCATATGTTTAGATCTACATATTTATATGATTAGATACATATCAGTCCATATGTTTAGAACTATATGTTCGTATGTTTAGATCTACATGTTTATATGATTAGATCCATATCAGTCCATATGTTTAGAACTATATGTTCAGATGTTTAGATCTACATGTTTATATGATTAGATCCATATCAGTCCATATGTTTAGAACTATATGTTCATGTGTTTAAATCCGTGCAAGTTTATGTTTAGATCCATGCTAATTCACACTGAATATGTTGATTGGATCTAATTTTATATTTTTACTAGATTTATGCAGTCTTAGATCTACATTGTTTATGCCAGTTCTGATGTCATGTGCTTCTGCCTTTTTCCTTTTTTATGAGTTGGGCTAATTACGAGCCTAACATATCACATGAGTTATACATACGAACGACGTGGGAACGTTGGGGAAAAGTTTGGATAAAAGTTGAATATTATGTAATTGGCATAAAAAGGGGTTGTGATCATATAATTAATTTTGGGCATAAGTAGAAAATGTGGAATAACTTTAATTGACCACACTTATGGATAATTTACATATAAACCAAATAGGTAAAGTGGCTAAAAGATGAACGTTTCCTAACCCGAGGTTAGATTGAGTTGCGGTGTAAGACTGCCCAGAACCGCCAGGCACATCCAACGACTACAACCACATAGATCTAATATGAGTGGTTAGCGCATTAAGCCCAAAAACCCGAGGTTGGAATGAGTTTGCGGTAGAAGTCTGCCCTCAACCGCTCGGCACATCCAGCAACCGCAAACAACAGGTCTAATGTGAGAGGTTTGTGCTTTAATGAATAAACTAAAGCTAAGGAACATACATGCTAAGAATGGAAAGGTTAAGTAACAAATGAACAGGCGACACTTAACTAATACAACATGTTAGGTGGTAGGTTAAGTTAACATGGACAGGAAGACAACCTGACCAATATTATGTGACGGCAAGGAATTTCGCTCGATCCGAATCAGTCGTTAAACTAATCTAGACCGTTCGAAACCCCTGATCGATTTGAGAACAGGAAAAATCAAAACGTAGACGAAAGAACATTTCATTGCTATTACAACAATTCCATCAGATACAAGAATATACAGAGTATAAATGAATAAATTACATTCGATAAATATCAGAGATTACAATAAATTACATAGCAGCGGAAAAATAATACAAAGCACAACTGAAGGTGATATACGGATACAGAGCTATCCGGATGTCATTCCAGCTGTAAACCAGGATCCTATGAATATAAATCTGTAAAACCAAAACTACTAGCTGCCCGTGTCGAAAATAAGGGCACCCAGAGTTTAGGTTAAAACAATAAACTCCAGGTCGGTCATGTGACTGGTGTGAGAACTAAAACAGTTATTAAAACTTTACTTTAAAAGAGAGTAATTCAAGGGACCACGCCGTAAAACACGGAACGGGTTTCCTCCCAAGAATACCAGTGCATAGGATAAACAGTGCAATGCTTTTTCGAAAAATGAAGCTATTATAAGACCCAGGTCCCATCACACAATGCAACGCAAGCCGGAGGATAGGGTTTTCCCTTATAATAGCCAAACATGCTTGGTACGTTTTAAAAACAAATCATTTGATACTATAATAAGTGTATAGTGTCAAAACAATTTCAATCATAAATATAAATCATAGACGGCATGGGTACCATATATCATGTCTCCATACTAGTTCTACAATTAAAACCGCAATACACGTATTGGAAATTGGATTTCCGTCATGAGTCGAGGCAAGGGGCAAGCTCCTCTCCGCTTCGAGACACTCTAGCAAATGTCCCAGGGCTACGCACTCTGGGCAACCCTTGGATGCTTCAGGGCCGGTCCTCTCTTACGTTTGAGGATTAGTATTCCTGAACACACGTTTCCCGATCCTTACAGACCTATAATCGAGGCGCCTCATCCAACAACCACATAGGTGAAAAGTATATAAATGTCAGGGCTGGTAAGTCACAGACACAACCAAAACTCGAAAGAAACGTCGTGCTCTCCCTGCAGTCCTTATCCCGTTTTTGACTCATACCGAGGTGTGAGGCTCGCGAATTCACGTTATACATAAAGCTATGCCACAAAGGCCGTGCTTTGATCATCAACCACAAGACTTTGCTTTTCAACAGAAGCCTTGATCCATGCAACTCAGCGTGCCACACAGGTAATTCATGTCATGCGATTGATATCTATCGATATATAACCTCTAAGCTCGTACGTCTCAGAGAAGGGCGTTAAGCAAGAGAATAAATTCTTCGCCGCCAAACAGATATATATTTAACCGAAATCAATCAACACAGAATAAAATCCAATGTCAGACACACAATACATTTACAAGTTCGTTCTGGGTCTGAACGAAACCGGAGGCACTTTCCTCGCATATCCATCGATCTCTAAGTACGTCTGGACGACCACCAACTATTTCCATCCTCTTGGGTGTACAACCCAATCAGGATCATCAGTAATTATCCAAACGATGTGAAGACTTCCGGTCTTCGACCACCGTCATCATCTTCGACTTATCGTTGAATCGGTTATTCAGAATGGGTATAAACCTGGCCTTTCCGAACAACCCGCGTATATTAAAAACAAATGTTACACAAACACAACATACGCCTCATTCCAATTCATTAGTCACTAACCGTAAATCAGTAAGAGAGCAATTTCCCAAATATTAACCCCGAAGGCCGAAACCAACATCAGATCAATACCCAGGAAACCATTCTTCTTAACTAACCTACAGCTAGTTTCTAAATTTCATAGTCTTACGGAAAGGTTCCCATTAATTTTATCCAAGATAAATTCTTTAAAATTTATCCTTTAATCTTCCTTTGGATGTCATTTCAAACCAAATTATGGTTTTTCAAACTAGTCGAGATTAGCGAACCACACCGAAGTAATTATTTATTTTATTTCCCAATCCCAACCTATTCATCCCATGAAGCAAAACTCGTAATACTCCATATTTAACACCCCGATGTTATCGGTAAAATTAATTACCATTCCACGTTCAAATCTAATTAAAGATTTGACTATCGTTTTGGAGCAAAACTGGTGATACTCTCTTCTCGCTCACTTTCTAAATTTGATAATTTAGATTATCAATTCACATTTCAATCTAATTACAGATTCATTAAAACTCCTTTTACTGGGTTAAAGAACTAACGTCATTTAAAACACAGTTCACGACAAACCCAAATCACATTCTACTTATTATCGGGTTAAAGAACAAGTGTCATTTAAAACACCCTTCACGATAAACCCACAAATCAATTCTATTTACAACCCATTTCAAATCCAATTTATTTATTTAAAAATAAATGGGTTGTTACTTTAGTCCTAAACTAGTTCATTTCGATAAAAATCAATTTTTATCTTTTCTAATATGGAGTTTTTCATCCCAATTTTTCCCAAATCATTTCTTATGATTTTACACAAATTATTACTATTTTTAATAATTTTATCAAGGCCCGTACAGTCGATTTCCATCAACGGCCATCGAACTGCACTTACAACGACCTTTTTCAAATTTGATTTGGACGTATCTCCAAATCCAACCGTTAGATTTCAAATTTCTAATATTCGTTAGAAAACTCTTTTCGATACGAACCCATCGGTTCCGGTTTTAGGAGAATCCGACGGTCAGATCTCCCGTAATGTCTGTTTGAAATAAATGGTTGAAATTCACGAACTACCGCGGCACGGCGCGTTCTATTCAGGCCATTATATTATATATATATATATATATATATATATATATATAATATAATATATATTTTGTTGATTCCTATTTAAAACGAATTTTATAAATAGTTTTAAATTCATTCAAAAACATTTCAACTTCCATTTCCAATTCAATTCAAATTTCAATTCATTCTATATTCACTCGTTTTCTTTTCAATTCATTTCAAATTCGTTTTCTTTTCAATTCATTATAAAAACAAATATAATCGATATAAATATCGTTCGCGTCAAAATAGCGCATCTCTAATCAACACGGCTTTATATATTTCAATAATCCCGTTATTCTATTCAACAAATGGATATTTATTCTATTCAATACATGAATCTATATTTATTCTATTCAATACATGAATCTATATTTTTGTCAACACATGACTAATCTCAACGAATGAGTATTGTCCACGTGTGACTATTTTTGTTATTCAATATATTTTATAAAAATTATGGTATCTATCGTTTGATATCAAATCAGACTCCAACCGTAAATTAGTAAGAGAACGATTCCCTAAATATTAACCCCGAAGGCCGAAACCAACATCAGATCAACATCCAGGAGACTATTCATCTCAACTATTTTCCAGTTAATTTCTAATTTCATATACGATAAAGATGTAAATTTTATTGTTAAAATATTTCGTTCAACACATGACTAATCTCAACGAATGAGTACGGTCAACACATGAACCTTTATTTTATAATATTCTTTATTTTCCCGATTGGAATGAGGCCCAATCAATTACCATATAAAGTTAATTATATGGATTCCACACAACACATGTATATAATAGCAACGATAAATAATCAACCATCATCCAAAGTGCACTACTCTGTATAAGCATCAAATATAGATATCTAACGCTTATAACAGCCTGTCGATCCATCGATCGACATACGACTAATTATTAGGATTAGTGTATGCCGTATTTTATCCCAATACTCGTGTGGGGTTTCAAACAGTCAAACACAGATTTTATTTGTGCAGTTGGGCGATGTGTAAAATTTATCGTCCCAATTAATATCAGTCAAATCAGTGTGCATAAACAAATCGGCCGATTTGTTAATAAATATTTATTTATATACTTTCACGTTAAAAATTATATTTTTAACGATAAAATATTTTATTTCAACACATCCACATTTTATTATCGATTTCACATCAACAACACAAACAAATTTCACAACACATCAATTAAACATACAAGCCATCCATAGTCTGTGGATGACGGGTGTCGGGTGCTACTAAACACCGTCTGCATCCTAGTATATATATAACTAGAAAAAGAGATTGAAGAGTGAGAAATTCTCACCAATAGCTATTCCAACTCCACGACACTTCATTTATAGAAATCTTCGTCGCTCTCGCCTTTTTGTCACCTTCACTGCCCGTATTCTCTACATATGTAAAAATCGAATTTTTACTTTACTATTCAATATATAAAAATCGAATTTTTACTTCGCTATTCAATATATAAAAATCGAATTTTTACTTCGATATTCAATATATAAAAATCGAATTTTTACTTCGTGTTATATAGATAAAAATTCTATTTTTACAACGCTATTTTCTATATAAAGATTTCGCCTTTTTAAATATAAAGATTGTATTTTTATATTCTCTATTATATAGAAATTTTATATTCAATACACTACTTATATAAAAATAATATTTTTATATCTTCTACTATGAAAAGGTCATATTTTTAACACTCCTATAATGTAAAAGTAGAATTTTCATCACTACTTCTATATGAAAATCGTATATTTCTTTCTAACTTCTATATAAAAATTATATTTTTATAACGCTCCTCTCTACATAAAAATCGCATTTTTACTTTATTATATATATAATAAAAATCAGATTTTTATTTTGCTACATATATGAAGATAATATTTTTATATCGCTATATATATGTAAAAGATCACATTTTTAATACGCTTTCATGACAACAAAAATCGCCTCTTTATATATTGTTATATATAATAAAAATCTGTTCTTTATATAACGATATGTAAAATAAAAATCCTTTCTTTTAGATGCAAAAATCCTCTAGGAAATAAGTAAATAAATTAAAAATAAATAAAAACTTACAGCGTCTACAATTCGAGGGAGCCGTTTGATGGTCGTTGGGGTTTGTGGAGTCTCGTCGACTGGGATTGGATGGACGGAGGGCAGTGGAAACGGGCGATTCGGAGTAGGGGGTCGGGGTTTGGCGTCGTCGGTTGCTGGAGGGCGGTTGCCACGTTGGTGCTCGCGGAGGCTGGGGAGGGATGAGCGGTGGCTACTGGTGCCAGGCGGAGGTGGATCGGAAGGGGAGGAGTTCGCTGCAGGGGGCACAGCAGGGTGGAGGAGGATCGGAGGGACTGCGACTGTGGCGGAGGGGGAAGGGAGGCGAGGGTGCGAGGCTGGGGGGCCACGCCTCGACGGTGGTGGCCACGTTGGTGAATTGGGGGAGGCGATTGATGCTTTCCCCCCCCTTTTTTTTTATTTCCCTCTGATTCGATTTTGAAGGGGGGCCAGATAAAGAGATAGGGAGAGGGAAGATATTTTAATTTTATATTATTTAATTTTCAAGAAAAGTTGACTTTTTATTTCGACTTCGTAACGAGGCCCACCGCCTGTCGTCCATAGCGTTTCGCCCTCATTCCGAACACAATGGGATATGTACCATAAGCTGATTCGATCGTTTCGATCAGTTTTCGTCAAAACCAACATATAACTCTATATATTGAATTTGAACGCGCATTTCAATTTACTGGGGTCACATACTAACTCGAAAAATTCCAGAAAAGTATTTTCTAGCTTCGTACTGACGATACGGTCCTAATAAAACTAGTTTCGTCGAATTCTGAGACCATTGGAAAAATGGCCATTTTAAAGTCGATTAAAATCAACTGAAACTGGTCAAACACGTTTTCCCTTTGCCACGCTCACATATTGATTCGAAAAATTATGAAATTTGAAACCTAGCCATAACTTGACATCACGGACCCAACAAAAGTGGTTTCGTCAAAATCCGAGGTCGTTTGCAAAATTCCCATTTTTAAGGGCCTGAATTCCATAGCGACTATTCAGAATTTTCAACTGGACATATCTTTTGATTCCCGCTATGAAATTTCAATTTTTCGGATTCGTTGGAAAGATAGTCACAATTAGATTCCATTATTTTTGGTTTCACTAAAATCCGGTTTAATTTGCACCCGGTACATTCAATTGAAGTTTGAAATCGAATTATCGAACTACCGCGCCATTTTAATTCATTTTATAATTTAAAATAATAATTTATATTCTAACGACGACGCGTATAAATATATACTTTCGAATTATATTCAAAATAAATTTCTCGTCGATATTATTTAAAATAATCTATTTTAAATATTCAAAATTCGCTAAAATTGCCAAAATAAAAATTTTGAACTGGCTCAGATTTTCTGGGTTATTACAATCTCCCCCACTTAAAACTTTTCGTCCCTGAAAAGGAACAAAGCCGAAAGTGGTTTGATTAATCAGCTCTACGTTCGAACTGGCTTCCATTCTCCAACTTTTCAGTTTCTGAGAATTTTCAAATTTTCAAAAATTTGGCTAACACCCTAAATTTTCGAAAATTTTCGCCAAAACCTCCTTTGCACGGGGAGCACGGGAAAATCCCGAAATTGCCATATAGGCCTTCTGATCTCAAAAAGAAAAAGAAAAATCCAAGCGGCTAGCCAATCGGCTCATAAAATCATCATCACCCAAACAAAACAGTAGATTGTAGTAAACATGTACCTATTTGTCAGGCAAACAAAATTTATTCTCTGCTCTAGCCTCCTTCCTATCACCTGTTCAATGTAAGTACATGTATATGCATGCAAATGCGACCAATTTTCAATACAATTTAATATTTGATTCAATTAGGCATAATGGTTCAAAATTATCAAACAAATAAACGAACAACACAAACATCAATCAATTAGTGGATTAGAGTTTCAAATTCATAATTTTGATACATATACAAAAATCATGTTTTTGATGCCAAATCACACAATAAATTTATCTATATAGGTTTTGGTTCTCACACCAGTCTAATGGAAATATATAGATATCACACCTTCGAAACACGAACATAAATACTGATGATGTCATGACAATTATCAGTACCATCTCCGGGCGGCTAGAATGTGATTCTATATCTATCCAATATATTAAAATTTTGAATATACGTTCATGACGCGTATATGCAAAATCTTTATATATTGGATTGTCCAAATTCAATATAAATAAATATTCAAATACGTTTAAAACGATTTAAATTTCAAAACAAAACTGTTTTCATTTGAAAAATATACTCTTTACACTCGTTCTAGGATACTACTGATCCTATCTTGTAACAACCCGAAAATCTGGGCCAGTTTAAAATTTTTATTTTGACAATTTTAGCGAATTTTGAATATTTAAAATGAATTATTTTAAATAATTTCGACGATAAATTTATTTTGAATATAATTCGATCGTATATATTTATACACGACGTCATTAGAATATAAATATTTATATATAATTATAAATGGAATTGAAAATGGCGCGGTAGTTCGATAATTCGATTTCAAACTTCAATTGAATGTACCGGGTGCAAAACAATCCGGATTTTAGTGAAACCAAAAATGATGGGATCTAATTGGTAATATCTTTCCAACGAATCCGAAAAATCAAAATTTCATAGCGGGAATCAAAAGATATGTCCAGTTGAAAATTCTGAATAGTCGCTATGGAATTCAGGCCCTTAAAAATGGAAATTTTGCAAACGACCTCGGATTTCGACGAAACCACTTTTGTTGGATCTGTGATGTCAAGTTATTGCTAGATTCCAAATTTCATAATTTTTCGAATCAATATGTGAGCGTGGCAAAGGAAAACGCGTTTGACCAGTTTCAGTTGATTTTAATCGACTGGAAATTGGCCATTTTTCTAACGGTCTCAGAATTCGACGAAACTAGTTTTGTTAGGACCGTATCGTCAATACGAAGCTAGAAAATATTTTTCGGGAATTTTTAGAGTTAGTATGTGACCCCGGTAATTTGAAATTTACGTTTAAAATTCAATATAGTGATTTAAATGTAAATTCAACGGAAACTGATCGAGACGAACAAATCAGCTTGCGATACATATCCCGTTGTGTTCGGAATGGGGGTAAAACGCTATGGACGACAGGCGGTGGGCCTCGTTTAGAGGTCGTATGTAAAAGTCAACTTTTTCAAATATTAAAATAATTAAATAAAAAAAATAAAAAAAAACCTCTCCTCCCCTATACGTTCTAGCCCCCCCGATTCATTTTTCATTTCAGGAAAAAAAAAGAGAAAAAGGGGGGAGGAGCTCATCGCTCCTCCGATCGATTCCCCCCACCGCCGATCGTCCTTCCCAGGCGGCGCGCCGACCAAAGCCCCCCCCTCTAGCGATTGCCGTTCGAAGACTAGCCCCCCCCCTCAGGCGGCGCCACCGCGATGCACTCCTCTCCCTGGCCCCACCGTGAGCCGCGAAGCCCAACGCCACCTCCCCCTTGGCCTGCGAATGCTACTAGCCCCCCCTCCCTTCCAACTGTAAGCTTTCTGTCTTTTTATATATATATTTTTCTTTGTTTTATTTTCTTTGTTTTTATGAAAACTGAGTATGTTTATAATTAAAAACTGAAAATGTTTATGTTTGAAAACTGATTTCCTTTATGTTTAAAAACTGATTTTTATTTTTATTTTTAAAAACTAAGAAAGTATAGATTTTTAAAAATAGAGAAATCTTAAATTTTTAAAATAGAAAAGACTCGATTTTTATTTAGTTAGCGAAAAAGGAAAAATATAATTTTTATTATAGTAAAGTATTAAAAATATAGTCTTTACTATATAGATGATATAAAAATATGATTTTTGTTTAGATAGAGAATTAAAAATATGATCTTTATAAGGTAGCGATATTAAAAATATAATCTTTTATATTGTAGGAAGATTAAAAATATAATTTTTACATGATAGGAATATTAAAAATGTCATCTTTGTATATGTAGCAAAGTAAAAATGTGATTTTTATATAATGAATAGCGAAGTGAAAATTCGATTTTTAAATGTATGAAGCGATTATAAAAATATGATTTTCAAATTGAAAGTGAATAAATAAAAATGTGATTTTTATTTTAAAGACATCAAAATATAAAAATGTGTGATTTTTATATATGTAGTGGCTACGAGCAACGAAGATGACGAAGAAGCAATAACGATGAAGACTTCTATAAAAGAAGAGCCAAGATAGTTGGATAGCTATTTGTGAGAACTTCTCACTCTTCAATTTCTTTTTCTAGTTATATATATATATACTAGGATGCAGACGGTGCTTAGTAGCACCCGACACAATCGTCCACATACCATGGACTTGTTTGTTTGATTGCAAAAATAAGTTAGATTATTTGATTGAAATTGAATTGTTTGGTGAGATGAATGGATTTGATTGATGTGTGAGTGGCGTGGGCCATCACTAGACCGGGGATAAGGCTAGGCCTTGTCCCGTTTCTAGTATCGTGCCGTTATGCCGCCGAAATTTTCTAAAATAAGTTAGAAAAATAAAAATACCATTTTATTTGAAGAATGAACTGAATAGAAATTCATATGTTAAAATAAAATGTTTTATCGTTAAAAATATAATTTTTAACGTGAAGTGAATAAAATAAAATATTCATTTACAAACCAGACGGTTTGTTTATGTACACTGATTTGACTGACATGGATTGGGATGATAAATTTTACACATCGCCTAACTGCACAAATAAAATATGTGTTTGATTGTTTGAAACCCCACACGGGTGTTGGGATGAAATTTGAAGTTCACTCATCCTGATTGATTAAATATGTCGATCGATTGATTGACAGGCTGTTATAAGCGTTAGATATCTATATTTGATGCTTATACAGTGTAGTGCACTTTGGTTGATGGTTGATTATTTTTCAATGCTATTATATACGTGTGATGTATAAAAATCCATATAATTAATGTTATATGGTGATTGATTGGGCCTCATTCCAATTTAGAAAATAAAGAATAATATAAAATAAAGGTTCATGTGTTGACAGTACTCATCCATTGAGATTGGTCATGTGTTGAACGAAATATTTTAATAATAGAAATATTTGAAATAGAATATTTGAAAATAGAAATATATGAAGCCGTGTTGATTAGATTGACGCCATTTTGACGTGAATAATATTTATATCGATTTTATTCATTTTAAAATGAATATTGAAAAGTGATTTCGAAATCGAATATTTTAAAATGAAA
Source organism: Allium sativum (assembly GCA_030737875.1). Classification (NCBI taxonomy): domain Eukaryota; kingdom Viridiplantae; phylum Streptophyta; class Magnoliopsida; order Asparagales; family Amaryllidaceae; genus Allium; species Allium sativum. The sequence goes on along the minus strand of CM060920.1, from coordinate 272,875,629 downwards.
TTTGAATCAAATTGAATAGAAAACGAATTCGAATCGAATTTGTTTTGAATATATAACGAATTTGATTTCAATGGAATATACAACGAATTGAATCGAATAGAAAACCAATTTGAATTGAATCGAATAGAAAACGACTTTGGAATTGAATTAAATTGAAAACGAATTCAAATTGAATTGAAAGCAAATTGAAATGAATTCAAATTGAATTGAAATTTGAATTGAATAGAAATGAATTTTAAAACGAATTTATAAAGAAGAATTCAATTTTGATTTGAATTGAAATGGAAGTTGAAATTGCTTTCGAAAACGAATTTAAAACTATTTATATAATTCGTTTTAAATAGAAATCGACGAAATATATATTATATATTATATATATAATATAATGGCCTGAATAGAACGCGCCGCGCCGCGGCAGTTCGCGAATTTCGACCATTTATTTCAAACGGACATTGCGGGAGATCCGACCGTCGGATTCTCCTAAAACCGGAACCGTTGGGTTCGTATCGAAAAAAGCTTTCTAACAAATATTAGAAATTTGAAATCTAACGGTTGGATTTGTAGGTACGTCCAAATCAAATTTGAAAAAGGTCGCTGTAAGTGCAGTTCGATGGCCATTGATGGAAATCGACTGTACGGGCCCTGATAAAATTATTAAAAATAGTAATAATTTGTGTAAAATCATAAGAAATGATTTAGAAAGAATTGGGATGAAAAACTCCATATTTGAAAAGATAAAAATAGATTTTTATCGAACTGGACTAGTTTTGAACTAGAATTATAATTCTATTTATTTTTAAATAAATAAATTGAATTTAAAAAGGGTTTTAAAAATAACCAGAATTTCCAATGATTGCATTGGAGTGGATTTGAATCGAAATTGTCTTCGGAATATTTCGATGTTGGAATTCGTGATTATACAGATGTTGTTATGGAAATTTGAAAGATATATATTTATATCGTTATTTCCAATACGACATTTGTTAGTCGTGGAATTTGATATTGAATATAAGCCGATATATTTTCTATTCAGAGCCTTGTATTGAATATCAAATGTGATTTGGGTTTGTCGTGAATGGTGTCTTCACTAACACTGTTCTTGAACCCAGTTGAGAAAAGATTAAATCTTTTTATTTAGATTTAATGAAGTGTACCAATTAAATGATATTTAATTGGAATTGAATTGGTATTGATTTTTGGGTTTATCGTGAACAGTGTTTTAAATAACACTTGTTCTTTAACCCGATAATTAATGGAATGATTTTTGGGTTTATCGTGAACAGTGTTTTAAATAACACTTGTTCTTTAACCCGATAATTATTGGTATTGATTTTTGGGTTTATCGTGAACCGTGTTTTAAATGACACTGATTCTTTAACCCAGTCGAAGATTAAAACTAAGTGGAGTTTTAATGAATCTTTAATTAGATTGAAATGATCGAGAATGGAGTATCACCAGTTTTGCTCCAGGCGATAGTTAAATCTTTAATTAGATTCGAACGTGAAATGGTAATTGAATTTACCGATAACACCGTGGTGTTAGATATGAAGTACTACCAGTTTTACTTCATGGGATGAATAGGATGGGATTGGGAAATTAAAACCAACGATTACTTCGGTAAGGTTCGTTAATCCCGACTAGTTTGAATTGATATTCAAAAGTAGATTAAATAATAAATTCAAGGAATTTATCTTGGATAAAATTAATGGGAACCTTTCCCTATGAATGTGAAATTTAGAAACTAACTGTCGGTTAGCTAAGCAGAATGGTTTTCTGGATATTGATCTGATGTTGGTTTCGGCCTTCGGGGTTAATATTTGGGAGGTTATTCTCTTGATTAATTTACAGTTAGTGACTGATGAATTGGAATGAGGCGTATGTTGTGTTTGTGTAACACTTATTTAAAATATACGCGAGTTATTCGGAAAGACCGGGTTTATCCCATTCTGAATAACTGATACGACGATAAGTCGAAGATGAAGACGATGGTCGAAGACCGGAAGTCTTCACGTCGTTTGGGTAATTACTGATGATCTTGATTGGGCTGTACACCCAAGAAGATGGAAACAGTTAGTGATCGTCCAGACGTACTTGGAGATCGATGGATATGCGGGGTACTAGGTGCCTCCGGTTTCGTTCAGCCCCAGAACGGACTTGTAAATGGACTGTGTGTCTGACATTGGATTTTAGTCCGTGTGAATTATCTCTATTAAATATATATCTGTTTGGCGGCGGAGAATTTATTCTCTTGCTTAACGCCCTTCTCTGAGACGTACGAGCTCAGGGGTTATATATTGATGGATATCAATCGCATGGAGTGAATTGCCTGTGTGGCATGCTAAGATGCAAATGATCAAGGCTTCTATTGAAAAGCAAAGTCTTGTGGTTGATGATCGAAGCATGGCCTTTGTGGCGTAGCTTTGTGTAACGTTGATTCGCGAGTATCACACCCGGTATGAATCAAAAACGGGAGACGGACCTCAGGGAGGGCATGCGTTTCTTTCTAGTTAAGAGTGGCGTCAGTGCTTGAACTGGCTGACGAGTTTGACTCATGTGGATGTTGCTTATTATTACTTGCTGAAAAGCGAGGCGCCTCGTGATATCGGTTTCGGCCGATGCTTCTGGTCGGCTGATAGGCCAGGCTTACGCCCCAAAGGGCGGGGAAACGCATTGTTCAGGCACTATAATCCACATCGGTGGACCGGCCCTGACGATCCAAGGGGCAGTTGCGGCTGTTCCGGTGGCTCGGGCTAGAGAGTCACGAATCGGTAGAGGATCTTGCCCCTAGCCTCGGTTCATACCATAAATGATAACCCAACTTCCAATACGACGTCTTGCGGTTTTGATTGTAAACTTATATATGGCGACATAGTGTTATGGGGCATTCATGCCGCCTATGATTGATACTTATGATTTGAAGTTGTTTTATACACTATACACTTATTATAGTATCAAATGATTTCTTTTAAACGTATCAAGCATTCTTGGCTATTATAAGGTAAAAACCCTATCCCCCGGCTTGCGTTGCATTGTGTGATAGGACCTGGGTCTTATAATAGCTTCATTTTTCTTTATTTAGCATTGCGCTGTTGTTTTATGCACTGGTGTTCTTGGGAGGAAACCCATTCCGTGTTATACGGCGTGGTCCCTTGATTTACCTAACTTTAAAAATAAAGATTAATAACTGTTTTAGTTCTCACACCAGTCCCATGACTGACCTGGAGTTTATTGTTTTAACCTAAACTCTGGGTGCCCTTATTTTCGACATGGGCAGCTAGTAGTTTTGGTTTTGCAGATTTATATTCACAGGATCCTGGTTAACAGCTGGAACGATATCCGGAAAGCTTTGTATCCGTATATCTCTTTCTAGTTGTGTATTGTATTATTTTCCGCTGCTATGTATTTAAATGTAATTTAATTCTCTGATATTTCTGTGTAATATTCATTTATACTCTGTATATTCTTGTAATCTGATGTATTGTTGTAATATACAATGAAATGTTCTTCTATATGTGATCTTTTGTGGCTTGTTCTCGAACTATCCAACACTTTCCTTTACGGTGAAGTTACGGGTTTTCACAGTTGGTATCAGAGCTTTGGTTTACAGAGCTCGAGAACAAGGCACATTAGAACCATACGAAAGAATTTATCAGATATTGGATTAGTAAAATCCAATGGGAATGACTCGTTAGAAATGGGATCAGTAGTATCCTAGAACGAGTGTGAAGAGTATATTTTTAAAGTAAAAACAAGTTTTGTTTTGAAATTTAAATCAGCTATTCGTATTTGGTTATTTATTTATATTGATGTGGACAATCCAGTATATATAGATTTTGCGTATACGTCTGATCCGCATGTATTCAAAGTTTTAATGTATTGGATAGATATAGCATCACACTCTAGTCGCCCGAAGATGATATTGATGATAGCGATCGCATCATCAACATTTATGCTCGAGTTTCGAAGGTGTGATTTTCTATATATTTCCATTAGACTGGTGTGGGAACCAAAACTAATATAGCTAGAATACATTGTTGTGATTTGGCATCAAAAACATGATTTTCTGTATATATATCAAAATTATGAATTTTAAACGTTAAATTCACTAATTGATTGATATTTGTGTTGTTTGTTTATTTGTTTGCTAATTATGAACCATTTAGCCTAATTGAATCAAATATTAAATTATATTGTAACACCCCACCTCCGCCAGTGCCACTCTTGCAAGGGCACTGACTTTGGAGGGGCGTTTAAACAAGGTAAACATGCATGCAGATATCACAAGACATAACATATAAGTAAAAAAAAACAGAGTAAATATAGCAGCGGATAAAAACTAGCATATCAAAATCATAAGTTAAGTTACAACACAGTACTTGATCATTATTTTCCCTAAACAAAGTCTAGAAACATAAAACTGGAAACTGGAAAGGAAAACATAAAGTAGCTATCCCCAAGGTAGAAAACCATAGCGAGCTCAAGTCCAAAGCATACATGAGCTATCCAGGAAAAGCAGCTAAGATCCAAGCTAAGTACTGGTATTCCCGCCCTGTAAACCTGGGGGGGGGGGGGGGAACGAAAGAAAAGAGGCGAAAGAAAATGGGTCAGTCAAAAGACTGGTAAGTCCTACCTACTATTGTACAAGAACTAATAAAGTTAATTGTATATGTAAACAAGGATGAGTCATAGGATGATAACTGGCATGGAAAAAGTCAACAAGAAAGATCAAGTGTGGCACCGCATATACAAGGTTGAGGTTTGCACCAAGTGTACTAGTTTCACAAGTCATGTCAAGTGTAAACAAGAAGTGATCCCCAGGCCCAAGTTTGGCCCCACATCATGAATGACCTAAATCAAGGTCCAACTAGCACGGTCTAGTCGATCGGCTCCCTAAAGCCTAACTCGTCAAGTGTCGGTGTCTTACGGCCCAACTACGAAGTGTAGCTAAACTGTGCTAGGTCCACCCTAGGGTGTATCAAGTCCTAGGGTGTCAACCACTGACACAAACCAAGCACGCACAGTTTAAACCTACTGGTGCCCGTGCCTGCTTTTTCAACTCTGGACCATGTGCACGACCATGGCCCGCCTGAACCTACACCGGCGCACCTACACAGCCGTCGTCTTGGTCGCTTACATGTCATCCCAGTAATCGTGCCTCACCCTAGCCTAGTCCCTAGGGTATCATGATACAACTAAGAGGGTTACTGGTGCAAAGGACCACGTAACTAGGGTTTCCTTAATGGGTTAAACGTGGTTAACCCAACTCATCCAAGTACCAAGTTGGTTAAGTGTACCCAAGGTTCATGACTTAACCCTATCAACCCATCGTGTTTAATTGGTTAAGTATTCAAGCGGTCCATGACTTAACCCTACCATGTGGCATTAATTAATTTAATGCACCCAACCTCTCACATTAGACCTTGTTGTGGTTACTAGTTAGGCCGGGCGGGTCCGGGTAGGTTTACACCACAACTTAGTCTAACCTCGGGTTTCACGTGCAACATGACCAACTACTCACATTGTGTAACAACCCGTAAAATGCGAGCCAGTTTGAAATTTTTATTTTGGCAATTTTAGCGAATTTTGATTATTTAAAATGAATTATTTTAAATAATATCGACGAAAATCTATTTTGAATAGGATTTGAACGTATATATTATACGCGTCGTCGTTAGAATATAAATAATTATATATAATTATAATAGAATTGAAAATGGCGCGGTAGTTCGATAATTCGATTTCAAACTTCAATTGAATGTACCGGGTGCAAAACAATCCGGATTTTAGTGAAACCAAAAATGATAGGATCTAATTGATGATATCTTTCTATCGAATCCGACAAATTGAGATTTCATGGCGGGAATCAAAAGATATGTCCAGTTGAAAATTCTGAATAGTCGCTATGGAATTCAGGCCCTTAAAAATGGACATTTTGCAAACGACCTCGGATTTCGATGAAACCACTTTTGTTGGGTCCGTGATGTAAAGTTATTGCTAGATTCCAAATTTCATAATTTTTCGAATCCATATGTGAGCGTGGCAGAGGAAAATGCGTTTGACCATTTTCAGTTGACTTTAATCGACTGGAAATTGGCCATTTTTCAAACGGTCTCAGAATTCGATGAAACTAGTTTTGTTAGGACCGCATCGTCAATACGAAGCCAGAAAATATTTTTCTGAATTTTTAAAGTTCGTATGTGACCCCGGTAATTTGAAATGTACGTTTAAAATTCAATATAGTGATTTAAAAGTAAATTTAACGAAAACTGATTGTAACTATCGAATCAGCTTGCGATACATATCCCATTGTGTTCGGAATGGGGGTAAAACGCTAGGGACGACAGGCGGTGGGCCTCGTTTCGAGGTCGTATGTAAAAGTCAACTTTTTGAAAATTAAATTTTAAAAAAAAATTAATTAAAAATGATTATTCTCTCTCCTCCTCCTTATTTCCCTCTGCCCCCCCCCCCCCCCCCCCCCGTTCAAACCCGATAGCAGATAAAAAAAAAAAGAAAAAAAAACACGATCTCCCCAGCGCGACGGCCTCCACCGCCGCCTCTCCCGAAGTAGCCCCCCCTGCGCCGCCTCCCCGCGTCACCGTGAACCCTCCCTCCTCCTCCACCGAAAACGAGCAGCCCCAAAATCGATTTGGGGAGAAACCGCACCCCCGAAACCCTAGAAACCCCATCACCCAAAAGTAGCGCCTCCACTGCTTGAACCCCGACGCCGGAGCTCCACCAGCGCCGCCACCTGCCTAGGCCACCACCGCGATTCAAACCCCCCCCCCTCGCGCTAGGAATACCTGTGAGTATTTCCTTTCTTTTGTTTTATATTTTCTTTTTACTTACTTGTTTTTATAGCTAATAGGAAGTAATTTAAATTTAGATTTTTAATGCAAGTAGAAAGATGGAATTTTTGAAAATAAAATGAAATTTATTTTCATTTTTTTTTTATATATAAATGAAAGCGAATAAAGATTAGATCTTTAAATTATAAAGGAATTTGATTTTTAACTTTGAAAAAGTTTGATTTTTAACTATGGAAAGATCGGATATTTTTACCATTGTAAAGACGATATTTTTATCATTGTAAAGAAGCGATTTTTCATAGCAAAAAGAAATGATTTTCAATAATATAAAAGTTGAAATTTCATATTCATGAAGGTGAGATTTTTATTCGAAGGAAGATATGATTTTTATTTATAATAAAAATACGATTTTTGTTATGACATTAGCGATGTAAAAATATAATTTTTACATATAAAATAAGTGAAGTGAAAATACGATTCTTCTATATTGAATAGTGAAATAAAAATTCGATTTTTATATATTGAATAGCAAAGTAAAAATATGATTTTTATATATTGAACATCGAAGTAAAAATATGATTTTTATATATTGAACATCGAAGTAAAAATATGATTTTTATATATTGAACATCGAAGTAAAAATATGGTTTTTATATATTGAACATCGAAGTAAAAATATAGTTTTTATATATTGAACTTCGAAAGAAAAATATAGTTTTTATATATTGAACTTCGAAAGAAAAATATAGTTTTTATATATTGAACTTCGAAAGAAAAATATGATTTTTATATTTTTAAAGAATTAAAAATATAATCTTTATGAGATATAGAATATGAAGTTATCATCTTTGTATATGTAGCGAAGTAAAAATTCGATTTTTATATATTGAACTTTGAACTAAAAATTCGATTTTTATATATTGAACTTTGAACTAAAAATTCAATTTTTATATATTGAACTTTGAAATAAAAATTCGATTTTTATATATTGAACTTTGAAATAAAAATTCGATTTTTATATATTGAACTTTGAAATAAAAATTCGATTTTTATATATGGAATAGCGAAGTAAAAATTCGATTTTTACATATGTAGTGAAAGCGGACAACGAAGGTGACAAAAAGGCGGGAACGCCGAAGATCTCTACAATAGAAGTGCCGTGGAGCTAGGATAGCTATATGTGAGAATTTCTCACCTTTCAATTTATTTTTCTAGTTATATATATATACTAGGATGCAGACGGTGTTTAGTAGCACCCGACACAATCGTCCACAGACCATGGACTTGTTTGTTTGGCTGTTTGGTGATTGATTGCGATATTGGTTTGAATGTGGTTTGTGGTGTGAAAAATCGAATCGATAAATTGGTTAGGATTAGACGTGCGTCGTTATAAGGCGAAGGAGTAAGGCTAGGTTAGACTCTTACTCCAAATTTTGTGGTTTGCAAAATGAAATTGATTTGATTGATGAGTGAATGGCGTGGGCCTTCACTAGACCGGGGATAAGGCTAGGCCTTGTCCCGTTTCTAGTATCGTGCCGTTATGCCGCCAAAATTTTCTAAAATATGTTAGAAAAATAAAAATATCATTTTATTTTGGAAATGAATTGAATAGAAATTCATAGGTTGAAATAAAAAATTTTATCGTTAAAAATATAATTTTTAACGTGAAGTGAATAAAATAAAATATTCATTTATAAACCGGACGGTTTGTTTATGTACACCTATTTGACTGATATTGATTGGGTCGATAAATTTTACACATTGCCCAACTGCACAAATAAAATCTATGTTTGATTGTTTGAAACCCCACACAGGTGTTAGTATGAAATTTGAAGTTCACTCATCCTGATTGATTAAATATGTCGATCGATTGATTGACAGGCTGTTATAAGCGTTGAATATCTATATTTAATGCTTATACAGTGTAGTGCACTTTGGTTGATGGTTGATTATTTTCAATGCTATTATATACATGTGTTGTATGAAAATCCATATAATTAACTTTATATGGTAATTGATTGGGCCTTATTCCAATTTGAAAAATAAAGAATATTATAAAATAAAAGTTCATGTGTTGACAGTACTCATCCATTGAGATTGGTCATGTGTTGAACGAAATATTTTAATATTAAAATTTACATCTTTATCGATATAAAATAAAAGTTCATGTGTTGACAGTACTCATTCATTGAGATTGGTCATGTGTTGAACGAAATATTTTAATATTAAAAATTTACATCTTTATCGATATAAAATAAAAGTTCATGTGTTGACAGTACTCATTCATTGAGATTGGTCATGTGTTGAACGAAATATTTTGATAATAACAACTATTTTGAAAAAGAAATATTTGAAATAGAATATTTGAAAATAGAAATTTATGAAGCCGTGTTGATTAGATTGACGCCATTTTGACGTAAACGATATTTATATCGATTTTATTCATTTCAAAATGAAATGAATTGAAAACGATTCCGAAATGAATTGAATTGAAAACGATTTCGAAATGAAATGAAAGCGTTTTCGAAATGAATTGAATTGAAAACGATTTCGAAATGAAATGAATTGAAAGCGTTTTCGAAATGAATTGAATTGAAAACGATTTCGAAATGAAATGAATTGAAAGCGTTTTCAAAATGAAATGAATTGAAGGCGATTTCGAAATGAAATGAATTGAAAACGATTCCGAAATGAATTGAATATAAAACGATTTCGAAATGAATTGAATATAAAACGAATTCAAATTGAATTGAAAGCGAATTAAAATGAATTCAAATTGAATTGAAATTTGAATTGAATAGAAATGAATTTTAAAACGAATTTATAAAGAAGAATTCAATTTTGATTTGAATTGAAATGGAAGTTGAAATTGCTTTTGAAACGAATTTTAAAACTATTTATAAAATTCGTTTTAAATAGAAATCAACGAAATATATATTATATATATAATATAATGGCCCGAATAGAACGCGCCGCGCCGCGGCAGTTCGCGAAGACCATTTATTTCAAACGGACATTACGGGAGATCCGACCGTCGGATTCTCCTAAAACCGGAACCGTTGGGTTCGTATCGAAAAGAGCTTTCTAGCGAATGTTAGAAATTTGAAATCTAACGGTTGGATTTGGAGATACGTCCAAATCAAATTCGAAAAAGGTCGCTGTAAGTGCAGTTCGATGGCCGTTGATGGAAATCGACTGTACGGGCCTTGATAAAATTATTAAAAATAGTAATAATTTGTGTAAAATCATAAGAAATGATTTAGAAAGGATTGGGATGAAAAACTCCATATTTGAAAAGATAAAAATAGATTTTTATCGAAATGAACTAGTTTTGAACTAGAAATATAATTCTATTTATTTTTAAATAAATAAATTGAATTTGAAAAAGGGTTTTAGAAATAACCAGAATTTCCAATGATTGCATTGGAGTGGATTTGAATCGAAATTGTCTTCGGAATATTTCGATGTTGAAATCCGTGATTATACAGATGTTGTTATGGAAATTTGAAAGATATTTATATCGTTATTTCCAATACGACATTTGTTAATCGTGGAATTTGATATTGAATATAAGCCGATATATTTTCTATTCAGAGCCTTATATTGAATATCAAATGTGATTTGGGTTTGTCGTGAATGGTGTCTTCACTAACACTGTTCTTGAACCCAGTTGAGAAAAGATTAAATCTTTTTATTTAGATTTAATGAAGTGTACCAATTAAATGATATTTAATTGGAATTGAATTGATATTGATTTTTGGGTTTATCGTGAACAGTGTTTTAAATAACACTCGTTCTTTAACCCGATAATTAATGAATGTGATTTTGGGCTTACCGTGAACCGTGTTTTTTAATGACACTGATTCTTTAACCCAGTTAACGATTAAAACTAAGTGGAGTTTTAATGAATCTTTAATTAGATTGAAAAATCGAGAATGGAGTATCACCAGTTTTACTCCAGGCGATAGTTAAATCTTTAATTAGATTTGAACGTGAAATGGTAATTGAATTTACCGATAACACCGTGGTGTTAGATATGAAGTATAACCAGTTTTACTTCATGGGATGAACAGGTTGGGATTGGGAAATTAAAACAAATGATCACTTCGGTAAGGTTCGTTAATCCCGACTAGTTTGAATTGATATTCAAAAATAGATTAAAGAATAAATTCAAGAAATTTATCTTGGATAAAATTAATGGGAACCTTTCCCTATGAATGTGAAATTTAGAAACTAACTGTCGGTTAACCAAGCAGAATGGTTTTCTGGATATTGATCTGATGTTGGTTTCGGCCTTCGGGGTTAATATTTGGGGAATTATTCTCTTGATTAATTTACGGTTAGTGACTGATGAATTGGAATGGGGCGTATGTTGTGTTTGTGTAACACTTATTTAAAATACACGCGAGTTATTCGGAAAGACCGGGTTTATCCCATTCTGAATAACTGATACGACGATAAGTCGAAGATGAAGACGATGGTCGAAGACCGGAGGTCTTCACGTCGTTTGGTTGATAACTGATGATCTTGATTGGGCTGTACACCCAAGAAGATGGAAACAGTTGGTGATCGTCCAGACGTACTTGGAGATCGATGGATATGCGGGGTACTAGGTGCCTACGGTTTCGTTCAGACCCAGAACGGACTTGTAAATGGACTGTGTGTCTGACATTGGATTTTAGTCCGTGTGATTGATCTCTATTAAATATATATCTGTTTGGCGGCGGAGAATTTATTCTCTTGCTTAACGCCCTTCTCTGAGACGTACGAGCTCAGGGGTTATATATTGATGGATATCAAACGCATGGAGTGAATTGCCTGTGTGGCATGCCTTAGTGGCAATAGATCGAGGCTTCTGTTGAAAAGCAAAGTCTTGTGGTGATGATCAAAGCACAGCCTGTGTGGCAAAGCTTTGTGTAACGTGAATTCGCGAGTTTCACACCCGGTATGAACCAAAAACGGGAGACGGACCTCAGGGAGGACTTGCGTTTCTTTCTAGTTAGAAGTGGCGTCAGTGGTTTTACACGCCCTGACGAGTTTGACTTATGTGGTTGGTGCTGTTGCGAGGCGCCTCGGTTATATCGGTTTCGGCCGATGCATTCTGGTTGGCAGAAGGACCAGACTTACACCCCATAGGGTGGGGAAACGTAGTGTTCAGGGTTTAAGTTTAATCCACATCGGTGGACCGGCCCTGTTGCTCCAAGGCTTGACTGAGTACTTGCCTGTGGCTCGGGCTAGAGAGTCACGAATCGGTTGAGGACTATCTTTTGCCTCGGTTCATAGACGGAAATCCAATTTCCAAATACATGACTTTGCGATTTTATGTGTAAACCTATAAATGGCGACATAGTGGCATGGGACACTCATGTCGCCTATGATTGATACTTATGATTTGAAGTTGTTTTATACACTATGCACTTATAATAGTATCAAACGATTTGTTTTAACCGTATCAAGCATTCTTTGGCTGTTATAAGGGAAAACCCTATCCTCGGCTGCGTTGCATTGTGTGATGGGACCTGGGTCTTATAACAGCTTCATTTTTCTTTATTTAGCATTGCGCTGTTGGTTTTATGCACCGGTATTCTTGGGAGGAAACCCGTTCCGTGTTATACGGCGTGGTCCCTTGATTTACCTAGCTTTTAAAATAAAGATTTATAACTGTTTTAGTTCTCACACCAGTCCCATGACTGACCTGGAGTTTATTGTTTTAACCTAAACTCTGGGTGCCCCTATTTCGACACGGGCAGCTAGTAGTTTTGGTTTTGCAGATTTATATTCACAGGATCCTGGTTTACAGCTGGAACGATATCCGGAAAGCTTTGTATCCGTATATCTACTTCTAGTTGTGTATCGTATTATTTTCCGCTGCGTTGTATTTAAATGTAATTTAAATCTCTGATATTTCTGTGTAATATTCATTTATACTCTGTATATTCTTGTAATCTGGTGCATTGTTGTAATATACAATGAAATGTTCTTCTGTATGCGTTCTGTTGTGGCTTGTTCTCGAACGATAGGGCGTTTCGGACGGCCTGGATCGGTTTAGCGACTGGTTCGGACTGAGCGAAATTCCTTGCCGTCACAGTTGGTATCAGAGCTTTGGTTTACAAAGCAGAGAACAAGGCACATTAGAACCATACGAAAGAATTCATTAGATATTGGATTAGTAATATCCAATGGGAATGACTCGTTAGAGATTGGATCAGTAGTATCCTAGAACGAGTGTGAAGAGTATATTTTTTTTAAAAATGAAAACAATTTTTGTTTTGAAAATTTAAATCAATTATTCGTATCTGATTATTTATTTATATTGAGTTGGACAGTCCAGTATATAAAGATTTTGCGTATACGTCTGATCCGCGTGTATTCGAAGTTTTAATATATTGGATAGATATAGATTCACACTCTAGTCGCCCGAAGGTGATTCTGATGATTGTAGCTACATCATCAGAATTAACATTCGAGAGTCGAAGGTGTGATATTTATATATTTCCTATTGACTGGTGTGAGAACCAAAAATTAGATAGGGCCTATTGTTGTGATTTGACATCAAAACATGATTTTTGTATATGTATCAAAGTTATCAATTTGAAGCTCTAATCCACTAATTGATTGATGTTTGTGTTGTTTGTTTATTTGTTTGATAATTTTGAACCATTTAGCCTAATTAAACCAAATATTGAATTATATTGATAATTGGATGCATTTGCTTGCATATACATATATATCATTGAACAGGTCATAGCAAGGAGGCTAGAGCAGAGAATAAAATTTGTTTGCCCGACAAATAGGTACATGTTTACTACATAATTTCCTGTTTTGTTTGGGTGATGATGATTTTGTGAGCCTATTGGCTAGCCGCTTGGCTTTTTCTTTTTCTTTTTGAGATCTGAAGGACCGGGGAAGCTATTTGAAATTCCCCGATGCTCCCGGTGCAGGGGAGGTTATGGCGAAATTTTTCGAAAATTTAGGGTGTTAGCCAAATTTTTGAAATTTTGAAAATCCTCAGAAACTGAAAAGTTGGAGAATGGAAGTCAGATCGAGCGTAGAGTTGATTAATCAAACCACTTTCGACCTTGTTCCTTTTCGGGGACGAAAAGTTTTAAGTGGGGGAGATTGTAACAACCCGTAAAATGCGAGCCAGTTTGAAATTTTTATTTTGGCAATTTTAGCGAATTTTGATTATTTAAAATGAATTATTTTAAATAATATCGACGAAAATCTATTTTGAATAGGATTTGAACGTATATATTATACGCGTCGTCGTTAGAATATAAATAATTATATATAATTATAATAGAATTGAAAATGGCGCGGTAGTTCGATAATTCGATTTCAAACTTCAATTGAATGTACCAGGTGCAAAACAATCCGGATTTTAGTGAAACCAAAAATGATAGGATCTAATTGATGATATCTTTCTATCGAATCCGACAAATTGTGATTTCATGCCGGGAATCAAAAGATATGTCCAGTTGAAAATTCTGAATAGTCGCTATGGAATTCAGGCCCTTAAAAATGGACATTTTGCAAACGACCTCGGATTTCGACGAAACCACTTTTGTTGGGTCCGTGATGTAAAGTTATTGCTAGATTCCAAATTTCATAATTTTCGAATCCATATGTGAGCGTGGCAGAGGAAAATGCGTTTGACCATTTTCAGTTGACTTTAATCGACTGGAAATTGGCCATTTTTCAAACGGTCTCAGAATTCGACGAAACTAGTTTTGTTAGGACCGCATCGTCAATACGAAGCCAGAAAATATTTTTCTGAATTTTTAAAGTTCGTATGTGACCCCGGTAATTTGAAATGTACGTTTAAAATTCAATATAGTGATTTAAAAGTAAATTTAATGAAAACTGATTGTAACTATCGAATCAGCTTGCGATACATATCCCATTGTGTTCGGAATGGGGGTAAAACGCTAGGGACGACAGGCGGTGGGCCTCGTTTCGAGGTCGTATGTAAAAGTCAGCTTTTTGAAAATTAAATAAAAAAAAATTTAATTAAAAATGATCTGCCCCCCCCCCCCCCCCCGTTCAAACCCGATAGCAGATAAAAAAAAAGAAAAAAAAACACGATCTCCCCAGCGCGACGGCCTCCACCGCCGCCTCTCCCGAAGTAGCCCCCCCTGCGCCGCCTCCCCGCGTCACCGTGAACCCTCCCTCCTCCTCCACCGAAAACGAGCAGCCCCAAAATCGATTTGGGGAGAAACCGCACCCCCGAAACCCTAGAAACCCCATCACCCAAAAGTAGCGCCTCCACTGCTTGAACCCCGACGCCGGAGCTCCACCAGCGCCGCCACCTGCCTAGGCCACCACCGCGATTCAAACACCCCCCCCCCTCGCGCTAGGAATACCTGTGAGTATTTCCTTTCTTTTGTTTTATATTTTCTTTTTACTTACTTGTTTTTATAGCTAATAGGAAGTAATTTAAATTTAGATTTTTAATGCAAGTAGAAAGATGGAATTTTTGAAAATAAAATGAAATTTATTTTCATTTTTTTTTATATATAAATGAAAGCGAATAAAGATTAGATCTTTAAATTATAAAGGAATTTGATTTTTAACTTTGAAAAAGTTTGATTTTTAACTATGGAAAGATCGGATATTTTTACCATTGTAAAGACGATATTTTTATCATTGTAAAGAAGCGATTTTTCATAGCAAAAAGAAATGATTTTCAATAATATAAAAGTTGAAATTTCATATTCATGAAGGTGAGATTTTTATTCGAAGAAAGATATGATTTTTATTTATAATAAAAATACGATTTTTGTTATGACATTAGCGATGTAAAAATATAATTTTTACATATAAAATAAGTGAAGTGAAAATACGATTCTTCTATATTGAATAGTGAAATAAAAATTCGATTTTTATATATTGAATAGCAAAGTAAAAATATGATTTTTATATATTGAACATCGAAGTAAAAATATGATTTTTATATATTGAACATCGAAGTAAAAATATGATTTTTATATTTTGAACATCGAAGTAAAAATATGGTTTTTATATATTGAACATCGAAGTAAAAATATAGTTTTTATATATTGAACTTCGAAAGAAAAATATAGTTTTTATATATTGAACTTCGAAAGAAAAATATAGTTTTTATATATTGAACTTCGAAAGAAAAATATGATTTTTATATTTTTAAAGAATTAAAAATATAATCTTTATGAGATATAGAATATGAAGTTATCATCTTTGTATATGTAGCGAAGTAAAAATTCGATTTTTATATATTGAACTTTGAACTAAAAATTCGATTTTTATATATTGAACTTTGAACTAAAAATTCGATTTTTATATATTGAACTTTGAAATAAAAATTCGATTTTTATATATTGAACTTTGAAATAAAAATTCGATTTTTATATATGGAATAGCGAAGTAAAAATTCGATTTTTACATATGTAGTGAAAGCGGACAACGAAGGTGACAAAAAGGCGGGAACGACGAAGATCTCTACAATAGAAGTGCCGTGGAGCTAGGATAGCTATATGTGAGAATTTCTCACCTTTCAATTTATTTTTCTAGTTATAGATATATACTAGGATGCAGACGGTGTTTAGTAGCACCCGACACAATCGTCCACAGACCATGGACTTGTTTGTTTGGCTGTTTGGTGATTGATTGCGATATTGGTTTGAATGTGGTTTGTGGTGTGAAAAATCGAATCGATAAATTGGTTAGGATTAGACGTGCGCCGTTATAAGGCGAAGGAGTAAGGCTAGGTTAGACTCATACTCCAAATTTTGTGGTTTGCAAAATGAAATTGATTTGATTGATGAGTGAATGGCGTGGGCCTTCACTAGACCGGGGATAAGGCTAGGCCTTGTCCCGTTTCTAGTATCGTGCCGTTATGCCGCCAAAATTTTCTAAAATATGTTAGAAAAATAAAAATATCATTTTATTTTGGAAATGAATTGAATAGAAATTCATAGGTTGAAATAAAATGTTTTATCGTTAAAAATATAATTTTTAACGTGAAGTTAATAAAATAAAATATTCATTTATAAACCGGACGGTTTGTTTATGTACACCTATTTGACTGATATTGATTGGGTCGATAAATTTTACACATCGCCCAACTGCATAAATAAAATCTGTGTTTGATTGTTTGAAACCCCACACGGGTGTTAGGATGAAATTTGAAGTTCACTCATCCTGATTGATTAAATATGTCGATCGATTGATTGACAGGCTGTTATAAGCGTTGAATATCTATATTTAATGCTTATACAGTGTAGTGCACTTTGGTTGATGGTTGATTATTTTCAATGCTATTATATACATGTGTTGTATGAAAATCCATATAATTAACTTTATATGGTAATTGATTGGGCCTTATTCCAATTTGAAAAATAAAGAATATTATAAAATAAAAGTTCATGTGTTGACAGTACTCATCCATTGAGATTGGTCATGTGTTGAACGAAATATTTTAATATTAAAATTTACATCTTTATCGATATAAAATAAAAGTTCATGTGTTGACAGTACTCATTCATTGAGATTGGTCATGTGTTGAACGAAATATTTTAATATTAAAAATTTACATCTTTATCGATATAAAATAAAAGTTCATGTGTTGACAGTACTCATTCATTGAGATTGGTCATGTGTTGAACGAAATATTTTGATAATAACAACTATTTTGAAAAAGAAATATTTGAAATAGAATATTTGAAAATAGAAATTTATGAAGCCGTGTTGATTAGATTGACGCCATTTTGACGTAAACGATATTTATATCGATTTTATTCATTTCAAAATGAAATGAATTGAAAACGATTCCGAAATGAATTGAATTGAAAACGATTTCGAAATGAAATGAAAGCGTTTTCGAAATGAATTGAATTGAAAACGATTTCGAAATGAAATGAATTGAAAGCGTTTTCGAAATGAATTGAATTGAAAACGATTTCGAAATGAAATGAATTGAAAGCGTTTTCGAAATGAAATGAATTGAAAGCGATTTCGAAATGAAATGAATTGAAAACGATTCCGAAATGAATTGAATATAAAACGATTTCGAAATGAATTGAATATAAAACGAATTCAAATTGAATTGAAAGCGAATTAAAATGAATTCAAATTGAATTGAAATTTGAATTGAATAGAAATGAATTTTAAAACGAATTTATAAAGAAGAATTCAATTTTGATTTGAATTGAAATGGAAGTTGAAATTGCTTTTGAAACGAATTTTAAAACTATTTATAAAATTCGTTTTAAATAGAAATCGACGAAATATATATTATATATATTATATATATAATATAATGGCCCGAATAGAACGCGCCGCGCCGCGACAGTTCGCGAATTTCGACCATTTATTTCAAACGGACATTACGGGAGATCCGACCGTCGGATTCTCCTAAAACCGGAACCGTTGGGTTCGTATCGAAAAGAGCTTTCTAACGAATGTTAGAAATTTGAAATCTAACGGTTGGATTTGGAGATACATCCAAATCAAATTCGAAAAAGGTCGCTGTAAGTGCAGTTCGATGGCCGTTGATGGAAATCGACTGTACGGGCCTTGATAAAATTATTAAAAATAGTAATAATTTGTGTAAAATCATAAGAAATGATTTAGAAAGGATTGGGATGAAAAACTCCATATTTGAAAAGATAAAAATAGATTTTTATCGAAATGAACTAGTTTTGAACTAGAAATATAATTCTATTTATTTTTAAATAAATAAATTGAATTTGAAAAAGGGTTTTAGAAATAACCAGAATTTCCAATGATTGCATTGGAGTGGATTTGAATCGAAATTGTCTTCGGAATATTTCGATGTTGAAACCCGTGATTATACAGATGTTGTTATGGAAATTTGAAAGATATTTATATCGTTATTTCCAATACTACATTTGTTAATCGTGGAATTTGATATTGAATATAAGCCGATATATTTTCTATTCAGAGCCTTATATTGAATATCAAATGTGATTTGGGTTTGTCGTGAATGGTGTCTTCACTAACACTGTTCTTGAACCCAGTTGAGAAAAGATTAAATCTTTTTATTTAGATTTAATGAAGTGTACCAATTAAATGATATTTAATTGGAATTGAATTGATATTGATTTTTGGGTTTATCGTGAACAGTGTTTTAAATAACACTCGTTCTTTAACCCGATAATGAATGAATGTGATTTTGGGCTTACCGTGAACCGTGTTTTTTAATGACACTGATTCTTTAACCCAGTTAACGATTAAAACTAAGTGGAGTTTTAATGAATCTTTAATTAGATTGAAAAATCGAGAATGGAGTATCACCAGTTTTACTCCAGGCGATAGTTAAATCTTTAATTAGATTTGAACGTGAAATGGTAATTGAATTTACCGATAACACCGTGGTGTTAGATATGAAGTATAACCAGTTTTACTTCATGGGACGAACAGGTTGGGATTGGGAAATTAAAACAAATGATTACTTCGGTAAGGTTCGTTAATCCCGACTAGTTTGAATTGATATTCAAAAATAGATTAAAGAATAAATTCAAGAAATTTATCCTGGATAAAATTAATGGGAACCTTTCCCTATGAATGTGAAATTTAGAAACTAACTGTCGGTTAGCCAAGCAGAATGGTTTTCTGGATATTGATCTGATGTTGGTTTCGGCCTTCGGGGTTAATATTTGGGGAATTGTTCTCTTGATTAATTTACGGTTAGTGACTGATGAATTGGAATGAGGCGTATGTTGTGTTTGTGTAACACTTATTTAAAATATACGCGAGTTATTCGGAAAGATCGGGTTTATCCCATTCTGAATAACTGATACGACGATAAGTCGAAGATGAAGACGATGGTCGAAGACCGGAGGTCTTCACGTCGTTTGGGTGATAACTGATGATCTTGATTGGGCTGTACACCCAAGAAGATGGAAACAGTTGGTGATCGTCCAGACGTACTTGGAGATCGATGGATATGCGGGGTACTAGGTGCCTCCGGTTTCGTTCAGACCCAGAACGGACTTGTAAATGGACTGTGTGTCTGACATTGGATTTTAGTCCGTGTGATTGATCTCTATTAAATATGTATCTGTTTGGCGGCGGAGAATTTATTCTCTTGCTTAACGCCCTTCTCTGAGACGTACGAGCTCAGGGGTTATATATTGATGGATATCAAACGCATGGAGTGAATTGCCTGTGTGGCATGCCTAAGTGGCAATAGATCGAGGCTTCTGTTGAAAAGCAAAGTCTTGTGGTGATGATCAAAGCACAGCCTGTGTGGCACAGCTTTGTGTAACGTGAATTCGCGAGTTTCACACCCGGTATGAACCAAAAACGGGAGACGGACCTCAGGGAGGACTTGCGTTTCTTTCTAGTTAGAAGTGGCGTCAGTGGTTTTACACGCCCTGACGAGTTTGACTTATGTGGTTGTTGCTGTTGCGAGGCGCCTCGGTTATATCGGTTTCGGCCGATGCATTCTGGTTGGCAGACGGACCAGACTTACACCCCATAGGGTGGGGAAACGTAGTGTTCAGGGTTTAAGTTTAATCCACATCGGTGGACCGGCCCTGTCGCTCCAAGGCTTGACTGAGTACTTGCCTGTGGCTCGGGCTAGAGAGTCACGAATCGGTTGAGGACTATCTTTTGCCTCGGTTCATAGACGGAAATCCAATTTCCAAATACGTGACTTTGCGGTTTTATGTGTAAACCTATAAATGGCGACATAGTGGCATGGGACGCTCATGTCGCCTATGATTGATACTTATGATTTGAAGTTGTTTTATACACTATGCACTTATAATAGTATCAAACGATTTGTTTTAACCGTATCAAGCATTCTTTGGCTGTTATAAGGGAAAACCCTATCCTCGGCTGCGTTGCATTGTGTGATGGGACCTGGGTCTTATAACAGCTTCATTTTTCTTTATTTAGCATTGCGCTGTTGGTTTTATGCACCGGTATTCTTGGGAGGAAACCCGTTCCGTGTTATACGGCGTGGTCCCTTGATTTACCTAGCTTTTAAAATAAAGATTTATAACTGTTTTAGTTCTCATACCAGTCCCATGACTGACCTGGAGTTTATTGTTTTAACCTAAACTCTGGGTGCCCCTATTTCGACACGGGCAGCTAGTAGTTTTGGTTTTGCAGATTTATATTCACAGGATCCTGGTTTACAGCTGGAACGATATCCGGAAAGCTTTGTATCCGTATATCTACTTCTAGTTGTGTATCGTATTATTTTCTGCTGCGTTGTATTTAAATGTAATTTAAATCTCTGATATTTCTGTGTAATATTCATTTATAATCTGTATATTCTTGTAATCTGGTGCATTGTTGTAATATACAATGAAATGTTCTTCTGTATGCGTTCTGTTGTGGCTTGTTCTCGAACGATAGGGCGTTTCGGACGGCCTGGATCGGTTTAGCGACTGGTTCGGACCGAGCGAAATTCCTTACCGTCACACATTGGGTCCTATTGCTTGTAGCCACTAGTTAAGCCGATCGGTTCCGGGTAGGTTTATGCTACAAGCTCAACCCAACCTCGAGTTGGCCATCCTCATGTTTTCTAAGTGTCATGTCCATCATGTTTCCAAAACACATTACAAATTTTCAAGCAATTGGGTAGACCTAACTTAATAGGTAAATTCCCAATGGGTAGACCTAACTTAATAGGTAAATTCCCAAGCTTACGTTTTTATGTCTTTTAAGTTTACCCAACCCCAAACGCAATCCCCTCGCTTACATATCGCAATAGCGCATAAAGGATAGAAAGAGGGAACTTGGCAAAATCATGACATAAAGGTGTTGGAGCCACAAGTTAAACATGGTGGCATATGAGACAAAGATGTGATCACAAACTTGCATATCATGTTATCAACTTGCAAAATATTCCTAAGCATGCATAACATCATTTTAACTTGCATAGTGTTCATATGCATGCATAACATGGTTTCAACTTGCATAAGGTTCATATGCATGCATAACATCAAACTTGGCAAATAGGCGGAACATGGCCATAGATAGCATGAGATAAGGACTAGTAACATGCATATAACATTATATGCATGTTAATACAAGGTTTATGAGAGTTTCAAAGTTGCATCATGCAACATTTCCAACCAAAGATCACATCTTTCTATGCATAAAGCCAAGGTAATGACTTTACTAACATGCATAGAGTAAGCTTATGCATAAAATCATAAGATCAAAGCACATATCATGATTAACCCCAAACTCAACTTGCAACATAACATATTAACTTCATAGTTAAAATACAAGAGTAGAAATAGGCTTACTATGCTATGAAGACTCGAATGAGTATAGCAAATGTAAGAAATCCCTTATGCAACTAATTAAAACCCCCAAAATGCAAGCAAACTTGATCAAGACTCCTCCTTTATGATGCCAATAGAGAAACAAGACTTTAATGCAAGCTAAAGAGGATCATACAAGCCTAAATACACTTGTATGCATGGGATTCTCTTGAAAATTGATTTAGGAATTTATGAAGAGAGTGGAGGCCATGAGAGGATTGATTTTGCCATAGTTTAGTTGTATGAATGAATAATGATGATTTAGGGTAGGTTAGGGTCTTATTTATAGAGTAGGCAAGTGTTTTAGGCCATAGGATTAAACCTAGATTCAATCCAAGCCATCAAAGCATGTCTTGGGGAAGAAGTCAAGTGTAGGAACCATCTAGGGCCTTTAGATTAAAGATGAACCATGAGAACCATCCAAATGCAAAATCTGCATTTGAGCGAATCGGCCCATGGGTTGACAGCCAAACACCCTGGATTAACCCCTAGTCGACCCAACGGGCTCGGGTCGACCTCAAAAATCTGCCGGTTCGGTTATTCCCCTCTCCCAATTCGCTGTTTTTAACATTTTTGCATATTTATTTATTTAATTTTCAATTATATATATATATATATATCAATATATATATATTTCTCTGCGCAACCCATTTCACTTAATTAAGTATACTTTAATTTGGGAATTTTTCGTGAAACTTCGCGAGGCCATATCTTGGTCATACGGACTCCGATTTTCGAAAACTCGGACTCTATTTCGCGTATTTTTCCGAGACGAACGCAATGGCATAGCCCGTTTCCCTTGATTCAGATTTTACAGTTTAATTCTGCAGCCATTTATGTTATAACATGTTATTCAAAAATACGGGTTGTTACATATATTGAAAATTGGTCGCATTTGCTTGCATATACGTACACTTACCTTGAACAGGTCATAGCAAGGAGGCTAGAGCAGAGAATAAAATTTGTTTGCCCGACAAATAGGTACATGTTTACTACATAATTTACTGTTTTGTTTGGGTGATGATGATTTTATGAGCCTATTGGCTAGCCGCTTGGCTAGCCGCTTGGCTTTTTCTTTTTCTTTTTGAGATCTGAAGGACCGGGGAAGCTATTTGAAATTCCCCGATGCTCCCGGTGTAGGGGAGGTTAAGGCGAAATTTTTCGAAAATTTAGGGTGTTAGCCAAATTTTTGAAAATTTGAAAATTCTCAGAAACTAAAGAGTTGGAGAATGGAAGCCAGATCGAGCGTAGAGTTGAATGGTCAAACCACTTTCGACTTTGTTCCTTTTCGGGGACGAAAAGTTTTAAGTGAGGGAGATTGTAACAACCCGAAAATCTGGGCCAGTTTAAAATTTTTATTTTGACAATTTTAGCGAATTTTGAATATTTAAAATGAATTATTTTAAATAATTTCGACGAGAAATTTATTTTGAATATAATTCGATCGTATATATTTATACGCGTCGTCGTTAGAATATAAATATTTATATATAATTATAAATGGAATTGAAAATGGCGCGGTAGTTCGATAATTCGATTTCAAACTTCAATTGAATGTACCGGGTGCAAAACAATCCGGATTTTAGTGAAACCAAAAATGATGGGATCTAATTGGTAATATCTTTCCAACGAATCCGAAAAATCAAAATTTCATAGCGGGAATCAAAAGATATGTCCAGTCGAAAATTCTGAATAGTCGCTATGGAATTCAGGCCCTTAAAAATGGAAATTTTGCAAACGACCTCGGATTTCGACGAAACCACTTTTGTTGGATCCGTGATGTCAAGTTATTGCTAGATTCCAAATTTCATAATTTTTCGAATCAATATGTGAGCGTGGCAAAGGAAAACGCGTTTGACCAATTTCAGTTGATTTTAATTGACTGGAAATTGGCCATTTTTCTAACGGTCTCAGAATTCGTCGAAACTAGTTTTGTTAGGACTGTATCGTCAATACGAAGCTAGAAAATATTTTTCGGGAATTTTTAGAGTTAGTATGTGACCCCGGTAATTTGAAATGTACGTTTAAAATTCAATATAGTGATTTAAATGTAAATTCAACGGAAACTGATCGAGACGAACAAATCAACTTGCGATACATATCCCGTTGTGTTCGGAATGGGGGTAAAACGCTATGGACGACAGGCGGTGGGCCTCGTTTAGAGGTCGTATGTAAAAGTCAACTTTTTCAAATATTAAAATAATTAAATAAAAAAAAACCTCTCCTCCCCTATACGTTCTGCCCCCCCCCCCCCCCCGATTCATTTTGCATTTCAGGAAAAAAAAAAGAGAAAAAGGGGGGAGGAGCTCGTCGCTCCTCCGATCGATTCCCCCCACCGCCGATCGTCCTTCCCAGGCGGCGCGCCGACCAAAGCCCCCCCCCTCTAGCGATTGCCGTTCGAAGACTAGCCTCCCCCCTCAGGCGGCGCCACCGTGATGCACTCCTCTCCCTGGCGCCACCGTGAGCCGCGAAGCCCACCGCCACCTCCCCCTTGGCCTGCGAACGCTACTAGCCCCACTCCCTTCCAACTGTAAGCTTTCTGTCTTTTTATATATATATATATATTTCTTTGTTTTATTTTCTTTGTTTTTATGAAAACTGAGTATGTTTATAATTAAAAACTGAAAATGTTTATGTTTGAAAACTGATTTCCTTTATGTTTAAAAACTGATTTTTATTTTTATTTTTAAAAACTAAGAAAGTATAGATTTTTAAAAATAGAGAAAGCTTAAATTTTTAAAATAGAAAAGACTCGATTTTTATTTAGTTAGCGAAAAAGGAAAAATATAATTTTTATTATAGTAAAGTATTAAAAATATAGTCTTTACTATATAGATGATATAAAAATATGATTTTTGTTTAGATAGAGAATTAAAAATATGATCTTTATAAGGTAGCGATATTAAAAATATAATCTTTTATATTGTATGAAGATTAAAAATATAATTTTTACATGATAGGAATATTAAAAATGTCATCTTTGTATATGTAGCAAAGTAAAAATGTGATTTTTATATAATGAATAGTGAAGTGAAAATTCGATTTTTAAATGTATGAAGCGATTATACAAATATGATTTTCAAATTGAAAGTGAATAAATAAAAATGTGATTTTTATTTTAAAGACATCAAAATATAAAAATGTGTGATTTTTATATATGTAGTGGCTACGAGCAACGAAGATGACGAAGAAGCAATAACGATGAAGACTTCTATAAAAGAAGAGCCAAGATAGTTGGATAGCTATTTGTGAGAACTTCTCACTCTTCAATTTCTTTTTCTAGTTATATATATATATATATATATATATATACTAGGATGCAGACGGTGCTTAGTAGCACCCGACACAATCGTCCACAGACCATGGACTTGTTTGTTTGATTGCAAAAATAAGTTAGATTATTTGATTGAAATTGAATTGTTTGATGAGATGAATAGATTTGATTGATGTGTGAATGGCGTGGGCCTTCACTAGACCGGGGATAAGGCTAGGCCTTGTCCCGTTTCTAGTATCGTGCCGTTATGCCGCCGAAATTTTCTAAAATAAGTTAGAAAAATAAAAATACCATTTTAGTTGAAGAATGAACTGAATAGAAATTCATATGTTAAAATAAAATGTTTTATCGTTAAAAATATAATTTTTAACGTGAAGTGAATAAAATAAAATATTCATTTACAAACCAGACGGTTTGTTTATGTACACTGATTTGACTGACATGGATTGGGATGATAAATTTTACACATCGCCCAATTGCACAAATAAAATATGTGTTTGATTGTTTGAAACCCCACACGGGTGTTGGGATGAAATTTGAAGTTCACTCATCCTGATTGATTAAATATGTCGATCGATTGATTGACAGGCTGTTATAA
This sequence comes from Allium sativum, assembly GCA_030737875.1. Taxonomy (NCBI): domain Eukaryota; kingdom Viridiplantae; phylum Streptophyta; class Magnoliopsida; order Asparagales; family Amaryllidaceae; genus Allium; species Allium sativum. The sequence goes on along the minus strand of CM060920.1, from coordinate 272,849,667 downwards.
GCGTTAGATATCTATATTGGATGCTTATACAGTGTAGTGCACTTTGGTTGATGGTTGATTATTTTTCAATGCTATTATATACGTGTGATGTATAAAAATCCATATAATTAATGTTATATGGTGATTGATTGGGCCTCATTCCAATTTAGAAAATAAAGAATAATATAAAATAAAGGTTCATGTGTTGACAGTACTGATCCATTGAGATTGGTCATGTGTTGAACGAAATAGTTTAGTAATAAAATTTACATCTTTATCAATATAAAATAAAGGTTCATGTGTTGACAGTACTCATCCATTGAGATTGGTCATGTGTTGAACGAAATATTTTAATAATAGAAATATTTGAAATAGAATATTTGAAAATAGAAATATATGAAGCCGTGTTGATTAGATTGACGCCATTTTGACGTGAATAATATTTATATCGATTTTATTCATTTTAAAATGAATATTGAAAAGCGATTTCGAAATCGAATATTTTAAAATGAAATTTGAATCAAATTGAATAGAAAACGAATTCGAATCAAATTTGTTTTGAATATATAACGAATTTGATTTCAATGGAATATACAACGAATTGAATCGAATAGAAAACCAATTTGAATTGAATCGAATAGAAAACGACTTTGGAATTGAATTAAATTGAAAACGAATTCAAATTGAATTGAAAGCAAATTGAAATGAATTCAAATTGAATTGAAATTTGAATTGAAAAGAAATGAATTTTAAAACGAATTTATAAAGAAGAATTCAATTTTGATTTGAATTGAAATGGAAGTTGAAATTGCTTTCGAAAACGAATTTAAAACTATTTATATAATTCGTTTTAAATAGAAATCGACGAAATATATATTATATATATTATATATATAATATAATGGCCTGAATAGAACGCACCGCGCCGCGGCAGTTCGCGAATTTCGACCATTTATTTCAAACGGACATTGCGGGAGATCCGACCGTCGGATTCTCCTAAAACCGGAACCGTTGGGTTCGTATCGAAAAGAGCTTTCTAACGAATATTAGAAATTTGAAATCTAACAGTTGGATTTGGAGGTACGTCCAAATCAAATTTGAAAAAGGTCGCTGTAAGTGCAGTTCGATGGCCATTGATGGAAATCGAATGTACGGGCCTTGATAAAATTATTAAAAATAGTAATAATTTGTGTAAAATCATAAGAAATGATTTAGAAAGAATTGGGATGAAAAACTCCATATTTGAAAAGATAAAAATAGATTTTTATCGAACTGGACTAGTTTTGAACTAGAATTATAATTCTATTTATTTTTAAATAAATAAATTGAATTTAAAAAGGGTTTTAAAAATAACAAGAATTTCCAATGATTGCATTGGAGTGGATTTGAATCGAAATTGTCTTCGGAATATTTCGATGTTGGAATTCGTGATTATACAGATGTTGTTATGGAAATTTGAAAGATATACATTTATATCGTTATTTCCAATACGACATTTGTTAGTCGTGGAATTTGATATTGAATATAAGCCGATATATTTTCTATTCAGGGCCTTGTATTGAATATCAAATGTGATTTGGGTTTGTCGTGAATGGTGTCTTCACTAACACTGCTCTTGAACCCAGTTGAGAAAAGATTAAATCTTTTTATTTAGATTTAATGAAGTGTACCAATTAAATGATATTTAATTGGAATTGAATTGGTATTGATTTTTGGGTTTATCGTGAACAGTGTTTTAAATAACACTTGTTCTTTAACCCGATAATTAATGGAATGATTTTTGGGTTTATCGTGATCAGTGTTTTAAATAACACTTGTTCTTTAACCCGATAATTATTGGTATTGATTTTTGGGTTTATCGTGAACCGTGTTTTAAATGACACTGATTCTTTAACCCAGTCGAAGATTAAAACTAAGTGGAGTTTTAATGAATCTTTAATTAGATTGAAATGATCGAGAATGGAGTATCACCAGTTTTGCTCCAGGCGATAGTTAAATCTTTAATTAGATTCGAACGTGAAATGGTAATTGAATTTACCGATAACACCACGGTGTTAGATATGAAGTACTACCAGTTTTACTTCATGGGATGAATAGGATGGGATTGGGAAATTAAAACCAACGATTACTTCGGTAAGGTTCGTTAATCCCGACTAGTTTGAATTGATATTCAAAAGTAGATTAAAGAATAAATTCAAGGAATTTATCTTGGATAAAATTAATGGGAACCTTTCCCTATGAATGTGAAATTTAGAAACTAACTGTCGGTTAGCTAAGTAGAATGGTTTTCTGGATATTGATCTGATGTTGGTTTCGGCCTTCGGGGTTAATATTTGGGAGGTTATTCTCTTTATTAATTTACAGTTAGTGACTGATGAATTGGAATAAGGCGTATGTTGTGTTTGTGTAACACTTATTTAAAATATACGCGAGTTATTCGGAAAGAACGGGTTTATCCCATTCTGAATAACTGATACGACGATAAGTCGAAGATGAAGACAATGGTCGAAGACCGGAAGTCTTCACGTCGTTTGGGTAATTACTGATGATCTTGATTGGGCTGTACACCCAAGAAGATGGAAACAGTTAGTGATCGTCCAGACGTACTTGGAGATCGATGGATATGCGGGGTACTAGGTGCCTCCGGTTTCGTTCAGCCCCAGAACGGACTTGTAAATGGACTGTGTGTCTGACATTGGATTTTAGTCCGTGTGATTGATCTCTATTAAATATATATCTGTTTGGCGGCGGAGAATTTATTCTCTTGCTTAACGCCCTTCTCTAAGACGTACGAGCTCAGGGGTTATATATTGATGGATATTAATCGCATGGAGTGAATTGCCTGTGTGGCATGCTAAGATGCAAATGATCAAGGCTTCTGTTGAAAAGCAAAGTCTTGTGGTTGATGATCGAAGCACGGCCTTTGTGGCGTAGCTTTGTGTAACGTTGATTCGCGAGTATCACACCCGGTATGAATCAAAAACGGGAGACGGACCTCAGGGAGGGCATGCGTTTCTTTCTAGTTAAGAGTGGCGTCAGTGCTTGAACTGGCTGACGAGTTTGACTCATGTGGATGTTGCTTATTATTACTTGCTGAAAAGCGAGGCGCCTCGTGATATCGGTTTCGGCCGATGCTTCTGGTCGGCTGACAGGCCAGGCTTACGCCCCAAAGGGCGGGGAAACGCATTGTTCAGGCACTATAATCCACATCGGTGGACCGGCCCTGACGATCCAAGGGGAAGTTGCGGCTGTTCCAGTGGCTCGGGCTAGAGAGTCACGAATCGGTAGAGGATCTTGCCCTAGCCTCGGTTCATACCATAAATGATAACCCAACTTCCAATACGACGTCTTGCGGTTTTGATTGTAAACTTATATATGGCGACATAGTGTTATGGGGCATTCATGCCGCCTATGATTGATACTTATGATTTGAAGTTGTTTTATACACTATACACTTATTATAGTATCAAATGATTTCGTTTGAACGTATCAAGCATTCTTGGCTATTATAAGGTAAAAACCCTATCCCCCGGCTTGCGTTGCATTGTGTGATAGGACCTGGGTCTTATAATAGCTTCATTTTTCTTTATTTAGCATTGTGCTGTTGTTTTATGCACTGGTGTTCTTGGGAGGAAACCCGTTCCGTGTTATACGGCGTGGTCCCTTGATTTACCTAACTTTAAAAATAAAGATTAATAACTGTTTTAGTTCTCACACCAGTCCCATGACTGACCTGGAGTTTATTGTTTTAACCTAAACTCTGGGTGCCCTTATTTTCGACACGGGCAGCTAGTAGTTTTGGTTTTGCAGATTTATATTCACAGGATCCTGGTTAACAGCTGGAACGATATCCGGAAAGCTTTGTATCCGTATATCTCTTTCTAGTTGTGTATTGTATTATTTTCCGCTGCTATATATTTAAATGTAATTTAATTCTCTGATATTTCTGTGTAATATTCATTTATACTCTGTATATTCTTGTAATCTGATGTATTGTTGTAATATACAATGAAATGTTCTTCTGTATGTGATCTGTTGTGGCTTGTTCTCGAACTATCCGACACTTTCCTTTACGGGGAAGTTACGGGTTTTCACATATCTCTAACGAGTCAATCTAATTAGATTTTACTAATCCAATATCTGATGAATTCTTTCGTATGGTTCTAATGTATCTTGATCTCGAGCTCTGTAAACCAAAGCTATGATACCAAATGTGACGGCAAGGAATTTCGCTCGATCCGAATCAGTCGTTAAACCGATCTAGACCGTTCGAAACCCCTGATCGTTTTGAGAACATGACAAATCAGAACGCAGACGGGAGAACATTTCATTGCTATTACAACAATTCCATCAGATACAAGAATATACAGAGTATAAATGAATAAATTACATTCGATAAATATCAGAGATTACAATAAATTACATAGCAGCGGAAAAATAATACAAAGCACAACTGAAGGTGATATACGGATACAGAGCTTTCCGGATATCATTCCAGCTGTAAACCAGGATCCTGTGAATATAAATCTGCAAAACCAAAACTACTAGCTACCTGTGTCGAAAATAAGGGCACCCAGAGTTTAGGTTAAAACAATAAACTCCAGGTCAGTCATGTGACTGGTGTGAGAACTAAAACAATTATTAAAACTTTACTTTAAAAGAGAGTAATTCAAGGGACCACGTCGTAAAACACGGAACGGGTTTCCACCCAAGAATACCAGTTCATAGGATAAACAGTGCAATGCTTTTTCGAAAATTGAAGCTATTATAAGACCCAGGTCCCATCACACAATGCAATGCAAGCCGGAGGATAGGGTTTTCCCTTATAATAGCCAAACATGCTTGGTACGTTTTAAAAACAAATCATTTGATACTATAATAAGTGTATAGTGTCAAAACAATTTCAATCATAAATATAAATCATAGACGGCATGGGTACCATATATCATGTCGCCATACTAGTTCTACAATTAAAACCACAATACACGTATTGGAAATTGGATTTCCATCATGAGTCGAGGCAAGGGGCAAGCTCCTCTCCGCTTTCGAGACACTCTAGCAAATGTCCCAGGGCTACGCACTCTGGGCAACCCTTGGATGCTTCAGGGTCGGTCCTCTCTTACGTTTAAGGATTAGTATTCCTTAAAACACATTTCCCGGTCCTTACAGACCTATAATCTAGGCACCTCATCCAACAACCACATAGGTGAAAAGTATATAATTGTCAGGGCTGGTAAGTCACTGACACCACCAAAGCCAGAAAGAAACGTCGTGCTCTCCCCGCAGTCCTTATCCCATTTTTGACTCATACCGAGGTGTGAGGCTCGCGAATTCACGTTATACACAAAGCTACGCCATGGCCGTGCTTTGATCATCAACCACAAGACTTTGCTTTTCAAAAGAAGCCTTGATCCATGCAACTCAGCGTGCCATACAGGTAATTCATGCCATGCGATTGATATCTATCGATATATAACCTCTAAGCTCGTACGTATCAGAGAAGGGCGTTAAGTAAGAGAATAAATTCTCTGCCGCCAAACAGATATATATTTAACAGAAATCAATCAACACAGAATAAAATCCAATGTCAGACACACAATCCATTTACAAGTTCGTTCTGGGTCTGAACGAAACCGGAGGCACTTTCCTCGCATATCCATCGATCTCCAAGTACGTCTGGACGACCACCAACTATTTCCATCCTCTTGGGTGTACATCCCAATCAGGATCATTAGTAATTGTCCAAACGATTTGAAGACTTCCGGTCTTCGACCACCGTCATCATCTTCGACTTATCGTCGAATCGGTTATTCAGAATGGTATAAACCCGGCCTTTCCGAACAACCCGCGTATATTAAAAACAAATGTTACACAAACACAACATACGCCTCATTCCAATTCATTATTCACTAACCGTAAATCAGTAAGAGAGCGATTTCCCAAATATTAACCCCGAAGGCCGAAACCAACATCAGATCAATACCCAGGAAACCATTCTTCTTAACTAACCTAGAGCTAGTTTCTAAATTTCATATTCTTAGGGAAAGGTTCCCATTAATTTTATCCAAGACAAATTCTTTAAAATTTATCCTTTAATCTTCCTTTGGATGTCATTTCAAACCAAATTATGGTTTTTCAAACTAGTCGAGATTAGCGAACCACACCGAAGTAATTATTTATTTTATTTCCCAATCCCAACCTATTCATCCCATGAAACAAAACTGGTAATACTCCATATTTAACACCACGGTGTTATCGGTAAAATTAATTACCTTTCCACGTTCAAATCTAATTAAAGATTTGACTACCGTTTTGGAGCAAAACTGGTGATACTCCCTTCTCGCTCACTTTCTAAATTTGATAATTTAGATTATCAATTCACATTTCAATCTAATTACAGATTCATTAAAACTCCTTTTACTGGGTTAAAGAACTAACGTCATTTAATACACAGTTCATGACAAACCCAAATCACATTCTATTTATTATCGGGTTAAAGAACAAGTGTCATTTAAAACACCCTTCATGATAAACCCACAAATCAATTCTATTTACAACCCATTTCAAATCCAATTTATTTATTTAAAAATAAATGGGTTGTTACTTTAGTACTAAACTAGTTCATTTCGATAAAAATCTATTTTTATCTTTTCTAATATGGAGTTTTTCATCACAATTTTCCCTAAATCATTTCTTATGATTTCACACAAATTATTACTATTTTTAATAATTTTATCAAGGCTCGTACAGTTGATTTCCATCAACGGCCATTGAACTGCACTTACAGCGACCTTTTCCAAATTTGATTTGGATGTATCTCCAAATCCAACCATTAGATTTCAAATTTATAATATTCTTAGAAAGCTCTTTTCGATACGAACCCAACGGTTTTGGTTTTAGGAGAATCCGACGGTCGGATCTCCCGTAATGTCTGTTTGAAATAAATGGTCGAAATTCACGAACTGCCGCGGCGCGTTATATTCAGGCCATTATATTATATATATATAGTATATATAATATATATTTCGTTGATTCCTATTTTAAACGAATTTTATAAATAGTTTTAAATTCATTCAAAAACATTTCAACTTCCATTTCCAATTCAATTCAAATTTCAATTCATTCTATATTCATTCGTTTTCTTTTCAATTCATTTCAAATTCGTTTTCTTTTCAATTCATTATAAAAACGAATATAATCGATATAAATATCGTTCGCATCAAAATAGCGCATCTCTAATCAACACGGCTTTATATATTTCAATAATCCCGTTATTCTATTCAACAAATGGATATTTATTCTATTCAATACATGAATCTATATTTATTCTATTCAATACATGAATCTATATTTTTGTCAACACATGACTAATCTCAACGAATGAGTACTGTCCACGTGTGACTATTTTTGTTATTCAATATATTTTATAAAAATTATGGTATCTATCGTTTGATATCAAATCAGACTCCAACCGTAAATTAGTAAGAGAACGATTCCCTAAATATTAATCCCGAAGGCCGAAACCAACATCAGATCAACATCTAGGAGACTACTCATCTCAACTATTATCTAGTTAATTTCTAATTTCATATATGATAAAGATGTAAATTTTATTGTTAAAATATTTCGTTCAACACATGACTAATCTCAACGAATGAGTACGGTCAACACATGAACCTTTATTTTATAATATTCTTTATTTTCCCGATTGGAATGAGGCCCAATCAATTACCACATAAAGTTAATTATATGGATTCCATACAACACATGTATATAATAGCAACGATAAATAATCAACCATCATCCAAAGTGCACTACTCTGTATAAGCATCAAATATAGATATCTAACGCTTATAACAGCCTGTCGATCCATCGATCGACATACGACTAATTATTGGGATTAGTGTATGCCGTATTTTATCCCAATACCCGTGTGGGGTTTCAAACAGTCAAACACAGATTTTATTTACGCAGTTGGGCGATGTGTAAAATTTATCGTCCCAATCAATATCAGCCAAATCAATGTGTATAAACAAATCAGCCGATTTGTTTATAAATATTTATTTATTCACTTTCACGTTAAAAATTATATTTTTAACGATAAAATATTTTATTTCAACACATCCACATTTTATTATCGATTTCACATCCACAACACAAACAAATTTCACAACACATCAATTAAACAAACAAGCCATCCATGGTCTGTGGATGACGGGTGTCGGGTGCTACTAAACACCGTCTGCATCCTAGTATATATATAACTAGAAAAAGAGATTGAAGAGTGAGAAATTCTCACCAATAGCTATTCCAACTCCACGACACTTCATTTATAGAAATCTTCGTCGCTCTCGCCTTTTTGTCACCTTCACTGCCCGTATTCTCTACATATGTAAAAATTGAATTTTTACTTTACTATTCAATATATAAAAATCGAATTTTTACTTCGCTATTCAATATATAAAAATCGAATTTTTACTTCGATATTCAATTTATAAAAATCGAATTTTTACTTCGATGTTATATAGATAAAAATTCTATTTTTACAACGCTATTTTCTATATAAAGATTTTGCCTTTTTAAATATAAAGATTATATTTTTATATTCTCTATTATATAGAAATTTTATATTCAATACACTACTTATATTAAAATTATATTTTTATTTCTTCTACTATATAAAGGTCATATTTTTAACACTCCTATAATGTAAAAGTAGAATTTTCATCACTACTTCTATATGAAAATCGTATATTTCTTTCTAACTTCTATATAAAAACTATATTTTTATAACGCTCCTCTCAACATAAAAATCGCATTTTTACTTTATTATATATATAATAAAAAACAGATTTTTATCTTGCTACATATATGAAGATAATATTTTTATATCGCTATATATATGTAAAAGATCACATTTTTAATACGCTTTCATGACAACAAAAATCGCCTCTTTATATATTGTTATATATAATAAAAAACTGTTCTTTATATAACGATATGTAAAATAAAAATCCTTTCTTTGAGATGCAAAAATCCTTTAGGAAATAAGTAAATAAATTAAAAATAAATAAAAACTTACAGCGCCTACAATTCGAGGGAGCCGTTTGTTGGTCGTTGGGGTTTGTGGAGTCTTGTCGACTGGGATTGGATGGACGGAGGGCAGTGGAAAGGGGCGATTCGAAGTAGGGGGTCGGGGTTTGGCGTCGTCGGTTGCTGGAGGGCGGTTTCCACGTTGGTACTCGCGGAGGCTGGGGAGGGATGCGCGGTGGCTACTGGTGCCAGGCGAAGGCAGATCGGAAGGGGGAGGGGTTCGCTGCAGGGGGCACAGCAAGTTGGAGGAGGATCGGAGGGACTGCGGCTGTGGCGGAGGGGGAAGGGAGACGAGGGTGCGAGGCTGGGGCGGCCCCGCCTCGACGGTGGTGGCCACGGAGGTGAACGGGGGGAGGCGATTGATGCTTTCCCCCCTTTTTTATTTTTTTTATTTCCCTCTGATTCGATTTTGTAGGGGGGGCAGATAAAGAGATAGGGAGAGGGAAGATATTTTAATTTTATACTATTTAATTTTCAAGAAAAGTTGACTTTTTATTTCGACCTCGTAACGAGGCCCACCGCCTGTCGTCCATAGCGTTTCGCCCCCATTCCGAACACCATGGGATATGTACCATAAGCTGATTCGATCGTTTCGATCAGTTTTCGTCAAAACCAACATATAACTCTATATATTAATTTGAACGCGCATTTCAATTTACTGGGGTCACATACTAACTCGAAAAATTGTAGAAAAATATTTTCTAGCTTCGTACTGACGATACGGTCCTAATAAAACTAGTTTCGTCGAATTCTGAGACCGTTGGAAAAATGGCCATTTTAAAGTCGATTAAAATCAACTGAAACTGGTCAAACACGTTTTCCCTTTGCCACGCTCACATATTGATTCGAAAAATTATGAAATTTGAAACCTAACCCTAACTTGACATCACGGACCCAACAAAAGTGGTTTCGTCGAAATCCGAGGTCGTTTGCAAAATTCCCATTTTTAAGGACCTGAATTCCATAGCGACTATTCAGAATTTTCAACTGGACATATCTTTTGATTCCCGCTATGAAATTTCAATTTTTCGGATTTGTTGGAAAGATAGTCACAATTAGATTCCATTATTTTTGATTTCACAAAAATCCATTTTAATTTGCACCCGGTACATTCAATTGAAGATTGAAATCGAATTATCGAACTACCGCGCCATTTAAATTCCTTTTATAATTTAAAATAATTATTTATACTCTAACAACGACGCGTATAAATATATACATTCGAATTATATTCAAAATAAATTTCTCGTCGATATTATTTACACTACAACAAATTCACCCTATTACAACGGTGCAACACCGTTGTAATATCATTTTACAACGGTGCCCCCACCGTCGTGTATGCAGACGTGGTAATATATTATTTTTTATTACAACTTTTCTGCACCGTTGCAGCACCGTTGTAATAGGATTATTTAACAACAGTTATCAACCGTTGTAATAATTTTTTTACAAGTTGTCGTATATACTATAGTACAGTTAGAGTATACGTATAACAACTTTTATCACCGTTGTAATAAACTATATTACAACTTTTATCCCCGTTGTTGTAGATTTTGTAATAATGTTGTGTTCATTTATATAACAACATGTCTGCACCGTTGTAATTTCATTGATATTACAACATTTTTCCACCGTTGTGAATTGATTTATATTACAACATTTTTACACCGTTGTAACATGACTTATTACAACTTTTTTTTCTGTTGTAATTTGCATGGACCTGACTAGTAAAACAAATTCATATATATTACTGATAATATGATTCACATTTCAATGCAACAAATATTAGTACACAGAATCATTTATATATATTACTTAACATAATATTCGATCAACATAACACGCAAGTACGTAGTACATCACCAACTTAACCGTGTCACCAAAAACATAACCCAATATATACATAACATAACCGTGTCACCAAAAACACAACCGTTTCATAATACATGCATGATTTAACCCAATATGTACATAAGAAAGATGGAATGTCTACGAAAGCATACCCTACGAAAGCACTCTAGCTGAAGGCAACGTAATTTTTATTCCAGGCCACAGTTGATCCAACAGCTTCTCCAATAGTAGTCATTGCGGAATTCGGCTTCCACAAGAATGCTTCTGGATCCACCGCCACGTCAATCCAAACTTTCCAGCCTTGCGATCCAAGTTTTTTAAAGTGCACCAAAGCTTCTGGATCAGTGGATGCCACTCTTCCTTCCGCAACAACTTGTTTTTCCCAATTCAATATCTTACACTTTCTGCCCTCATTTCCATCAGCTTGCACTGTTGTTTTTCTGGCCGGATTTTTCTGCTTAGACTGTTTTTCTGTTTTGCTGCCGTCAGTTTCAGATGGATGCTTTTCATTTTCAGCTGATTGCTTTCCATTTTCAAGTGCCTGCTTTCCATTTTCAGGTGCATGCTTTCCATTTTGTTTAGAAAGTTGAACTGCCAAGGTATTGCTTCCACGGTGTGACTGCAAACAAAAAAAATCTAGAAAATCTGAACTGGAAACTAAAAACAGAAAGTGAGGCAAATAAATACATGGAACTAAATACAAAAGACAGTAAGCACTTATGTATAATCCAAGGCTTATGCATCATAGACAGTAAGCACTTATGTATAATCAAAGGCTTATGTATAATCAAAGACAAGACACACGACTAAGTTTAAGTTAATTTGATGGCTGTTGAGTGGAGCAGTTTCAGTTACTGCCAGTTGTATTGTAAGAACAATGCAATAGATTTAACGACAGAACAACACCACCAGAAGCGTCTTTCTAAGCTGGGAACAAAGAGTGGATGAGTTGAATCTATGAAATTTATGTGTAATGGATTGTTATCTTTATTTATTTTACAAATAATTTCCTTATTTTTGTTTAATCTACGAATGTAATTATAAAACCTGAGAATGGTAAAGATAGTGAACACAATAGAAAAACACAGTAATACATCTGCAAACTCTTTCTTTTTAAACCCTTAGTGATTGAATATAGTATGATGCAGGCGCGCGCGCGCGCACACACACACACATATATATATGCATATTTGTTTGTGAATATGTATGTGTAACTAATTGTTCTTCATGTCAAAAACTGGACGAAATATGAAAACAGTGGATCTTTTGTGAATAAACTCTATGCAAACTCTCTGAATTTAATCTAGTGTGGGTATAGATATGAGTACTTTGATAGATTATTAGTTGACTACACTTATATATGACTGGAAGTGATTAACTATGTGAAGTAAGATCTAGAAATGAGAAATTTCCTTTACTGTTGTATGAATACAATAATAATAAAAGATGAACACCTCACTTTCAAAAATAAAGTACCCCAATGTTAGCATGTTTTAGATAACAGTATAAACACAAAGGTTATTCCAAATTGAATTTAGTTTACGTTAAAAAGTTCTTCAGCTTCTAATGCGCGGTAATTTAGTTTAACAGTACCCAACCCCCCTCCATTTACTGTCCTTAAAATCACCCTAAAATTTCACAGTTCGGTAAAAGCATTTCAATGAAATGTTACATCTTTTTATCAATTATACCAATAAAAAAGGGTACCTGAGGCGTATTAGGATCAGGATTTGCTGGATTTCCCGCATTAGCTTGCTTTTCTTTTAGATCCTGTAAAGATTGCATATACACAGGTCATATAAAATTAGCACAAAATATGATTTTGGTCATATAAAACTAGCACAATTGGGAAGCCGTAAATTTGAAACACATTATGAAAAAAAAAAGGCATTTTGCTTTGCTCTTTTTTTAATATTTTTTTTCAATTGTAGAGACATAATGGGTTATGTCCAAGAACAAACATTGTACAAACGGCCATGTCTTATTTCTTTAACCTGGGAGATTAAGAATTAAAAGAAAAAAGTGTTAAAATGTAACCAGATATCGTGGCAAAGGATCATGAGAATAATCCAAGGCATTCTACCTCTGGTGAAGTTTTTATTATTGGCTCCATGCTACGGCAGCAAAATGCCACAGCCCATAGGCGATTGCTGGTTCTTTTTAAAATTTTGGAGCCTATGTTTATTGATCAGCAACCCAGCACCAGCAGATCCCGAAAATCACAAATAGGAGTATTTGTTTAATACAACCATACTATGAAGAATTAAGGTATTAATTTGAAAACTCTCCGAAATAAGTTAAATAACACAAAGCAAATCGAAGGCAATCAGATTGAAGGCCAATGTAAGAATATATCCACACTGAATTCAGACTCATACCATCTTAGCATCGTCTTGCAATATAAAAAATTGAAATGATTCTTATTTCAATATAAAAAATCGAAGGCAAACAAAAATAACTTTATTTCATACATAATGCCGGAACTAATAGGAAATAGCCGACAGATCCCGAATCAAAGAGTAGGAATAAATTGATGAACGTTGAAAAAATTAAATAAACTTCAATTTAATTGATAGAAGAAATCAGTCGGACGTAGCTGGTTAAAATCTTATTTCCATTTGACAACAAACCAATGAGAATCCGAACGATTCTTCTCTACATAGCACAAATCACGCCAAAAACTAATTAACCAAGCTTGATGAATAATATAAATTTTGCTTACCATAATACCTAGAATTCTGCAGAGTGTTGAAAAATCGGATCTAAAGGCTTTTAGCCTAAATCCTAATGATAATAAACCTTGCGACAAACAGTTGCAATTTAAGATGAAAGCTGGAAGCAGATATTTGTTCCAAAAAACAATGCTAAAGGTTTAGAAACAGGACCATAAAGAGAGAGGAGGAAAATGTTCGAGTAGGCTCTGTAAACTGCTGGATAAATGGATTTCTGAGGAATATATATATACATGGCAGAAACCCCTAGATAAATAGTTTGGGTTAGAGTGGCACTGGGTCTGGTCACACTGTTTTTTCCGAGTTGTTTTAAAACATTACCCACTACTGATTGGTACCGTTGGCTACGAAAAGAAAATGCAATTGGTCAAATAATCGACGTAACCGGAGCATTATAATGGAATAACATGGGTCAATCTGGAAAATCAGCATGAGAAAACCACACCGCAATTATCAAACCGGGAATTTACCGGAAATTCCGAAATATCCGGAACGGAACCGGAAACCGACAATAACTTGGTTTCTAATTAACAGGAAAACAGGAAAAATCGCCGTTAAAATAAATTTCTAATTAACACTTACCATTAACATCGTAGTGAGCTCCTGTACTTTGGTCTTCAATCCACTAACTTGGTTTCGCAATGCATGTACTTCACCTGATGAGCTACCCCGAATACGAAGCTGAGATGGTACAACCCCAAAACCAAGCCCTCTTACACGTCCTCCATGCTCCTGACCAAAAAGCTTCGACACGCCATCTTGAGTAACTGATGTTGCTCCATGAGAATCCTGACTTGCGGCATTATGATGCTCGTTTGTCTTAGACTACAAATTAAAAAACAACCAAAATTCAGAAATTAAAATTAAAACTACGTTAACAATAGCAACAGTTTCTGATATTGTATATTTGAACTTATTCTTACTATGCATTCGGCAGCAATTGAATTCGGAGGTTTTCCATCTTTTCTAGTGTGGCCTTTGCACCACAATTCGTCTCTAGTGATAGTAGATGTTGACGTTTCCTTTTTCTGCAAAAATAGCTTAACAGCTTCAGAATTTTTCATGTGATAACATATAATAGTTGCTTTAACAATATTTTTTTACCATTTCTTCTTCCAATCTTGCATAACCTTTTCTGCTCATGGTGTGTGGAACTTTATTCTTTTCTCTAATGCTTTTGAATCTTTGGCTTGTTGCCTATAAAATCAATTCAGTAAATATGATATAGGAAAATGTAATATATTTAACAGTTAAACTCAGTAAGACAAAAATAACCACCTCAAACTTTTCTGACAATTTTTCAGTTACAAAAGCATTCCACTCGTCATCGCTCTTTATATTGAACGGTTTTAGGCTTGCTAAAGTATCGGTAGAGTCGGGATTTTGAGACGCTTTTTTGATAGCTGCAACTAACCTTGATTTCGACTCCTTCCACCGCTGTCCTATTATCATTAACAAGTAATCCTTATACACCATATCTACCTTGAATCTTGACTGCGCGCACACAAAAAAAAAAAAAAAAAAACAGCAGATTAGTCTCTAACAGTATTGCAAAATGCAATGTTGTACCACAGCAGGTATATAATTTGTTGCTTTGAATATTGAGACATATAATATGTAACAGTATTGCAATGTGCATAATGCATATGTCATTATAAAGAGAACTATAACAGGCATATAATATGTTGCTTTTAATATTGAGACATATAAGTACTCCCTAACATAAATAACATAGAATCAGTAAAATTAAATACAACTTAAAGCCAGAATTTACTATTGAAAGCCAGAATTTATTATTCACAGATCATCCCTCAAATCTTACACAAGCCAGAATTTATCATTCACAGAATTTACTATTGAAAGCCATAATTTACTATTGAAAGCCGACATATGGTATACAAGTCAAATATCAGTACGTACCTCTATACAAGTCCACAGATCATCCCTCAAATCGTCACCGACGTTCCTCCATATGCTAATGGTAAAAGGCACCATCTCCCTTGCTAGAGTACCAATATATGACGACAAATGTTTGGAATTAGCACCTATTTCTTGTCCGCGTTCATTAAATTCAACTTCCGGCTTCTCATCCGGTATCATAGCTAATGATTTCATCATCGTTCTGCCTCTCTTTCTTCTAGCTTGCTTCAATCTTTGATCTTCAGTAGAATCGGGTTGAATTTCGTTTGGACTGGAATCATCGTTGGCTGGAGTTTCATGGAAGTGTAGTTGACGGGCAGGGGGTTGTGCTGGGTTTGTATTGTCGAAGGGGCTGTTATTGGAAGGAGGGGGCTGTATCTGGTTTGTAGTGTCGACGGGGATGCTACTGGAAGGAGGAGGGGACTGCATCCCTTCTGCAGTGTGGCCAAGGTTGCTTCCATGTTTGCGAATTGTGCGTATTGGGTATTCAGCATGTTTTCGAGGAGATCGTCTTATAGCAATATTTAATTCACGAAGCAACGGAAGTGGTCCATCTGGGTGTTCGTTGATTCTAATCCCAACCGGTCTTTCATCAGCAGCACGAACAGCTGCAAGTGTAGCTAAACTTTGCTTTTTTGCTTGCAATTTTTGAGCTCTAAAAAATAAAAAAATTAAGTCAGTTTTCAATAGCTAAAAAATAAAAATCTTAAGTCATTTTTCAATGGCTGAACATACAATATATTTTAAACTGAGCACTACATGAACATCATAAGACGAACTGTGTTGTTCATCAAAATACAAGCGACTACAGTGAAATGATTATATTTTAAACTGAGCACTGAGCAATGGCAAGGGTACAAGTGGGTAAAATAAAAGTGACATAAAAATGTTTTTTTTTGCCAGTGCTCAGTTTAAAATGTACGTACGGAAGGCATATAAATACTGGTAGGTGCTGCTGAATAGAGTCTTTAATCAAAATGTAGGGAGTAAATGTGCTTATCGCGTTTGAAACGTAACCGAGGAATGGATTTTCCAAATTAGTGGCTGCCGGTTCTTTGGGTTTTCCAATCGTTATATCAGACTCACAAAATTGTCGTTAAGGAGTATTTGGTTATTAAAATATCCATCGAATTATTATGACAAATCTACACTAGATTCCACCTTGACACCAAAAAGGAAATAAAGGAGCCTTGATGCCGATCTGCTGATCAAGTAGCCACAAGTGGCAAGGGCATGAGGTGGAGACGGAGTCCACTTCTCCGCAAGTACATCTACGTACACATGAGGACCATTTTTTATGCACATATTCATTTTAGCTATTGAAAACTACTTGCACATATTCATTTTATGCACATTTTTTAAGCACATATTCATCTGCTGATCTAATAAAGAATTTTTATGCACATATTCATTTTTCATTAATTAATTGAAATGAACATTCACATTTAAAAATCATAAGATATTACAACATTAAACAAAAACATATTATTCTGACATTAAAATATACATATAAATTATTTATTGTTAATAGGTTAAACATACAAGTCATATAAACAAATAAATCACGCGTGAAGCACTTGCCATACAACTCACATTATATTAACTTAATGCAAGTTTGCAATCTACAACTCACATTATATTAACTTATTGTTCCTGGAGCTTTTTCTTATTCTTATTATTACTGTTACCGCATATATAGGAATAGCTGGACTTACAATGATTATATCACATTACATTCATCGTATGATTGTTGTTTAGTCCATTGTTTGAGATACCGAACACATCACATAAGTAGAGTGTCATTCTATAGCTTAACGTTTAATTGACTTGTGCAGTAGGAGGGAGGGTGATATGGAGAAAATACGTAGCTGTAAAGCTTTACCTAGAACAATGCAGAGGAAATAACTTGACAAACATACAAAGGGCAACTTACAGAAAGGCAGGTTCTGTGTGGAAAAACCAATATGCGGATGGAGATGGTGCACATTTATAAACAACTGCTAAGCTACCTTCATGGTGTGTATATCTGTAAGATTTTAAGCTCTACATAGAGCACGCTTAATCGAAATGTAAATCGAATCATAAACGATGAGATCCGATTTGAATTTTCTATGTCTATTTCTAACTATATGTAAAAAAAAATCCTTGTTCAAAATAGTCCATATTATAAGTAAAATTAGACATTGATTATTTAAACGTGTTATGTTTTCATAAATCGTTTTTCCTACAAACATGAAGCGTGTGCCACTAATACTAATTATTTTGCTTTGTACGCTTGTTGCACTTCCATTTGGAGTGTGTCATTTGTCCTTTTACCTTTTCTTGTTTCACATTTTCTCTATTTTCCTTTAGAATTGTATTTTTCCCTTCACTCTTCCTCAGTGTTGAATTGATCCAGATACAATATTAGGCCTTTAGTGTTTGTTCGCAACTCAGTTTTAGACATCAAATTTATTTTCAATTTTGTTTTCCAATTTTTTCACATGTCGTTCAAAATTAGATTTGTGGAATCAACCTATCTGCAACAATGTCAAGTATTTCTCAGTCTTAGTTCAGGATATTTTGAAACATTGGTTCGGTATCCCGTATTTCTGGTGTTTGCGATATTTAAATTATGGATTCTTTTTTTCTGATGGTTTTAATCAGTATTCTTTATGTTGATTTTAGTTCTCTTTGTGAAAAAATACCTTTAAATATTGAATTTTCTAAAAATTAGTTAATAAAATAGTTTTGTAAAAACATATATTTTAATAACTTAACAATTCTCTACATTTTGCAAATTTATTCAGCCAATTTTCACAGATAGAAATAATAATAAAAGGCAGGAAACACAAGTTTTTGTTTACATTTTTTTTTTATCTATTTGAAATGCCAAATTTTCAATGGGATAAAAATTGTAAAAAGCAAAGTTCAAACTTTAAATCAAAATAAAATTTAAATCATAAATCACATATCCAAAAGATCCATATTTAAGATTCGTACATACATTCAAGTTGATTTTAATATTTGAACTTTTATAGCAGAACTTAAAAAAAAACATGTGGTAAAAAATGCAATATGTACTTGAATACCTCTCCTTTGTCTAGCACCATCTTCCTCGCCGATAATACAAGATCAATCTTCCTCGTCGACCTATAAAAAAACAAAACGATTTACAAAGGATTAGAACATCACACTAAATATAGCACTACTTTGTAACAACCACGTACAAAATAAAATACACATGCAAAGAACATAAAATAGAAAATAAAGTTATTTTGATACACGCTAAGATGTCAATCTTATATCAGATTTTTTTTTCTTTTTTTTCATTCTAACAACACATTTTATGGTATATATGAACATGCATAAAATAAAAAATCAATAAAATATGCTTATAACATACCAAAATACCGTTACAACCCTCCCTTACGTAACTTTCATCCCCATTATCTACGTCTCTATCATCAAGTTGTGACTCATCCAATGGTTTACTAGTTGATTCTTCATCCTCGTCGTATTTTTCCAATTCATGAAACCCTCTAGAGGGCGCTCTCAACACAACATACCAATTTGAAGAACTACCTTCTCTAGAGAAGAAAACTTGAACCGCTTGTGTTGCTAAGATAAACGGGTCGCTTTCAAACTTATTTTGAAATTGATGCAAATTGACCAATGTAAATCCATCTTCAACTTTGACTCCACGATACATATTTGCCCAATCACATTTAAACAAGGCAACTTGAAATTGACGATAATCCAACAAGAAAATCTCACGCAAGACCCCATAATATATTATTTTTTCAATAGACCCATCTACACAAACAGTACTTGACTCAATGGAAACACCACTATTTTGTGTCGCCTTCTCAAAGTCTTTCGTATGAAAACGTCGACCATTAACAATATAGCCAGCATAAGAAATTATTTGCGAACGAGGTCCGTATGAAAGCCATTTTATTATGTTGCTGACATTGGATATACGTCTATCATCTCTAACCTGGACAAATACAATATATTAAATAAAGATTTATGTTGATCTATTACTTTCATCATTAATAGTTTTTTAAGATATAGCTATCAACCTTTTTTCCGAACCAAAAACTAAAATTCTTCGATTGCAATTTTGACAGTTCCAAATCGTCTTGTGCAAGATGAGGATGCAAACATTTTAGCTCCTCTTTGTGCATTCTGCATACATAAATGTAATTAAGGATCTAATTTATTTTGTATGTCATAGTTAAGTTGGACTTATACTTACTCTATATACGGCTCTACTTCTTCCGTATTAAACAAAACGTATCGATGAGCAGCATTAATCACCTCCTCATCGACTGTAATAGGTTTTCCTTTGGAAATAGGACGCCCCTCAAGTATAAAATCATTTTGTTCCACTTCATTTCGGTTTTTCCTCTCTCCAATTTGTAATGCATCTTTAATATATCCAGAGCAATATTTCATACATTCTTCGGAAACATAGCGCTCAGCAATGCACCCTTCAGGCCGTGCTTGATTTTTAACGTACCCTTTTAATATTTTCATATATCTATAACCAAAATGAATAAACAAGTTACTTTCATAACTATAGATACTTTTAACCGTCAATTATTTATAATAAATATTACCTCTCAAATGGATACATCCATCGATATTGGACCGGCCCACAAATTCTTGCTTCTCTCCCTAAATGTATTGTTAAGTGAATCATGATATCGAAAAAGGAAGGGGGAAAGAACCTCTCTAGATCACATAGTGTTAATGCAACTTGATAGTCCATTAATTCTAATTTATTCCTATCAAGCACTCTTTGGCATATGTCATTAAAAAATGAACATAGTCGTAGTAGTGCATTCCTTATCCCTGTAGGTAGAAGTCCTCTTAATGCAACGGACAATAGTTGTTGCATCAAAACATGATAATCATGAGACTTAAGGTTTGATATCTTGTCTTCTTTTGCAAAACATTTTCCAATATTTGAGCTATATCCATCAGGCACTTTCAAGTTCTTCATTCTACTATAAAAGATCTCTTTTTCTTGATCGGATAAGGTGCACGGTGCGGCTGGGAGCAATACTTTATTTCCAATGTCTATAGGATGCAATTTTTTTCTAATGCCCATTGCTTCTAGATCTTGGCGTGAATTGAGGCCATCTTTTGATTTTCCTTTGATATCAAGCAATGTACCAATAATACTTTCACCAATATTTTTCTCAATATGCATCACATCTAGATTATGCCGCAAAGGAAGTGCCTAAAAATTGACAAAACACAACTAATTAAGTACTAAGTAGCAAACATGAATAGAAAATGGAAAGCAATGTGTTTCTAGTTAAATTTCACCTTCCAATAAGGCAAGTCAAAGAAAATGGACCTCTTCTTCCACATTGTACATCCTTTTTTCATCATAGTTTTCCTTTTCCTTTTCCTTTCACCTTTCTCTTCCTTTTTTAATTTTTTCCCCCAATCATTAATAATATCTTGAACATCATCAAAGATTTGAACACCAGTTTGTATTTGAGGCCTTTCTCTATTCTCTATAGTTCCATCAAATAAGTTTTTCCGTTGACGATACTCATGGTTAGGTTCAAGGAATCGTCTATGACCCATGTATGCACACTTTTTACTAAATGGTAGCCATATTGAGCAGGTATTGACACTACAAACTGGACATGCTCTCTTACCTTTTACAGGGCAACCAGCTAAATTTCCGTAAGCTGGAAAATCATTGATTGTCCACATAAGAATAGCATGTAATCTAAATTCACTACGACTGTAAGCGTCGTACGCTTTCACCCCTTTATCCCACAATTTTTTCAAATCTTCAATAAGTGGTTGCAAGTATACATCAATGTCATTTCCCGGTTGTCGTGGCCCAGGAATTAACAAAGATAGCATCATATTATCTTTGTGCATACAAAGCCACGGAGGAAAGTTGTAAGCAACAAGAAACACTGGCCAACAACTATATCCACAATTCCAATCACCGAAAGGATTAAAGCCATCAGATGCAATGCCAAGCCTTAAATTTCGTGGATCGGAAGCAAAAGAATGATACATTCTATCGATCGTAGCCCACTGAGTAGAATCCACTGGATGACGCAATTTACCATCATCACTCTTATGACTGCTATGCCATCTTAGTTGTTCTGATGTTTCTGGGGATGCAAACATTCTTTTCAGTCTTGGTATCAGTGGGAAGTATCTCAAAACCTTCATAGGTATTTTGGTTTGCTTCCCATCTTTAGTAGTCTTGTTTTTTTTCCAGCGAGACTTACCACACTTAGGACAGAAATCACTATTTGCAAGCTCTTTTCTAAATAAACAACAATCATTTACACATGCATGTATCTGCTTATAGCCTAAACCAAATGACTTAAGCAACTTCTTTGTTGCATATGTAGAATCAGGAAGCATGTTTTCTTTAGGCAACATATCCTTTAGAAGTTTAAGAAGCTCTGTAAAAGCCGTGTCCGATATACCATTTCGCGCTTTGTGCTTGAAAAGAAGTACTGTAGCAGACAACTTTGTGTGGCTTGCACAACTGGGATACAAAGGAATTTCGGCATTCTCCATCATTTCCTCAATACCTTCCCCATGTCTTGCTTCAACATTGGCTTCTACCTCCTCATCATAGATTTGCGCATCAACATACATTCTATAAGTATCTGTCTCACTATTATTTTGTGATGGCCGTTTTTCTCCATGAAAAATCCATATATCATAGGTTGGGTCCATTCCAAAACAAATCAAGTGTGACACAACTTCCCTTGATGTTTGCCAAATTAGATTCCTACAATCACGACATGGGCATCTAATTTTTTCGGGATTCCCTTCACTCGCAACATGCCCATATACAAAATTTTCCACAGCTTGCCTATATTCGCTTGTCATTCTACAACACAAAAAATGTATTAATACTCCTTCTTAAATACTTATAGTGTGATGCTAGGGCACCTCGTTTTCTTCTTGCTAATACCAAAATTTTATACTACATTCTTCCTAACACCAAACTCATTCATAAATACTTATATTTGTTTATAATGGTATTAGGAAGTACATCAAATTTATTGTACTTATTATTTTTATTCGTGGTATTAGTAAGAGGAAAATGATGTGCCCTTAGCATCACACTACTTATAACTATGGAAGTAATAGCCAAAATGATGAAACCTTGGTAGATTGACCCATGCTTTGTCCATCTTGGTAAAACAACGCCTCTAATTTTCGGACCTACTATAAAGACTTATGCTCAACATTATTGTACAACTTGGTTATACGCACCCACCTTATCTACCCCTCTTATGCATCACCTATCATACTTCGACCCACCCTCTAAAACAACGTATTTGCATAATAATATATATATCATCAAAATAAACAGCCAAATAGATGTAAACTAAACTGAAACATCCAAATAGATGTAAACTAAACTAAAACATCCAAATGAAACAGCCAAACAGAGTTTACCATTGGTTATGAAATATCATTTGATAATAATCCGATGTTTTCTGAAACAGTTAATTTGTTTTCCAAATGAAACATCCAAATGAAACATCTAATTAAAAGGATAAATGAAACATGAGATATTATAATTTAGTTATTGGAGTATTATCCAATGAGTTGAACTTGCATTTCATTAATTAGATGTAAATTATAAACTGTTGCACTTTTTAAGAGGTTTCACAAAAAAATTACTCATTTAATCCATTTTCTGAAGTTAACAGCGGACTAGGAGCTGTTTTTATGAAATGTATGCTCAACCTTTTTTATAGTTAAATTAAATATCTCATACTATGTTTGTTGTTCTTGCAGATCCTATGAATATGAATGGTAAAAGCTTCAGGATGACAAAGCTTCATCAAGACAGCAAATGATTTTTGCTGTTTATTTTGGTGTATTTTAGTGTGTTATTCTTGTTTCTATTGTAGGCTTGTATTTTAGTGTGTTATTCAGGATGACAAAGCTTCATCAAGACAGCAAATGGTATTAGACAGTATATGTGTTCCCAAATACACATCTCCACTTCAGATTTTAATAGTGTATACAAAGTCAGTACCGCAGTACAAAGTATGAAATGCAAGCGAACAAACTTTGGTCATTCTAACATACTGGTTGTTTATGACAAATACCCAAACCCGTAAAAATTCAAAAAGTCAATATCATAAACTAAATATACAAACTCAACTTATGACCAAATACATGTTTATACATATGCGCACGTGTATATGCATATATATGATCGAATTTCATATTTCAGGTCCAAAACGAGTGTGACTGCAAATTGACAGGAATTACAGTTAGACGAAGAAATATATAGATGTTTGAATACAAAGTTCAACCTAAAAGGAGCATTGTCACATGCAATTGAGGTTTGCCATGGTAATTTGTCACATGCAATTGAGGTTTGTCATCAAATTATATACAAAGTTCAACCTAAAAGGAGCATTGTTACAATCAGTATGACACAGTAGCGATTGTCACATGCAATTGAGACAACGAATAAAAATTGTACTGTGAACCGAATAAAAATTGTTACAATCAGTATGACACAGGAGCATTGTCACATGCAATTGAGACAACGAATAAAAATTTACCAGCGAGATACGTAGGCGATCGGGTAGTGGCGATTGAGTAGCGGCGATCGAGCAGTGGCGATTGAGCAGCGGCGATCGAGCAGTGGCGATGTGATGTGAAGCGGCGATGTGAAGTGGATCGAAAGGGGAATTAGGGTTTGCGGTGGAATACGATGGAAAATGAAATTCGGAATACTATGGAACACGATGGAAGAACCGATGTCAAAAGGCACGTTTAATTGAACAACCGACGGAAATTTTGTTAAGTATGTACTATGTACGCTGATATGTACGCTGTGTTTATGGAAATTTTGTTAAGTATGTACTATGTCAACTTAGGACCTTTTTACTTAATAATTAGACATGCTTGTTTTGATTGTATGCTTATTTTGAATTTATTTAGAACAAAATAGAGAACATGATAGATTGGAACATGCGTTATAGTTGACTCAATTGTCATTGATTACTTGAACAAAGCATAAGCAAACAGCATTGGAAGAACAACAATTATTGACATCTTATAATTTATTTCATACTTACATTGGATGTAAGAAGAAAAGCCAGTGTTTTTCTTTGCTGAACCGAAATACAGACATGTCGATAAATTACTTGTACAACCAACAAACTACAACCTTATATCAATAGTTTTTTTAAAGGCATGTTGATAGTGTACAGAACAGGGACCATTCTTATGCAAAAAGAGTAGTCAATTATCATATGTTTGACTGTCTAAGATGCCATATTCTAGAAACTGAGTAAAATTAAAAAGTAATACATAGGTAATGTGTTTTCTATGGAATGGTACATGTGCGCCAAGGAATACATGCTTAAAGTAGTATGCATGTACCCATAAACTCATGGCTTGTGTACATACATCCAAAAACAGGTAGATAGGCACAGACCCAAAAAAATTTAAGTTAATTATAATCGAGAGGAATACTTATTACAAACTTATGTTACTATTAATTAATAAAGTAGCTAGTTAACATATATTAACTATTAAAAAAAATTACTACTTATTAACTATTAATTATTTAAAAATAATTGACAAATATTATTGATTCCCAAGTTTATTATTAATTATTATTATTAAGTTTCAATATAATTAGTTACTAAATATAGATATTATAAACATGAAGTATGCACTAGGCATCTCAATTACAACGAATAAAATGAAAAGTTGTGATATATATGTTTATTACAACAGTGAGTTCTGCAAGGTTGTAAAAAGGGATCTATTACAACGGTGGACGCCACCGTTGTAAAATTAAAGTTGTAATATGGTAATATATATGCTCTTTACAACAGTGATTAATTCACCGTTGTAAAAAAGAATCTATTACAACGGTTATTAATGCACCGTTGTAAAATTAAAATTGTGATATGGTAATATATATGTTCTTTACAACAGTGATAATTTCACCGTTGTAAAAAACATTTATTACAACAGTGCGTTTTGCACCGTTGTAATAAATGCTCTATTACAACGGTGATTTATGCACCGTTGTAAAATTAAAGTTGTAATATGGTGTTTTTGTTGTAGTGTTAAAATAATCTATTTTAAATATTCAAAATTCGCTAAAATTGCCAAAATAAAAAAATTAAACTGGCTCAGATTTTCCGGGTTATTACATATAACGTGAACAAAGTGGATAGGGTTAAGGCAAGCTTAACCAATAATACATATGTACTTGATAAGGGGAAGGGTTAAGTAAATCTTGGGTAAGTGGGTAATATTAGTATATATAGCCCACAAACTTAACCATTAAATAAACATGCGTGAATCAGTGAGAAGGTTAAGTAACATATGAATAGGTAACACTTAACCAGTACAACATGTTAATTAAGCAAATGGGTGGGGCTAAGTTAAATTGAGAACACTTAACCATTATAACATGTTGACTAGGAAACCCTAGTAACAGGGACCCATTTCAGCAGTAACCCACATAGATGTATCATGGTACCCTGAGCTAGGCAGGGTGGGGCACGATTACTGGGTTAATTATAAGCGGTCAAAATAACGGCGGGAAGGGCAGCAGTGTAGGTTCCGACGGAGTATGGGCATGCACATGCTCCGGAGTCGAAAAAGAAGGCACTGGGCATCATTAGTATACACTGCGCATCTTGAATCGTGTCGGGTTGCCATCATGGGAATTGATACACCCCATGATGGGGCCAGCACAGGTATCTACATACAAGCGGGGCCAAATGACACAAGTAATGAATACATACCAGCAAGGTCGAATGACACAAGTAATAAATACATGCGAGTTAGGGAGCTGATCGAATGAGGAAGGTAGTGGGTACAACTCATTGGGTTAGGAGCAAAAAGGGGCACCTTATTGTAACACCCCACCTCCATTAAGGTCACTCACAAAGGGAATGCCTTAACTTCAGTGGAGTGTTTTTGGTAAACATACACAGAATATCATAAGACAGATATAAAAATTTTGCAGCAAAAAATAAACAACTTTATTAAATCACCAAAATACTTTGTTACATAATACCATGAGTCAATAAACCATTAAAACACTTCTATCTTACATCATCGAAGTACATAGGTATTTAAAAGAAAACATTATTCGCCATATTAAAGAGCAAGCAATATAAGAGACAGAGACTCGAGCAATACTTCAGAAGTAGCTCCTAGAAGATGATATCCAAATCCTGACTAAACCTGGGTGTTTCCTCCCTGAGAACCTGGGGGGAAACGGAAGAAAAGGGGCGAAACAAACTAGGTCAGATATACGTCTGTTGAGTCCAGTAACTTTTAGCCAGTAAATAAATAAAGGTAAACATGACAGGCATACAAAGTGGATAAGAGGATCCACGGTACAGATGACAGCTATGACAGGACAAATAAGGTAAGGTGTATGCATGCTTCACACTAACTACTCTGCACTATTACTAGTCAAATCAAGATAGGATGATCCCTTCTGCTAATGATTACGATGGTGGTAGTTTCGTGTATTCCTAGCTGCTGTCATAGGTGCCGCCTTCTCCTATCTCAACTAGTCGTACCCACTACCCTCCTACTATAAATTGGTAGACTTAGGGCATACGTCCGGGTATACCCTAACCACTACCCCTCATCGATCAGCTCCCTACTCTGTAGATACCCTGTGCTAGTTCCACAACTGGGGGTATCACTTCCCTAAAGTGGAAACCTAAGGTGTGCACAGTTATACCAACTGGTATCACATTCGTCTTGTCCACCTTCGCCCGGCCCATGCACGCACATGTCCCCGGTCGGTTTGTGCCGCCCAAACCATCCGTCTCATTTTGGATCTCTTACAATCAATCAGTAAGCGTGCCCCTTCCCCGCCTAGTACGGAGTTCTTTACTTTGATACCCCTCTGGGTTACTGACTGAAATGGGTCCCACACAAGAAGATACAAGTTCTCCCCTATGTCGTGTATCCCCACTAGGTTTTCTACTGACTATGTATACCCTTAGGTGTCTTTAGTTACATAGCCCTCAATCAGTTATGCATACCTATAGGTGTCTTTAATACATAACCCCTATTCTACCTATCGGTTATGCGTACCTATAGGTGTCTTTAATACATAACTTTACTATTTTTCCCCGGTTATGTATACCATTAGGTGTCTTTAATTACATAACCCTTTTTATCCGATTAAGTTTGTGGGCCTATATGTATTAATATTACCCACCTACCCTTCAGTTGTACTTAACTCTCCCACTGATGTATTCCTATTTATTTAATGGTTAAGTTTGTGGGCCTATATATATTAATATTACCCACCTACCCATCAGTTGTACTTAACTCACCCACAATCCAATTCGTTTTACTTAACCCTAACTTATGTCTATCATCATACAGTCCATATGTATTAAATTAGGTTAAGTAGTCTTTAATCAGCATTAATTAATTATTGAGACACCTAATCGTATTTCACATGCCACCCAAGGCACCCACTTAACCCCTCATGTCCCACTACAGGTTTATCTGTTTAAGTGTTTCTTAATTCATTAGGACCGTAACCTTATAAAGACCTCCCACATTAGACTGGCATTTGTGGCAGCTGGATTTGCTGGGCGGGTCCGAGCAGTCTTACACCACAAAAGAGCCTAACCTCGTGTCTTTACAACTGTCACGCATTTAATTTATGCCTAAGACCTCCCACATTAGACTGGCATTTGTGGCAACTGGATTTGCCGGGCGGGTCCGGGCAGTCTTACACCATAAAAGAGCCTAACCTCGTGTCTTAGACGATTAATTACATAAGATTAATTATTCCCCATTTGAATTAATCTCCCTATTCAAATTATCAATCAATTCCAAATTTAACTATGGCCATAATTGACTCAATTATGACCATCTATTTATGGTATATAAAATCATACCAATTTCATCACAAATTTAGTTTACGCCATTTAAGGCATTTATGCCAATTCTCAATATTAAATCTTCAGACTTCAATTTCTTAAACATTCCTCTTTTGATTAATTAAGTTAATTAATTAATCCTTTCCATTTTATAGGTGTCAATACCTATCTTAGTAACAATTTGAATTTCCTATCCATAAATGGTCATATTCAAATTATACCACTTTTACCCATTTTTACCCATGTCATAATAGGTAATTATTTATATTTTTCCCAACTAGAATCATGTTTCCAATTTACATAATCACTGTGCCTATTACAAATTCCCCTTTTTCCCCGTTTCTTAACAAGCGTAACCGTTTGCGTTTTTGTGGTCATCGAGGCTACAAGGTAGCCTCGCCATAACAATAAAATAAAGAGAATGACAAGGTGATCATTTTCAGTACAATTTTGGCATAAGTATGACAACTAGGAAAAATGAAATAATAACTTCGCATATAATTATGATTCACCACATAATTAACAACTTGCATAGATTCATGATTTTGCAACATAACAACTTGCATAGGTCCATGAATTAACAACATAATTAACAACTAACATAGTTTCATGATTCACAACATGTTAAACAACTTGCATAACATAACAACTTGCATAGTTTCATGAATAATAACTTGCATAGGTTCATGAATAATAACTTATATAGGTGACTTGCATGATCTCATAACAATTTGCATAGATTCATGATAACAACTTGCATAGATTCATAATAACAACTTGCATACATGATAACAACTTGCATAGATTCATGATAACAACAACAATAAACTTGCATAACTACAAAAAACATATACCCAAATCATAGTCTACCACGATTTACTTTTATTTATTTAAACCTAAAAGTGACTAGAACTCACCGAAAAAGGGGTCTTGATTTCTGGGATCTGAATTCTGTAATTGATTAGCGTTCCCTTGTTGTAGACAATTTCGTTGTTGTAGTTTTAGGCCTTATTTGAATTGAATTGTTGTCTTTAATTTGCTTCTAGTTGGTGGTGGCTACTATAGGGTTTGGAGTGACAACATGAAGGCCATTGATCTAATTTTGATTTGATTTTAGGGTTTGAGTCTATATGTCTTTTTATAGAGTTTAGGATTAGTTTAGGCCATCCGATCAACCCAGAATTAATCCTAGCCAATCAGAGCAGATCAGAAACCATAATGAGTCAGCATACAGTCATAGATCGGTCATCACTCAAATCTGCCTGGGGGGGGCAAGTCGACCTGGCCCTGGCGGGAATTTTCCCGCCTAGCCTATCTGACTCTGAATTTTGAATTTTCGAAATATGTTTTGAATTTTCTGAAACTTCCGATGGCCATAACTTCTTCATAGAAATCCAATTCACGCAAACTCGAACTCTATCTCAACCAGAATTCTGAGACGAACACAATGGCGCAACCCATTTCCCTTAATTCTCACGTCTATATTCTTTAATTTGTGAACATTAACATTGAAATTTATGTGGTGTTACATTCTCCCCTCCTTAAAGGATTTCGCCCCCGAAATCTCCAAGTTAAGGAGAATGCATATCCTGACATCCAAACAACCATCTACTCAACCATCAAACACAGGCATCCATTATCCTTACAAAATTCCTAATGCTATATGAATATATGCAAGAAGTGTGTGTATATGTTCTCTATCTAATGCAAAATCAGGCGGTCTACTGATTCAGTTGACCTCCTTAATGCAAATCATGATAGTGTCATGCGTCCATTATGTATGCGAAGGAATCCTAACGTTACATGTTATTTCTACATGTGTGCACAACCATTCATCAAAATGCAGCATCCATATGATAACACATCCATTGTTCATCCATTAACCTAAATATGCACACACATTTATAAGCAATATGAAAGTGATTTGAGCCGATCTAGTGCCTAATATGTGTGTAAATGCATCCACGAGCAACCACTGGCAAACACTTTCATCCACTTGCAACCATCAAACATAACATGTCCCAAGCACATGTTTACATCCATGGATTTCCTATATAAAGGTCAAAGATCCGGTCGATGGGATATAAACAAATGATATAACTAAAACAAAAGCTCTATTCCCATTTGGCATCGGTTAAGAGAATAATTCCCTAAGTCTCAGCCCCGAAGACCGAAATCAACATCAGACTGACACCCAAAGAATTACCCCTATTAAACAATGTCAAAACTGGAGATCTACTTCATGCTTCGAGTAGAAAATCCTATCCCTCAGAAATATCCAGACACTTACAGATTACTGGTACAGATCAGATTACAGAATGATTCTCAGAAAGCTAAGCATAACAGGACCTTGCGGGTCACAAGAAATTTTGCGGGTCTTCCTATGACAAGTTGGAAACTTAACGACCCTCCTCTCAAAATCTAGAACGACCCTCTACATAGAAAGCTGGTCCATTTAGAAACAACCCATAGCCCATAAAATTGAGCATGCAAATGTCACATTCAAATTTTTGACGCCTAACACAGATAATTTCAACCCCTTACAAATCACCAATAAATGAGCCGAACCACCAAAGGGGTTTGAAACAACTACGGGATCAGAAACAAGACTAGTATTAAAGTGCAGAGTCTCAATGCCAGAATCCAAAAGAATCTTAACTTCATAATCAGATAAGGAAATTAAACCTTTTACATAAATTTTTCCTATCTCTATCTTATCCATCTGCCACAAGAGCATCCGCCTATACTATCAAAGGAAGAAATTTTAGACGAAGGATCGAAGGATACAACATATGGCTTTTCGGGGAATGTTTTTTAAAACAGGCTTTCCTTTTTTTTTGAAAATACCTTCTTTTAAAACCTTTTTGAAAAATATTTTCAAAACTTTTATCTAATCTGGTAACCTTCAGCTCTGATACCAAGTGTAACACCCCACCTCCATTAAGGTCACTCACAAAGGGAATGCCTTTACTTCAGTGGAACGTTTTTGGTAAACAGACACAGAATATCACAAGGCAGATATAAAAATTTTGTAGTGGAAAATAAACAACTTTATTAAATCACCAAAATACTTTGTTACATAATACCATGAGTAAATAAACCATTAAAACACTTAGGTCTTACATCATCAGAGTACATAGGTATTTAAAAGAAAACATCATTCCCCATATTAAAGAGCAAGCCATATAAGAGACAGAGACTCGAGCCATACTTCAGCAGTAGTTCCTAGAAGATGATATCCAAATCCTGACTAAACCTTAGTGTTTCCTCCCTGAGAACCTAGGGGGAAACGGAAGAAAAGAGCCGAAACAAACTAGGTCAGACATACATCTAGTGAGTCCAGTAACTGTTAGACAGTAAATAAACAAAGGTAAACATGACAGACATACAAAGTGGATAAGAGGATTCACGGTACAGATGACAGTATGACAGGACAAATAAGGTAAGGTGTATGCATGCTTCACTACTAACTACTCTGCACTATTACTAGTCAAATCAAGATGGGATGATCCCTTCCTCTAATGATAACGATGGTGGTAGTTTCGTGTATTCCTAGCTGCTGTCATAGGTGCCGCCTGCTCCTATCTCAACTAGTCGTACCCACTACCCTCCTACTATAAATTGGTAGACTTAGGGCATACGTCCGGGTATACCCTAACCACTACCCTAATCGATCGGCTCCCTACTCTGTAGATACCCTGTGTTGGTCCCACAACTAGGGGGTATCACTTCCCTAAAGTGGCAACCTAAGGAGTGCACAGTTATACCTACTGGTGTCACGGTCGTCTTGTCCCCCTCTGCCCGGCCCATGCATGCACATGTCCTTGGTCGGCTTGCGCCGCCCACACCATACGTCTCGTTTTGGATCTCTTACAATCAATCAATAAGAGTGCCCCTTCCCCGCATAGTACGGAGTTCGTTACTTTGGTACCCCTCCGGGTTACTGACTGAAATGGGTCCCACACAACATGATATAAGTTCTCCCCTATGTCTTGTATCCCCACTAGGTTTTCTACTGACTATGTATACCCTAAGGTGTCTTTAATTGCATAGCCCTAAATCAGTTATGCGTACCTATAGGTGTCTTTAATACATAACCCCTATTCTACCTATTGGTTATGCATACCTATAGGTGTCTTTAATACATAACTTTACTATTTTGCCCCGGTTATGTATACCATTAGGTGTCTTAGTTACATAACCCTTTTTATCCGGTTAAATTTGTGGGCCTATATGTATTAATATTACCCACCTACCCATCAGTTGTACTTAACCCTCCCACTGATTTAATCCTATTTATTTAATGGTTAAGTTTGTGGGCCTATATATATTAATATTACCCACCTACCCCTCAGTTGTACTTAACCCTCCCACTGATTTAATCCTATTTATTTAATGGTTAAGTTTGTGGGCCTATATATATTAATATTACCCACCTACCCATCATTTGAACATAACCCACCCACAATCCAATTCGTTTTACTTAACCCTAACTTATGTATATTAATATTACCCACCTACCCATCAGTTGTACATAACCCACCCACAATCCAATTCGTTTTACTTAACCCTAACTTATGTCTATCATCATACAGTCCATATGTATTAAGTTAGGTTAAGTAGTCTTTAATCATCATTAATTAATTATTGAGACACCTAATCGTATTTCACATGCCACCCAAGGCACCCACTTAACCCCTCATGTCCCACTACATGATAACCGGGTTAAGTGTTTCTTAATTCATTAGGACCGTAACCTTATAAAGACCTCCCACATTAGATTGGCATTTGTGGCAGCTGGATTTGCCGGGTGAGTCTGGGCAGTCTTACACCACAAAAGAGCCTAACCTCGTGTCTTTACAACTGTCATGCATTTAATTTATGTCTAAGACCTCCCACATTAGGCTAGCATTTGTGGCAGCTGGATTTGCCGGGCGGGTCCGGGCAGTCTTACACCACAAAAGAGCCTAACCTCGTGTCTTAGACGATTAATTACACAAGAATAATTATTCCCTAATTTGAATTAATCTCCCTATTCAAATCATCAATCAATTCCAAATTTAACTACGACCATAATTGACTCAATTATGTCCATCTATTTATGGTATGTAAAATCATACCAATTTCATTACAAATTTATTTTATGCCATTTAAAGCATTTATGCCAATTCTCAATATTAAATCTTCAGACTTCAATTGCTTAAACATTCCTCTTTTGATTAATTAAGTTAATTAATTAATCCTTTCCATTTTATAGGTGCCAACACCTATCTTATTAACAATTTGAATTTCCTATCCATAAATGGTCATATTCAAATTATACCATTTTTACCCAATTTTACCCATGTCATAATAGGTAATTATTTATATGTTTCCCAACTAGAATCATGTGTCCAATTTACATAATTACTATGCCTATTACAAATTCCTCTTTTTCCCCATTTCTTAACTAGTGTAACCGTTTGCGTTTTTGGCATCATCGAGGCTACAAGGTAGCCTCGACATAACAATAAAATAAAGAGAATGACAAGGTGATCATTTTCAGTACAGTTTTGGCATAAGCATGACAACTAGGGAAAATGACATGATAACTTCACATATATTTATGATTCACCATATAATTAACAACTTGCATAGATTCATGATTTTGCAACATAACAACTTGCATAGGTCCATGAATTAACAACATAATTAACAACTAACATAGGTTCATGATTCACAACATGTTAAACAACTTGCAGAACATAAAAACTTGTATAGTTTCATGAATAATAACTTGCATAGGTTCATGAATAATAACTTATATAGGTGACTTGCTTGATCTCATAACAATTTGCATAGATTCATGATAACAATTTGCATAGATTCATAATAACAACTTGCATACATGATAACAACTTGCATAGATTCATGATAACAACAACAATAAACTTGCATAACTACAAACAACATATACCCAAATCATGGTCTACCACGATTTACTTTTATTTATTTAAACCTAAAAGTGGCTAGAACTCACCGAAAAGGGGTCTTGAGTTCTGAGATCTTAATTTTGTAATTGATTAGCTTTCCCTTGTTGTAGACAATTTCGTTGTTGTAGTTTTAGGCCTTATTTTAATTGAATTGTTGTCTTTAATTTGCTTCTAGTTGGTGGTGGCTACTCTAGGGTTTGGAGTGATAACATGAAGGCCATTGATCTAATTTTGATTTGATTTTAGAGTTTGATTCTATATATCTTTTTATAGAGTTTAGGATTAGTTTAGGCCGTCCAATCAACACAGAATTAATCCCAGCCAATCATAGCAGATCAGAAACCCTAATGAGTTAGCATACAGTCATGAACATGTCATCACTCAAATCTGCCACCGGGGGGTGGGGGCGGGTCGACCCCCAGGTCGACCTGGTTAGGGTAGGTCGACCCCCAGGTCGACCCTATGGTCGACATGGCCTTGGCGAGAATTATCCCGCCTAGCCCATCTAACTCTGAATTTTGAAATTTCGAAATCTGTTTTGAATTTTCTGAAACTTCCGATGGCCATAACTTCTTCATACGAAGTCCAATTCATGCAAACTCAGACTCTATCTCAACCAAAATTTCGAGACGAACACAATGGCGCAACCCGTTTCCCTTAATTCTCATGTATGAGTTTAGTTATTCTTTAATTTGTGAACATTAACATTGAAGTTTACGGGGTGTTACACCTATGATAGCAGCTATGAGTACATGAAATTACCACTATCATGATTAGTAAGAGGGATCAACTTTTAGTAGGGGACTAGTAAGGGTGCGGTGTAACTATTAATGATATGGTGTTACTAGCATTGGTGTAGTGTAGTAATTATCCTGTAGTGATTAGAAGCGCAATCAATGTAATATCTTGTTCATCTTGTCTGCTTGGTCATGCCTGTTTATTCTACAATCATTTATTTCTTTCCAGTTTATGTTCTTATCTTGTTACTTTAATGATTATATTGTTAAAGTCACTGGACTCACTAGATTTATGTCTGACCTAGTTTGTTTCGCCTCTTTTCTTCCGTTCCCCCTCCCCCCAAGGTTCTTATGGAGGAAATACTCAAGCTTAGTTCAGATATCTCTTTCTTCCAGCTTGAAGTTGACAGGTGTATTGCTTGGCTTTGATTCTGCATATGGCATTTTTCTATGGGTAATTATGGCTTTAAAATTATATACTCTGTAGGTTTTGTACAAGACTGATATTATGTACTTGATTTTGGTTTTTGGAAATGTAATCAAACTTATTTATATTTCCGCTGCAATAAAATTACAAAATTTTCAAGTACTACTTTTTTTGTCTTGTAATATTCCTTTTTTTTTCTTATAATGCTCCACGAAACTTAATGCATTCCCTTTGTGAGTGACAATAACAGACGCGGGGTGTTACACGTGGTATCAGAGCTGAAGGTTACCGGAACAGATAAAAGATTTTGAAAACCGTTTTCAAAAGTATTATTTTCAAAAACATATTTCAAAGGAGTTTTCAAGAGAAAGTTTTACTATGAAAAACGTAATCCCTAAAAGCCATATATCTATCTTTCGATTCTTTTTTTTGAGTCTCTTCCTTTTTCCTTCTTGAGTCTCTTTCTCTGCGTTTAGATGCCTTCCCTCAGATATGGAAGGACTTCGGTGTGATGGGCGGAAAACCTTTTCATGGGACTGAGACTTTTGTCGAGGCTATAAATTGGCTCAAAGAAGTGAAGGACTCGTTTGGTATCTTGGAAATAGAAAATGGAAGGAAAGTTCAGCTAGCTGCTTGGTCGATGAGGAAGTTTATGCTGAGGAACACAACCCAAGGATGAGGAATTTGTTGATACAGATTTAATCCACGAAGAAGGTAAAGGAGAAATTGAAAAGAATAATTAACCCCTGTAACAAAAGGTGTCTTTATTGTGGTATAACGGGCCATATAATTAAGGATTGTAGGAAGAAGAAGAAGCATGGTTGTTACCATTGCAGCGAGGCAGGACATATGATTTATGATTACCCAAGGAGGAAGGGACTAGGGCATGGAAAGAGGACAAGACCTACTTCTGGAGGACAGGTTCATTCTCTCGTGGTACCAAGACAGGAGAGAGATAGAAGCATTTCTATTGAAAGATTGATTTTCCTTTTTCAGTCATGTTGTTCGAACTTTGGTTGACTCTTGCGCTTCGCAATTGTTTGTATCTACTTAGTTAGTTGAAACACTACACCTAAATACTAGTCTAGTTATGGATCCCATTGTAGTCTCAAATCCTATTGGTGGTTCGGCTCACTTATCTATGGTTTGTCGGGTTTTGAGAGTGTCTATCTTGGGCGTTAGCTTTGGATGCAACACCTTTGTTCCTGGTTTCACGGGCTATGGCTTGATTCTAGGGATGGATTGGCTAGCTAGGCATGATGCCATCCAAGACTGTGAAAAGACGGTAGTTAAACTATTGACTCGTTGTGGAAAGACCCTTGATATTTCTTGTGACCCTAGGGGTTTAGTGATGCTTAGCTACCTAGAATCTCTTGACGCATTCATCGATGATTTGAAATCTGTTCGTATAGTCCATGAGTATGGTGACATCTTTGATGAGGTTCGGGGTCTACCCCCAAGGCGCTAGATAGACCTCTGAATATACTTTGTAGATAATGAAAAGCCGGTTGCATTGCAAGTGCGCCACATGGCTCCGAGAGAGAGAGAGGAGGGCTCAGTAAACAAGTAGGGAAGCTACTTGAAAAGGGTTTATAAGAAGAAGCATTTTGGAATGGGGTGCTCCAG
The DNA here is from genome assembly GCA_030737875.1 of Allium sativum. Taxonomy (NCBI): domain Eukaryota; kingdom Viridiplantae; phylum Streptophyta; class Magnoliopsida; order Asparagales; family Amaryllidaceae; genus Allium; species Allium sativum. The sequence continues at coordinate 272,812,425 of CM060920.1, read as the reverse complement.
TTGTTTTTGATACAAGGACTGATGGTTCGCTTAGATTGTGCATGGACTATAGGGATCCAAACAAACTTATAAAGAAGAATATACACCCATTACCGAGGATAGATGATTTCTTCTATCAGTTAGCAGGTGCTTCGGTTTTCTCGCAGTTGGACTTAGCTACAGGATTTCACCAGTTGAGGGTAGCTGAGGATAGCATAGATAAGACTGCTTTTAGGACTCCTAACGGTTTCTTCGAAGGGCTCGTCATGCTTTTTTATGGTTTGACGAATGCACCTACATATTTCGTAGACTTGATGAGTAGGGTGTTTAGGGAGTTCCTAAACAAGTTTGTGACAGTCTTTGCGGATAGTACTTTGATTTTATCTCGAAGCGAGGGAGAGTATGCCCTACATCTTAGGGAAGTCTTAGAGACCCTAGAGCGCATAACCTCAAAGCTAAGTTCTCCAAATGTCATTTTTGGAGGAAAGAAGTGAGCTTCTTAGGACACGTGGTCTCTAAGGACGGGATAGCAGTGGATCCTACAAAGGTGGTGGCAATCCAAGATTGGAAGGTTCCTAGAAAAGCAACGGAAGTAAGAAGTTTTCTAGGGTTGGCAGGCTACTATAGGAAGTTCGTTCAGGGCTTTGCGAAGGTATCAGCCCTAGTTTTGACTTTTCTAGATGGGAGCAAACCCATTCACAGTATATACGGGTACATGCGAGGCAGGGGTTGGAGTAGTTTTTGATGCAAAAGGAAAAGGTGATATGCAAAAGGCCGTAGGCACGCAGTTATGTTTGAGCATCGTGTATCGTCCACAGATGGATGGACGATGTGACGACCCCAAACCCCGTACTGACGGCGGCAAGGGTAATCTTTGGAATATAACACGGAAACAGATAATAGCAGAACATAATTAAATAAATACACCAGATAATGTACAATAGAATACACTAGATAAACGTAATCATCAGAGTTACACAGTATACAGGATCATACTTAGTACAAATACCGTTCAGCTATACATAAATGTCTACAGCGGAAAACAAACATAATATGTACAACAAGAGCTGAACAGCATAAAAAGAGATAAAGAATAGAATCCATCTTCAGCTCCAGCTATCCAGAAAAGCTAGCTAAAACCTGAATACAAGGCTTCCCGTGTAGAAAAAGGGGCAACCGAGTTTGAAAGTGAAACAAACTATGAGTCAGTCATGGGACTGGTATGAGAAATCTACTCAACACATTTAAAATATGGCTAATCACAGGACCACGCCACTTTCGTGGAACGGGTTTACTCCATTGGATTGCCAGTGCTTTAAAACAAATCATTATTTTAAACATCGCAATGCTTTTTAAAAAAATGAAGCCATTATAAGACTCAGTTCCCATCACACAATGCAACGCAAACCGGAGGATAGAGTTTTTACCTTATAATGGCCAAAATATGCTTGATACGAATAAAACAAAAGCATTTGATATTATTACTAGTGTTTATATGTTTCAAAAGCAATTTCAAATCATAAGTGTCAATCATAGACGGCATTAATGCCCCATACCACTATGTCGCCATATATAGGTATACAATCAAAACCGCACAGTCACGTATTTGGAAATTGGATTTCCGTCATGAACCAAGGAAAAAGATTGTCCTTACCGAATTCGAGACACTCTAGCCCGTGTCTCAGGCACAACCGCAACCGTACCTTGGATCGTCAGGGCCGGTCCACACGAAGTGGATTATAATGCCTGAACAATGTGTTTCTCCGCACTATGGGGCGTCAATGAGCCAGCGAATGACTCAATCCAACCTGGATCGTCCGATCAAACCGAGGCGCCTCGCAACAGTAAAAACCACATAAGTTAAACTCGTCAGGGCGTGTAAAACCGCTGACGCCACTTCTAGCTAGAAAGAAACTCATGCCCTCCCTGATGTCCTCTCCCGTTTCTGGTTCATATCGGGGTGTGAGGCTCGCGATTTCACGTTATACACAAAGCTACGCCACAAAGGCGGTGCTTTGATTATCACCACAAGACTTTGCTTTTCAATAGAAGCCCTGATCACTGAATCTTAGCATTCCACACATGCAATTCACACCATGCAACTGATGGCTATCAATCACACAGAATAAATTCCAATGTCAGAAACACTGTCCATTTGCAAGTCCGTTCTGGGTCTGAACGAAACCGGAGGCACTATATACCTCGCAAACCCATCGATCACCACGTACGTCTGGACAATCACCACTCATTATCCATATTTCGGGATGCCTCCCAATCAGGACCTCGGTTACCATCCAAACGAGGTGAAGATCTCCGGTCTTCGACCACCGTCTTCATCTTCGATTTCTTATAGTCGATTCAGTTATTCAGAATGGGATAAACCCGGTCTTTCTGAGCAACTCGCGTATATAATAAACAAGTGCTACATAAACACTACTACGCATCATTTCAATTCATTAGTCACTAACCGTCAATCAGTAAGAGAACGATTTCACAAATACTAACCCCGAAGGCCGAAACCAACATCAGATCAACACCCAGGAAACCATTTGACTTAGCCAACCTTCAGTTAGTTTCTATATTTCACATCCATATCGTTTATAATATTTTATAACGATTTATCGCTATTTTTATTTATTTTAAAATAGCCAATTTCTTCAAAACGACGCTTCGGGCCATAACGCGGCCATGGCGCTGTTTTTCTTCAGATTTTATTTACACATATCTGAAAATCTAACCGTTGGATCTTCAAAAAATTTACATCGTTAGAAAGTTCTTTTCAAAACGAATCCAACAGTTCTAGTTTCGGGAAAATCCGACGGTCAGATCTCCCGGTATAATCGTTTGAAATTTCGATTTCAAAATACGAATTGCAGCGTCGTTATTCGATTAAACATAATTATATTTATATATATATATATAAATATAATCGATTCTGGCGCTATTTTTCTTCAGATTTGAATTAAAAATTCCAGACAATCCAACCGTCGGATTTTTACAAAGTTGGTGTCGTTGGAAAGATATTTCCAAAGCGAACCCAACGGTTTTGATTTCAGGAAAATCCGATAGTTGGATCTCCCGCACTAATCGTTTGAAATCACGTTTTCATAATAAGAACTGCAGCTTCGTTATTTGATATATTTCAATTCAATTTATATATATATATATATATATCGATTCTTCGATTTCAAAACTATATGAATTTCATAGATTTGATAAAAATGATATTTTTATCCAACTGTTTTCTATTTCAACATTTCACTATTTTTAACAATTTATGTATATAATAAAAATTGATTTTTAATGTAAAACAATTTATTCCAAAACTCGACTATTTTAAATAGTTAATATAAGTGATAAAAATAGGATTTTTATTATAAAACAATTTATTTCAAAACAAGATTACTTTATATAGTTCATATCGATGATAAAAATTGAATTTTTATTATAAAACAATTTCTTTCAAAATATGAATACAATTCAACACATGAATTTCAATTCAACGAATGAATTTCGATTCAACACATGAAGGCTTCCTATAGTTTATATATATATATAGATAAAAAGGTGATTTTTATATTTAAAACACGAATACCATTCAATAATGAATTTCTATCCAACGAATGAATATCGATTAACCACATGAAGGTTTTCTATAGTTTATATATATAGAGTAAAAATGTGATTTTTATATTTAAAACACGAATACCATTCAACACATGAATTTCTATCCAACGAATGAATATCGATCCAACACATGAAGGTTTTCTATAGTTTATATATATAGATAAAAATGTGATTTTTATATTTAAAACACGAATACCATTCAACACATGAATTTCTATTCAACGAATGAGTTTCAATTCAACACATGAAGGTTTTCTATTCAACGAATAAATATAGTTTCAACAAATGAAAATAATTCTTACACATGAATATTATTCATTTTTCGGCAGCATAACGACAGGGTAGTTAAAACCGGGACCGTCCCTAGTACGGCTCCTCGCTCTACCTTAAATCCTGGCAGCTTTTGACAATGGGTAATCATGCATCTAGTTCGCATGCAGGCGGCATGTATTTTTTTTTCATTTCCAAAAACTAATCCTATGTGGTTTCAACTAAATATTTCTCAACCACAAACGGGTATTTTTCAACCACAATCAATCAATTTCAACCACAAACAATTTCAATCAACCATTCGCTATCAATCAATTTCCACAACAATCACAACCAATAAATATCGTCCATGGTTTGTCGACGAGGGGCTTATATATATATATATATATATAGCATTTCACTTCTATTTTAACACATATATAATTTTTACAATGCATATACAACTTATACATCGAACGTACAACTTATACAATGCTTATACAAGAGGTGTACAACGCTTATATAACTCATACATCGACTATATAATTTATACATCGTCGTTTTCCATATCGTTTATAAATTAGAAATCTCACATTGGGTTCCACTCCACCAAAAATAGCAGAAGGCTCAGAAAAATATGTGGTCTCTTTTAGAACGTAGAAGACGTCCACACGAGTCCACTGTCTCTTGTTTCACTGAGTTTCGTCAAGAAACGAAAAAGATATGATTTTTACAGTGAAAACAAAAACCGTAGCGCTTTAAACTGCTATAATATAGTTGAAATTAATTTCAGCCGTTACCTGTCTGATTTCTTCAAAACTAGGTCGGAGTTTTTCTTGCAACCCGTGAGGTTTGGTGACGATCGGAAGATGCCACGTGGAAGAGGATGGAAAGGCGCCTCCGACGGTGGTGGCCACCCCCAACTCGACGACGATATGGCGGCGCGGCGGCGGTTCGAACTGCGGATGTTCACGGCGGTGGATCTCCCTTAATATTCAATGAAAAAAATCTAAACTATACGTGGATTTGAAGATCTTCTCGAGCTCTTCAAAATCTTCAACTGGAGGAGGGGCTAATTTTGCGTGGATTGATCAGAAAATGAACGGGAAGTGATGAATACCTTTCCATCGTCGATCGCGATATTATCGGGGAGAGAGAAAGTTTATTGACCAATGAATTTTTTTTATTTATATATTTTAAAATCTCTAAAATACCCTCTTTCACACACGAACACCAATCCAAACCCAATGACTGTTGTCCCTAGCGTTTTACCCCCATTCCGAACACAATGGGACATGTTTCGAGGGCCCATTCGACTGTTTGAGTCAGTTTTCCTTCGAATTAAAATATAAAACATTCAATATTCGATTTGAACGTACAATTCAATTTGCTAGGGCCACAAACTGATTCAAAAAATTCCAGAAAAATAAATCTAGCTATGTTTTGACGATACGGTCCCAACAAAACTAGTTTCGTCGAATTTTGAGACCGTTTGCAAAAAGGCCCATTTCTGGTCGATCCAATTTAACTATAATTGACCAAAACACGTTTTCCTTTGCCACACTCACATACTAGCATAAAAAATTATGAAATTTGAAACCTAGCAATAACTTCACATACCGGATCCAACAAAAGTGGTTTCGTTGAATTCCGAGGTCGTATGCAAAATGGCCATCTTCACGGGCTATATAATTTCTATAGCGACCTTTCTGAAAATTCATTTGGCCATAACTTTTGCTTTCCGCTATGAAACTTCGATTTTTCAGATTCGTTAGAAAGGTATTCACTAACAGATTTAAATATTTTTGGTTTCACTCAAATCCGTTTTGTTTTGCACCCGGTACAGTCAGTCAAAGTTTGAATTCAAAATTTGAAACTGCCGCGCCATTTCAGGCCTTATTTATAATTAGAATTAATTATATTCGTTTTCAAACATCGATTCAAACTCAGTTTTCATTGCTATTATTTAAAATATTTATTTTAAATATTTAAAATCCATTATTTTAGCCAATTTAAAAATTTTAAATTGGTTCAGTTTTTCCGGGTCGTTACAGATGGACAGAAAAGGTGAATAGAATCCTTGAAGATCTTTTGAGGTTGTGCATTCTAGATTTTGGAGGACATGAGAAGAGCACTTTCCATTTGTGGAGTTCGCTTATAACAATAGTTATTAAGCTAGTATTAGGTTTTCTATGGACGACCGTGTCGATCACCAACTTGTTGGTGGGAATCTACAGATAAGATTTTACTTGGGCCAGATATGGTTAGGGAAATTTTGAGGGGATAGACTTGATTCGAAGATGAATGAAATGGCACAGGGCCGACAAAAGTCAAACGTTGACAAGAGACGAACCGACTTTGAGTTCGATGTTGGAGACAAGGTTTTTATTAAAGTGTCACCATGGAAGAACGTAGTTCGTTTTGGGGAGTGTGGGGAAATTAGCACCAAGGTTCGTAGTGCAATCACCTATTACAGAAAGAATTGGACAGACCATAGAGTGAAGTTGCAGAAAAAGCTTAGTGGTGTTCATGACATGTTTCACGTGTCGCACGTGAGGAAGTGTTTACATGATACCGCGGAAATAGTAGAGCCAAGCATGCTTAGAGAAGTGGAAGTGGAGCAAGATGCCACCATTAGACAAGCTCCTACATGCATCCCTGGATCGGAGATCAAGAGGTAACACAACAGAGAGGTCAAGTTAGTTAAAACCCAATGAGGAGATGATCAAGGAGACGCGACTTGGGAGAAGGGAGACAAGATGCGTACGCTCTACCCTTTCATTTTTAAGGGTATAGTCTTAATTTCTCATTTTTCTATCACTTTGTTTAGACTTGTCCTATCGTTTAGTGTATCCTTTCGATTATATTCTTGATCTTTAGGTAGGAAGATCCTATGGTTGTAAACATGTGTTTGAGACATGTTATGTTTAGTGGATGCAAGTGGATGCAACTATTTGCTAGTGGTTGCCCATGGATGCATTTACACACACAATAGACACTAGATTGGCTCAGTCACTTTCATATTGCATATGCATATATGTATTTGTATATGGATTGAAACTTGATGTGTTATCATATAAATGTTGCATTTGTATGAATGATTTTGCACTCTTGTAGAAGTTATATAGTATGATTAGGAATAATTGCATAAATCCTTTAAGTAGGGGGGGATGTAACACCCTGTAATTTTAAAACGGGACATAAGAGATAACTAAAGAATAATTAATCTTTAAAAGAAGAATTGGGCGAAACGGGTTACTCCATTGCGTTCGTCTCGTAATTCTGCTTGAGATAGAGTCTGAGTTTGCGTGAATCGTACTCCGTATGAAGAAGTTATTAAGGTCTGAAGTTTATATACACATAGGAAGAATATATATATTGGGTTCAGTACTTCAGAAATTGGTCCAGAAAGTCAAAAATGGGTGCAAAATTCAAAATCAACCAAAACAGGCTGGGCGTGAAAATTCCCGCCAGAGGGTGTTGACTCACCTTAAGGGGTGTCGACACCCCCCCCCCATAAGGATGTCAACCCCCTCAGATCTGGGCGAAATACTTCATTTTGTACCTAGCTGACGTGGCAATGATGAATTCTGAGGTATTAGGGCTTTTGTGTCGCACTGTGGTTGGCTGGGTGATGTATCTCTTTAGTTTGGATGGCTCTGATGACTCCTAGTTGATCTATAGGCTCAAATTGATCCTATACTCCTATATATACATCTCTAAACCTAAACCCTAACCTCAAAACCCTATTCTCTATTGCCATCATGTTGTTCATCTACAAACTAACCTAGCCGCCATCATAACAAATCAAATTCTAGATTAAAGATAAAAAGATAAGAGATAAAGATTCAAAGCCTAGGAATTGCGAAAAGGAATTCTAGAACAACAACGAACAAATCAATGCCTACATCAACGTATTAGCTTAGCAACTTCAGAAATCAGATCCTAGAATTCAAGATCCGTTTTCTGTGAGTGCAGTTACTTTCACAAGATAATTGTTTAAACGCAATTGTGATGAGTTATGAATTGGACTATATGAAAATGTTTGTAAATCATACAAAGTTTATGTCTTTGCAAACTATGTTTTGATTTATGCTTGATTTGATTCATTATATGCAAGTTATGTTCTATGTTAATTCATATGGCTAATTACATATGCAAGTTTGTTATGCAAGTTATGAAAGATTATATACAAGTTATGTTCATATATGTAAGATCATATTTTATATGTTCATATGTTTAGATCTACATGTTTTTATGATTAGATCCATACCAGTCCCTATATTTAGAACTATATGTTCATATGTTTAGAACTACATGTTTATATGATTAGATCCATATTAGTCCATATGTTTAGAAGTATATGTTCATATGTTTATATCTACATGTTTATATGATTAGATCCATATCAGTCCATATGTTTAGAACTATATGTTCATATGTTTAGATCTACATGTTTATATGACTAGATCCATATCAGTCCATATGTTTAGAACTATATGTTCATATGTTTAGATCTACATGTTTATATGATTAGATCCATATCGGTCCATATGTTTAGAACTATATGTTCATATGTTTAAATCCGTGTATGTTTATGTTTAGATCCATGCTAGTTCGCATTCAATATGTTGACTGGATCAATTTTTATATGTTTACTAGATTTATGCAGTCTTAGATCTATATTGTTATGCCAGTTCTGATGTCATGTGTTTCTTTCCTTTTTCCTTTTTTATGAGTTGGGTTAATTGCGAGCCTAACGTATCACATGAACTATACGTACGAACGACGTTGGAATGTTGGGGAAAAGTTTGGGTAAAAGTTGAATATTATGTAACTGACATAAAAAGTGGTTGTAATCATATAATTAATTTTGGGCATAACTAGAAAATGTGGCATAACTTGAGTTGACCACACTTATGGATAATTTACATATAAACTTGGACATGAATGGTAAATATGTAAATTGGCTAAAAGATGAATGTGCCTAACCCGAGGTTAGATTGAGTTGCGGTGTAAGACTGCCGGGAACCTCCCGGCACATCCAGCGACTGCTACAGCATAGATCTAATGTGAGAGGTTAGTGCATTAAGCCCAAAAACCTGAGTTTGGAATGAGTTTGCAGTAGAAGTCTGCCTGGAACCACCCGACACATCCAGCAACCGCAAACAACAGTTCTAATGTGAGAGGTTAGTGCTTTAATGATTAAATTAAAGCTATGGAACAAACATGCTAAAAATGGAAAGGTTAAGTAACATATGAACATGTGACACTTAAACAATACAACATGTTAGGTGGGTGGGTTAAGTTAACATGGAGAAGAAGACAAATTAACCAATATTACATGAACAAAGTGGATAGGGTTAAGGCAAGCTTAACCAATAATACATATGGACTTGATAAGGGGAAGTGTTAAGTAAATCTTGAGTAAGTGGGTAATATTAGTACATATAGGCCCACAAACTTAACCGTTAAATAAACATGCGTGAATCAGTGAGAAGGTTAAGTAACATATGAATAGGCAACACTTAACCAGTACAACATGTTAATTAAGCAAATGGGTGGGGTTAAGTTAAAGTGAGAACACTTAACCATTAGAACATGTTGATTAGGAAACCTTAGTAATGGGGACCCATTTCAGCAGTAACTCACATAGGTGTATCATGGTACCCTGAGCTAGGCAGGGTGGGGCACGATTACTGGGCTGATTATTAGCGGTCAAAATAGCGGCGGGTGGTGCAGCATTGTAAGTTCCAACGGAATATGGACGTGCTCGTGCTCCGAAGTGGAAAAATCAAGCACTGGGCATCAGTAGTATACACTGTGCATCTTGAATCGTGTCGGGTTGCCATCATGGGAATTGATACACCCCATGATGGGGCCAGCACAGGTATTTACATACAAACGGGGCTGAATGACACAAGTAATGAATACATACCAACGAGGTCGAATGGCACAGGTAATAAATACATGCGAGTTAGGGAGCCGATCGAACGAGGAAGGTAGTGGGTACAACTCGTGGGGGTAGGAGCAAAAAGGGGCACCTACGATAGCAGCTAGGAGTACATGAAACTACCACTATCATGATTAGTAAGAGGGATAAACTTTTAGTTGGGGACTAGTAAGGGTGCGGTGTAACTAGTAATGATACGGTGTTACTAGCATTGGTGCAGTGTAGTAATTATCCTGTAGTGATTAGAAGCGCAATCAACGTTATATCTTGTTCATCTTGTCTGCTTGGTCATGCCTGTTTATTCTACAGTCATTTCTTGCTTTCCGGTTTATGTTCTTATCATGTTACTTTAATGATTATATTGTTAAAGTCAACGGAATCACCAGACTTATGTCTAACATAGTTTGTTTTGCCTCTTTTCTTCCGTTCCACCACCCAAGGTTCTTAGGAAGGAAATACTCAGCTTAGTTCAGATATCTCTTTCTTCCAGCTTGAAGTTGAAAGGTGTATTGCTTGGCTTTGATTCTGCGTATGGAATTTTTCTTTTGTCTAACCTAGTTTGTTTCGCCTCTTTTCTTCCGTTCCACCCCCCCCCCCCCAAGGTTCTTAGGGAGGAAATACTCAAGCTTAGTTCAGATATCTCTTTCTTCCAGCTTGAAGTTGAAAGGTTTATTGCTTGGCTTTGATTCTGCGTATGACATTTTTCTTTTGGGGATTATGGATTTAAAATTATGTACTCTAAAGGTTTTGTACAAGACTGATATTATGTACTTGATTTTGGTATTTGGAAATGTACTCAAACTTATTTCTGTTTCCGCTGCAATAAAATTACAAAATTTTCAAGTACTACTTTTTCTGTCTTTTAATATTCCGTTCTATTTACTTATAATGCTCCACAAAACTTAATGCATTCCCTTTGTGAGTGGCATTAATGGACGTGGGGTGTTACAGTATGTGTGTGTGATTATATATATATGTATATGTATATGTGTGTGTGTGTGTGTGTGTGTGTATATATATATATTGTTAGCCTACTTTGTGAACTAGGCAACACAAAGCCAAGAAACAACCATTGAAGAGTATTTTAGGTTATAAACTTCGGTTCGGATCAGAAGAAAACACCACAATTCAGATTGATAGCAGCATATTGGTTCGGATCGAATAGAGTTCCCTGTTCGGATCGGATGGCTCTTACTGGGTAAATTGGCAAAGCATATCTGATCGGATCGGAAGGCCAATAAATCTCAAATGGATCGGAAAGCCTTTTGCTTGCCACGACGCTGCAGCGGAGCGGAGTATGATTAGTGAAAGAGAGACGTCCAAGCCACTCCGGTTCGGATCGGGTATTCCGATCCGACCCCCAACATGCACACCTCCGACCCGCACCCATGATCCAGGTTAATCTCCTATAAAATAGCCTGGAGAACCGGACCGGCTATGACTGATTCCTACCCCTAACGTCCATCTCTTTGATGTGTTGTCAGCTTGATAGTTCATCCGAACCCGAAGAGAGTGCGATGGATGACACGTGTTCCGACCCGGATTGAATCTCAGGCAAATTCATACCTATAAATACCCCATCTAGAGACAAAGAGAAGGATCTTTTTTCAGCACTTTTAAGAATCCAAGTACCTCCATCATCCGAACTCCTTTACTCCCGGAGAATCCAAATCATCTTTCATTTCTTGTTTTAATCATTTGAGTGAACAAAAGTGAGTTGTGAGTGAATCTTACATTGCATTTGTAACTGAATTACTGAATATAGTGAAAACTCAGTGGACGTAGGCATTTCTTCGCCGAACCACTATAAATCTTGTGTGTTCATTTTTATTTCTGTTTTATTTTATCTTGTTTCTAATCAATTTGGGTGTTAGAACCACATTTGGGTCTAACATTTTGGTGCTTTCACTGAGAAACCTCATCTAAATTTTTTATTTTCCGGGATCTCTTTCTACTTTTTGGACCGTTGAGTTCAAAGAAGTGAATCCTTAAGTTTCTCCGCTTTCTTACATTCGTTGAAGTAATTGTCAAAGACTCATGGCCAAAGGAAAAGGCAAGGAAGTTCAGTCTGTTCAAGGAAATGGAGCTGGTGAAGATCAACAACATGCTGTTGTAACAAGGTCTCGGGGGTAGAGTTCAGCAGCAGGGAGAATCAATGCAGGAAATCCGAACCGACAGCAAGGGGAGAGCTCCGATCCGATCCGGGTAGGAGACTCTGAAGCAGTGCACTCCCCCAATCTGAACCGACCCGAGTTGCTCGCTGCACACCGATCCGACCAGGCACCCCAGCTCCGATCCGACCCGGCTTCCTACCTCCGATCCGACCCGATGCTTGGTGATGCTGGAACATCTACTCGAGTCCCCACGAATGCTCCAATTCCAGCTGCCGGGTTGGAGACCAGGTCAATCCATCTGCTCCCATCACTCAAGGAGATTTCTCGCGCTTGCTTGATATGCTTGAGAGCACGAGGGAAGCTATGAGAGTTCATGAGCGCACTAATCTCATGATGCAGGAAAATATGAGGCTCATGAGTCGGGAGATCAATGAGCTCCGCCGGCAGAGAACTCCATCACCGGTTCGTCACACACCCGTAGATCAATCTTCATCTTCCGAGGAAGAGAGGCCCCGTGAACGAAGGCCACTCGAACGACCTCAGAACGTGGAGCAGCTAACGTTTGGATCTTTGGGATCTCGCGAGGATATCGCACGAGCATTAGGAAACGATAGCCCCACTCGGGGGCAAAGACTCCAGTCCCCTCTTCCCGAGATCGACCGGGAACACAGGGAAAGGAATCGAGTAGAGGCAGCTCGAAGAAGAAGGGCATCTCCTGAGCAAGAGCCCCGAAGGAACTCGGACACTAGGGCCAGGGAACCTGAGCAGCCCCTAACTAGTGCCGATGTACAAGCAATGGTTCGCCGAATTATGTCCGAGAGCCGGAATTACACAAATGAAGACTATGGCATTGAGCGAAGCCATACTCCGTTCACTGACGATATCCTAGACTTCCAGTTTCCCCGACGCTTTAACTTGCCACAGATGGACAAATACAACGGAAGGACTGATCCGGGACAGCATTTGATGCGGTATTCGTGGCTCATGAACGCCGCTGCTGCCCCTGATGAAGTGAAGTGCAAAGCATTCCCAATCTACCTAGAAGATGTGGCATTATTCTGGTTTACCCGGCTTCCTCCTCGTTCAATTTCTAATTACAAAGAACTAAGCGAGCGTTTCATGAACCAGTTCCGACTACATGCCCGAAAGTCCAAGAGTGTTATTGAATTGTCGAGAATCAAACAGGCACCAGGAGAGTCTTTAAGGGCATATTTAGATCGTTTTAACCAAGCTGTAACTGAGGTCAGTGACCCGCATGAGCCCACTATTCTGATGGCATTGAAGGAAGGAGTCGATCCTGAATCTGAGTTTGGAGACTACCTTTCTGGGAAGACACCCCCCACAAGGGCGATATTCTACGAAAAAGCCGATATTTATCTAAGACGAGAGGAGGCCCGGGCAAACCGGAAGAGAAAGTCTGAGACAGCTTCAAAGGAGAATGTGCAGAGTAATATTGCCGTGAAGCAGTCTGGGGAAAGTTCTGGCAAGGTTGAAGTAAATGTAGGAAACAAGGGTGGAAACAGCAATACTGGAAACGGGGGAAACAACAACAACCGTAATTCGAACGGTAACAGGAGAAACAGAAATAGGGGAAGCGACCCTAACAAAAGGCCCCGATTCCAGAACTACGAGAACTATACACCATTGAATGACACCCTGAAAAATATTTACCTGGATACGTACAACGTGTTGCAGTACAAAAGACCGCCACCTCGTGACTCGACCGAGAAAGAAATGGCAACAGGGAAATTTTGCTTGTTTCACGGAACACATGGACATTCGACCAATGAGTGTCGGCATTTGAGGGATGTAATTGAAAAGCTGCTGCGTGAAGGAAAGTTGGATGAGTACAAGGTTGCCCCGAGGGACAGGGGGCAAGGAGAGCAGGCTCCAAAATAGATCCTACCTGCTCCTAAGCCTACCACGCAGCAGAAAGGTAAAGGGATCGTCATCAACTCCATAGTAGGCGGACCTCACCCGGCAATCCGAAGTTTTAGGTCAATGGACCAATATGTGAATGCTGCCAAGCATCTAGATGTGAATGAAGGTGACGATTTGGAAGATGCCACCCCTATAAAACAACAAAAAACCATGTTCGACGACGTAGTATTTCGCAGCCGAGACAACACGGGGATACGATCTCCCACCAACGATCCGTTGGTTATTACTACCACTATTGGGCCGGCCTTGGTCCATAAGGTATTAGTAGACAACGGAAGTTCCGTTAATATTTTGTTCAAGAAGTCATTTGATCAGATGAAGCTTGAGCCCGAAGATCTGAAACCTTGTGAAGGATGGATTAGAGGCTTCAACGGAGCGACGACAGCTCCCATGGGATATATAGAGTTGCCCGTGACCCTAGGGCAAGGAGAACGTAGAAGAGTGCGAATGCTTCAGTTTGTAGTACTGGACGTAGATTCGCCATATAACGCATTTTTAGGGAGACCTGCCCTCGCTGAGTTTAGAATTTGTATCGCCCCTTGGTGCTTGTTACTAAAGTTCCCAACCGAAGCCGGGACTGGAGTAATAAGAGGGGATCAGGTTTCTAGACGGGCCTGCTATGTGGCCGAACTGAAGATGTTGATGAAAGGAGTTAATGCTGAGAGTAAGGATGCCTCATCTCCCTCAAAGGGGGACTCGGCATAGAAATTAGAGAGATTGAACCCAAGGGAGTTGCCCAAAGGAACGCCTGAAGACCTGGATCCTAGAAAAGACGAGGAACCAGAGGCTAGGAATGCAACTCCTAATGAAGCGACGGTGGAAATTCCTGTTGATAAAGCTGATCCGACGAAAGTTTTGAAGATTGGTTCCCAATTGGATCCACGTCGTGCTGAAGAGCTGACAGACTTCTTGAAGGCAAACTTAGATGTGTTCGCCTGGACCCATGCTGACATGTGTGGGATATCGCCTTCCATTATCAGTCACAAATTGAATGTAAATCCGAAGCATCCGCCTGTGAAGCAAAAGAGACGCATGCTGGGCCCAGAGAGGTCGGCTGCTCTCAAAGAGGAAGTAGAGAAATTGAAGCAAAATGGATTTATTCAAGATTCGACTTATCCCGACTGGATATCGAATCCTGTCTTGGTAAAGAAGCCAAACGGAAAGTGGCGAACTTGTATTGACTTTTCAGATTTAAATAAGGCTTGCCCAAAGGATAGTTTTCCACTTCCCAGGATTGACCAGCTTGTAGACTCGACAGCAGGTCATGAACTTCTCTCTTTCATGGATGCATACTCTGGATACAATCAAATTCCTATGCACGTACCAGACCAAGAGCATACAAGTTTCATTACGAATTTGGGGCTATATTGTTATGTTGTAATGCCATTCGGATTAAAAAACGCTGGAGCTACTTATCAGCGGTTGGTAAATAGAATGTTTTATGATCAAATAGGAAAAACTATGGAAGTTTATGTGGATGATATGCTTGTTAAATCAAAGCAGTCTTCCAGTCATACGCAAGACTTAGCGGAAATGTTTGGTATCTTGCGAAAATACCGTATGAAATTGAATCCTTTAAAATGTTCATTTGGAGTGGCGTCGGGAAAGTTCCTTGGCTTCATTGTGAGTTCCCGAGGAATTGAGATCAACCCTAGCCAGATAGCGGCGATTAGAAATATCGAAGAACCAAGGAGAATTAAAGATGTCCAAAGTCTGGCAGGGAAGGTAGCGGCGCTGAGTAGATTCATCTCCAAAGCCACCGATAAATGTGTTCCGTTCTTTGATTTGATAAAAAGGGGAAAGAAGAACTTCCAGTGGACTCCCGATTGTGTTGAGGCCTTTCAAAATCTGTTGGAGCTGTTAGAGAAACCGCCAATCTTATCAAAGCCCGTGGATCACGAAGAACTATTTGTTTATCTAGCAGTCTCGGCTCACGCCGTCAGCACAGTCCTGGTTCGAGAAGAAGACAATGTACAAAGGCCAGTATACTATGTGAGTAAGAAATTAGCGGCGGCAGAGCGCAACTACCCAAAGATCGAGAAGCTTGCTTACAGCCTCCTGATTGCATCCCGAAAACTTCGTCACTACTTCCAAGCCCATCCAATAACCATATACACCGATCAGCCGTTAAGACAGGTGTTGCAGAGACCCGAAGCGTCGGGAAGGTTGATTAAATGGAACATAGAACTAAGCCAGTTTGATTTGAATTTTCAACCACGAAAGTCAATCAGGGGGCAAGCTCTAGCAGACTTTATTGCGGAGTTCACCATTCCAGAGGAAGAAATAATCAATGACCGAGTGGTTAAATCCGAGGATAAGCTAGAGATGAATCCGTGGAAATTATATACAGATGGAGCTGAAAATGACCGAAGATCCGGAGCTGGAATTGTCTTAGTCACTCCGGAGGGACGGTCGTTATATTATGCCCTGCGATTAGAATTTTCGGCAACAAACAATGACTCTGAGTATGAAGCCCTGATTGCCGGGCTGAAACTCGCTAAAGACCTCGAAGTAAAAATGATGGACATATTTTGTGACTCTAAGATTGTTGTTTGTCAAGTGCGAGAGGAATTCGCGGCTCGAGGACCTCGACTTGTCGCTTACCTCAAGAAAGTGAAAGAGCTATTGAATAGCTTAGAGCGGTACAACATAGCGCATATTCCCAGAGTTGAAAACCAGAAAGCGGATAGACTGGCAAAACTAGCTAGTTCTGACAATCCAGAAGGGGCCGAGGTAATTCCAATTGAAACGTTGGAGTCACCAAGCTTTGAGTCAATGGAAATTGAATTCGCTTTTGAAGCGGAACCAGAGAAGGAGTCATGGATGACTCCGATTAAGAATTTTCTTAAGAATGGGACACTCCCATCGAAGAAAAGTGAGAAAAGAGCTGTAGTTCGCAAAGCTGCCAGATACGTTATGCAAGACGATACTCTCTATAAACAAGGATTTTCTATGCCCCTGTTACGATGTATCGCACACGACGACATCAAGCGTGTACTGAGAGAAGTGCACGAAGGTGAGTGTGGAGATCATACAGGAGGTCAAACTCTAGCAAAGAAAATATTGCGGTACGGATATTTCTGGCCTACGATCAACAAAGATGCAGCTGATTATTCACGACGCTGCGATAAGTGCCAGAGATTCGCCAAAATCCCCAGGGCACCGTCAACCCAGCTTAAATCGATGGTGAGTCCTTGGCCATTTGCCACATGGGGAATCGATATCATTGGAGTTTTACCGATTGCTAAAGGAGGGGCTAAGTATGCCATAGTAGCCGTGGATTATTTCACAAAGTGGGTGGAAGCTGAGCCCTTGACTAAGATCACCGCAAGAAAGGTGATAAGTTTTGTGGTCAGAAATATTATATGCCGATTCGGGATCCCAAGGACGATTGTTACTGATAACGGGACCCAATTTGATAGCACTGAATTCAGAAATTTTTGCCAGAAATATAAGATAGACAAACGATATACTGCAGTTTCCTATCCACAATCTAATGGGCAAGTAGAGGCAATAAACAAGGTAATAAAATCCATCCTCAAGAAGCGATTAGAGCGTGCAAAGGCAAAATGGGTTGATGAATTGCCCCTAGCCTTGTGGGCATATCGAACAACGTTTAAAACGGCTACCGGTCATACCCCTTTCTCTCTCTCCTTTGGCTCAGAAGCAGTAATTCCAGTTGAACTGGAAGTTCCTTCCCACAGGGTGAAGTATTATGACCCGATGACGAATCGGGCACTTTTACTTGAGTCTCTTGATGAAATCGAAGAGAAAAGGGACGAAGCAGACTTGCGTGCAGCGAGACATCGGCGTCAGATGGCACGCTATTATGATAAAAAAGTTCGTCTCAGGACTTTTGAACTAGGAGATTTGGTGCTAAAGAGAGTTTTTCCATCCCTTCCTCACCTCGGCCCAAAATGGGAAGGACCCTTTGTCATCCAACGGAAACTTGAAAAAGGAACCTTCAAGTTAACGACCGTAGATGGCGAAGAAGTTCCTCGAGCATGGAATGCCCAACACTTAATGCGATATTTGGATTAGAAATGCTATATTTTTTGTTATTTTTACTGTGGATTCTGTAACAAGACATGCTTTGCCTTGGGAAAATCTGATGATATGAATAAAGGACTATAAAGTGGACGTAGGCTACGACTTAGCTGAACCACTATAAAAATATTGTGTGTTATTTACCTTTATGCATTTACATTCATTAGTTGTTCTGTTGTGATTATAAAATACAGGACAACTCAGAGCCTAAAAAAGGTTGAAAACAGTTTGGACATAAAAAGAAGCACAATGATTATTTGTGCAATAAGACGTAAAAGAATGAGAAAACGACATTCTATTCTTAACTCTAACTCTCCAGAGAAAGAGAGAGAGTATAAAAGCGTCTCCAACTGAGCGCTGAGAAAGAGATTCAACTCCGAACTCTAACTTTCCAGAGAGAAAGAGAGTATAAAGGCGTCTCCGACCGAGCGCCGAGAAAGAAATCTTTTCCCGTTGAACGACCGGGGAATAAACAAATAACTGAACTCGAACTCTAACTCTCAAGAGAATGAGAGAGAGTATAAAAGAAATGCCAGGAAAAACAACAGGTATTGATGACACAGGAAATGCTATCCCGTTAGAGAATCGGGAGCATTCAGATTGCATGGTTAAGCACTGAATAACTTATGGAGATTGACTGGGGACACATATACATACACATATCTCCCCTCTCCACGACTTTGTTTCATAACTATAGATATGCATTTTTACATAAGTGCAGAACTGCTAACAAATAAACATTGCAAAAAGTAAATTATTTTTATTTACAAATGAATGAATTTGTACAGGGAAATAACTGAAAAAGAAAGTGCGGAAGCTGCTGGTGTAGCAGCACTTATTGGTTTACAAAGATGCTAAAAAGATACAGGGGAACCCACTATTTGGGTTTGGGATGAGCCTTCGATTTCTTGGCAGCTTTTTCCGCATCCTTTGCTTCCTTCTCGGCTTCAGTCAAGATTCGCTTTGATTTCTTTTTCCCTGAAGATGTAGTACTGGAGCCAGCAGACTTCTTCCCGGAGGGCGGGGCACTGGAATCAAGAGAAGATTTTTTAGCAAGTTCTTCGGTAATAGATCTAGTTGAGAGCTTAACAACTAACCTTGAACCTGCATCCACAACTGCGAGGGGCTTGAGGACCTCGGGGTCTAATTCTTCAGCCTTTAATTGCAAGCGCTTGTCTTGATCGGCCTTCATGGCCGCCAAGGTAACGTCATCGGCGCTTTTTGACTCCCCGGTTATTGTAATCTCCGGTTCCTCATCATGCCCCTCGTCTCCTCCGTCGTCTTTTAAAGCTGCAATCATTTCTTCATCATGGGGAGTAGTGACCTTAGTTGGCTCACTTCTTTCCCCCAGGTCTGTTGAAGCAGCCTTGTCTTCCCCTTCTTTGACCCTATCAGCGGGCTTTGTCCCAGCGGTAGCTCCTTGAGCTACATCTGTCTTTGCGGATGATTCAACGCCTACAAAATGAGAAACATCGGTTATCAACTCAGGCGAGAGCAAAGGATTTCTCATCGAACGTTCAGTCATGTAGCCAAAGGTAGTAGTAGCCTTGACAAATTGAGGAGAAAAGATAGGGATACCTTCTGAAGACTTTTCAGCGGGGGTGACTACTACCTCTAGAGTTATTTCAGGAATGGGAGATAGCAAAGTTGTTCGGGGAATTCCCGGGTTTTCGGGATCATACCCTTCTACTTCGGGAGTTACAGGAGCAGAAGAAGAGGAACCAGCTTCAGGAATGGTTTTCTGTTTAGACTTCCGCCTCTCTTCTTCCATGGCCTCAGCAATTAGACGGCGCCCTTCAGCTAGGCGCTCCGGTTCGTCGTCTCTCAAGTATTTCTCCATCAGCTTATCATCATCGAGGGAATCGACCTTAAGTTCTTCTTTTTCCCACTCGACGATTTGATTCCACACTTGAACCAGAGTGGATGGATAGTCCTCGATCCAGGAAATGTTTCGACGACGAATAATGTGCGCGAAGAATTCAATCATTAGCTCGCCGAAGCCTTGAATCTCAACCTCCGCCTCAGATAATTGTTTGCGGGTTTCCTCCGCAGATTTAATAGCGCATTCCACATTGCCCTCGGCCAGAGCAGCCCTGTTTTCTGCCTCCAGCAGCTTCGAAGCCAAGTCAGCATTCTTCTTTTCTAACTCAGCACTCCTTTTCGCTAACTCGGCGTTTTTCTGCTCAAGCTCAGCATAAGCAAGGCGTGTCTTAGCAGCCTCTGATTTGGCCTCGTCAGCTTGTTTCTTCAACTCAGAGCGCTCCTGAGTGTGGGATTCAAGCAAATCATGATAGCGCTTTTGCATGTCCTCAAACTGTTGTTTGAAGTTAGAAGCGTTCTTTTGAGCGACAGCTAGTTGGGCTTGAGTGTCTTCTAGGTCCTTTCCTAAGGTCTTTAAGGCCTTAGCATCCTCCTCCGCAGTTTTGTGCATTGAGTCAGCGTTTGTCATTAGAGTGCGGATGATTCTGGAAAGATTGCGAGAATACTTGAACATCTCGGTATATTGTTTTTCCACCAAATCAATTTTTGCCTTAGCCTCATCTGCCCAATTAGAAGAAATAGGTTCAAGGGTAGGTAGAAAGGTCAGAGTCTCGAAGTAGTGCTCGGGAAATTGCTCCTTTAAATATGCCAGCCTTACTGCAGTTCCCGCATCTGGTGGAGGAGGAGCAAGGATTGTTAGTTCGGTGTCCCTTCCCGAGGAAGATTCTGTAGAACCCTTGTCTGTCCTAGGTCGTTTAGTAGCAGGGACCTTTTGCTTACTTCGAGACCCAGTTTCCTTTGGAGGAGTTTTCTCTCTACTCCGCTTTTCATGGGAGGAAGTGGAATCTCTAGATTGTGGTCTATCCTCCTCTCTACGACCTTGATAGCTCTTGTATTTCTCTTGTTCCGGTCGAACTGGTGAGCGGGAGCGTGAGGGTCGAGATCGATAGGGATCATAGGGTCTTCTTTCCTCCCTACCACGGTCATCCCGGCGATCATGCTCGACATCCTGAGGAGGATTGGACATGCTGCGACGAAGCTTTCTTATATCATAATAAGACCGAGACATTGTACCTGCACGATAAAATAAGCGAAGATTAGAATCAATGGATTCATGGAGAAAGAAGTGCAATGAATGCTAATGCTGTGGTATAAAGTGCATCCTAGGTGGTGTGTGTGTCCCCCCAACCAACCCGAGTCTGAAGCTAGACTGGTGCGGGCAGGCTCTTTGGCCTTAGCAGGAGTAGTTTCTTCAGAAGAAGTGAAGACTAAAGGGTCCTTCCTGAAATCTTCTGAAGTATATATAGTCTCGGGTAAGGGGAGATCCCCCAAACCCTGAAATATGTGCTCGTCGGTGCTAGGAACATCCCCTTCGGAAGCGCGAAGTGGCGACACTTGGGAAGACTTTGACTTATCTGGAGAAGTAGTTTCCTCGGGGGCAATATACCCTTCACGATGTTTTTCGGCCAGATTAGCCAGTTCGTCATCTTGTGTGGAAGAAGGAGAAGGTGAAGTTTGAATAGGAGCTGCAGGAATTCCCGAGCCTTCTCCTATTTCTGGAACTGTTTCCACTGGAGGAATATACGCATAAGGGACCGTCCCATGACCGATGCTACGGAAAACGGATAGCAGCCCGTGAAAATGAAGGTACTCATCTTTAAGGACCTCATCAATAGTCAGGAATTTTTGGTCGCCATTGAGAAGACGATGCATCCGATCAAAGAACACTTGGTCTGATATCTGTTTGGGATTGTCGACTGCAAACAAAAAAGGAAAACAGGTCAGAGTGATGATTCAAGTGTATAGAGTCCGGGTTCAGAAAATCAATGCTTTACTTGATTTTGTCCATCTCCTGGCGCATCCAGACTGTTGCTTTATATAGAACCACTCTAGTCTGGAATCTCCAGCTTTGCTGCTAAATGGCGTAGAGATTATCTTCCTTTTCGGGACGGATTCAAAGTAACAGAAAGATGGAGTTTCTCTAGTCCGATGTTTGAAATTATAGAAGAAATGAACATCATCGAACGTGAGCTCTACGCCTAGAATTTCACGATATGCTATGAATAAGGTATGCAGATAGGCATATGAATTGGGATGCAACTGCATGGGGGCAATCCGCATTTGTCTTAAGAAGTCGACGATGAAAGGCGAGAATGGAGGAATGGCGCCAACCATGCACATCAGACGAGTGACCGTCATATATCCTTCTGGAGGGTTATGGGGACGGTCAGAGCGTGAGGGCACTAAAGTGTCCCTTTTCATTATTCCATACTTCAAGCAAATCCGAACAAGTCGGTCGTTGTCAATTGTCGATTCTACGGAATCTGGAGGTGACTCCAATATAATGGCCGAGTCAAATTCATCAGGTGCTCGATTGTCACCAATCCCTCCTTCCTCCTCAAAGCCTAGGGAAACTTCATTTTCTGAAGACATTTCGTCACTTTCCCGATGACCAACTCCGTAATCCGGACCCTCGCTGTCCCATTCTGGGTCAGATGAAGAAGATATATCCTCGAGAGTGGTTTTGTTGGAAGTTTCCGGAGCTTCTTTCCTCTCAGCTAGACGAGAAGAGCGTCTGGGCCTCATTGTCATGGAACTATTGAAGAAGCAATAGCACGAATTAGAGTAAATTATCCCGTGTCCCCCTTCTTTGTGTATGTGTGTGAACTAAAGTGTGTGCAGCAAACGTGGGAAATACAAAATAAAAGTACAGCAATGTAAGACGAAGCTTTAAAGAGAAAGTGATGGTCAGAGTTGTTCTTAATTCTCGTTTATATTCACAAGGCACTATCCTAACTGTCCGCGAAGCATATTCGTCTAGAGTAAGTGTTAGTTGAATTAGTTGAGTAGTCTTTATGTGCCAAGTTTGATGCGTTCGGTTCGGTTCGGATATGCATGTGATGATTGGCTCAATACAGATGCAAATGTAGGTTCGGTTCGGATGCATCGTTAAGGCTTGGACAGTTCAAGACAAGGAAGACAGTGGGTTCGGAAGTAGGACTGATCTGATCGGATCGGGTGACCCGATCCGAACCGAACCAGCACCACTCAACCAGTCCGTTCATGTCAGCCTCTTATCTCGTTCTCATCTCCGACCCGAGCCGACATTTTCCTTCCTCCCATCTTTCTAAAATGTGCAATCCGAGCCGATCCCCTTTCCTTCTCCTTCCTTTTTTGGTCCTCCGTCTTCTACCCGAACCGACTCCAGTTGGTCACCACGCTCCTCATCTTCTTCCTCTTTCCCCCCTTTCTCACAAACGAGTCCATTTTATCACCAAAGCCACCGTTGAGGATAAAATATTTTGCCCTCTCCAGCCTCGCAACGCCTCGAAGCGATGGCGCATCCACCAGCAGCGGCGGGGTGTTCAGGCGAAGCTTATGGCCAAGCCATCCCAATCCAACGCGAATTGAAATCGAAAACGGTTACAACGAAGTTATTCGAGATTAGAAAAGCTACCTATGTGTTCGATTTAAGAAATCTACAAGGAATAGTTTCAGAATATCCGAGTTTCTGATGTTTTCAAATACTTAGGTTGGGAGCGGCAATAGAAACGAAGGAGAAAAGAATGAAGGCAGTAGTGAATTTATATAGGGAATGGTGTTGACTCCTCGTCTTCCTATTTTGTCTCACCCGCTCGGACCGGAGTGAAGGCCCAATAGCATGACTTTGTCTGAAGGCCCAGCGTCCAAGAACCTAACCCACGAAAACGCTTCGGATCGGAATCCGAACCGAGTGGAAATTTCACACGTTGATTTAGCATCCGACTCGAATTGAAGAGAAGGAGAGTAAAGGAAGAGCATACCTGCAAGAAGCATTACATGGCGAGAAGAGTTCCCAAATTTGCTCAGAAATGAAGAAAAGGTACTCGGATCGGACACCGAACCGAATAGAAATCTGTGCATTACTCCTGACAATTCTGATTAAACGACATCAAAGCACGCTTCGTACAACAGAAGCATCCTTTGAGGGGGCAAAATGTTAGCCTACTTTGTGAACTAGGCAACACAAAGCCAAGAAACCAACCATTGAAGAGTATTTTAGGTTATAAGACTTCGGTTCAGATCGGAAGAAAACACCACAATTCAGATTGATAGCAGCATATTGGTTCGGATCGAATAGAGTTCCCTGTTCGGATCGGATGGCTCTTACTGGGTAAATTGGCAAAGCATATCTGATCGGATCGGAAGGCCAATAAATCTCAAATGGATCGGAAAGCCTTTTGCTTGCCACGACGCTGCAGCGGAGCGGAGTATGATTAGTGAAGGAGAGACGTCCAAGCCACTCCGGTTCGGATCGGGTATTCCGATCCGACCCCCAACATGCACACCTCCGACCCGCACCCATGATCCAGGTTAATCTCCTATAAAATAGCCTGGAGAACCGGACCGGCTATGACTGATTCCTACCCCTAACGTCCATCTCTTTGATGTGTTGTCAGCTTGATAGTTCATCCGAACCCGAAGAGAGTGCGATGGATGACACGTGTTCCGACCCGGATTGAATCTCAGGCAAATTCATACCTATAAATACCCCATCTAGAGACAAAGAGAAGGATCTTTTTTCAGCACTTTTAAGAATCCAAGTACCTCCATCATCCGAACTCCTTTACTCCCGGAGAATCCAAATCATCTTTCATTTCTTGTTTTAATCATTTGAGTGAACAAAAGTGAGTTGTGAGTGAATCTTACATTGCATTTGTAACTGAATTACTGAATATAGTGAAAACTCAGTGGACGTAGGCATTTCTTCGCCGAACCAATATAAATCTTGTGTGTTCATTTTTATTTCTGTTTTATTTTATCTTGTTTCTAATCAATTTGGGTGTTAGAACCACATTTGGGTCTAACATATATATATATATATATATTTGTGCCTGAGTAACCAAATTAGTGCTTGCATCATGCATAGCAAGTCAGGGTAACAAATTAGGCTCATATAGCATTTAAGAATGCACAAGTATGTGCAGTGTCAAATGCAACACGCATGTGAACGAGCTCATTTCAAAGAAGACTCAGAGAAAAGTACATAATGGACCATCACTACTTGGTGCAGCACACAAATAGAAAACTAGACAAAACTCAGGTGATGTGGTGCAAGTTCAGACATTAATAGAAATGTATAGTTAACCACAAGCATGTGCATGGTGCAACAATAAAGGGAGGAAAAGAATATACATATGCATAGTGGTAGTTTCTTTTTAGGTAAAAGGGAACTCAACCACAAAATTCCAATGCAAGAAGGAATGGAAATTTAGTGCACATGTAAGAGCACAGTGGCATCACCAAAAGCCAAGCAAAGTCAAGCGTTCAAGCATAAGTGTCATACTCGTGAACCATGGACAGAAATGAAAACAAATTGCATTAAGCATGAGAAGGAAAAAAAATGGCATGGTGAAGCATTTTGACTTAACTACAAGCAGTATATAAATGCATGGCATCAGAAGACTGCATGGACATAATGGCTTATAGCAGCTTGAATTGTTCAAAAGAAAAAGGAAAATCATTCCTTTTAAATTCACTGAAATGGAAATAATTTAAATTTGCATTGGTGGAATAAATAGATTTAGCAACTGGAAAATACACTAAATTCTCTAAAATACATAGAAAGGTAGAAACATGACCGGATGCATCAAAGAAAAACTTGCAGCAATTTATCAACGTGATCAAAGGAATATTTTTGGCAGGCACGGGTTTAATTCTTTCCATATAATCGCAAGTGTAATTTTAGGACCAAGACAATCAAAACATTTGTTTCAAGAAAACAATCAAAGGGTATGGCAATTATTCAATGCAATTCAATTCCATGGAGATCAATTGAACAATCATGCAAATCAAGATCAAATCATTTCGTGTGAAATCAAAGAATTAATGGAATTGTAAATCTTATAAATACACGCAATTTGTCATTGGTATTTTTAGTGAAACCAAGCAAAAAAATTCAAGAGAAAACAAAACTAAAATCAGAATTACTCATGATTGTTGATCGCAAGCCAAAGCCCAAATCATTGACAAGCAAGCAACGATATTTTGAAGCATCAGAGAATCAAACAGTTCCAGAATTCGAAAAAAGCAATTTGGGAAGCAAAACCCTAGTTTTTTTATTTCGGTCACCATCAAAGAAATAAGAGGAAGCTAGCTTTTTAAGTGATAAAGAAATAACAAATGGAGGCCACCCGTTTTATTTTACATAGTTTTTTTTCATTGTTTTAAATTGTTTTGCTTATATACCTTTTGTAAACGATCTACAGTTTTCGAGTTTAACTTCAAACTAGGGTTACGAGTTATGGGTTTGTAATTCGAGGAAAATTTGATCTTGAGGATAAAGATAAGTGTATGGTTTTTAACGTAGGATTAGAACAATTTGGAGCGGGTGTCGCGAGTTTACAGGGATTTTGTAAGCGTAGAGATTGTTTTAATTCTAGTACAAACCTTAGGGATGTAGCAGTAGGTAAGGTTTGCCGAACATGGGTAAAATGTGTGTCATTTACTTTTTGCATTTATTTAATCTGCTGTGTCATTTATTTTTTGTGTTATTTGATAGATATCAACACTTTCTAACAGACGAATATATGTACAATCAAAGTGAGATATTATTGACCATATAATCTATGAAAATGATTATTTGTGTAACATTAATTTTCCTAAAGGCTTACTTCAAGTGTTGAGGTACTAAGTGACTGTAGAGCCCACCTCCCTTCCGAAAGAAGAAACCTAAAGGGATAATTTAATAGCGCAACCTAAATTGGGTTTAAGGTATCAAGTAGTGGGACCCTCCTATTGGGGTATTAATTGATTAATTCAGCTTTTTTCCTTTAAGGTAAGGGTAGAACCATAGAGTACTCCCCTACCTAGTATTAGATGATCCAATAGCTCATGTCCCACAAATAGGAAGTATCAAATGGCTGACTGGGTACAAGTTCGAAAATCCCCAAAATGATCCACTTCCTCTAGGTAGTAAGTTGTAACGACCCAACGGGTTCGACGCCCGGACTTCGACAATAACACATAAAACCTGTATTACTTGCCAAAATCCAAGTATCAAAAACACCAGATAGTTATTAGAAAGAAGTTAGAGGGTGAGGTAAGAAAGAAAGAAATATTAGAATAGAAGAAGAAACACCACACCACAAAATCAGAGTCTCACATCGCAGCGGAACAAAATATAATATAGAAATAATCTTTATTGGAAGCTTAAAAATACTTGCAAACATCAGAGTACAGCTTACAGCCAACACATCTGGACAGTTATAATAATCTGTCCCTATATATAACACATAGCAGAAAAATATAACATCATATGTCTAAACTCTTCCAGCTCGTCTCTTCACAGTATCTGGTAACCTAAACCTGTACATCCCGGGCTAAACCGAGCATTACAAATACCGGGTCAGTCTGGTGAACCAGAGTGAGAACAACTCGCACAGTTTAAGATGATCATCCAACTTGATTTTAAAGTTCAAAAACCTTTCGAAATAAAAGGATAATCGTAAGACCAAATCCACACATAAACACAGATGGTTTTTACTTTACGTTAACCCAAAACATTTTTTAAATCATATACTTCTCTGATATTACACTAGTGTCTAAATACAAATAAATAACAATCTAGTGGAACGCTTGCATCTCACGCTCCACATATATAGTATAAAACCTGTATTGCTTGGATTCCGACTATGACAAGGTATGGGGCCACCTGCCGATAGTGTATCTCTAGAGACGAATCAGCAAGAACGTCTTGCAACCCGGTCCACACATGACCGACCACTCATTTCGCTTGAGTGTATCGAATGTATATCACCAACGGTTGGGATCAGCAACCGTTCCCGAAAAGGGACAACATCAATAGATTAAAGAAGGAAAAGTAATTTCTCTAGATAGGTGATTATACACCCTAATGGGAGCGATCCACATAGCCATGTTGCCTGCCCGATTTTTGTCATTTCCCGGTTGTGAGGGTTGAGGTCATAACGTATCTTTTAAAGATAGCACACCACCATTCACTTTGAATGTCACATTGTCAGATCCTTCAGAAATCACTAATTGATTTCCACAAAAATAATCGGGTTGTTAAGTTAAGAGAAGGTGTCCTCTCTACCGCCACAGAAATACGTTTGAGGAAATCAACATGCATAATTTCTTTTGGAAATACTCTGTCAGACACTCGTCCGTACAAGTTGTCCTAGGACTGGACAAACCGAAGACACTCTCCTACTGCATTCTTGAATTACCCTGTGGATCAGTAGCATGTAGTCCTTGCAATCCGTATAATCTCACTTACGACCAAATCACGTCAGAATACCACTGGCTATATATCCAGAGAATATTCGACAGCAACCCCTCCCTTATGAAGATCCACAGTCTTCAATTGCTTCATCTTGCTCAGCATATGGTATCTTCAACGTTTACATATTCATTAGTTAGAATGGTTTTCAAATATAAATTCGATTCCGGTCTTTCTGTACCAATGATCGTACTGGTCAGATTTGATAGTTGGTTATTTAACTATCAAATAAACAATCATTCAATCATGGAAACGAAATGAACTCATTGATTCAGTACTCCGCAAAAATTGGCCCTTTTGAAATTATAAATAACTAACGAATGATTAAATAAACTTCTAAGTCTTTTATAGATTTTAAAATATGGTATTACCTCTTAATAATGTTCTTAAACCATTTCAAATCTTCATTACATCTAATATCATCCTTCGATAATCCTAAAGTCGTTCAAGATGGTGTATTTTTATTACCTCTCAGACCTTGATCAATAACGTTCTTACCTTAGAATAGGTATCAGTTTTAAACCCAAAACCGATAGTTATTTCCGATATCAAAACAAATCCCATTTTAATTATCTTGATGAAAACTCGTATCTCAATTATTAGAGCGAATTCTAGCTCGCATCTTTATTATTCAACCCGCCTAATCACTTTAATTCAAATTTGGATTTCCGTTCGATTTCCATTTCGATTTTATTTAACCATTACCAACTTGAAAATCTCCCTTCAAATTCCATTGTTAAGTAACGTTAATTTAAAACTTAACGTTTTGGCCTCACGCTCCCTTTTATAAACATTGTTTATAAAACTTTGGTTTGATATAAACCCTTTTAATCCGCTTCTCCTTTCTTAATTCCGACACTTAATTTAAGCTATCGTATCAGCTTACAAATCTCCTTTATAACTTAGTTATAAAACTCGATTTTAGAATAAAACCGTTCATCAACTCTTTTCCACAAATCCAATTATAGTTCAATATCCACTTGAATTACTTACCTTAATGAACCTCATTACTAATTTATCGCTTAAACTATTTAAAATAATAATTTACATTATCTTTAACTATATAGAAATAGTTACTTGTTATTTGACTAAACAAACCATAAACTTCCTTTCAAAATCTTATTAAAGTTCTAGCAATATTCATTAATCTATTTCACTAGATTTGTTTATACCAAACTAAATTAGTAAGTTTTAAAACATGATCATCTCGTTAACCAAATCAAAGTATTCACCCTTTTAAATTTAATAACATACTTAATTTAAATATATTCCATTTAATTGTTTCTTGAAACAATTAATCAACTCTTAACTATTGCATTAGTTTCTACTTGTTTCCTTATAAATCTCATTAATGAAAAAATTCGATTTGTAAACTCAAAACTTATAAAATAATATAATAAACCTTAATTTCTTTTATTAAACTTTTATTTAAGTATATAGATTAAAAATCTATCTTGGATATCAATAAATTTTCATAATTTTATCATCGACGATTCAACTGACGATAAATCAATATTTGTAACACCATTTATTTTAAGGCCAACCATTGCCAACAACCCAACCAATATTGTTTATTGGTTAAAATAAAATAAACATTGAATTTAAATTCAACGATCAGTAATCAAGTCAATCAACCAATCATATCAGTTAAACAGTTCATATAATCATAATATGAAAATAAACAATAATGTGAGGAATCCTGTTGGATCCCTCCATGTTTCCCTTCATCCAAATACGTTATCTCAACAACATCATTTCAATAAACAGATAAAAAAATTCAACCATCAAACAATAACGACAATCCAATCATCCATCAACCAATTAACAGTCATAGCGCACAAATATTTAAACCCAACTTATATAAAATATAAGTGGGATAAAACTGAGTGAGTTGAAGTCACCTTGAGTTTCCATTTGATGTGAAGGCGGTTCAATCCAACTCCATCCAATCCAGCTTACTGATATTACGTCCATCGATACAGACCGGACATCACTTGTTTCATCCAACTCTGTTATGATTATAAATTTAATACGGTGTTTACCTAAAAATAATATTGTTAAAACATAAACAATATTTTATTTAATCTAATACAACTTACATTAATTAAACCCTTAATTATAAAATACGGTTCGGCAAGTTTTATTATAAGTAGTTTAGGCACATTTGAAATTTTAATTAGGTACGTTGATATTCATTGGCACATTTAACATCCCGGCATGTATAACTATCCCGTCACGTTTGAAAATATACCCATCCTTTTTAAATTTAATGCTTTATGTTAATTGAATTTGAGTAGCATGACCTCACATAATAAGTTCATTTCAAACTATCCGGCATTAATTGACGCATTATCCTAATCGCTGTGAATTTGTTGAAAACATAAACACAACCACTAATAATATGAATATTTTCTCTTATGCAAAGTTACATTGGAGCATCTCATATGGACAAGTAACGCACTTGGTCTGGCTTTCTAAGTGACGACGGTTTTCTTACTTTTACAAGCTTGTTAGATTAAGCATATTAGAAAGCACTTTCACGTGTATTATTATCATTCAGTTATGCATATATATTTTTCAATACTTTAGTCCACATTGATACTAGGCTGCCAACATGTTATAATTTTATATATATATATATATATATATATATATAATATACTTAAAAGTAGGCATGGGTTTAAACAGGTTTAGACACGTAAATAAGGTGATTAAACACTCTAATTTTCTCACCTGCTCTAATATTCTTTTCTCCACCGCAAGTGGTCCTTACTCTCTATGATACTTCTCTAGCTACTTTATTGTATTTCTATTTAAACATAGGGTGAACACTCATTAATACCTCATTAGGCAATGAAACACCCCACCTCCGTTAGGGTCACTCTCAAAGGGAATGCCCTAATTTTGGTGGAGGTTTATAAGTATAAGTCACAGATATACAAGACAGATATAAAAACAAATATTTGTGAACAGCGGAAAAACAACAGCTTTTACTTTATAAAAGCAAATACGTGTTACAACAACATCACCATGATTGTCTTACATCCTTTCCAAAAACATAACATAACACTTTCATAATCTGTCTTGATTACATTATTTAAAGAAGCATAAATAAAACATAGATAAACTGCAAAAGCCCCATAGTGGTTGTCCAAAGCCATAGTTCAAAACGAAAAGGTCCAAGCAATACATTTCTCCTCTTCAAGCTGGATGTTAAGGCTGGTCAAGCTGCAGTGTTCCTTCCCTGTGGACCTAGGGGGGAAACGGAAGAAAAGAAGACGAAAGAAAAGTAGAGTCAGACATAAAGCCTGAGTAAGTCTAGGACTATTCTGTCTACGAATAAAGAACTGGGTATGGTAAGTATAAACAAGAAGTGGGAAAGCACTATAAACTTGGTTAAGTTGTCTAGGGTCGAATATACTATCGTACCCCATGTTAATCTCTGAACCCATATAAACTAGTTCCCAACTGGCACCCCATAATCAGGGTGAAGTGATCCATTCTATGATGATCGGCTCCTACTCGCATAGTTACATGTGTCTTACGGCCCCCGATGTTGTAGTTACCTATGCTGGTCCCACCATGGGGTGTACCAAGTCCCATGGCGGCGGCCCGACACAATCCTTAGAATGCACAGGTATGCTACTGGTGCCCAGTGCTTTATTTTTCTGCGCCGGAGTGTGTGCACGCCCGCACCCCGTTAGAACCTACACTGCTACACCACCGCCGTCGATTTGACCTCTTACAATCAGCCCAGTAATCGTGCCCCACCCTGCCTAGTTTCAGGGTATCATGATACACCTTCTAGGGTTACTGCTGAAAAGGGTCCCCCGTTACTAGGTTTTCTATCTCTAGCCAACATGCTAAGTTGGTTAAGTGTTTTCTAACCTAACCCCCACCAGTCCGTTTAGTTTAGCATGTTTCATTTTGATTAAGTCTTTAGTTCACTTAATCCTAACAATCCTGACTCAGCCTTAATTGTCTTATTAAAGCCTTGACCTCTCACATTAGACAGGTATTGTTGTGGCTGCCTGTTGCCGGTTGGTTCCGGGCAGTCTTACGCCACAACTCAGTCTAACCTCGGGTCCTTATTGGGCTCCATGTTTAACCTCCCACATTGGATAGGTATTGTTGTGACTACTGGACAGCCGGGCGGTTCCGGGCAGGTTTACATCACAACTCAATCCAACCTCGGGTTAAACACATCGTATGTTCTACATTTACATATTTTGCCTTTCTTCTTTATTTTCTTATATGTAAATATTTGCGGCCCATTATTAAGTTAATGGTGTAAAGGTTACACCAATCATGGGCCCAACCCATACTTGAATTTGGGCCCTTCTACTTTATATTTTCATTTATTAATAAATTTAACCCAACGTTATTTTCCCCCGTTTAACACGTCCGTTTATTATATATATGTTGGGCTTAGCCTTTTTAAGCCCAACCTAGCCATGCGAAAAGGGGAGGCTTAAAGCATGATTACATACACAAGGAGGGGAATGTGAACGCATGAACTTGCAACATAACGTTGGAACTACAAAATAGAAACTGGTGTACTTGCATAGTAGGAATGTATACTTTGGTCATAAAGCATAAGTGACATGAATCAAAGCATGTAAACTTATAGTTGAGATAAGAATATCACTATTGACACATAGGCTTAACTACAACATAAACCTATATTTTTATTCAGGCATAATGTCAAACATAAACAAATCATGTTCATAAGATTACTACATGTTTACAAAGGTGCTTACTTTTGTTACTAACACAAAAGTATAGTTCAACTTAATCATGATTTTATATCTATTCACATAACCATGGCATAAATATTTCTAACATGAAATCATGATTTTTACTTTAGTCATGCAAACTTGCAAAAGGGATTTTTGAATCTAACCTAGCTATGTACCACATATGTCATCATATAATTCTTGTTAACAATATAGACCTAACATGGATTTCAATTATGCAAAATATCAATCACAGCCTAGTCATATTCATAAGTTTGCAAATAGGTTTTCTAGTAGAAAAGCATGGCTTAATACATAGATCATGGTGCCAAAATTTCAACATAGTTTCATATGAACTATAATAACCCAAATTTGTTCCAATTACGTACAAAATGATTTATGTACAAAAATATACATTATGATGGCATAGTAGCAAAACCCCAAACTTGCATGAATTTCAATTAATCAACTACAACATGTAGCTTCAACATGGATTACATAATTTGCGAATATTCCAAACGTATACTTGCATAAAACTACCGCAAACATGTAGTTTTTTATAATGAATAACATAATTCAAGAATATCCAAACGTATACAATATCCCAAATCGATAAGAATCATAGTAACGCACAAATATGAATTACTTTATCGCCTCAAATCAAGTATACAAACCAACACAATTATTTGTTCATACCAAAATAATACTCTACTTACAATCGTGTGGCGAATTCTCCAATTTAGGAATTTGGAGATGCGATTCCTTGTTGATTTGATTTGATTAAGTTGCTTTATGCTTTAGAATTTGCCTCCTAACCCTCTCTCCAATTGGTGGCTACTCTTAGTCGTTCCTCAGCAACATGATGGCCTTGTTCTTATTTTTGAATGAATAGATTAGGTTGAGTCTAGGGTCATTTTTATAGGGTTTATGAACTGATTAGGACCATCGATGTTGCTTGGATTGATCGTAGCCATTCATTCGAAAGAGAGACCAATTAGAGCCTGCCACCTAGCCCTAATGACAAAGCAGACTTCTGAAAATCGACCAACATAGAATAGGCCAGCCAGGTTGGGCTGGGTTCGACCTGGCTCTGGACCAGGTCGACAGCCCTGTCGACAGCCCTGTCGACAGCCCTGTCGACCTGGCTAGACCAGGTCGACAGCCCAGTCGACCTGGGTGCATTAGGCGGGAGTTTTCCCGCCCTGGCCAATTGGGCCCAATTTTGGAATTTAAACTTGTTTTTCTGAGCTGTTTTATTCTGTTCGAATTTTAAACTTAATTCAGAAACTTCCGAAGGCCATATCTTCTTCATACGGACTCCGTTTTTCGAAAACTCGGACTCTATTTCGCGTATTTTTTCGAGACGAACACAATGGCGTATCCAGTTTCCCTTAGTTCTTTGATTTGAAATTAATTATACTTTAATTTGTGAATTTCACAGTTATAGAATTCGCGGGGTGTTACATTCTCCCCCGCTTAAAAGGATTTCGTCCCCGAAATCTTCAAGTTAGGAGGAATGTATATCCTAACATCCAATCATCCATCTACTCATCCATCAAACACGAGCATCTAATGTCCTTAAAAGACTTCTAATGCTTCATGATCATATGCGAAGTGTGTGTGTACATGTACTTCTCTAATGCAAAATCAGGCGGTCTACTGATTTAGTTGACCTCCTTAATGCGAATTATGTAAGTGCCATGAATCCATTATGTATGCAAATTTTCCTATTCTTGATTCTACATGAGTGCACAATCATTCAATACAAATGCAACATCCACATGACAACACATTAGAGTTCAACCATATACGAATGCAAACATATATGCATATGCAATATGAATTGACTGAGCCGATCTAAAACCTAGATTGTGTGTGTATATGCAACCACGAGCAACCACTAGCAATCACTTGCAACCACTTGCAACCATCATCCATAACATGTTTCAATTACATGTTTCCATCCAAAGGGTTTCTACCTAAAAGATAAGGTCGAGGAAATATACCTAAAAAGATAGATAAAAGCGCAACTTAAGGAAAAGGAAATATCAAGGATGTACCCTCGAACAGAAAAGGGTAGGAAGTGCGTATTCTAGCTTCAGTTTCCCAAGTCGCGTCTCCCTTGGTGTCGCTCCACTGAACTTTGACGAGCTTGACTTCGCGGTTGTGTAGCTTCTTCACTTCCGTTCCTATTATGCGGGTTGGAACTTTTCTTATGGTTGCTTCGCGTTCCACTTCGGCCACTTCGAGGATGTTTGGCTCCACTACCTCAGCAGACTCATGTAGACATTTTCAGAGATGTGAAACGTGAAAAACGTTGTGGACTCCAGCCAACTTCTCGGGTAGCTCTAATCTATAGGCCATTTTCTCAATTTTCTCGATGATAGGGAATGGCCCTACGAACCTTGGTGCCAGTTTTCCTGTGGTTCCAAAACGAACAACGTTTCTTAGCGGTGATACCTTGAGAAAAACTCTGTCTCCAACCTCAAATTCAAGGTCGGTCCTTCTCTTGTCGGCATAGGACTTTTGTCTGTCTTGGGCCGTCTTCATCCTTCTTCGTATTAAGTCTACTTTCTCTGAAGTCTCTCGGATCATATTTGGTCCAAGTATGAGCTTATCCGTAGACTCCCACCAACAAGTGGGCGATCTGCACGGTCTTCCATATAAAGCTTCGAAGGGCGCCATTCCGATGGTTGCTTGATAGCTGTTGTTATAGGCAAATTCCACCAAAGGAAGGTGGTCTTCCCATGTCCCTCCGAAGTCAAGGACGCATAGTCTTAAAAGGTCTTCCAAAACTCTGTTCACTCTCTCTGTTTGGCCGTCGGTTTGGGGATGATAGGCTGTGCTCATGCATAACTGCGTTCCTACTGCTTCTTGCAGACTCCGCCAAAACTCACTGGTGAAGATGGGGTCTCGGTCACTAACAATGCTAGATGGTATTCCATGGAGTCGAACGATTTCCTTGAGGTAAAGCGATGCTAGGGATGAGGCAGTTCTCTTACTTTTGACAGGTAAAAAGTGGGCGCTTTTAGTAAGCCTATCCACTATTACCCAAATGCTAGTGTTGCCTCTCCTAGACCTAGGCAGCCCATCGATGAAGTCCATTGAGATGCTATCCCACTTCCACTGCGGGACCTCCAGAGGATGTAGTAGTCCGCCAGGCTTTTTCTGTTCCGCCTTAACCTGTTGGCACACCATACACTTAGAAACGAACTCTGCCACGTCCTTTTTCATGCCGCTCCAGAAGAAAGTCCTTTTTATATCTTTGTACATTTTATCTCCGCCTGGATGTATCGTCATCTTGGAGTGATGTGCTTCCTCGAGAACCTTCTTTACTAAATCTTTTGTCTGTGGGACGCATAGTCTTCCGTCTCGCCTTAGCAAACCCTTATCGTCGATGGAGTATCTGTTGAGGTGACTTGAAGTCTCACCCCTAATTAGCCTATCAATTGTTTCCACAAGCTGAGGGTCTTCGCGTTGTGCTGTCCCTACTGAATCCACTAAAGTTGGGCGCACTTCGAGAGATGCTAGCAAGCCTGGTACGAAATCGGAGGAAGGCCTAAAGTCGAAGCTGGCTATAAACTCTAGGCTTTGTCTTTCAACAAACAACGGGCTTAGGGTCAATTTCTTTCGGCTCAACGCGTCTGCCACTACGTTGCCTTTGCCCGGAGTGTAGGAGATTTCGAAATCGTACGAGGCAAGAAACTCCATCCATCTTTGTTGCCTCAAGTTAAGATCCTTCTGCGAGAAAAGATATTTCAACGATTTATGGTCAGTGTAAAGTTCGAACTTCTCACCTAGGAGATAGTGTCGCCAAGACTTGAGTGCAAAGACGATGGCGGCTAACTCAAGATCGTGGGTTGGGTAGTTCTTTTCGTGCACTTTCAACTGCCTCCCGCCATAAGCTACTACCCTACCTTCTTGCATTAAGACGGCGCCTAGCCCTGTCCCACATGCATCCGTATAAACAGTGAACATCTTGCTCCCATCAGGCAGCGTCAAAACTGGGGCTGTTGTGAGAGCCCTTTTCAGTCGTTGGAAAGCAAACTCGCAATCCAAGTCCCAATTGAACACTAGATTCTTCTTGGTCAATTTCGTGAGCGGAGCTGAGATTTTCGCAAAATCCCTTATAAACTTTCGATAGAAACCTGCTAGTCCTAGGAAGCTTCGGACCTCAGTTGCATTCCTTGGTGTCTTCCAATCCTGTACCGCCACTACCTTAGCAGGGTCCACTGCTAACCCTTGTTTGGATACTATGTGCCCAAAGAACCTCACCTCTTCTCTCCAAAAGTGGCATTTGGAGAATTTGGCTTTTAGTTGATGGACTCGCAAAGTTTCCATGATTGCCCTTAAGTGTTGAGCATGTTCCTCTTCACTCTTTGAGAAGATAAGGATATCATCTACGAAGACCACTACGAATTTGTTGAGGAAATCTCTAAATACCCTACTCATCAGGTCCACGAAGTAAGCAGGTGCATTTGTCAAGCCGAAAGGCATGACAAGCCATTCAAAGAAGCCGTCTGGGGTTCTGAACGCCGTTTTATCGATGCTATCTTCAGCCACCCTTAGCTGATGAAAACCGGTTGCTAAATCGAGCTGGGAGAAAACAGATGCTCCTACAAGCTGGTCAAATAAATCGTCAATTCTAGGGAGCGGGTGCCTATTCTTTTTCGTTAGCTTGTTGAGCTCCCTATAGTCAACACATAGACGGAGTGAACCATCTGCCTTTGTAGCGAACACCACTGGAGCGCCCCATTCTGAAATGCTCCTCCTAATGAACCCCTTTTCTAGAAGCTCTTTAATTTGTTTACTGAGCTCTTTCCTTTCTCGTGGAGCCATGTGTCTAACGGGCAACGCAACGGGCTTTGCATTATCTACAAGATATATGCGGAAGTCTATTTCCCGCTTCGGAGGCAAGCCCTTCACCTCTTCGAAGACATCCGGATATTCCCGGACCACTCTAACTGATTGCAAATTTTCAACAGAGGCATCTAGCGATTCAAGATAACTAAGCATAACCGCATACGAGGGATTACAAGAAATTTCCAAAGTATTACCGAGCTGGGTTAGGACCCTAACAACTCTTTTCTCACAATCAAGGATGGCCCCATTACTGGATAGCCAATCCATACCCAAAATCAAACCATAAATCGAAAAGCCCAAAACAAAGGCACTACATTGAAATTCTACACTTAGAATAGAAATTTTCAATCCCATACAGATCATAGACAAATGAGCTGGGCCCCCAATTGGGTTTGAAACAATTAAGGGGTCCTCTACCATACTAGTTTTTAGGTGCAGAGATTCTACTAAAGCAGACGAGATAAAGGAGTGTGATGCGCCAGAGTCAAATAAAGTGCGAACGGGGTGATCATAAAGATAAACTACACTTTCTACAGAAGTATTTATACCTCGCTGTTGCAGAGGTGGCGCTTCCAGCACATGAACCTGTGCCCCTGGGGTGGATCCAGCCCTCTGCCCCTGTCCTCGTTTCTTTGGGCAATCCTTAGCCCTATGGCCTGTCTCACCGCAAGAAAAGCACCCACCATTCTCCTTGGCCTTCTTTTTCCGGCAGTCCTTTACTAAGTGCCCCACTTTGCCACAGAAATTGCACTTCCTCTTCTCTTTGTTGCCTTTCCCGCCCTTCTTAAAGTCTGTCTTCTTAGGCTGCAAACCCTCTTTCTTCCCTTGAGAGCTTTCTGCCTTTGTCTCCTTCTTGCCCTTATCCTCTTCATTCAGCAATGCCATTTGCACCAATCTTTCATACGTGGCTCCCATGGGTATATGGGTCATGGCCAAACTGTGTAATGGCTCATTCAACCCTTTGACGAAATAGAGAGCCTTCTTGTGCGGGGTGTTGACTAGGTCAAGCCCAAACCTAGCCAACTCATCGAACTGATTCACATACTCTCTGACTGTCTTGTCCCCTTGCTTAAGAAATAAGAATTTTTCCAACTGCAAACTTCTTTCCGCATCTGAGAGAAATTTAGTCTCAAACCTTGCCCTAAAGTCCTCCCATGTCTCCACTGGTCTTTCAGCATTAGTGACTTCCCACCAGTAGGAAGCCTCGCCCTTCAATAGCCACACTGCCAATTGTACTTTTTGTCTATCCTCTACCTCAAAGATGATGAATAGGTCCTCAGTTTCTTTCAGCCAATTCCTAGCTGCCACGAAGGACTCAGTTCCATGGAAATCCTTTCCTCCCATAGCTTTAAAATCTATACATATCTTAGCAAAAGTGTTTCCCCGAGGAGGAGGTGGAGGAAAAGGTGCCGCTGCAGCTGGATGATTTCCTGCAGCTGGGGGAGGAGGAATGGTAGGACCTGGCTGAGTGGCTCTTGCTTCTAAGAACCATCTAAACCAACCAGGTATTGGCACCCCTTCTGGCAAGTTAAGATCTTCGGACATGCTGAAACAAAAAGGATAGATTCAAAACGAAGGATAAGAGATAGTACCTATGGCTTTGGGGAGTGGACTTTGCCTTTTAAAATAAAATAATATTTTTCTTTTAAAAATGCTTCTTTAAATTTCCTTTTTGAAAATAAATTTTTAGAACTTTTTATCTTATCTGGTAAACCTATGCTCTGATACCAAGTGAAACACCCCACCTCCGTTAGGGTCACTCTCAAAGGGAATGCCCTAATTTTGGTGGAGGTTTATAAGTATAAGTCACAGATATACAAGACAGATATAAAAACACATATTTGTAAACAGCGGAAAAACAACAGCTTTTACTTCATAAAAGCAAATACGTGTTACAACAACATCACCATGATTGTCTTACATCCTTTCCAAAAACATAACATAACACTTTCATAATCTGTCTTGATTACATTATTTAAAGAAGCATAAATAAAACATAGATAAACTGCAAAAGCCCCATAGTGGTTGTCCAAAGCCATAGTTCAAAACGAAAAGGTCCAAGCAATACATTTCTCCTCTTCAAGCTGGATGATAAGGCTGGTCAAGCTGCAGTGTTCCCTCCCTGTGGACCGGGGGGGGGGGAAACGGAAGAAAAGAAGACGAAAGAAAAGTAGAGTCAGACATAAAGCCTGAGTAAGTCTAGGACTATTCTGTCTATGAATAAAGAACTGGGTATGGTAAGTATAAACAAGAAGTGGGAAAGCACTATAAACTTGGTTAAGTTGTCTAGGGTCGAATATACTATCGTACCCCATGTTAATCTCTGAACCCATATAAACTAGTTCCCAACTGGCACCCCATAATCAGGGTGAAGTGATCCATTCTATGATGATCGGCTACTACTCGCATAGTTACATGTGTCTTACGGCCCCTGATGTTGTAGTTACCTATGCTGGTCCCACCATGGGGTGTATCAAGTCCCATGGCGGCGGCCCGACACAATCCTTAGAATGCACAGGTATGCTACTGGTGGCCAGTGCTTTATTTTTCTGCGCCGGAGTGTGTGCACGTCCGCACCCCGTTAGAACCTACACTGCTACACCACCGCCGTCGATTTGACCTCTTACAATCAGCCCAGTAATCGTGCCCCACCCTACCTAGTTTCAGGGTATCATGATACACCTTCTTGGGTTACTGCTGAAAAGGGTCCCCCGTTACTAGGTTTTCTATCTCTAGCCAACATGCTAAGTTGGTTAAGTGTTTTCTAACCTAACCCCCACCAGTCCGTTCAGTTTAGCATGTTTCATTTTGATTAAGTCTTTAGTTCACTTAATCCTAACAATCCTTACTCAGCCTTAATTGTCTTATTAAAGCCTTGACCTCTCACATTAGACAGGTATTGTTGTGGCTGCCTGTTGCCGGTTGGTTCCGGGCAGTCTTACGCCACAACTCAGTCTAACCTCGGGTCCTTATTGGGCTCCATGTTTAACCTCCCACATTGGATAGGTATTGTTGTGACTACTGGACAACCGGGCGGTTCCGGCAGGTTTACATCACAACTCAATCCAACCTCGGGTTAAACACATCGTATGTTCTACATTTACATATTTTGTCTTTCTTCTTTATTTTCTTATATGTAAATATTTGCGGCCCATTATTAAGTTAATGGTGTAAAGGTTACACCAATCATGGGCCCAACCCATACTTGAATTTGGGCCCTTCTACTTTATATTTTCATTTATTAATAAATTTAACCCAACGTTATTTTCCCCCGTTTAACACGTCCGTTTATTATATATATGTTGGGCTTAGCCTTTTTAAGCCCAACCTAGCCATGCGAAAAGGGGAGGCTTAAAGCATGATTACATACACAAGGAGGGGAATGTGAACGCATGAACTTGCAACATAACGTTGGAACTACAAAATAGAAACTGGTGTACTTGCATAGTAGGAATGTATACTTTGGTCATAAAGCACAAGTGACATGAATCAAAGCATGTAAACTTATAGTTGAGATAAGAACATCACTATTGACACATAGGCTTAACTACAACATAAACCTATATTTTTATTCAGGCATAATGTCAAACATAAACAAATCATGTTCATAAGATTACTACATGTTTACAAAGGTGCTTACTTTTGTTACTAACACAAAAGTATAGTTCAACTTAATCATGATTTTAAATCTATTCACATAACCATGGCATAAATATTTCTAACATGAAATCATGATTTTTACTTTAGTCATGCAAACGTGCAAAAGGGATTTTTGAATCTAACCTAGCTATGTACCACATATGTCATCATATAATTCTTGTTAACAATATAGACCTAACATGGATTTCAATTATGCAAAATATCAATCATAGCCTAGTCATATTCATAAGTTTGCAAATAGGTTTTCTAGTACAAAAGCATGGCTTAATACATAGATCATGGTGCCAAAATTTCAACATAGTTTCATATGAACTATAATAACCCAAATTTGTTCCAATTACGTACAAAATGATTTATGTACAAAAATATACATTATGATGGCATAGTAGCAAAACCCCAAACTTGCATGAATTTCAATTAATCAACTACATACATGTAGCTTCAACATGGATTACATAATTTGCGAATATTCCAAACGTATACTTGCATAAAACTACCGCAAACATGTAGTTTCTTATAATGAATAACATAATTCGAGAATATCCAAACGTATACAATATCCCAAATCGATAAGAATCATAGTAACGCACAAATATGAATTACTTTATTGCCTCAAATCAAGTATACAAACCAACACAATTATTTGTTCATACCAAAATAATACTCTACTTACAATCGTGTGGCGAATTCTCCAATTTAGGAATTTGGAGATGCGATTCCTTGTTGATTTGATTTGATTAAGTTGCTTTATGCTTTAGAATTTGCCTCCTAATCCTCTCTCCAATTGGTGGCTACTCTTAGTCGTTCCTCAGCAACATGATGGCCTTGTTCTTATTTTTGAATGAATAGATTAGGTTGAGTCTAGGGTCATTTTTATAGGGTTTATGAACTGATTAGGACCATCGATGTTGCTTGGATTGATCGTAGCCATTCATTCGAAAGAGAGACCAATTAGAGCCTGCCACCTAGCCCTAATGACAAAGCAGACTTCTGAAAATCGACCAACATAGAATAGGCCAGCCAGGTTGGGCTGGGTTCGACCTGGCTCTGGACCAGGTCGACAGCCCTGTCGACAGCCCTGTCGACCTGGCTAGACCAGGTCGACAGCCCAGTCGACCTGGGTGCATTAGGCGGGAGTTTTCCCGCCCTGGCCAATTGGGCCCGATTTTGGAATTTAAACTTGTTTTTCTGAGCTGTTTTATTCTGTTCGAATTTTAAACTTAATTCAGAAACTTCCGAAGGCCATATCTTCTTCATACGGACTCCGTTTTTCGAAAACTCGGACTCTATTTCGCGTATTTTTCCGAGACGAACGCAATGGCGTATCCCGTTTCCCTTAGTTCTTTGATTTGAAATTAATTATACTTTAATTTGTGAATTTCACAGTTATAGAATTCGCGGGGTGTTACAGGCAAGTTAAAATATAATTGTACAGTCATGTCGGCCTCGTAAGTGGACAAGAGCCTAGACACATACACATTACTGTAGTGTATACTATAAAAGAAATGTTACTAACTAAAGCTTAATTAACTTAATACCTTCGTTAGCCATGTTTAACCCTGGATTAGGCGTGTCCACTTCTTCAACCTGCTTGTACCATTTTTCGCTTGCCTGCTACATGCGAAACCATCAGCTACCATGTTACTCACTTTTTGCCTTTGCCCTTCACGTTATATTTTTAAACAAAATATTTTCTATAACATATTATGGCCAATACTGTTCATATTTCACTGTTTATTACCTTCTTCAACCTGTTGTGTTACTCTTCTTGGTTTGTTCCAAACCGTGGCCTTCCTTCTGCCGTCCATCGCCATCCTGTCCTCTTTTTTTTTTCGAGACCTCTGTGCACCCCACTGCATATTCTTCACATCTCCACTTCCCATAGCTGAAAACCATATCCACGTACAAGCTTTCACCTTCCAACAAACAACCATTTCTCCATACAACCGCTCCAGACCACCATTTCCAGTACCCTATTCTTTTCTGACTGTTCTTAAACAACCCGCAAGCACCTCCTCATGTCAAATGTTGAACCCACGTCTGCCGTACACAGTACCCTGCTAGTTTCGAATTATGAGTATTGCTTCCTCCCTGCAACTCCTCTTCCCAACGCATCACTTTCTCCTCAAATCGCATGCACCAAGGGCTTTCCCATCCTCATGCAAGTCCCCATGAACCCACTTCCGAACAGTCTCCATAACTCCACTATATAAATATATGTATATATTTTGTGAAGTACTGATTCAATTTTATATTTGAAACCATGGGTTTCCTTTATTTCTCTTTCGCTAGTTTTTGTTCTATAAATGATCAATGGTGCAGTATATATATAAGAAAAGAGGAAAGGGGTAGGATCAATGTCATGTCGGTTGGTACGAGATAGGTTCGTAGAATTCCACAATAGCTATGCGCTTTGGGAATGAAAGAAGAGGGAAGACCTGTTTACTTGGTCGTCATGGCTTCATTTGCTGAAAAGATCAGTCATGGGTTTCTTTTGAGTTTTCTTTTCCTACATAGCGTAGGTGCATCGATGAGTAGGGTCAGTTTCTCTTTTTAGTTTCATCATAAGGTGTACACCGATACGCAATGCATTTAGGTATAGAGATAGGCATGTAGTTTCCATCTTAGTATGGAAGTTGATGTGTTTTCTTTTCATCGCCAGAGACGTTTCAATGAGGAGTACAGCAGTTGAAAGGAAAGAATAGGGTAGACATAATAGGATGTTGACACTAAATTTTAACCGAGATTTTTCATTTTCAATGTCATGAGCGTGGCGTCAGTGTTTGCTTTGGCTTGAAGAAATATATCAGTAGATTTTCTTTTCTTAAGTTAGGTTTGCAGCAGTAGATCATCAATGAATACTCACTTCAATAGGCTAGGAGGATCTCCTTAGGCAGGTTGCATGCTTCGTTTAGACATAGAGCGTACGATGAGTTTCTTTTCTTGACTACTATGATTTCACTTCAAGACATAAGTAGGCTAGTAGAAGTTAGAGTGAAGGATAGCTAGTTATTTTTCATTTCTATTATTGAATTGATTGTAATGCATTGTGAAGGGCTGTTTTAACACATTAGCATCGGACATAGAGCATAGGGTAGAGGCAGTATAAAAGTGGATAGGCTGTCACGTTGTTGGGGTGACTTGTTAGGGTAACCGTACAAATACTTCAGGTTTTTGGGTATTAACTTGCGAAGATAAACAATAGGGTAGGCGCGTTTATTTCTTCATTTTTGGTCCATTTAGACGTTACTTTTAGTATAAAGGTTAGATATCATATTTTGATGAGAACTTTAAACATCACACATATTTTTTTTATTAATATATTTTTCTTTGAATCAGTACGATTTATTTTATATAGTGTTAAACTGTACGACTTATTTTGCGGTTTACCGCTAATCGTTACATCGGGACCGACATACGTGAACTCCAATTAA
Organism: Allium sativum; assembly: GCA_030737875.1. Classification (NCBI taxonomy): domain Eukaryota; kingdom Viridiplantae; phylum Streptophyta; class Magnoliopsida; order Asparagales; family Amaryllidaceae; genus Allium; species Allium sativum. Next base: position 272,767,561 of record CM060920.1, on the reverse strand, counting down.
AATGAAAATAGGCCCACCGCTATGTCTCAATATCCCGGTCCTCATTAAATTTGCTTTGTCGAAAAAGTAGGTCGTTTAAAAAATAAATCATTTCTTAAGGCTTGTAAATATATCAAACAATTTCTCGTGTGTGGGGCACGTGCCTCATCATACGGTAATCAATATTGATTTGAGCGTTCTATTTTGTATGATTATTTACTTTTATCACAAGTTGTCATTGAGCGTTTTATATTTGTACCGATACACATCGTAAATTACGAAATATCGCAATGTTGACGAGTTCGAATTATGTAAATATACGCTAAATCTTTGTTATATAACGAATTATCTATTATAAACTCATTTATAATACCAAATTGATATTTAAAATAATGAAATAATTTAAATATCTGACTAGAAAAAATACGGGACGTTACATTCCATCCCCCTTAAAAGAATTTCGTCCCCGAAATTACTAAGGTAGAAAGAATATTACAATCCCTTTATCTTTCAAAAAAATTCAGTTTAGTCAAAATTCAAAACCAATTCATTTGACTATTATATCAAACCATTGGTGAGTATATTCAACTAATTTAACACATGATCAACAACCAATTAACTTAACATCACCAATTGATTTATCTTGAATTTATCTTCACTATTTATATTACTTGGATTTAAATATCAATCAATCAATATCCGATTGATTTTCATTATCATTATTCAATTTCTGAATCTCCAATTTATCTCATCTCGATATTAATTCTTAACTTCATCCAACCAAGTCAAATTTCTATTCTATGTTCAATTTCCCAATTAATCTTCTAATTAGTTCACTTCCATTTCAAAACCCAAATTTTGATAAATTTCAAAAATCATTCATTATGATCCACCTTGTTTTTAATCAATTTATCTCCAAGTCAAATTATGATCCATACATTTATGTTTACCTTGATTACTTAAATTTTAATCCATCTGAATTTCCAATCCCATTCGAATTCCATTCGAATCAAGCAACCAAATCAATATCTCAATAATTCGATAAAATTATTCCTTTTATATATAAAAATATAATTTGGCCAAAATTATTTCATTTGACCCTCGTTACAAAATAATATCGTGTTAGTTGCTAGTTCAAAAACGAACTGATCAAATAACACAATGCAAAGCATTTTTATATAAAATTACAAATACGTGCTCTCATATATACATTCAAACTCAATCTAGGGTATTACTAACCCCATCTCTATCGAGTTACGCAACAGAGCCAAGGTTATTACTAAACCAATAGCTCTGATACCACTGTAACGACCCAGCGGGTTCGACACCCGAACTTCGACAATAACACATAAAACCTGTATTACTTGCCAAAACCCATGTATCGAAAACACTAGATAATTATTCGAAAGAAGTTAGAGGGTGAGGTAAGAAAGAAAGAAATATTAGAATAGAAGAAGAAACACAACACCACAAAATCAGAGTCTCACATCGTAGCAGAACAAAATATAATATAGAAATAATCTTTATTGAAAGCTTAAAAATACTTACAAACATCAGAGTATAGCTTACAGCCAACACAACTGGACAGTTATAATAATCTATCCCTATACAACACACAGCAAAATAATATAACATCATATGTCTAAACTCTTCCAGCTCGTCTCTTCACAGTATCTGATAACCTAAACCTATACATCCCGGGCTAACCCGAGCATTACAAATACCGGGTCAGTCTGGTGAACCAGAGTGAGAACAACTCACACAGTTTAAAGTAATCATCCAACTTGATTTTAAAGTTCAAAACCCTTTCGAAAAAAAAGGATAATCGTGGGCACACATAAACACAGATGGTTTTTACCTTACGATAACCCAAAACATTTTTGAAATCATATACTTCTCTGATATTACACTAGTGTCTAAATACAAATAAATAACAATCTAGTGGAACGCTTGCATCTCACGCTCCACATATATAGTATAAAATCAAAAACGCGGACGCCTACTGGAGATTGGATTTCGACTATGACAAGGTATGGGACCACCCACCGATAGTGTATCTCTATAGATGAATACACTGGGTTCAATAAGAACGTCTTGCATCCCGGCCCACACATGGCCGACCACTCATTTTGCTTGAGTGTATCGAATGTATATCACCAACGGTTGGGATCAGCATCCGTTTCCCGAAAAGGGACAGCAACGATAGATTAAAGAAGGAAAAGGAATTTCTCTAGATAGGTGATTATACACCCTAATTGGAGCGACCCACATAGCCATGCTGCCTACCCGATTTTTGTCATTTCCCAGTTGTGAGGCATGAGGTCATAACGTATCTTTTAAAGATAGCACACCACCATTCACTTTGAATGTCACATTGTCAGATCTTTCAGAAATCACTAATTGATTTCCACAAAAATAATCGGGTTGTTAAGTCAAGAGAAGGTGTCTTCTACGCCGCCACAGAAATACGTTTGAGGAAATCAACATACGTAATTTCTTTTGGAAATACTCCGTCAGACACTCGTCCATACAAGTTGTCCTGGGACTGGACAAACCGAAGGCACTCTCCTACTGCATTCTTGAATTACCCTGTGGATCAGTAGCGAGTAGTCCTTGCAATCCATATAATCTCACTTATGACCAAATCACGTCAGAATACCTCTGGCTGTACATCTAGAGAATATTCGACAGCAACCCCTCCGCTTATGAAGATCCACAGTCTTCAATTGCTTCATCTTGCTCAGCATCTGTTATCTTCAATGTTTACGTACTCATTGGTCAGAATGGTTTTCGAATATAAATTCGATACCGGTCTTTCCATACCAACGATCATACTGGTTAGACTTGATAACTGGTTATTTAACTATCAAATAAACAATCATTCAATCATGGAAACGAAATGAACTCATTGATTCAGTACTCCACAACATTTGGCCCTTTTGAAATTATAAATAACTAACGAATGATTAAATAAACTTCTAAGTCTTTTATATATTTTAAAATATGGTATTACCTCTTAGTAATATTCTCAAACCATTTCAAATCTTCATTACGACTAATATCATCCTTCGATAATCCTGAAATCGTTCAAGTTGGGGTATTTTTATTACCTCTCAGATCTGGATCAACAACGTTCTTATCTCAGGATAGGTATCAGTTGTAAACCCAAAACCGATATTTACTTCCAATATCAAAACAAATCCCTTTTTAATTATCTTGATGAAAACTCGTATCTCAATTATTATAGCGAATTCTAGCTCACATCTTTGTTATTCAACCCGCCTAATCACCGATCGATTTCCATTTTGATTTTATTTAACCATTTCCAACTTGAAAATCTCCCTTCAAATTCCATTGTTAAGTAACATTAATTTAAAACTTAACATTTTAGCCTCACGCTCCCTTTTATAAACATTGTTTATAAAACTTAGGTTTTATATAAACCCTTTAAATCTGCTTCTCCTTTCTTAATTCTGATACTTAATTTAAGCTATCGTATCGGCTTACAAATCACCTTTATAACTTAGTTATAAAACTCGGTTTTAAAATATAACCGTTCATCAACTCTTTTCCACAAATCCAATTATAGTTCAATATCCACTTGAATTACTTACCTTAATGAACCTCATTACTAATTTATCGCTTAAACTATTTAAAATAATAATTTACATTATCTTTAACTATATAGAAATAGTTACTTCTTATTTTACTAAACAAACCGTAAACCTCCTTTCAAAATCTTATTAAAGTTCTAGCAATATTCATTAATTTATTTCACTAGATTAGTTTATACCAAGCTAAATTAATAAGTTCTAAAACATGATCATCTCGTTAACCAAATCAAAGTATTCACCCTTTTAAATTTAATAACATACTTAATTTAAATATATTCAATTTAATTGTTTCTTGAAACAATTAATCAACTCTTAACTATTGCATTAGTTTCTACATGTCTCCTTATAAATCTCATTAACGCAAACTTCGATTTGTAACCTCAAAACTTTTAAAATAATATAATAAACCTTAATTTCTTTTATTAAACTTTTATTTAAGTATATAGATTAAAAATATATCTTGGATATCAATAAATTTTCATAACTTTATCACCGTCGATTCAATTAACGATAAATCAATATTTGTAAAACCGTTTATTTTAAGGCCAACCGTTGCCAACTACCCAACCAATACTGTTTATTGGTTAAAACAAAATAAACATTGAATTTAAATTCAATGATCAGTAATCAAATCAATCAACCAATCATATCAGTTAAACAATTCATACAATCGTAATATGAAAATAAACAATAATGTGAGGAATCCTGTGGGTCCCTCCAACCTGTTTCCCTGCATCCAAATACGTTATCTCAACAATATCATTTCAATAGACAGAAAAAAAAAATTCAACCATCAAACAAAAAATGCAATCCAGACATCCATCAACCAATTAACAGTCACAGCACACAAATATTTAAACCCAACTTATATAAAATATAAGTGGGATAAAACTAAGTGAGTTGAACTCACCTTGAGTTTCCATTTGATGTGAAGATGGTTCAATCCAACTTCATCCAATCCAGCTTCCTGATATTACGTTCGTCGATACAGTCCCGACGTCACTTGTTTCATCCAACTCTGTTATGGTTATAAATTTAATACGGTGTTTACCTAAAAATAATATTGTTAAAACTTAAACAATATTTTATTTAATCTAATACTACTTACATTAATTAAACCCTTAATTATAAAATACGGCCCAACAAGTTTAATTATAAGTAGTTTAGGCACATTTGAAATTTTAACTAGGTATATTCATTGGCACATTTAAACGTCCCGGCATGTATAACTCTCCTGTCACATTTGAAAATATACCCATCCCTTTTAAATTTAATGCTTTACGTTAATTGAATTTGAGTAGCATGACCTCACATAATAAGTTCATTTCAAACTATCCAGCATTAATTGATGCACTATCCTAATCGCTGTGAATTTGTTGAAAACATAAACACAACCACTAATAATATGAATATTTGCTCTTATGCAAAGTTACATTGGAGCATCTCATATGGACAAGTAACGCACTTGGTTTTGCTTTCTATGTGATGACGGTTTTCTTGCTTTTACAAGCTTGTTAGATTAAGCATATTAGAAAGCACTTCCACGTGTATTATTATCATTCAGTTATGCATATATATTTTTCAATACTGTAGTCCATGTTGATACTAGGCTGCCAACACGTTATAATTTAATATATATATATATATAATATATTTAAAAGTAGGCATGGGTTTAAACAGGTTTAGACACGTAAATAAGGTGATTAAACACATTAATTTTCTCACCTGCTCTTATATTCTTTTCTCCACCGCATGCGATCCTTAATCCCTATGATACTTCTATAGATACTTTATTGTATTTCTATTTAAACATAGGGTGAACATTCATTAATACCTCATTAGGCAAGTTACAATATAATTGTACAGTCACGTCGGCCTCGTAAGTGGACTAGAGCCTAGACACATACACATTACTATAGTGTATACTATAAAAGAAATGTTATTAACTAAAGCTTAATTAACTTAATACCTTCGTTAGTCATATTTAACCCTGGATTAGGCATGTCCACTTCTTCAACCTGCTTGTACCATTTTTCGCTTGCCTGCTACATGCGAAACCATCAACCACCATGTTACTCACTTTTTCCCTTTTCCCTTCACGTTATATTTTTAAACAAAATATTTGGTGTAACATATTATGGCCAATATTGTTCATATTTCACTATTTATTACCTTCTTCAACCTGCTATGTTACTCTTCTTGGTTTGTTCCAAACCGTGACCTTCCTTCTTCCGTCCATCGCCATCCAATCCTCTTTTTTTTTCGAGACCTCTGTACACCCCACCGCGTATTCTTCACGTCTCCACTTCCCACAGCTGAAAACCATATCCACGTTCAAGCTTTCACCTTCAAACAAACAACCATTTCTCCATACAACCGCTCCAGACCACCATTTCCAGTACCCCATTCTTTTCTGACTGTTCTTAAACAACCCACAAGCACATCCTCATGTCAAATGTTGAACCCATGCCTGCCGTACACAGTACCCTACTAGTTTTGAATCATGATTATTGCTTCCTCCTTGCAACTCCTCTTCCTAACGCATCACTTTCTCCTCAAACCGCATGCACCAAGGGCTTTCCCATCCTCACGCAAGTCCCCATCAACCCACTTCCGAACAGTCTCCATGACTCCATTATATAAATACATGTATATATTTTGTGAAGTACTGATTCGATTTTATATTTGAAACCATGGGTTTCATTTATTTCTCTTTCGCTGGTTTTTGTTCTGGAAATGATCAATGGTGCGGTATATATATGAGAAAAGAAGAAAGGGGTAGGATCAATGTCATGTCGGTTGGTACGAGATAGGTTGGTAGAATTCCAGAATAGCTGTGCGCTTTGGGAATGAAAGGAGAGGGCAGACCTGTTTACTTGGTCGTCGCGGCTTCATTTGCTGAAAAGATCATTCATGGGTTTCTTTTGAGTTTTCTTTTCCTACATAGGGTAGGCGCATCGATGAGTAGGGTGAGTTTCTCTTTTTAGTTTCATCTTAGGGTGTACACTGGTACGCAATGCATTTAGGTATAGAGATAGGCATGTAGTTTCCATCTTAGTATGGCAGCTGATGTGTTTTCTTCTCATCGCCAGAGACGTTTCAATGAGGAGTACAACAATTGAAAGGAAAGAATAGGGTAGACATAATAGGATGTTGACACTAAATTTTTACCAAGATATTTCATTTTCAATGTCATGAGCGTGGCGTTAGTGTTTGCTTTGGGTTGAAGAAATATATCAGTTGATTTTCTTTTCTTAAGTTAGGTTTGCAGCAGTAGATCTTCAATGAATACTCACTTCAATAAGCTGGGAGGATCTCCTTAGGAAGGTTGCATGCTTCATTTCGACATAGGGCGTACAATGAGTTTCTTTTCTTGACTACTGTGATTTCACTTCATGACATAAGTATGATAGTAGAAGTTAGAGTGAAGGATAGCTTGTTTTTTTTCATTTCTATTATTGAATTGATTGTAATGCGTTGTGAAGGGTTGTTTTTACACATTAGCATCGAACATAGAGCATAGGGTAGAGGCAGTATAAAAGTGGATAGGCTGTCACGTTGTTGGGGTGACTTGTTAGGGTGACTGTACAAATACTTCAGGTTTTTGGGTAACAACTTGGGAAGATAAACAATAGGGTAGGCACATTTTTTTCTTTCATTTTTGGTCCATTTAGATGTTACTTTTAGTTTAAAGGTCAAATATCATACTTTGATGAGAAATTTAAACATCACACATATTTTTTTTATTAATATATTTTGCTTTGATTTAGTACGATTTATTTTATACGGTGTTAAACTGTACGACTTGTTTTGCGGTTTACCGCTAACCGTTACATCGGGACCGACATACGCGAACTCCGATTAAAATGAAAATAGATCTACCGCTATGTCTCAATATCCCGGTCCTCATGAAATTTGTTTTGTCGAAAAAGTAGATCGTTTGAAAAATAAATCATTTCTTAAGGCTTATAAATATATCAAACAGTTTCTCGTGTGCGGAGCATGTGCCTCATCATACGGTATTCAATATATTGATTTGAGCATTCTATTTTGTATGACTATTTAATTTTATCACCAGTTGCCATTGAGTGTTTTATATTTGTACCGATACACATCGTAAATTACGAAATACTGCGATGTTGACGAGTTCGAATTATATAAATGTACGCTAAATCTTTGTTATATAACGAATTATATATTATAAACTCATTTATAATACCAAATTGATATTTAAAATAGTAAAATAATTTAAATATCTAACTAGAAAAAATATGGGACATTACATAAGTGGCGGGGTTAAATTACACCATGGGATAAGGTATTAAATGGATTTTAAGGAGGTATTATAGGTTTGCCTATCCTGCGGGAAGTATTAAGTGACTTGGGGATTTTCCAATAAGGTCGGTTAGATAGTAACGTAAGGGTCCGACGGAGGAAAGTATTAAATGACATTTTGCCATCTACCTATCCTTTAGGAAATAAGTGACTACTTACTATCTCTCGCCTTATGCGGGATTAAGATATGCGTGAATGACAGAAGTTTAAATTAGTAGGACTCTGTAGCTAGTGTCCTCTAATTTACAATAAGATGTTAGTAAACCACCTAACATGTTATTAACTGATCAATGGATCCTCCTTGGGACTTGATTGATTGTAGGAATTCACTTTATATATTATACTACGAGTGTGGCTATACTTCGCTATAAGAACCTGCCTCCTTTATTACTAGGTTATTAAGTAGTTTGAAGGCTCGCCTCTTTGTTTTGGTATCGGTTTTTGTGGTGGGTTAAAGGCTTCATATATACGTAAAAGTTCTATCTCAGTATATTATTATAATAATTATATTATTATAATAATAATAATTTATCTTCAGGAATTGCTACCTTAGGTATGATACTTAATCATCGTGTGTAGCCTTCAAAAGGTTAGGTTAGAATCACTAGCAGTGTTATATATAATTTAGGTGAAACCAAACTAGATGTATTTATGTATTGTGGACAGTTTTATATGTTTTCTACTCACTACGACTTGTTTTTCTAACCCTCTCCTTATAACAACTATCATTTTTATCTTGTGGAAGATAGGTATTTGCAAGTATTCAAGTTTGGTTTTCTATTCTTGTTCTCTCATACTCGGTATTGATGTGTTGATTCTCTATTAAGGTAGTTGCCTTAGTTGATACACGTTATCCTATCTTGTTTCTGCTGTGAATTAGTTATATTGTACTCTGATCATGCTCTTGCTCAATTTTTGTAGGTACCAGATTCAAATTATCCATGCTTGATTGGGTTTGGATTTCATTTTTTGTCGAAATTAGGGTTCGTATGGTTTTACATGATCTATAAGCCATGGTACATTATCCTACTTATTTGCCTATTTCCTTGAATCACCCTTTTCTTAAGTAATTCGATGCCTTTCTTATTTCTCACGTATTCATTTCTACAAGTTGAAGTAATTCCAAAGTATAACTCTATTATTATCAACCCATGCCTATGAAGTTCAACCATTACCACTGCTAACCTACACTACCATGTACCATTATAAATGTAACCAAGATTGGTGCCTTCAAATCTGATGCACATAGTGACTTGAAATCGACCTTGATTTGAATTTAAAATTCAAACTAATTTCATGTCCAAACCTTATCGATTTCTTTAAGTGGGTGGTGACTATGGCCATCTGCACTTCATCAATGACCATACTTCGGCTATGCTGATTTGCTATTTAATTTCCATTCCACCCTCTCCTTAGATCGGTCGTTGATCCAACATTTGAAAGAGAAAAAAGTAAATAATAAAAATTTGGTTAAAACATAAAGATTTACTCCGTGTTTTAATAAGCTTAGGTTGAAAATGATCGTTAATGGAATCCTAAATCAATAGACAATGTTTTTGGTTATGAAAATATCATTTTCTTCATGTTAATTATGGCAAAAAGTTCTAATTCAACCCATTTCATAAAATAATAAATTTCCACAATAGCATACTTCACTTCGCTTATTGACACTTATAGCATGTTGATAGTGTCAAACTCTCATACCATAAATGATTATGGAGTGACCATTTATATAATCTCCATTAATGAGGTTTTGAAAAGTTTTGTGAATCTTTAGCTACTAGTGCATCTTCGGATGTAATCAACCATGTCCTGGTTTATTGTCAGCTAATAAGATCCACAACAAAGAATATTTTTTTCTAACAAAGAATATTTATTCTAATGTTTTCCCCTATGTGTAGTCACTAGAGTCCCCTTTGTGTATGTCTAAATGGATCGTTGGCTTCTTCGTTGGAGACAAATTATGGTAGATCAATTGAGATTCATCCCCTGTATAGTATTCTTACTCGAAATATAAATCATGAGAGTTATGCAATATTTTTCTTTATATGTTCCTTCTAAAGTGGTCGATTTCCCTTCAGTAAGTACTCTTTAATTTGGGTCATTCATGATTTCTTTTCAACCTTAGTCCCCATGATCCAACGGACATCCATCACATAGTTTCTCAAAATCCATAATACCTCTTCTAGACCTTTTATCTAATAAGAGGCTAGCCTTGCTTCCTTAACTTGATATTCTTTCTTCACTCAGCAGACCACTGATTGAGAGTTCCTATGTATGTGTGTATATGCAATGCTTTGACTCTCAATTCCTTCTCTATCTTAACCCCTACAATAAGAGTTACGTACTTAAGCTCATTATTCATTGCAAACAACTCAAGCTTATAAGCATAACATGTTGACTGTTCCTAGAGAATTATTAAGATCATTCCTACCCCAGGCGATGCTTGTTAGATTCTTCATCCATGTATAACTTTCATTGTGCAATCCACTCCTTATCTTCTCCACTTTCTTCACCTCGATTGGCAAATTCAATAATGAAATCAGATAATGCATACCCTTAGATTTCCTTCCTAGGATGATAGGAAATGTTGTGCTGACATGGTGCAATACTTCACTTCAACAATCTTCTAAAGCCTCGAATCGGTGTGACACTGATCTCAAAGGTTATTTAGTAGTTACTTTAATTAAATGGGTTTAAAGGTAAGGATGAGTTTCCTCAATACAATTACGTAACACCACATAAAAATATACCTAAATATGTAATTATAAATAATTAATGGAAATAACCAATTAAATAATAAAATATAAACAAGTTGAAAAATGATATTTTGCAGCATTAAGAATTTGGCTGTGAAAATCTTTTATTTGGATTCAAAGCGAAACTCTGAGTCATTTTCATATAGAATATGTTGAAAACGGGGACCATATAAAGAAGTTATAGTTCAACGAAATCAGAATGGTAAACATGTGTATATATATGTGTGTGTCTGTGTGTGTGTGTGTTTTAATAAATAATATATATCGAAAAGATAAAATAATCTGATGAATTTGAATTTCAAATGAAGAAGATAAGGATAAAGGGACAATAATAATTCTTATAAGGTAAGGAATAAGCCAAAACAATTAACATTATATATATTAAATATCTCCAGCCCCACATGTGTTTATTGGTCGATTCAGAGACCGAGAAGTCAATCGCTCCCCTATAAGGGGTGTCGACCGCCCTTCTAGGGGGAGGCCGACTGCTTGGTGGCTAAAATTCCCAATAAGGCAGGATTTGTTAGGTTTTTTGGGCCAATATATATAAACAAACATATAGGATTAAATCTTATTAATCCCACGGTTCTGGTTTACACATAGACCTATAAATAGACCCCTGGACTCCATACCTAAACCCAAGCCACTCTCTCTATTTGTGCCTCCACTCTACCGCCATTGATTCTAGAGAAACTTAAAAATAGGTTTTCTTCTTCTTCTACAAACCTATTTTTCTTTCTCTAATCTTTTCATATTTGAATAGATATGGAATCACATGATATATATATATATATATAATAATAATTTTAGTTGTTTGATTCTTATGTATATAGATCTCTAGAAATTGGGGTTCACATCAAATAAGCGCAATACCGTTAGATTTATGGCATTTCCAGTCAATGTGAGTGGAATTAGTATTTTCTTAGGCATATTCTATATTTGTGGATTACTATAGGGAATTGTATGCCTAAGGAGATTTAATATAACGACTATATCAACCGCCAAATCTCCTGTCTTTGTGTATTTTGCAAGAATTGCCTATCTATATTGGGTTTGTGGATTTTGTTTTAGTAGCAGACTGAGAACAATTAGGTGATGTACTTCTGTTTGATTTGATTTATCCCTTTTTCTAAATCTTTGATTGTAATGTAAAAAGGTTTATATTTGATTAGATTCATTATTTGAATAAGTTTGGGTTTCTATTCTAATTAGATAATCCGAACGTATTCAGATTTGAAGCCAATAAAATATAATTGTTTTTATGTACAACATAAGAAGGGGTAAATTAGATAAATAAAGGTTTATGCATATATGTGCATATATTTACATATATACATACATACATATATATACATATATAGATATGTATGATTTGAAAATCTATACCCTATCCCTACAAGCCAAGGATGCAAGTTTTAATTGTATGTTGTATTTTTTTCATTACTGCCATTTGCAATTATGTGATCATGCCATTATGCCATGACTGTAGCGGTTGAATGTGGAAATTAGCTTGTATGACTTAAATTAGACCAAGTTTACAAATTTACCTCGTTAAAACGTTCTCTCGTTCATAGGAAAACTAGCATTATTCATATTTTACTTAAATAGCGTAATTAACGAAATTAACATATTAATGATGTAGTAAATGCGATTAGGATAAGATTTAAATTTGAAATGTCCCTATATATTGAATGCTTGTGTGTGCGTATAAAATGGCTTATATAAATATTAAATAATGACACATAGACATGAGGTTAGTGGTCATTTGTGGTAGAAGTTTGCTCGGAACCGACCGACAAATCCAGCAATCACAAGTGGGTCCGACTAATGTGAGAGGTCTGGGTGCCATAAGCCATTCAAGTTTAGTATATTATGACACTAGGTTAAACCCACTTGTAGTAGAAGTCTTCCCGAAACCGCTCGGCATATCTAGCGTCTACAGGTAGACGGTTTAGTGTGAGAGGTCTAGCGTGTGTATATATATAAAAACCTATTTGTGTGTGAAAATAGGCAGGTTTACTATGCTTTGGGAAGGTCTTAAGTGGCTGACTCTTTTCTTATCTAGTTTGGGTCTTAAGTGGCTGACTCTTTTCTTATCTAGTTTGGGTCTTAAGTGGTTAGGACTAGGATCCTCTCCGAATGTATATTCCTTGGATAAGTACCGAAGTCAAAGAACCACCCTTATTAGATTCGAAGTAAGTCTATGGGTCCTCCTTCTCTGAAAGTGGTTAGGCATAGCGGTAACGGAGGAGGGTTGATCATGGGGGGTGTCCACTTCCTTTAGAAGCTTGTAAGGGCTAAACTAGGGACATGATTGCTTTATATATGATATGTGGTCGTATCATGCTCACCAACTATTTAAGGTAAGTCTTAAGCAGCAAGTTGTTTAACCGTAACATCAGTTAGGTAGTAACGTTCAAAATACTACTTCTCATATTACTTGTGAGAGTATAAACTTAAGAACCACCTCAGGGTTATTGAGACGTCCCGAACTTCCCCTGTAAGGAAAGCCCGGATAGAATTGAGTACAAGACGAATCAGAACGCAGACGGAAGAACATTTCATTGTTTATTACAACAATTCCATCAGATTACAAGAATATACAGAGTATGAATAAATATTATACAACAGAAAAATATCAGGGATTACAATAAATTACATAGCAGCGGAAAAACAATACAAAACACAACTAGAGGTAATACACGGATACAGAGCTTTCCGAGCATCGTTCCAGCTGTAAATTGGGATCCTGCGAATATAAATCTGCAAAACCAAAACTACTAGCTGCCCGTGTCGAAAATAAGGGCACCCAGAGTTTAGGTTAAAACAATAAACTCCAGGTCAGTCATGCGACTGGTGTGAGAACTAAAACAATTATTTAAAACTTTACTTTAAAAGAGAGTAATTCAAGGGACTATGCCGTATAACACGGAACGGGTTTTCTCCCAAGAATACTAGTGCATATAACAAAACAGTGCAATGCTCTTTGAAAAAATGAAGCTATTATAAGACCCAGGCCCCATCACACAATGCAACGCAAGCCGGAGGATAGGGTTTTCCCTTATAATAGCCAAACATGCTTGGTACGTTTAAAACAAATCATTTGATGCTATTAAAAGTGTATAATGTCAAAACAATTTCAATCATAAATATCAATCATAGACAGCATGGATACCATATATCATGTCGCCATACTAGTTCTACAATTAAAACAGCAATATCACGTATTGGAAATTGGATTTCCGTCATGAGTCGAGGCAAGGGGCAAGCTCCCCTCCATTCGAGACACTCTAACAAATGCCCCAGAACCCCACTTTGATCCTTGGAATCGGTTGGGCCGGTCCTCACCTACTTTGGAGGATTGGCAATTCCTGAACACACGTTTCCCGATCCTAACAGATCTATATCTGAGGCGCCTCGCATTCCAACATCCACATAGGTAAAAAGTATATAAATATCAGGGCTGGTAGGTCACTGACATCACCCATATCTAGAAAGAAACGTCGTGTTCTCCCAATGGTCCGTATCCCGTTTTTGACTCATACCGAGGTGTGAGGCTCGTGAATCCAGGTTATACACAAAGCTATGCCACACAGACCATGCTTTGATCATCTACCACAAGACTTCGCTTTTCAACAAAAGCCTTGATCAATTTCCACTTACGCGTGCCACACAGGCAATTCACTCCATGCGACTGATGTCCATCGATATACAACCTCTGAGCTCGTACGTCTCAGAGAAGGGCGTTAAGCAAGAGAATAAATTCTCTGCCGCCAAACAGATGTATATTTAATAGAGATCAAACAACACAGAATAAAATCCAATGTCAGACACACAATCCATTTACAAGTTCGTTCTGGGTCTAAACGAAACCGGAGGCACTTTCCTCGCATATCCATCCATCTCCAAGTACGTCTGGACGGTCACCAACTGTTTCCCTCATCTTGGGAGTACAGCCTAATCGAGATCATCAGTAATCACCCAAACGATGTGAAGACTTTCGGTCTTCAACCACCATCTTCATCTTCGACATCTCGTCGAATCGGTTATTCATAATGGGTATAAACCCGGCCTTTCTGAATAACCCACGTATATGATAAACAAATGTTACACAAACACAACAAACGCCTCATTCCAATTCAGAATATTCTTTTATTCACGAAATCACATTCTTAGGGAAAGGTTCCCATTAATTTTATCTAAGATAAATTCTTCTAAATTTATTCTTTAATCTTCCTTTGGATACCATTTCAAACTAGATTATGGTTTTCCAAACTAGTCGGGATTAGCGAACCACACCAAAGTAATTATTTATTTTATTTCCCAATCCCAACCTATTCATCCCATGGAGTAAAACTGGTAATACTCCATATCTAACACCACGGTGTTATCGGTAAAATTAATTACCATTTCACGTTCAAATCTAATTAAAGATTTAACTATCGCTTTGGAGCAAAACTGATGATACTCCATTTTCGATCACTTTTCAGATTTGATAATTTAAATTATCAATTCACATTTCAATCTAATTAAAGATTCATTAAAAATTAACTTAGTTTTAATCTTCTCAAAAATCAATAATCTGTCTTTAACTGGGTTAAAGAACCAATGTCATCTAAAACACGATTCACGATAAACCCAAAATCACACTGTATTGTTAATCGGGTTAAAGAACGGGTATTGTTCAAAACATCGTTCACAATAAACCTAAAAACCAATTCAAATTCAATTCCAATTAAATATTATTTAATTGATACACTTCATTAAATCTAAATAGAAAGATTTAATCTTTTTCTCTATTGGGCTTAAGAACAGTGTTAATGAAGACACCATTCACGACAAACCCAAATCACATTTGATATTAAATACAAGGCTCTGAATAGAAAATATACCGGCTTATATTCAATGTCAAATCCTGAAACCAACAAATATCGTATTGGAAATAACGATATAAAATATATCTTTCAAATTCCCATAACAATATCTGTATAGTCACGAAATCCAACACCGAAATATTCCGAAGATAATTTCGATTCAACCCCAGTCCAATTCACGTATTGAGAATATTGATTATTTTTAAAATCACTTTCAAATTCAATTTATTTATTTCAAAAATAAATTTATTTTAATTCTAGTTCAAAACTAGTTCATTTCGACAAAAATATATTTTTATCCTTTCAAATGTGGAATTTTTCATCCCAATTCTTTCCAATTCAATATTATGATTTTACACAAATTATTGATATTTTTAATAATTTTAACAAGGCCCGTACAGTCGATTTCCATCAACGGCCATCGAACTGCACTTACGGCGACCTTTTCCTAATTTGATTTGGACATAATTCCAAATCCAACCGTTAGATTTCAGATTTCTAATATTCATTGGAAAGCTCTTTTCGATACGAACCCAACGGTTCTGGTTTTAGGAGAATTCGACGGTCGGATCTCCCGTAATGTCAATTCGAAGTCAATGGTCGAAATTCATGAACTACCGTGGCGCGGCGCGTTCTATTCAGGCCATTATATATATATATAATATTTATATATATTTCCTCGATTTCCTTTTAAAACGTATTTTATAAATCGTTTTAAATTCGTTTTCAAAACCATTTCAACTCTATATTCAATTTCAAATCAAAATTGAATATTTCATATCATTTCTATATAAATGATAATATTTTCAAAACGTTATATTTTGAAATCATTACCTTTTCTATATTCATTATAAAAACGACCATAATCTATATAAATATCGTTCACGTCAAAATAGCGCAACTCTAATCAACACAGCTTTATATATTTCAATAAATTCGTTATTCTATTCAACAAATGATTATTTATTCTATTCAACACATGAATCTATATTTCTTTCAACACATGACTAATCTCAACACATGAGTACTGTCAACATACGACTATTTTTGTTATGCAATATATTTTATAAAATTATGGTATCTATCGTTTGATTTTCAATTAGACTCCAACCGTAAAGTAGTTCTAATTTTAAATATGATAAAGATGTTAATTTTATTGTTAAAATATTTTACTCAACACATAAATAGTTTCAACACATGAACGTCGTCAACACATGACTATTTTTATATTCAACACATGAATTTTCTTTTATAATATTCATTATTTTCTCGATTGGAATGAGGCCCAATCAATTACCATATAACGTTAATTATATGGGTTCCATACAACACATGTATATAATAGCAACGATAAACAATCAACCATCATCCAAAGTGCACCACACAACTGTATAAGCATCAAATATAAATAACTAACGCTTGTAATAGCCTGTCGACCAATCGATCGACATACAATTAAATAATTGGGATTAGTGTACGCCAAATATCATCCCAACACCCGTGTGGGGTTTCAAATCAACAAACACAGATTTTATTTGTGCATTTGGGTGATGTGTAAAATTTATCATCCCAATATATATCAGTCAAAACTGTATATATAAACAAATCGACCGATTTGTTTATAAATATTTATTTATTCACTTTCACGTTAAAAATTATATTTTTAACGATAATTAATTTATTTCAACAAATGAATATTTATTTTTCAATCATTCCACAACACATCAATCAAACAAACAAGTTGTCCATGGTCTGTGGACGATGGGTGTCGGGTGCTGCTAAGCACCGTCTGCATCCTAGTATATATATTTATAACTAGAAAAAGAAATTAAATTGAGAAGTTCTCACTGACTAGCTAATCCAATACCACGACTCTTTTATTGTAGGAAATCTTCACCTTTTCGTCTTTCGTCATTTCCGCTGCGCATAGCCACTACATATATAAAAATCACATTTTTATATTGTTGCTATGTATATAAAAATCATATTTTTATAATCACTCCATATGGATAAAAATTCTATTTTTACATCGCTACTATATAGATAAAAATTCTATTTTTATATCGATGTTCATATAATAAAGATTAAATTTTTATCATGTTGTTCTCTATATAATGATTCCGCCTTTTCAAATATAAAGATTTTGCCTTTTCAAATATAAAGATTTCATTTTTTTCAAATATAAATATTTCGCCTTTACTGTCTATATAATATAAAAATCGTATTTTCAATACTTTTGCTTTATAAAATTATATTTTTATACTTCACATACGATAAAAATTATGTTTTTAACCTTTCTATAATATAAAAATTATATTTTTATTCTTCACATTATATAGAAATTATATTTTTATATAATGGAAGAAAATCACATCTTTATGATTTAAAAATAATCTCTTTTCATATTGTTATAAAGATCAAATCTTTCCCCATATAAAATTTATATTTTCGCCTCACAAAAATCAAACCTTTTCTTAACTAAAAATATAAACTGTCATATAAAAATCACAACTTTTAAATACCAATAAATCTAATTTTCCATTAGTAAAAATCTATGCTTTATCTATTTAAAAATCTAGACCTTATCATACCATTAAAAATCGGATTTTCAATTTAAACCATTTCATAAAAAAAGGATAAACATTCAAAACAATGCTTTTAAAATAAATAGAAATACTTTCTGATTTTTAGCGGAGGAGGAGGGGTGTTGCAGGCGAAGGAGAGGGAGGTGGAGGCGCTGACTATGGTGGTGGCGCGTCAGTGTTTCAGGGGGGAGCAGGTCGGAGTTGTTGTGCGTGGAGGAGGAGGCTTCGCGAGGTAGGAGGGAGGAAGGAGAAGGGAAGGGAGCGCGAGGTGGGAAGGGGGCCTAGTCGGAGGCGCCTGCCTCCTGGTAGCCATGTGGCGATAGGGATTAGGGAACGAGCCCTTTTCCCTTTTTTTAATTTGGTTCTGAACGATTGAAAATGAAGAGACAGGAGAGGGAAAGGAGTTGACTTATATATATATATAAATAAATATTTATTTTAATTTAGGTCCAAAAATCAACCTTATATTACGAACTCGAAATCAGAATTACCGCCTGTCGTCCTATAATAACCCGAAAATCTGGGCTAGTTTAAAATTTTTATTTCGGCAATTTTAGCGAATTTTGATATTTAAAATGAATTATTTTAAATAATATCGACGAGAAATTTATTTTGAATATAATTAGAACGTATATATTATATACGTCGTCGTTAGAATATATAATAATTATATATAATTATAAAAGGAATTGAAAATGGCGCGGTAGTTCGAAAATTCGATTTCTAATTTCAAATGAATATACAGAATTCAATATAAGTCAGAATTGAACGAAACAAGAAATATTTGAATCTGTATAACTATATCTTTGTAACGAAGTTGACAAACTGAGATTTCATTTTAGAAATGATAAGATATGTCCAGTTTAAAATTAGAAATAGTCGCTGTGGAATTTATATATATTTTTATATATATATATAAGGCCCTTAAAAATAGCAATTTTGCAAACGACCTCGGAATTCGACGAAACCACTTTTGTTGGGTCCGCAGTGTCAAGTTATTGCTAGGTTTCAAATTTCATAATTTTTCGAATCAATATGTGAGCGTGGCAAAGGAAAACGCGTTTGACCAGTTTCAGTTGATTTTAATCGACTGGAAATTGGCCATTTTTCTAACGGTCTCAGAATTCGACGAAACTAGTTTTGTTAGGACCGTATCGTCAATACGAAGCTAGAAAATATTTTTCGAGAATTTTTAGAGTTAGTATGTGGCCCCGGTAATTCGAAATGTACGTTTAAAATTCAATATAGTGATTTAAATGTAAATTCAACGGAAACTGATCGAAACGACCGAATCAGCTGGCGATACATATCCCATTGTGTTCGGAATGGGGGTATTTCGCTATGGACGACAGGCGATGGGCCTCGTTTAGACGTCGTTTGAAAAAGTCAACTTTTTAAAATAAATAATTAAAAAATATATATATAAATATATCTCTCCTTATAACTACACAGGCCCCCCCGTTAAAAACTAAATTCAGAAAAGAAAAAAAAGGAGAAAATCGATCTCGCCCCCGCTATTCCACCGCCGACGCGACTGCCACCCACCGCCCTCCGCCACCGACGCCTCCTCCTCTTCCCTCCCTCCGTTCGAACCCTACAGCCCCCCCCCAAACCCTAACTCCACGAAGAAGCGACGCCCTAGATCCAAGCCCCCCCCCTCGTTGAAGTCAACGCGCCGCGCCTCAGGGTGGAGGAGCCACCAGTGCCGCACCAGCCCCAACCACAGTCCCCTCCAGCGAAGTCCGCCACTGCCCCCCCTCTGTAAGTTTTAAAAACTGATTTTGTTTAAATTGGAAAAAAAAAATTGATTTTACTTTAAATAGGAAATGGTTTAAATTTTAAATAGGAAAAAGATTTGAAATTTTAAATAGGAAAAATCAGATTTTTATATATTGAACTTTGAAATAAAAAATTCGATTTTTATATATTGAACTTTGAAATAAAAATTCGATTTTTATATATATTGAACTTTGAAATAAAAATTCGATTTTTATATATTGAACTTTGAAATAAAAATTCGATTTTTATATATTGAACTTTGAAATAAAAATTCGATTTTTATATATTGAACTTTGAAATAAAAATTCGATTTTTATATATTGAACTTTGAAATAAAAAATTCGATTTTTATATATTGAACTTTGAAATAAAAATTCGATTTTTATATATTGAACTTTGAAATAAAAATTCGATTTTTATATATTGAACTTTGAAATAAAAATTCGATTTTTATATATTGAACTTTGAAATAAAAATTCGATTTTTATATATTGAACTTTGAAATAAAAATTCGATTTTTATATATTGAACTTTGAAATAAAAATTCGATTTTTATATATTGAACTTTGAAATAAAAATTCGATTTTTATATATTGAACTTTGAAATAAAAATTCGATTTTTATATATTGAACTTTGAAATAAAAATTCGATTTTTATATTGAATAGCGAAGTAAAAATTCGATTTTTACATATGTAGTGAAAGCGGACAACGAAGATGACGAAGATGCGATAGCAATGAAGATTTCTATCAATGGAGAGCCGTGGAGCTGGATAGCTATATGTGAGAATTTCTCACTCTTCAATTTTATTTCTAGTTATATATATATATATACTAGGATGCAGACGGTGCTTAGTAGCACCCGACACAATCATCCACAGACCATGGACTTGTTTGTTTGACTGTTTGGTGATTGATTGCGATATTGGTTTGAATGTGGTTTGTGGTGTGAAAAATCGAATCGATAAATTGGTTAGGATTAGACGTGCGCCGTTATAAGGCGAAGGAGTAAGGCTAGGTTAGACTCTTACTCCAAAATCTTGTGGTTTGCATAACGAATTGAATATGATTGATGTGTGAATGGCGTGGGCCTTCACTAGACCGGGGATAAGGCTAGGCCTTGTCCCGTTTCTAGTATCGTGCCGTTATGCCGCCGAAATTTTCTAAAATGTGTTAGAAAAATAAAAATATCATTTTATTTAAAGAATGAACTGAATAGAAATTCATATGTTGGAATAAAATGTTTTATCGTTAAAAATATAATTTTTAACGTGAAGTGAATAAAATAGAATATTCATTTACAAACCAGACGGTTTGTTTATGTACACCTATTTGAATGACATTGATTGGGACGATAAATTTTACACATCGCCCAACTGCACGAATAAAATATTTGTTTGATTGTTTGAAACCCCACACGGGTGTTGGGATGAAATTTGCAGTTCACTCATCCTGATTGATTAAATATGTCGATCGATTGATTGACAGGCTGTTATAAGCGTTGAATATCTATATTTGATGCTTTTACAGTGTAGTGCACTTTGGTTAATGGTTGATTATTTTCAATGTTATTATATACATGTGTTGTATGAAAATCCATATAATTAACTTTATATGGTGATTGATTGGGCCTCATTCCAATTTGAAAAATAAAGAATATTATAAAATAAAAGTTCATGTGTTGACAGTACTCATTCATTGAGATTGGTCATGTGTTGAACGAAATATTTTGATAATAACAACTATTTTGAAAAAGAAATATTTGAAATAGAATATTTGAAAATAGAAATTTATGAAGCCGTGTTGATTAGATTGACGCCATTTTGACGTGAACGATATTTATATCGATTTTATTCATCTTAAAAAATGAATATTGAAAAGTGATTTCGAAATCGAATATTTTGAATTGAATTGAAAACGATTTCGAAATGAATTGAATTGAAAACGATTTCGAAATGAATTGAATTGAAAACGATTTCGAAATGAATTGAATTGAAAACGATTTCGAAATGAATTGAATTGAAAACGAATTGAAATGAATTCAAATTGAATTGAAATTTGAATTGAATAGAAATGAATTTTGAAACGAATTTATAAAGAAGAATTCAATTTTGATTTGAATTGAAAAGGAGGTTGAAATTGCTTTTGAAACGAACTTAAAACTATTTATATAATTCGTTTTAAATAGAAATCGACGAAGTATATATTATATATATTATATATATAATATAATGGCCTGAATAGAACGCGCCGCGCCGCGGCAGTTCGTGAATTTCGACCATTTATTTCAAATGGACATTGCGGGAGATCCGACTGTCGGATTCTCCTAAAACCGGAACCGTTGGGTTCGTATCGAAAAGAGCTTTCTAATGAATGTTAGAAATTTGAAATCTAACGGTTGGATTTGGAGATACGTCCAAATCAAATTCGAAAAAGGTCGCTGTAAGTGCAGTTCGATGGCCGTTGTTGGAAATCGACTGTACGGGCCTTGATAAAATTATTAAAAATAGTAATAATTTGTGTAAAATCATAAGAAATGATTTGTGAAAGTTTGGGATGAAAAACTCCATATTTGAAAAGATAAAAATAGATTTTTATCGAAATGAACTAGTTTTGAACTAGAATTATAATTCTATTTATTTTTAAATAAATAAATTGAATTTGAAAAGGGTTTTGAAAATAACCAAAATTTCCAATGATTGCATTGGAGTGGATTTGAATCGAAATTGTCTTCGGAATATTTCGATGTTGGAATTCGTGATATTACAGGTGTTGTTATGGAAATTTGAAAGATATATATTTGTATCGTTATTTCCAATACGACATTTGTTAGTCGTAGAATTCGATATTGAATATAAGCCGATATATTATCTATTCAGAGCCTTGTATTGAATATCGAATGTGATTTGGGTTTGTCGTGAATGGTGTCTTCACTAACACTGTTCTTGAACCCAGTTGAGAAAAGATTAAATCTTTTTATTTAGATTTAATGAAGTGGACCAATTAAATAATATTTAATTGGAATTGATATTGATTTTTGGGTTTATCGTGAACAGTGTTTTAAATAACACTTGTTCTTTAACCCGATAATTAATGAATGGGATTTTGGGTTTATCGTGAACCGTGTTTTAAATGACACTGATTCTTTAACATAGTCGAAGATTAAAACTAAGTGGAGTTTTAATGAATCTTTAATTAGATTGAAAAGATCGAGAATGGAGTATCACCAGTTTTGCTCCAGGCGATAGTTAAATCTTTAATTAGATTTGAACATGAAATGGTAATTGAATTTACCGATAACACTGTGGTGTTAGATATGAAGTATTACTAGTTTTACTTCATGGGATGAATAGGTTGGGATTGGGAAATTAAAACAAATGATTACTTCGGTAAGGTTCGCTAATCCCGACTAGTTTGAATTGATATTCAAAAATGGATTAAAGAATAAATTCAAGGAATTTATCTTTGATAAAATTAATGGGAATCTTTCCCTATGAATGTGAAATTTAGAAACTAACTGTCGGTTAGCCAAGCAGAATGATTTTCTGGATATTGATCTGATGTTGGTTTCGGCCTTCGGGGTTAATATTTGGGAAATTATTCTCTTGATTAATTTACGGTTAGTGACTAATGAATTGGAATGAGGTGTATGTTGTGTTTGTGTAACACTTATTTAAAATATACGCGAGTTATTCGGAAAGACCGGGTTTATCCCATTCTGAATAACTGATACGACGATAAGTCGAAGATGAAGACGATGGTCGAAGACCGGAGGTCTTCACGTCGTTTGGGTGATAACTGATGATCTTGATTGGGCTGTACACCCAAGAAGATGGAAACAGTTGGTGATCGTCCAGACGTACTTGGAGATCGATGGATATGCGGGGTACTAGGTGCCTCCGGTTTCGTTCAGACCCAGAACGGACTTGTAAATGGACTGTGTGTCTGACATTGGATTTTAGTCCGTGTGATTGATCTCTATTAAATATATATTTGTTTGGCGGCGGAGAATTTATTCTCTTGCTTAACGCCCTTCTCTGAGACATACGAGCTCAGGGGTTATATATTGATGGATATCAAACGCATGGAGTGAATTGCCTGTGTGGCATGCCTAAGTGGCAATTGATCGAGGCTTCTGTTGAAAAGCAAAGTCTTGTGGTGATGATCAAAGCACGGCCTTTGTGGCGTAGCTTTGTGTAACGTTTGCTTCGCGAGTTTCACACCCGGTATGAACCAAAAACGGGAGACGGACCTCAGGGAGGACTTGCGTTTCTTTCTAGCTAGAAGTGGCGTCAGTGGTTTTACACGCCCTGACGAGTTTGACTTATGTGGTTGTTGCTGTTGCGAGGCGCCTCGGTTATATCGGTTTCGGCCGATGCTTCTGGTCGGCTGACGGACCAGACTTACACCCCATAGGGTGGGGAAACGTAGTGTTCAGGCATTTTAGTCCACATCGGTGGACCGGCCCTGTCGCTCCAAGGCTTGACTGAGTACTTGCCTGTGGCTCGGGCTAGAGAGTCACGAATCGGTAGAGGACTATCTTTTGCCTCGGTTCATAGACGGAAATCCAATTTCCAAATACGTGACATTTGCGGTTTTATTTGTAGAGCCTAGTATGGCGACATAGTGGGATGGGGCGCTCATGCCGCCTATGATTGATACTTATGATTTGAAGTTGTTTTATACACTATGCACTTATAATAGTATCAAACGATTTGTTTTAACCGTATCAAGCATTCTTTGGCTGTTATAAGGGAAAACCCTATCCTCGGCTGCGTTGCATTGTGTGATGGGACCTGGGTCTTATAACAGCTTCATTTTTCTTTATTTAGCATTGCACTGTGTGTTTTATGCACTGGTATTCTTGGGAGGAAACCCGTTCCGTGTTATACGGCGTGGTCCCTTGATTTACCTAGATTTAAAATAAAGAATAATAACTGTTTTAGTTCTCACACCAGTCACATGACTTACCTGGAGTTTATTGTTTTAACCTAAACTCTGGGTGCCCTTATTTTGACACGGGCAGCTAGTAGTTTCGGTTTTGCAGATTTATATTCACAGGATCCTGGTTTACAGCTGGAACGATATCCGGAAAGCTTTGTATCCGTATATCTACTTCTAGTTGTGTATTGTATTATTTTCCGCTGCTATGTATTTAAATGTAATTTAAATCTCTGATATTTCTGTGTAATATTTATTCATACTCTGTATATTCTTGTAATCTGATGCATTGTTGTAATATACAATGAAACGTTCTTCTGTATGCGTTCTATTGTGGTTTGTTCTCGAACTATCCGACGCTTTCCTTTACGGGGGAGTTACGGGTCTTTACACGTGGTATCAGAGCTTTGGTTTACAAAGCTTAGAGAACAAGGCACATTAGAACCATACGAAAGAATTCATCAGATATGGGATTAGTAATATCCAACGAGAATGACTCGTTAGAGATAGGATCAGTAGTATCCTAGAACGAGTGTGAAGAGTATATTTTTCAAATGAAAACAATTTTTGTTTTGAAAATTTAAATCAATTATTCGTATTTGGTTATTTATTTATATTAACGTGGACAATCCAGTATATATAGATTTTGCGTATACGTCTGATCCACGTGTATTTGGAATCTTAATATACTGGATAGATATAGAATTACACTCTAGACACCCGGAGATGGTTTTGATGATTGATCGATCATCATCAGAACTTATGATTGTGTTTCGAAGGTGTGATATCTATATATTTCCATTAGACTGGTGTGAGAACCAAAACTTATATAGCTAGAACCCTTTGTTGTGAATTGGCATCAAAAACATGATTTTCTGTATATATATCAAAGTTATGCATTTGAAAAACTAATCAACTAATTGATTGATGGTTGTATTGTTTGATTATTGTATGAATAATTAAAATTTGAACCATTTAGTTCATTTGAGTCAAATATTGAATTTTATTGAAAATTGGTTGCATTTGCTTGCATATACATATATATCATTGAACAGGTCATAGCAAGGAGGCTAGAGCCAGAGAATAAAATTTGTTTGCCCGACAAATAGGTACATGTTTACTACATAATTTACTGTTTTGTTTGGGTGATGATGATTTTATGAGCCTATTGGCTAGCCGCTTGGCTTTTTCTTTTTCTTTTTGAGATCTGAAGGACCGGGGAAGCTATTTGAAATTCCCCGATGCTCCCGGTGCAGGGGAGGTTATAGCGAAATTTTTCAAAAATTTAGGGAGTTAGCCAAATTTTTGAAATTTTGAAAATTCTCAGAAACTAAAGAGTTGGAGAATGGAAGCCAGATCGAACGTAGAGTTGATTAATCAAACCACTTTCGACTTTGTTCCTTTTCGGGGACGAAAAGTTTTAAGTGGGGGAGATTGTAATAACCCGAAAATCTGGGCCAGTTTAAAATTTTTATTTCGGCAATTTTAGCGAATTTTGATATTTAAAATGAATTATTTTAAATAATATCGACGAGAAATTTATTTTGAATATAATTAGAACGTATATATTATATACGTCGTCGTTAGAATATATAATAATTATATATAATTATAAAAGGAATTGAAAATGGCGCGGTAGTTCGAAAATTCGATTTCTAATTTCAAATGAATATACAGAATTCAATATAAGTCAGAATTGAACGAAACAAGAAATATTTGAATCTGTATAACTATATCTTTGTAACGAAGTTGACAAACTGAGATTTCATTTTAGAAATGATAAGATATGTCCAGTTTAAAATTAGAAATAGTCGCTGTGGAATTTATATATATTTTTATATATATAAGGCCCTTAAAAATAGCAATTTTGCAAACGACCTCGGAATTCGACGAAACCACTTTTGTTGGGTCCGCAGTGTCAAGTTATTGCTAGGTTTCAAATTTCATAATTTTTCGAATCAATATGTGAGCGTGGCAAAGGAAAACGCGTTTGACCAGTTTCAGTTGATTTTAATCGACTGGAAATTGGCCATTTTTCTAACGGTCTCAGAATTCGACGAAACTAGTTTTGTTAGGACCGTATCGTCAATACGAAGCTAGAAAATATTTTTCGAGAATTTTTAGAGTTAGTATGTGGCCCCGGTAATTCGAAATGTACGTTTAAAATTCAATATAGTGATTTAAATGTAAATTCAACGGAAACTGATCGAAACGACCGAATCAGCTGGCGATACATATCCCATTGTGTTCGGAATGGGGGTATTTCGCTATGGACGACAGGCGATGGGCCTCGTTTAGACGTCGTTTGAAAAAGTCAACTTTTTAAAATAAATAATTAAAAAAAATATATAAATATATCTCTCCTTATAACTACCCAGGCCCCCCCGTTAAAAACTAAATTCAGAAAAAAAAGAAGAAGAGAAAATCGATCTCGCCCCCGCTATTCCACCGCCGACGCGACTGCCACCCACCGCCCTCCGCCACCGACGCCTCCTCCTCTTCCCTCCCTCCGTTCGAACCCTACAGCCCCCCCCCCCAAACCCTAACTCCACGAAGAAGCGACGCCCTAGATCCAAGCCCCCCCCCCCCCTCGTCGAAGTCAACGCGTCGCGCCTCAGGGTGGAGGAGCCACCAGTGCCGCACCAGCCCCAACCACAGTCCCCTCCAGCGAAGTCCGCCACTGCCCCCCCCTCTGTAAGTTTTAAAAACTGATTTTGTTTAAATAGGAAAAAAAACTGATTTTACTTTAAATAGGAAATGGTTTAAATTTTAAATAGGAAAAAGATTTGAAATTTTAAATAGGAAAAATCAGATTTTTATATATTGAACTTTGAAATAAAAAATTCGATTTTTATATATTGAACTTTGAAATAAAAATTCGATTTTTATATATTGAACTTTGAAATAAAAATTTGATTTTTATATATTGAACTTTGAAATAAAAATTCGATTTTTATATATTGAACTTTGAAATAAAAATTCGATTTTTATATATTGAACTTTGAAATAAAAATTCGATTTTTATATATTGAACTTTGAAATAAAAAATTCGATTTTTATATATTGAACTTTGAAATAAAAATTCGATTTTTATATATTGAACTTTGAAATAAAAATTCGATTTTTATATATTGAACTTTGAAATAAAAATTCGATTTTTATATATTGAACTTTGAAATAAAAATTCGATTTTTATATATTGAACTTTGAAATAAAAATTCGATTTTTATATATTGAACTTTGAAATAAAAATTCGATTTTTATATATTGAACTTTGAAATAAAAATTCGATTTTTATATATTGAACTTTGAAATAAAAATTCGATTTTTATATTGAATAGCGAAGTAAAAATTCGATTTTTACATATGTAGTGAAAGCGGACAACGAAGATGACGAAGATGCGATAGCAATGAAGATTTCTATCAATGGAGAGCCGTGGAGCTGGATAGCTATATGTGAGAATTTCTCACTCTTCAATTTTATTTCTAGTTATATATATATATATATATATATATCCTAGGATGCAGACGGTGCTTAGTAGCACCCGACACAATCGTCCACAGACCATGGACTTGTTTGTTTGACTGTTTGGTGATTGATTGCGATATTGGTTTGAATGTGGTTTGTGGTGTGAAAAATCGAATCGATAAATTGGTTAGGATTAGACGTGCGCCGTTATAAGGCGAAGGAGTAAGGCTAGGTTAGACTCTTACTCCAAAATCTTGTGGTTTGCATAACGAATTGAATATGATTGATGTGTGAATGGCGTGGGCCTTCACTAGACCGGGGATAAGGCTAGGCCTTGTCCCGTTTCTAGTATCGTGCCGTTATGCCGCCGAAATTTTCTAAAATGTGTTAGAAAAATAAAAATATCATTTTATTTAAAGAATGAACTGAATAGAAATTCATATGTTGGAATAAAATGTTTTATCGTTAAAAATATAATTTTTAACGTGAAGTGAATAAAATAGAATATTCATTTACAAACCAGACGGTTTGTTTATGTACACCTATTTGAATGACATTGATTGGGACGATAAATTTTACACATCGCCCAACTGCATGAATAAAATATTTGTTTGATTGTTTGAAACCCCACACGGGTGTTGGGATGAAATTTGCAGTTCACTCATCCTGATTGATTAAATATGTCGATCGATTGATTGACAGGCTGTTATAAGCGTTGAATATCTATATTTGATGCTTTTACAGTGTAGTGCACTTTGGTTGATGGTTGATTATTTTCAATGTTATTATATACATATGTTGTATGAAAATCCATATAATTAACTTTATATGGTGATTGATTGGGCCTCATTCCAATTTGAAAAATAAAGAATATTATAAAATAAAAGTTCATGTGTTGACAGTACTCATTCATTGAGATTGGTCATGTGTTGAACGAAATATTTTGATAATAACAACTATTTTGAAAAAGAAATATTTGAAATAGAATATTTGAAAATAGAAATTTATGAAGCCGTGTTGATTAGATTGACGCCATTTTGACGTGAACGATATTTATATCGATTTTATTCATCTTAAAAAATGAATATTGAAAAGTGATTTCGAAATCGAATATTTTGAATTGAATTGAAAACGATTTCGAAATGAATTGAATTGAAAACGATTTCGAAATGAATTGAATTGAAAACAATTTCGAAATGAATTGAATTGAAAACGATTTCGAAATGAATTGAATTGAAAACGAATTGAAATGAATTCAAATTGAATTGAAATTTGAATTGAATAGAAATGAATTTTGAAACGAATTTATAAAGAAGAATTCAATTTTGATTTGAATTGAAAAGGAGGTTGAAATTGCTTTTGAAACGAATTTAAAACTATTTATATAATTCGTTTTAAATAGAAATCGATGAAGTATATATTATATATATTATATATATAATATAATGGCCTGAATAGAACGCGCCGCGCCGCGGCAGTTCGTGAATTTCGACCATTTATTTCAAACGGACATTGCGGGAGATCCGACTGTCGGATTCTCCTAAAACCGGAACCGTTGGGTTCGTATCGAAAAGAGCTTTCTAATGAATGTTAGAAATTTGAAATCTAACGGTTGGATTTGGAGATACGTCCAAATCAAATTCGAAAAAGGTCGCTGTAAGTGCAGTTCGATGGCCGTTGTTGGAAATCGACTGTACGGGCCTTGATAAAATTATTAAAAATAGTAATAATTTGTGTAAAATCATAAGAAATGATTTGTGAAAGTTTGGGATGAAAAACTCCATATTTGAAAAGATAAAAATAGATTTTTATCGAAATGAACTAGTTTTGAACTAGAATTATAATTCTATTTATTTTTAAATAAATAAATTGAATTTGAAAAGGGTTTTGAAAATAACCAAAATTTCCAATGATTGCATTGGAGTGGATTTGAATCGAAATTGTCTTCGGAATATTTCGATGTTGGAATTCGTGATATTACAGGTGTTGTTATGGAAATTTGAAAGATATATATTTGTATCGTTATTTCCAATACGACATTTGTTAGTCGTAGAATTCGATATTGAATATAAGCCGATATATTATCTATTCAGAGCCTTGTATTGAATATCGAATGTGATTTGGGTTTGTCGTGAATGGTGTCTTCACTAACACTGTTCTTGAACCCAGTTGAGAAAAGATTAAATCTTTTTATTTAGATTTAATGAAGTGGACCAATTAAATAATATTTAATTGGAATTGATATTGATTTTTGGGTTTATCGTGAACAGTGTTTTAAATAACACTTGTTCTTTAACCCGATAATTAATGAATGGGATTTTGGGTTTATCGTGAACCGTGTTTTAAATGACACTGATTCTTTAACCCAGTCGAAGATTAAAACTAAGTGGAGTTTTAATGAATCTTTAATTAGATTGAAAAGATCGAGAATGGAGTATCACCAGTTTTGCTCCAGGCGATAGTTAAATCTTTAATTAGATTTGAACGTGAAATGGTAATTGAATTTACCGATAACACTGTGGTGTTAGATATGCAGTATTACTAGTTTTACTTCATGGGATGAATAGGTTGGGATTGGGAAATTAAAACAAATGATTACTTCGGTAAGGTTCGCTAATCCCGACTAGTTTGAATTGATATTCAAAAATGGATTAAAGAATAAATTCAAGGAATTTATCTTTGATAAAATTAATGGGAATCTTTCCCTATGAATGTGAAATTTAGAAACTAACTGTCGGTTAGCCAAGCAGAATGATTTTCTGGATATTGATCTGATGTTGGTTTCGGCCTTCGGGGTTAATAATTGGGAAATTATTCTCTTGATTAATTTACGGTTAGTGACTAATGAATTGGAATGAGGCGTATGTTGTGTTTGTGTAACACTTATTTAAAATATACGCGAGTTATTCGGAAAGACCGGGTTTATCCCATTCTGAATAACTGATACGACGATAAGTCGAAGATGAAGACGATGGTCGAAGACCGGAGGTCTTCACGTCGTTTGGGTGATAACTGATGATCTTGATTGGGCTGTACACCCAAGAAGATGGAAACAGTTGGTGATCGTCCAGACGTACTTGGAGATCGATGGATATGCGGGGTACTAGGTGCCTCCGGTTTCGTTCAGACCCAGAACGGACTTGTAAATGGACTGTGTGTCTGACATTGGATTTTAGTCCGTGTGATTGATCTCTATTAAATATATATCTGTTTGGCGGCGGAGAATTTATTCTCTTGCTTAACGCCCTTCTCTGAGACATACGAGCTCAGGGGTTATATATTGATGGATATCAAACGCATGGAGTGAATTGCCTGTGTGGCATGCCTAAGTGGCAATTGATCGAGGCTTCTGTTGAAAAGCAAAGTCTTGTGGTGATGATCAAAGCACGGCCTTTGTGGCGTAGCTTTGTGTAACGTTTGCTTCGCGAGTTTCACACCCGGTATGAACCAAAAACGGGAGACGGACCTCAGGGAGGACTTGCGTTTCTTTCTAGCTAGAAGTGGCGTCAGTGGTTTTACACGCCCTGACGAGTTTGACTTATGTGGTTGTTGCTGTTGCGAGGCGCCTCGGTTATATCGGTTTCGGCCAATGCTTCTGGTCGGCTGACGGACCAGACTTACACCCCATAGGGTGGGGAAACGTAGTGTTCAGGCATTTTAATCCACATCGGTGGACCGGCCCTGTCGCTCCAAGGCTTGACTGAGTACTTGCCTGTGGCTCGGGCTAGAGAGTCACGAATCGGTAGAGGACTATCTTTTGCCTCGGTTCATAGACGGAAATCCAATTTCCAAATACGTGACATTTGCGGTTTTATTTGTAGAGCCTAGTATGGCGACATAGTGGGATGGGGCGCTCATGCCGCCTATGATTGATACTTATGATTTGAAGTTGTTTTATACACTATGCACTTATAATAGTATCAAACGATTTGTTTTAACCGTATCAAGCATTCTTTGGCTGTTATAAGGGAAAACCCTATCCTCGGCTGCGTTGCATTGTGTGATGGGACCTGGGTCTTATAACAGCTTCATTTTTCTTTATTTAGCATTGCGCTGTGTGTTTTATGCACTGGTATTCTTGGGAGGAAACCCGTTCCGTGTTATACGGCGTGGTCCCTTGATTTACCTAGATTTAAAATAAAGAATAATAACTGTTTTAGTTCTCACACCAGTCACATGACTGACCTGGAGTTTATTGTTTTAACCTAAACTCTGGGTGCCCTTATTTTGACACGGGCAGCTAGTAGTTTCGGTTTTGCAGATTTATATTCACAGGATCCTGGTTTACAGCTGGAACGATATCCGGAAAGCTTTGTATCCGTATATCTACTTCTAGTTGTGTATTGTATTATTTTCCGCTGCTATGTATTTAAATGTAATTTAAATCTCTGATATTTCTGTGTAATATTTATTCATACTCTGTATATTCTTGTAATCTGATGCATTGTTGTAATATACAATGAAACGTTCTTCTGTATGCGTTCTATTGTGGTTTGTTCTCGAACTATCCGACGCTTTCCTTTACGGGGGAGTTACGGGTCTTTACACGTCCATACCTAACTACTCCCATTCCGAACACAATGGGATATGTATCGTAAGCTGATTCGACTGTTTCGATCAGTTTTCGTCAAAATCAACATATAACTCTATATATTGAATTTGAATGCACATTTCAATTTATTGGGGTCACATACAAACTCGAAAGATTCCAGAAAAATATTTTCTAGCTTCGTATTGATGATACGACCCTAACAAGACTAGTTTCGTCAAATTATGAGACCGTTTGAAAAATGACCATTTTCCAGTCGATTAAAATCAACTGAAACTGGTCAAACACGTTTTCCTTTGCCACACTCACATATTGATTCGAAAAATTACGAAATTTGAAATCTGGCAACCTCTTGACATCATGGATCTAACAAAAGTGGTTTCGTCGAAATCCGAGGTCGTTTGCAAAATTTCCAATTTTAAGGGCCTGAATTCCATAGCGACTATTCAGAATTTTTAAGTGGACATATATTTTGATTGCCGCTATGAAACTTCGATTTTTCAGATTCGTTGGAAAGATATTCACAATTAGATCCTATTATTTTTGGTTTCACTAAAATCCGGTTTAATTTTGCACCCGGTATGTTCAATTAAAGTTTGAAATCGAATTATCGAACTACCGCGCCATTTTCAATTCCTTTTATAATTAAAATAAAATTATTTATATTCTAACGACGATTCGAATAAATATATACTTCTAATTCTATTCAAAATAAATTTCTCGTCGATATTATTTAAAATAATTCAATTTAAATGTTCAAACTTCGCTAAACTCGCCGAAATAAAAAATTTAAACTGGCTCGCATTTCCGGGTTGTTACAATCTCCCCTACTTAAAACTTTTCGTCCCCGAAAAGGAACGAAGTCGAAAGTTGTTTAACTAATCAACTCAACTTCCATTATTTTCTATACGGCTTAAGTTCTTTAATTTTTCAGTTTCTAAGAACTTTTCAAATTTTTCAAAAATTTGGCTAACACCCTAAATTTTCGAAAATTTTTGCCATAACCTCCCCTGCACCGGGAGCATCGGGAAAATCCCGAAATTGCCATATAGGCCCTCTGATCTCAAAAATAAAAAGCCAATCGGCTCATAAAATCATCATCACCCAAACAAAATAGTAAATTATGGTAAATATGTACCTATTTGTCGGGCAAACAATTTTATTCTTCTGCTCTAGCCTCCTTGCTATGACCTGTTCAATGTAAGTACATGTATAATAAAGCAAATGCGACCAATTTTCAATATAGTTTAATATTCGGTTCAATTAGGCTAAATGGTCCAAAATTATCAAACAAATAAACAAACAACACAACCACCAATCAATTAGCTGATTAACGTTTCAAATTCATAATTTTGATATATATACAAAAAATCATGTTTTTGATGCCAATTCACAACAATAAGTTTATCTATATAAGTTTTGGTTCTCACACCAGCCTGATGGAAATATATAGATATCACACCTTCGAAACACGAAAATAAATACTGGTGATGGCGCGCCATCATCAAAATCATGTCCGGGCGAATAGAGTGTGATTCTATATCTATCCAGTATATTAAAACTTCGAATATACGTTCATGACGTGTATATGCAAGACCTTTATATACTCGATTGTCCAAATTCAATATAAATTAATAATCAAATACGTTTAAAACGATTTACATTTCAAAACAAAATTGTTTTCATTTGAAAAATATACTCTTCACACTCGTTCTAGGATACTACTGATCCCATCTCTAACGAGTCATTCTAATTGGATATTACTAATCCAATATCTGATGAATTCTTTCGTATGGTTCTAATGTGTCTTGTTCTCTAGCTCTGTAAACCAATGCTCTGATACCAAACTGAGACGACCCGAACTTCCCCGGTAAGGAAAGCCCGGATAGAATTGAGTACAAGATGAATCAGAACGCAGACGGAAGAACATTTCATTGTTTATTACAACAATTCCATCAGATTACAAGAATATACAGAGTACGAATAAATATAATACAACAGAAATATATCAGAGATTACAATAAATTACATAGCAGCGGAAAAATAATACAAAACACAACTAGAAGTAATACACGGATACAGAGCTTTCCGAGCATCGTTCCAGCTGTAAATCAGGATCCTGTGAATATAAATCTGCAAAACCAAAACATCTAGCTGCCCGTGTCGAAAATAAGGGCACCCAGAGTTTAGGTTAAAACAATAAACTCCAGGTCAGTCATGTGACTGGTGTGAGAACTAAAACAGTTATTTAAAACTTTACTTTAAAAGAGAGTAATTCAAGGGACCACGCCTTATAACATGGAACGGGTTTCCTCCCAAGAATACTAGTGCATATAACAAAACATCGCAATGCTCTTTGGAAAAATGAAGTTATTATAAGACCCAGGTCCCATCACACAATGCAACGCAAGCCGGAGGATAGGGTTTTCCCTTATAATAGCCAAACATGCTTGGTACGTTTAAAACAAATCATTTGATGCTATTATAAGTGTATAGTGTCAAAACAATTTCAATCATAAATATCAATCATAGACGACATGGGTACCATATATCATGTCGCCATACTAGTTCTACAATTAAAACCGCAATATCACGTATTGGAAATTGGATTTCCGTCATGAGTCAAGGCAAGGGGCAAGCTCCTCTCTGTTCGAGACACTCTAGCAAATGTCCCAGGACCCCACTTTGATCCTTGGAATCGGTTGGGTCGTTCCTCACCTAACTTTGGAGGATTGGCAATTCCTGAACACACGTTTCCCGGTCCTAACAGACCTATATCCGAGGCGCCTCGCATTCCAACATCCACATAGGTAAAAAGTGTATAAATGTCAGGGCTGGTAGGTCACTGACATCACCCATAGCTAGAAAGAAATGTCGTGTTCTCCTAACGGTCTGTATCCCGTTTTTGACTCATACCGAGGTGTGAGGCTCGCGAATCCACATTATACACAAAGCTACGTCACACAGACCATGCTTTGATCATCAACCACAAGACTTTGCTTTTCAACAGAAGCCTTGACCAATTGCCACTTATGCGTGCCACACAGGCAATTCACTCCATGCGACTGATGCCATCGATGCACAACCTCTGAGCTCGTACGTCTCAGAGAAGGGCGTTAAGCAAGAGAATAAAATCCAATGTCAGACACACAATCCATTTACAAGTTCGTTCTAGGTCTGAACGAAACCGGAGGCACTTTCTTCGCATATCCATCCATCTCCAAGTACGTCTGGACGGTCACCAACTGTTTCCCTCATCTTTGGTGTACATCCCAATCGAGATCATCAGTAATCACCCAAACGATGTGAAGACTTCCGGTCTTTAACCACCGTCTTCATCTTCGACATCTCGTCGAATCGGTTATTCAGAATGGGTATAAACCTGGCCTTTCTGAATAACCCACGTATATGATAAACAAATGTTACACAAACACAACAAACGCCTCATTCCAATTCAGAATATTCTTTTATTCAGGAAATCACATTCTTAGGGAAGGGTTCCCATTAATTTTATCCAAGATAAATTCTTCTAAATTTATTCTTTAATCTTCCTTTGGATACCATTTCAAACTAGATTATGGTTTTCCAAACTAGTCGGGATTGGCGAACCACACCGAAGTAATTATTTATTTTATTTCCCAATTCCAACCTATTCATCCCATGGAGTAAAACTGATAATACTCCATATCTAACACCACGGTCTTATCGGTAAAATTAATTACCATTTCACGTTCAAATCTAATTAGAGATTTAACTATCGCTTTGGAGAAAAACTGGTGATACTCTATTTTCGATCACTTTTCAGATTTGATAATTTAAATTATCAATTCACATTTCAATCTAATTAAAGATTCATTAAAACTTCACTTAGTTTTGATCATATCAAAAATCAATAATCTGTCTTTAACTGGGTTAAAGAACCAATGTCATCTAAAACACGATTCACGATAAACCCAAAATCACACTCTATTGTTAATCGGGTTAAAGAACAGGTGTTGTTCAAAACACCGCTCATGATAAACCTAAAAACCAATTCAAATTCAATTCCAATTAAATATTATTTAATTGATACACTTCATTAAATCTAAATAGAAAGATTTAATCTTTTTCTCTATTGGGCTTAAGAACAGTGTTAATGAAGACACCATTCACGACAAACCCAAATCACATTTGATATTAAATACAAGGCTCTGAATAGAAAATATACCGGCTTATATTCAATGTCTAATCCTGAAACCAACAAATATCGTATTGGAAATAACGATATAAAATATATCTTTCAAATTCCCATAATAATATCTGTATAGTCATGAAATCCAACATCGAAATATTCTGAAGATAATTTCGATTCAACTCCAGTCCAATTCACGTATTGGGATTATTGATTATTTTTAAAATCACTTTAAAATTCAAATTATTTATTTCAAAAATAAATTGATTTTAATTCTAGTTCAAAACTAGTTCATTTCGACAAAAATATATTTTTATCCTTTCAAATGTGGAATTTTTCATCCCAGTTCTTTCCAATTCACATATTATGATTTTACACAAATTATTGATATTTTTAATAATTTTAACAAGGCCCGTACAGTCGATTTCCGTCAACGGCCATCGAACTGCACTTACAACGACCTTTTCCAAATTTGATTTGGACATAATTCCAAATCCAACCGTTAGATTTTAGATTTCTAATATT
This sequence comes from Allium sativum, assembly GCA_030737875.1. NCBI lineage: Eukaryota > Viridiplantae > Streptophyta > Magnoliopsida > Asparagales > Amaryllidaceae > Allium > Allium sativum. Next base: position 272,729,982 of record CM060920.1, on the reverse strand, counting down.
CATTGGAAAGCTCTTTTTGATACGAACCCAACGGTTCTGGTTTTAGGAGAATTCGACGGTCGGATCTCCCGTAATGTCAATTCGAAGTCAATGGTCGAAATTCACGAACTGCCGCGGCGCGGCGCGTTCTATTCAGGCCACTATATATATAATATATATATAATATATATATATATATAATATATATATATTTCATCGATTTCAATTTAAAACGTGTTTTATAAATTGTTTTAAATTCGTTTTCAAAACCATTTCAACTCTATATTCAATTTCAAATCAAAATTGAATATTTCATATCATTTCTATATAAATGATAATATTTTCAAAACGTTATATTTTGAAATCATTACCTTTTCTATATTCATTATAAAAACGACCATAATCTATATAAATATCGTTCACGTCAAAATAGTGCAACTCTAATCAACACAGCTTTATATATTTCAATAAATTCGTTATTCTATTCAACAAATGAATATTTATTCTATTCAACACATGATTCTATATTTCTTTCAACACATGACTAATCTCAACACATGAGTACTGTCAACACACGACTATTTTTGTTATGCAATATATTTTATAAAATTATGGTATCTATCGTTTGATTTTCAATTAGACTCCAACCGTAAAGTAGTTCTAATTTTACATATGATAAAGATATTAATTTTATTGTTAAAATATTTTACTCAACACATAAATAGTTTCAACACATGAACATCGTCAACACATGACTATTTTTATATTCAACACATGAATTTTCTTTTATAATATTCATTATTTTCCCGGTTGGAATGAGGCCCAATCAATTACCATATAACGTTAATTATATGGGTTCCATACAACACATGTATATAATAGCAACGATAAAAAATCAACCATCATCCAAAGTGCACCACACAACTGTATAAGCATCAAATATAAATAACTAACGCTTATAACAGCCTGTCGACCAATCGATCGACATACAATTAAATAATTGGGATTAGTGTAAGCCAAATATCATCCCAACACCCGTGTGGGGTTTCAAATCAACAAACACAAATTTTTATTTGTGCATTTGGGTGATGTGTAAAATTTATCATCCCAATCAATATCAGTCAAATCAGTGTATATAAACAAATCGGCCGATTTGTTTATAAATATTTATTTATTCACTTTCACATTAAAAATTATATTTTTAACGATAATTAATTTATTTCAACAAATGAATATTTATTTTTCAATCATTCCACAACACAATCAATCTTCACAACACATCAATCAAACAAACAAGTCGTCCATGGTCTGTGGACGACAGGTGTCGGGTGCTGCTAAGCACCGTCTGCATCCTAGTATATATATTTATAACTATAAAAAGAAATTAAAGTGAGAAGTTCTCACCGACTAGCTAATCCAATACCACGACTCTTCTGTTGTAGAAATCTTCACCTTTTCGTCTTTCGTCGTTTTCACTGCCCGTAGCCACTACATATATAAAAATTACATTTTTATACTGTTGCCATGTATATAAAAATCATATTTTTATAATCACTCCATAAGGATAAAAATTCTATTTTTACATCGCTACTATATGGATAAAAATTCTATTTTTATATCGATGTTCATATAATAAAGATTATATTTTTATCATGCTATTCTCTATATAAAGATTCTGCCTTTTCAAATATAAATATTTCGCCTTTTCAAATATAGAGATTTCATTTTTTCAAATATAAAGATTTCGCCTTTACTGTCTATATAATATAAAAATTGTATTTTCAATACTTCTACTTTATAAAAATTATATTTTTACACTTCACATATGATAAAAATTATGTTTTTAACCTTTCTATAATATAAAAATTATATTTTTATTCTTCACATTATATAGAAATTATATTTTTATATAATGGAAGAAAATCACATCTTTATGATTTAAAAATAATCTCTTTTCATATTGTTATAAAGCTCAAATCTTTCCCCATATAAAATTTATATTTTCGCCTCATAAAAATCAAACATTTTCTTAACTAAAAATATAAACTTTATCATATAAAAATCACAATTTTTAAATACCAATAAATATAATTTTCCATTAGTAAAAATCTATGCTTTATCTATTTAAAAATCTAGACCTTATCATACCATTAAAAATCGGATTTTCAATTAAAACCATTTCATAAAAAAAGGATAAACATTCAAAACAATGCTTTTAAAATAAATAGAAATACTTACTGATTTTTAGCGGAGGAGAGGGGGGTGTTGCAGGCGAAGGAGAGGGAGGTGGAGGCGCTGACTATGGTGGTGGAGCTTCAGGGTTTCAGGGGGGAACGGGTCGGAGTTGCTGCCCGTGGAGGAGGAGGCTTCGCGAGGTAGGAGGGAGGAAGGAGAAGGGAAGGGAGCGCGAGGTAGGGATGGGGCCTAGTCGGAGGCGCCCTCCTCCTGGTAGCCGCGCGGCGGCGATAGGGATTAGGGCACGAGCCCTTTTCCCTTTTATTTTTATTTGGTTCTGAACGATTGAAAATGAAGAGAGAGGAGAGGGAAAGGAGTTGACTTATATATATAAATATATATTTATTTTAATTTAGGTCCAAAAAGCAACCTTTTATTACGAACTCGAAATCAGACCCACCGCCTGTCTTCCATAGCTCAGTACCCACATTCCAAACACAATGGGATATGTATCGTAAGCTCATTCGACTGTTTCGATCAGTTTTCGTCAAAATCAACATATAACTCTATATATTGAATTTGAATGCACATTTCAATTTACTGGGGTCACATACGAACTCGAAAAATTCCAGAAAAATATTTTCTAGCTTCGTATTGACGATACGCCCCTAACAAAACTAGTTTCGTCGAATTCTGAGACTGTAACAACCCGGAAATCTGGGCCAGTTTAAAATTTTTATTTTGGTAATTTTAGCGAATTTTGATTATTTAAAATGAATTATTTTAAATAATATCGACGAGAAATTTATTTTGAACAGAATTCGAACGTATATATTATATACATCGTCGTTAGAATATAAATAATTTTATATAATTATAAATAGAATTGAAAATGGCGCGGTAGTTCGATAATTCGATTTCAAACTTCAATTGAATGTACCGGGTGCAAAACAATCCGGATTTTAGTGAAACCAAAAATGATAGGATCTAATTGATAATATCTTTCCAACGAACCCGATAAATTGAAATTTCATAGTGGGAATCAAAAGATATGTCCAGTTGAAATTCTGAATAGTCGCTATGGAATTCAGGAACTTAAAAATGAACATTTTGCAAACGACCTCGGATTTCGACGAAACCACTTTTGTTGGGTCCGTGATGTCAATTTATTGCTAGATTCCAAATTTCATAATTTTCTGAATCAATATGTGAGCGTGGCAAAGGAAAACGCGTTTGACCAGTTTTAGTTGATTTTAATCGACTGGAAAATGGCCATTTTTCAAACGGTCTCAAAATTCGACGAAACTAGTTTTGTTAGGACCGTATCGTCAATACGAAGCTAGAAAATATTTTTCGGGAATTTTTAGAGTTAGTATGTGACCCCGGTAAATTGAAATGCGCATTCAAATTCAATATATAGAGTTATATGTTGATTTCAACGGAAACTGATTGTAACAATCGAATCAGCCTACGATACATATCCCATTGTGTTCGGAATGGGGGTAATTAGCTATGGACGACAGGCGGTGGGCCTCGTTTTGAGGTCGAAAATAAAAGTTGCTTTTTGGTGAAAAAAAAATATATTTAAAATAAAATAACTAAAGCCTCTATCTCCTTCTATACCTCTCAGCCCCTTTTACTTTTTAAAAGGAAAAAAAACCCTAAATCGCTCGACCTCGCGCCTCCAAGGCACGCTTGCCGCGCCGCGCCGCCGTCCAGGCGAGGGCCTCGCCTCCCCATCGCCCCTCCCCTCCGCCGCCTCCTCTTCCTTCTCCATCCTCTCGCCTAACTCGAAATCCCCGAAACCCGCGAAGACCCCTGGCCCCATCTGCAGGCGACTGCGCCTCCCCCCTTGCCCCTCCTTCGCCTAAGCGCTGACCACAGGCCTCCCCCCCCATCCATCCCAGATTGCTGTGAGTTGTTTTATTTATTCCTTTATCTTTTTTTTATATATAAATCAGATTTATATACAATAAAAAGTATGTTTGTTTTCAGTTTTAATTTAGAATAAACAGTGATTCAAATTCAGATTTTAATATGAAACAACATTGAATTATTTTCAAATTTAAAGTATAAGTTCACATTGGCTTGAAAATATAATTTTTAAAGGAAAGTCCATATTTTTAGTTATAAATAGAAAAGAAATGATTTTTAAAATAGAAAAGAAATAATTTTTAAAATAGAAAAGAAATGATTTTTAAAATAGAAAAGAAATGATTTTTAAAATAGAAAAGATTAGATTTTTAAAATAGAAAGGGGCGAAATCTTCATATAGAAAATAGTGATGTAAAAATAGAATTTTTATCCATATAGCGTGATTATAAAAATTCGATTTTTATATATTGAATAGTGAAGTAAAAATTTGATTTTTATATATTGTATAGCGAAGTAAAAATTCAATTTTTACATATGTAGAGTACGGCCAACGAAGATGACAAAAAGGCGAGAACGATGAAGATTTCTATCAATGAAGAGTCGTGGTATTGGATAGCTTTTGGTGAGAATTTCTCACTCTTCAATTTCTTTTTCTAGTTATATATATACTAGGATGCAGACGGTGTTTAGTAGCACCCGACACAATCGTCCACAGACCATGGACTTGTTTGTTTGGTTGTGTAGTTGGTTAGATTATTTGGTTTGAATTGAATTGTTGGTGAAATGCATGGATTTGATTGATGTGTGAATGGCGTGGGCCTTCACTAGATCGGGGATAAGGCTAGGCCTCGTCCCGTTTCTAGTATTGTGCTGTTATGTCGTCGAAATTTCCTAAAATATGTTAGAAAAATAAAAATATCATTTTTATTGTGTAAATGAACTGAATAGAAATTCATGTGTTGAAATAAAATATTTTATCGTTAAAAATATAATTTTTAACGTGGAAGTGAATAAAATAAAATATTCATTTACAAACCGGACAGTTTGTTTATGTACACCTATTTGAAGGACATTGATTGGGTCGATAAATTTTACACATCGCCCAACTGCACAACTAAAATCTATGTTTGATTGTTTGAAACCCCACACGGGTGTTGGGATGAAATTTGAAGTTCACTCATCCTAATTGATTAAATATGTCGATCGATTGATTGACAGGTTGTTATAAGCGTTAGATATCTATATTTGATGCTTATACAGTGTAGTGCACTTTGGTTGATGGTTGATTATTTCTCAATGCTATTATATACGTGTGATGTATGAAAATCCATATAATTAACATTATATGGTGATTGATTGTGCCTCATTCCAATTTAGAAAATAAAGAATAATATAAAATAAAGGTTCATGTGTTGACCGTACTCATCCGTTGAGATTAGTCATGTGTTGAACGAAAATAAATATTCATTTGTTGAATAGAATAATGGAATTATTGAAATATATGAAGCCATGTTGATTAGATTGATGCCATTTTGACGTGAACGATATTTGTATCGATTTTATTCATTTTAAAATGAATATTGAAAAGTGATTTCGAAATCAAATATTTTGAGATGAAATTTGAATTGAATCAAATAGAAAATCAATTTGAATTGAATCGAATAGAAAACCAATTTGAATTGAATCGAATAGAAAACCAATTTGAATTGAATCGAATAGAAAACCAATTTGAATTGAATCGAATAGAAAAACAAATTTGAATTGAATCGAATAGAAAACCAATTTGAATTGAATCGAATAGAAAACCAATTTGAAATCGAATCGAATAGAAAACGAAATGAATTTGAATCGAATAGAAAACCAATTTGAATTAAAAACGAATTCGAATTGAATTGAAAACGAATTCGAATTGAATTGAAAACGAATTCGAATTGAATTGAAAACGAATTGAAATGAATTCAAATTGAATTGAAATTTGAATTGTATAGAAATGAATTTTAAAACGAATTTATAAGGAAGAATTCAATTTTGATTTGAATTGAAATGGAAGTTGAAATTGTTTTTGAAACGAATTTAAATCGATTTATAAAATTCGTTTTAAAATAGAAATCGACGAAATATATATTATATATATTATATATATAATATAATGGCCTGAATAGAACGCGCCGCGCCGCGGCAGTTCGTGAATTTCGACCATTTATTTCAAACGAACACTACGGGAGATCCGACCGTCGGATTCTCCTAAAACCAGAACCGTTGGGTTCGTATCGAAAAGAGCTTTCCAACGAATATTAGAAATTCGAAATCTAACGGTTGGATTTGGAGATACGTCCAAATAAAATTTGAAAAAGGTCGCTGTAAGTGCAGTTCGATGGCCGTTGATGGAAATTGACTGTACGGGCCTTGATAAAATTATTAAAAATATCAGTAATTTGTGTAAAATCATAAGAAGTGATTTGGGAAAAATTGGGATGAAAAACTCCACATTTGAAAAGATAAAAATAGATTTTTATCAAGATGAATTAGTTTTGAACTGAAATTAAAACCCATTTATTTTTAAATAAATAAATTGGATTTGAAATGGGTTTATCGTGAACGTTGTTTTAAATAACACTAGTTCTTTAACCCAGTAAAATGAGTTTTATTGAATCTGCAATTAGATTGAAATGTCAATTGATAATTCAAATTATCAAATTTGGCAAATGAGCGAGAATGGAGTACTACCAGTTTTGCTCCAAAGCGATAGTTAAATCTTTAATTAGATTTGAACGTGAAATGGTAATTAATTTTACAGATAACGCCACGGTGTTAGATATGGAGTATTACCAGTTTTGCTTCATGGGATGAATAAGTTGGGATTGGAAAATAAAATAAATAATTACTTCGGTGTGGTTCGCTAATCTCGACTAGTTTAGAAAACCATAATTTGGTTTGAAATGACATCCAAAGGAAGATTAAAGGATAAATTTTAAAGAAGTTATCTTGGATAAAATTAATGGGAACCTTTCCCCTAGGAATTTGATTTTGGGAATAAAAGAATATTCTGGATTGGAATGAGGCGTATGTTGTGTTTGTGTAGCATTTGTTTTTAACATACGCGGGTTGTTCGGAAAGTCCGGGTTTATACCCATTCTGAATAACCGATTCGACGATATGTCGAAGATGAAGACGGTGGTCGAAGGCCGGAATTCTTCACATCGTTTGGATAATTACTGACGATCCTGATTGGGCTGTACACCCAAGAGGATGGAAATAGTTGGTGGTCGTCCAGACGTACTTGGAGATGGATGGATATGCGAGGAAAGTGCCTCCGGTTTCGTTCAGACCCAGAACGGAATTGTAAATGGATTGTGGGTCTGACATTGGATTTTATTCTGTGTTGATTGATTTCTATTAAATATACATCTGTTTGGCGGTGGAGAATTTATTCTTTTGCTTAACACCCTTCTCTGAGACATACAAGCTCAGAGGTTGTATACCGGTGGACATCAGTCGCATGGCATGAATTGCCTGTGTGGCACGCTAAGATGCAATGATCAAGGCTTTTGTTGAAAAGAAGAGTCTTGTGGTTGATGATCTAAGCACAGCCTACGTGGCAGCTTTGTGTATAACGTGAATTCGCGAGCCTCACACCTCAGTATGAGTCAAAAACGGGATACAGACTGCAGGGAGAGCACAACGTTTCTTTCTAGCTTTGGTGGTGTCAGTGACTTACCAGCCCTGACATTTATATACTTTTCACCTATGTGGTTGTTGGATGAGGCGCCTCGATTTTAGGTCTGTAAGGACTGGGAAACGTGTGTTCAGGAATTGCCAATCCTCTAACGTAAGTGAGGACCGGCCCTGAAGATCCAGGATTGCCCTGAGTGTGTAGTCCTGAGACATTTGCTAGAGTGTCTCGAACGCGGAGAGGAGCTTGCCCCTTGCCTCGACTCATGACGGAAATCCAATTTCCGATACGTGTATTGCGGTTTTATTGGTAGAACTAGTATGGCGACATAGTGGTATGGGACATTCATGCCGCCTATGATTTATATTTATGATTGGAATTGTTTTGACACTATACACTTATAATAGTATCAAATGATTTGTTTAAACGTACCAAGCATGTTTGGCTGTTATAAGGTAAAACCCTATCCTCCGGCTTGCGTTGCATTGTGTGATGGGACCTGTGTCTTATAATAGCTTCATTTTTCGAAAAAGCATTGCGTTGTTTATTCTATGCACTGGTATTCTTGTGAGGAAACCCGTTCCGTGTTATACGGCGTGGTCCCTTGAATTACACTCTTTTAAAGTAAAGCTTTAAATAACTGTTTTAGTTCTCACACCAGTCACATGACTGACCTGGAGTTTATTGTTTTAACCTAAACTCTGGGTGCCCCTATTTTCCACACGGGCAGCTAGTAGTTTTGGTTTTGCAGATTTATATTCACAGGATCCTGGTTTACAGCTGGAATGATATCCGGAAAGCTCTGTATCCGTATATCACCTTCAGTTGTGCTTTGTATTATTTTCCGCTGCTATGTAATTTATTGTAATCTATGATATTTATCGAATGTAATCTATTCATTTATACTCTGTATATTCTTGTATCTGATGGAATTGTTGTGATAGCAATGAAATGTTCTTCCGTTTGTGTTCTGATTTGTCCTGTTCTCAAACGATCAGGGGTTTCGAACGATCTAGATCGGTTTAACGACTGATTCGGATCGAGCGAAATTCCTTGCCGTCATATTTGGTATCAGAGCTTTGGTTTACAAAGCTCGAGAACAAGACACATTAGAACCATACGAAAGAATTCATCAGATATTGGATTAGTAATATCCAATTAGAATGACTCGTTAGAGATAGGATCAGTAGTATCCTAGAATGAGTGTGAAGAGTATATTTTTTAAATGAAAACAATTTTGTTTTGAAAATTTAAATCAATTCTATGTATTTGAATATTTATTTACATTGAATTTGGACAATCCGATATATAAAGGTTTTGCATATACGCGTCATGAACGTATATTCGAAGTTTTAATATATTGGATAGATATAGAATCACATTCTAGTCGCCCGGAGATGGTACTGATAATTGTAATGGCATCATCAGTATTTATGTTCGTGTTTCGAAGGTGTCATTTTCTATATATTTCCATTAGACTGGTGTGAGAACCAAAACTTATATAGATAGATTTATTGTTGTGATTTGGCATCAAAAACAAGATTTTCAGTATATATATCAAAATTATGAATTTGAAACTCTAATTCACTAATTGACTGATGTTAGTGTTGTTTGTTTATTTGTTTGATAATTTTGAACCATTATGCCTAATTGAATCAAATAATGAATTGTATTGAAATTTGGTCGCATTTGCTAGCATATACATATACTTACATGGAACAGGTCATAGCAAGGAGGCTAGAGCCGAAGAATAAAATTTGTTTGCCCGACAAATAGGTACATGTTTACTATATAATTTACCGTTTTGTTTGGGTGATGATGATTTTATGAGCCTATTGGCTAGCCGCTTGGCTTTTTCTTTTTCTTTTTGAGATCAGAAGGCCTGTATGGCAATTCCGGGATTTTCCCGTGGCTCCCGGTGCAGGGGAGGTTATGGGGAAATTTTTCGAAATTTTAGGGTGTTAGCCAAATTTTTGAAAATTTGAAAATTCTCAGAAACTGAAATTTGGAGAATGGAAGCCAGATCGAACATAGAGTTGATTAATCAAACCACTTTCGACTTTGTTCCTTTTCGGGGACGAAAAGTTTTAAGTGGGGGAGATTGTAACAACCCGGAAATCTGGGCCAGTTTAAAAATTTTATTTTGGCAATTTTAGCGAATTTTGATTATTTAAAATGAATTATTTTAAATAATATCGACGAGAAATTTATTTTGAATAGAATTCGAACGTATATATTATATACGTCGTCGTTAGAATATAAATAATTTTATATAATTATAAATAGACTTGAAAATGGCGCGGTAGTTCGATAATTCGATTTCAAACTTCAATTGAATGTACCGGGTGCAAAACAATCCGGATTTTAGTGAAACCAAAAATGATAGGATCTAATTGATAATATCTTTCCAACGAACCCGATAAATCGAAATTTAATAGCGGGAATCAAAAGATATGTCCAGTTGAAAATTCTGAATAGTCGCTATGGAATTCAGGCCCTTAAAAATGGACATTTTGCAAACGACCTCGGATTTCGACGAAACCACTTTTGTTGGGTCCGTGATGTCAATTTATTGCTAGATTCCAAATTTCATAATTTTTTGAATCAATATGTGAGCGTGGCAAAGGAAAACGCGTTTGACCAGTTTTAGTTGATTTTAATCGACTGGAAAATGGCCATTTTTCAAACGGTCTCAGAATTCGACGAAACTAGTTTTGTTAGGACCGTATTGTCAATACGAAGCTAGAAAATATTTTTCGGGAATTTTTAGAGTTAGTATGTGACCCCGGTAAATTGAAATGCGCGTTCAAATTCAATATATAGAGTTATATGTTGATTTCAACGGAAACTGATTGTAACAATCGAATCAGCCTACGATACATATCCCATTGTGTTCGGAATGGGGGTAATTAGCTATGGACGACAGGAGGTGGGCCTCGTTTTGAGGTCGAAAATAAAAGTTGCTTTTTGGTGGAAAAAAAATATATAAAATAAAATAACTAAAGCCTCTCTCTCCTTCTATACCTCTCAGCCCCGTTTACTTTTCAAAAGGAAAAAAAACCTAAATCGCTCGACCTCGCGCGTCCAGGTCACGCTTGCCGCGCCGCGCCGTCGTCCAGGCGAGGGCCTCGTCTCCCCATCGCCCCTCCCCTCCCCCGCCTCCTCTTCCTTCTCCGTCCTCTCGCCTAACTCGAAATCCCCGAAACCCGCGAAGACCCCTGGCCCCATCTGCAGGCAACTGCGCCTCCCCCCCTTGCCCCTCCTTCGCCTGAGCGCCGACCACAGGCCTCTCCCCCATCCATCCCAGATTGCTGTGAGTTGTTTTATTTATTCCTTTATCTTTTTTTATATATATAAATCAGATTTATATACATTAAAAAGTATGTTTGTTTTCAGTTTTAATTTAGAATAAACATTGATTCAAATTCAGATTTTAATATGAAACAACATTGAATTATTTTTAGATTTAAAGTATAAGTTCACATTGGCTTGAAAATATAATTTTTAAAGGAAAGTCCATATTTTTAGTTATAAATAGAAAAGAAATGATTTTTAAAATAGAAAAGAAATGATTTTTAAAATAGAAAATAAATGATTTTTAAAATAGAAAAGATTAGATTTTTAAAATAGAAAGGGGCAAAATCTTCATATTGAAAATAGTGATGTAAAAATAGAATTTTTATCCATATAGCGTGATTATAAAAATTTGATTTTTATATATTGAATAGCGAAGTAAAAATTTTATTTTTATATATTGTATAGCGAAGTAAAAATTCGATTTTTACATATGTAGAGAATACGTCCAACGAAGATGACAAAAAGGCGAGAACGATGAAGATTTCTATCAATGAAGATTCGTGGTATTGGATAGCTTTTGGTGAGAATTTCTCACTCTTCAATTTCTTTTTCTAGTTATATATATATACTAGGATGCAGACGGTGTTTAGTAGCACCCGACACAATCATCCACATACCATGGACTTGTTTGTTTGGTTGTGTAGTGTGAAAACCCGTAACTTCCCCGTAAAGGAAAGCGCGGATAGTTCGAGAACAAGCCACAACAGAACGCAGACGGAAGAACATTTCATTGTATATTACAACAATGCATCAGATTTCAAGAATATACAGAGTATACATGAATATTACACAGAAATAACAGAGATTTAAATTACATTTAAATACATCGCAGCGGAAAATAATACAATACACAACTAGAAGAGATATACGGATACAAAGCTTTCCGGATATCATTCCAGCTGTAAACCAGGATCCTATGAATATAAATCTGCAAAACCAAAACTACTAGCTGCCCGTGTCAAAATAAGGGCACCCAGAGTTTAGGTTAAAACAATAAACTCCAGGTCAGTCATGGGACTGGTGTGAGAACTAAAACAGTTAATCTTTATTTTTAAAGTTAGGTAAATCAAGGGACCACGCCGTATAACACGGAACGGGTTTCCTCCCAAGAACACCAGTGAATAAAATAACAGCGCAATGCTAAACAAAGAAAAATGAAGCTATTATAAGACCCAGGTCCTATCACACAATGCAACGCAAGCCGGGGGATAGGGTTTTTACCTTATAATAGCCAAGAATGCTTGATACGTTTAAAAGAAATCATTTGATACTATTATAAGTGCATAGTGTATAAAACAACTTCAAATCATAAGTATCAATCATAGGCGGCATGAATGCCCCATACCACTATGTCGCCATATATAGGTTATACAATCAAAATCGCAAAGTCACGTATTTGGAAATTGGATTTCCATCTATGAACCCAGGCAAAGGATAGTCCTCAACCGATTCGAGACTCTCTAGCCCGAGCCTCAGGATCAGAACGCATCAACCCTTTAGATCGTCAGGGCCGGTCCACCGATGTGGATTATTATGCCTGAACACTACGTTTCCCCGCCCTTTGGGGCGTAAATGAGCATACGAATGACTCCATCGGACTCGGATCGTCCGATCAAACCGAGGCGCCTCGCAACAGCAGCAACCACACAGGTGAAAAGTATATAAATGTCAGGGCTGGTAGGTCACTGACACCACCCTAGCTAGAAAGAAACGCATGCCCTCCCTGAGGTCCGTCTCCCGTTTTTGGTCCAAAACAGGGGTGCGAAACTCGCGAAGTAAACGTTACACAAAGCTACGCCACAAAGGCCGTGCTTCGATCATCACCACAAGACTTTGCTTTTCAACAGAAGCCTTGATCAATTGCCACTTAGGCATGCCACACAGGCAATTCACTCCATGCGTTTGATATCCATTAATATATAACCCCTGAGCTCGTACGTCTCAGAGAAGGGCGTTAAGCAAGAGAATAAATTCTCCGCCGCCAAACGGATATATATTTAATAGAGATCAATCACACGGACTAAAATCCAATGTCAGACACACAGTCCATTTACAAGTCCGTTCTGGGTCTGAACGAAACCGGAGGCACCTAGTACCCCGCATATCCATCGATCTCCAAGTACGTCTGGACGATCACCAACTGTTTCCATCTTCTTGGGTGTACAGCCCAATCAAGATCATCAGTAATCACCCAAACGACGTGAAGACTTCTGGTCTTCGACCACCGTCTTCATCTTCGACACCACGTCGAATCAGTTATTCAAAATGGGATAAACCCGGTCTTTCTGAATAACTCGCGTATATATTATAAAAGTGTTACACAAACACAACATACGCCTCATTCCAATTCAGAATATTCTTTTATTCAAATATTCCTATACTTTGGGAAAAGTTCCCATTAATTTTATCCAAGATAAATTCTTTAAATTTATTCTTTAATCTCCTTTGAATATCAATTCAAACTAGTCGGGATTAGCGAACCACACCGAAGTAATCATTTATTTTATTTCCCAATCCCAACCTATTCATCCCATGAAGTAAAACTAGTTATACTTCATATCAAACACCACGGTGTTATCGGTAAATTCAATTACCATTTCACGTTCAAATCTAATTAAAGATTTAACTATCGCCTGGAGTAAAACTGGTGATACTCCATTCTCGATCTTTTCAATCTAATTAAAGATTCATTAAAACTCCACCTAGTTTTAATCGTTAACTGGGTTAAAGAATCAGTGTCATTTAAAACACGGTTCACGATAAACCCAAAGTCACATTCCATTAATTATCGGGTTAAAGAACGAGTGCTATTTAAAACACTGTCCACGATAAACCCAAAAATCAATATCAATTCAATTCCAATTAAATATTATTTAATTGGTACACTTCATTAAATCTAAATAAAAAGATTTAATCTTTTCTCAACTGGGTTCAAGAACAGTGTTAATGAAGACACCATTCATGACAAACCCAAATCACATTTGATATTAAACACAAGGCTCTGAATAGAAAATATACCGGCTTATATTCAATATCAAATTCTACGACTAACAAATATCGTATTGGAAATAATGATATATATATCTATATCTTTCAAATTTCCATAACAACATCTGTATAATCACGAAATCCAACATCGAAATATTCCGAAGACAATTTCGATTCAAATCCATTCCAATGCAATTATTGGAAGTTCTAGTTATTTTCAAAACCATTTCAAATCCAATTTATTTATTTTAAAAATAAATAAATTACTATTCTAGTTCAAAACTAGTTCATTTCGATAAAAATCTATTTTTATCTTTTCAAATATCCATTGGAAGTTCCGGTTTTAGGAGAATCCGACGGTCGGATCTCCCGCAATGTCCGTTCGAAGTCAATGGTCGAAATTCGCGAACTGCCGCGGCGCGGCGCGTTCTATTCAGGCCATTATATTATATATATATAATATATATATATATATATAATATACTTCGTCGATTTCAATTCAAAACGTGCTTTATAAATCGTTTTAAATTCATTTTAAAAAAAAAACGGTTTCAACATCATATTCAACTTCAAATCAAAATTGAATATTCCAATTTAAATTCGTTTTAAATTCATTTCAAATCAATTTCAATTCAAATTGATCTCTAATTCAATTGCAGTTCGTTTTCAATTCAATTCAATTTCAATTCGAATTCATTTCTATACCATTTCAATTCGAATTCATTTTAAAACGATTTCAATTCTATTTCGAATTCATTTCAAAACGATTTCAATTCTATTTCGAATTCATTTCAAAACGATTTCAATTCTATTTCGAATTCATTTCAAAACGATTTCAATTCTATTTCGATTCTATTCGAATTTCAATTCACTTTAATATTCACTTCAATTTGTATAAAATCGATATAAATATCGTTCACGTCAAAATGGCGTCAATCTATCAACGCGGCTTCATATATTTCAATTTTCAAATATTCTATTTTAAATATTTCTTTGTCAAATATTTCTATTCAAATATTTCATTTCAAATATTTCGTTTCAAATATTTCTATTTCAAAACTGGAATGAGGCCCAAACAATTACCATATAATGTTAATTATATGGATTTTCTACAACACATGAATATATCAACAATGATGAATAATCAACCATCATCCAAAGTGCATTCTACACTGTATAAGCATCAAATATAAATATTCAACGCTTATAACAGCCTATCAATCAATCGATCGACATACAACTAAACAATCGGGATTAGTGTACCTCAAATATCATCCCAATACCCGTGTGGGGTTTCAAGCAATCAAACACAGATTTTTATTTGTGCAGTTGGGCGATGTGTAAAATTTATCGTCCCAATCAATGTCCTTCAAATAGGTGTACATAAACAAACCGTCCGGTTTGTAAATGAATATTTATTCACATTCACGTTAAAAATTATATTTTTAACGATCAAACTATTTTATTCAACCTATGAATATTCTATTCGGTTCATTTATTAAATAAAATGTTATATTTATTTTTCTAACTTATTTTAGAAAATTTCGGCGGCATAACGGCACGATACTAGAAACGGGACAAGGCCTAGCCTTATCCCCGGTCTAGTGACGGCCCACGCCATTCACACATCAATCAAATTCACCAAACAACCAAATTCAAATCAAATCATCTAACTAATTTATGCAACCAAACAAACAAGTCCATGGTCTGTGGACGATTGTGTCGGGTGCTACTAAGCACCGTTTGCATCCTAGTATATATATAACTAGAAAAGAAATTGAAGAGTGAGGAATTCTCACTTTTAGCTATCCAATCATCTTGACTCTTCTTTGATAGAAATCTTCATCGTTATTGCATTTTTGTCATCTTCGCTGCTCGTAGTCACTACATATATAAAAATCACATTTTTACTTCGCTATTCAATATATAAAAATCGAATTTTTACTATGCTGTTCAATATATATAAAAATCGAATTTTTACTATGCTGTTCAATATATATAAAAATCGAATTTTTACTATGCTGTTCAATATATATAAAAATCGAATTTTTACTATGCTGTGAAAATTACATATATATATCAAAGATTATATTTTTTTTTACAACGTCTTTTACACATAAAAGATTATATCTTTACTTAGCTACACGAATAAAAATAATATTTTTAACTTGCTACTCTAATAAAAATAATATCTTTACTTGCTACCATGATAGAAATAATATTTTTATCCCTCCTACTATATAAAGATTATATTTTTAATTCTCTACCTAAACAAAAATCATATTTTTATATCATCTAGATAGTAAAGACTATATTTTTAATACTTTAAAAATATAAAAATTATATTTTTATAAATAAAAGTATAATCCTTGCAATTTTAAAAATCAAATCTTTTATAGTTTAAGGATCTAATCTTTGCTAAAAAAAATTACATCCTCGTTAAATGAAAAAAATTACTTCTTTAATTTCAGTTTAAAAGAACAGTTTTTAAAACCATACTAGTTTAATTTCTAAACTAATTACATAAAAGAAAGTAAAAATAAAACAAAATAAAAATAAAAAGGAGACTTACGGGGGGGAGGGGGGGTGCGCCATCGCTCAGGCGAAGAAGGGGGAGGTCGGCTTGGCAGTGGGGTCCATCCAGAGGCGGCGGCGGCTTTGGCAGAAAGGGGGGCGTCGGTGGGCGGGCGATGGTCTCGGGTTGGTGGGGTTCGAACGTCGACATTGTGAGAAGGAAGAAGGAGAGGAGGGGTGGCGTTGCGAGACCAGGGGAGTGCAGTGCCGTCGACAAGATGCGGCGACGGGGTGGGGTGGCGATGGGTGTCGGTCGCCATCGATTGGAAGCAGCGTGTTTTTTTTTCTTTCTGATTGAACTAAATCGAAAAGGGGGGGGGCAAAGCGGGTTAAAGGGGAGGGAGAGAGAAAGGATATAATATATTTTATTTTAATTTGCAAAAAGTTGGCTTCCACATACGACCTCGAAATGAGGCCCACCGCCTGTCGTCTATAACGTTTTACCCCCATTCCGAACACAATGGGATATGTATCGTAGGCTGGTTCAACTGTTACAATCAGTTTCCGTTAAATTTACATTTAAATCACTATATTGAATTTTAAACGTACATTTCAAATTACCGGGGTCACATACTAACTCGAAAAATTCCAGAAAAATATTTTCTAGCTTCGTATTGACGATACGGTCCTAACAAAACTAGTTTCGCCGAATTCTGAGACCGTTGGAAAAATGGCCATTTTCCAGTCGATTAAAATCAAGTGAAACCGGTCAAACGCGTTTTCCTTTGCCACGCTCACATATTGATTCGAAAAATTATGAAATTTGGAACCTAGCAATAACTTGACACTGCGGATCCAACAAAAGTGGTTTCATCGAAATCCGAGGTCGCTTGCAAAATTCCCATTTTCAAGGGCCTGAATTCCATAGCGACTATTCAGAATTTTCAACTAGACATATCTTTTGATTCCCGCTATGAAATTTCGATTTTTCGGATTCGTTGGAAAGATATCATCAATTAGATCCTAATGTTTTTGGTTTCACTAAAATCCGGATTGTTTTGCACCCGGTACATTCAATTGAAGTTTGAAATCGAATTATCGAACTACCGCGCCATTTTCAATTCCTTTTATAATTTTATATTATTATATATATTCTAACGACGATCTATATAATATATACGTTTGAATTATATTCAAAATAAATTTCTCGTCGATATTATTTAAAATAATTCATTTTAAATATTCAAAATTCGCTAAAATTGCCAAAATAAAAATTTTAAACTGGCCCAGATTTTCGGGTTGTTACAATCTCCCCCACTTAAAACTTTTCGTCCGCGAAAAGGAACAAAGTCGAAAGTGGTTTGATTAATCAACTCTACTTTCGGTCTGGCTTTCATTCTCCAACTTTTCAGTTTCTGAGAATTTTCAAATTCTTCAAAAATTTGGCTAACACCCTAAATTTTCGAAAAATTTCGCCATAACCTCCCCTGCACTGGGAGCCACGGGAAAATCCCGAAATTGCCATACAGGCCTTCAGATCTCAAAAAGAAAAAGAAGAAGCCAAGCGGCTAGCCAATAGGCTCATAAAATCATCATCACCCAAACAAAACAGTAAATTATGTAGTAAACATGTACCTATTTGTCGGGTAAACAAATTTTATTCTCTGCTCTAGCCTCCTTGCTATGACCTGTTCAATGTAAGTACATATATATGCAAGCAAATGCGACCAAATTTCAATAATATTCACTATTTGATACAATTAGGCTAAATGGTTCAAAATTATCAAACAATTAAACAAACAACACAAACATCAATCAATTAGTGAATTATCATTTGGAATTCATAACTTTGATATATAGTCAAAAATCACATTTTTGATGCCAAATC
The DNA here is from genome assembly GCA_030737875.1 of Allium sativum. Classification (NCBI taxonomy): domain Eukaryota; kingdom Viridiplantae; phylum Streptophyta; class Magnoliopsida; order Asparagales; family Amaryllidaceae; genus Allium; species Allium sativum. The sequence goes on along the minus strand of CM060920.1, from coordinate 272,711,533 downwards.
ACAACAATAAACCCTATCTAGTTTTGGTTCTCACACCAGTCAATTGGAAATTTATAGAAATCTCACTTTCGTTACTCGAGGATACATACTGGCGACGGTGCCCCGTTACCAGAATTATCCCCGGGCACTAGAGTATGATTCTATAACTATCCAGTATATTAAAACTTCGAATACACGTTTGCAAGACATATATGCAAAATCTTTATATATCGGATTGTCCAAATCTATATAGATAAATAATCAAATACGAATAGTTGGTTTAAATTTTCAAAACAAAATTTGTTTTATTTTTAAAAATATACTCTTCTCACTCGTTCTAGGATACTACTGATCCTATCTCTAACGAGTCATTCTCGTTGGATATTACTAATCCAATATCCGATGAATTCTTTCGTAGGGTTCTAATGTGCCTTGTTCTCTAAGCTTTGTAAACCAAAGCTCTGATACCAACTGTGAAAACCCGTAACTTCCCCGTAAAGGAAAGCGCGGATAGTTCGAGAACAAGCCACAACAGAACGCAGACGGAAGAACATTTCGTTGTATATTACAACAATGCATCAGATTACAAGAATATACAGAGTATACATGAATATTACACAGAAATAACAGAGATTTAAATTACATTTAAATACATCGCAGCGGAAAATAATACAATACACAACTAGAAGAGATATACGGATACAAAGCTTTCCGGATATCATTCCAGCTGTAAACCAGGATCCTATGAATATAAATCTGCAAAACCAAAACTACTAGCTGCCCGTGTCAAAATAAGGGCACCCAGAGTTTAGGTTAAAACAATAAACTCCAGGTAAGTCATGGGACTGGTGTGAGAACTAAAACAGTTAATCTTTATTTTTAAAGTTAGGTAAATCAAGGGACCACGCTGTATAACACGGAATGGGTTTCCTCCCAAGAACACCAGTGAATAAAACAACAGCGCAATGCTAAACAAAGAAAAATGAAGCTATTATAAGACCCAGGTCCTATCACACAATGCAACGCAAGCCGGGGGATAGGGTTTTTACCTTATAATAGCCAAGAATGCTTGATACGTTTAAAAGAAATCATTTGATACTATTATAAGTGCATAGTGTATAAAACAACTTCAAATCATAAGTATCAATCATAGGCGGCATGAATGCCCCATACCACTATGTCGCCATATATAGGTTATACAATCAAAATCGCAAAGTCACGTATTTGGAAATTGGATTTCCATCTATGAACCCAGGCAAAGGATAGTCCTCAACCGATTCGAGACTCTCTTGCCCGAGCCTCGGGATCAGAACGCATCAACCCTTTAGATCGTCAGGGCCGGTCCACCGATGTGGATTATTATGCCTGAACACTACGTTTCCCCGCCCTTTGGGGCGTAAATGAGCCAACGAATGACTCCATCGGACCCGGATCGTCCGATCAAACCGAGGCGCCTCGCAACAGCAGCAACCACACAGGTGAAAAGTATATAAATGTCAGGGCTGGTAGGTCACTGACACCACCCAAGCTAGAAAGAAACGCATGCCCTCCCTGAGGTCCGTCTCCCGTTTTTGGTCCACAACCGGGGTGTGAAACTCGCGAAGTAAACGTTACACAAAGCTACGCCACAAAGGCCGTGCTTCGATCATCACCACAAGACTTTGCTTTTCAACAGAAGCCTTGATCAATTGCCATTTAGGCATGCCACACAGGCAATTCACTCCATGCGTTTGATATCCATCAATATATAACCCCTGAGCTCGTACGTCTCAGAGAAGGGCGTTAAGCAAGAGAATAAATTATCCGCCGCCAAACGGATATATATTTAATAGAGATCAATCACACGGACTAAAATCCAATGTCAGACACACAGTCCATTTACAAGTCCGTTCTGGGTCTGAACGAAACCGGAGGCACCTAGTACCCCGCATATCCATCGATCTCCAAGTACGTCTGGACGATCACCAACTGTTTCCATCTTCTTGGGTGTACAGCCCAATCAAGATCATCAGTAATCACCCAAACGACGTGAAGACTTCTGGTCTTCGACCACCGTCTTCATCTTCGACACCACGTCGAATCAGCTATTCAAAATGGGATAAACCCGGTCTTTCTGAATAACTCGCGTATATATTATAAAAGTGTTACACAAACACAACATACGCCTCATTCCAATTCAGAATATTCTTTTATTCAAATATTCCTATACTTTGGGAAAAGTTCCCATTAATTTTATCTAAGATAAATTCTTTAAATTTATTCTTTAATCTCCTTTGAATATCAATTCAAACTAGTCGGGATTAGCGAACCACACCGAAGTAATCATTTATTTTATTTCCCAATCCCAACCTATTCATCCCATGAAGTAAAACTGGTTATACTTCATATCTAACACCACGGTGTTATCGGTAAATTCAATTACCATTTCACGTTCAAATCTAATTAAAGATTTAACTATCGCCTGGAGTAAAACTGGTGATACTCCATTCTCGATCTTTTCAATCTAATTAAAGATTCATTAAAACTCCACCTAGTTTTTATCGTTAACTGGGTTAAAGAATCAGTGTCATTTAAAACACGGTTCACGATAAACCCAAAGTCACATTCCATTAATTATCGGGTTAAAGAACGAGTGCTATTTAAAACACTGTCCACGATAAACCCAAAAATCAATATCAATTCAATTCCAATTAAATATTATTTAATTGGTACACTTCATTAAATCTAAATAAAAAGATTTAATCTTTTCTCAACTGGGTTCAAGAACAGTGTTAATGATGACACCATTCACGACAAACCCAAATCACATTTGATATTAAACACAAGGCTCTGAATAGAAAGTACACCGGCTTATATTCAATATCAAATTCTACAACTAACAAATATCGTATTGGAAATAATGATATATATATCTATATCTTTCAAATTTCCATAACAACATCTGTATAATCACGAAATCCAACATCGAAATATTCCGAAGACAATTTCGATTCAAATCCATTCCAATGCAATTATTGGAAGTTCTGGTTATTTTCAAAACCATTTCAAATCCAATTTATTTATTTTAAAAATAAATAAATTACTATTCTAGTTCAAAACTAGTTCATTTCGATAAAAATCTATTTTTATCTTTTCAAATATGGAGTTTTTCATCCCAATTTTTCCCAAATCATTTCTTATGATTTTACACAATTTATTTTTATTTTTAATAATTTTATCAAGGCCCGTACAGTCGATTTCCATCAATGGCCATCGAACTGCACTTACAGCGACCTTTTTCAATTTTGATTTGGACATAACTCCAAATCCAACTGTTAGATTTCAAATTTCTAATATTCGTTAGAAAGCTCTTTTCGATACGAACCCAACGGTTCCGGTTTTAGGAGAATCCGACGGTCGGATCTCCCGCAATGTCCATTCGAAGTCAATGGTCGAAATTCGCGAACTGCCGCGGCGCGGCGCGTTCTATTCAGGCCATTATATTATATATATATAATATATATATATAATATATATATATAATATATACTTCGTCGATTTCAATTCAAAACGTGCTTTATAAATCGTTGTAAATTCATGTTTAAAAAAAACGGTTTCAACATCATATTCAACTTCAAATCAAAATTGAATATTCCAATTTAAATTCGTTTTAAATTCATTTCAAATCGATTTCAATTCAAATTGATCTCTAATTCAATTGCAGTTCGTTTTCAATTCAATTCAATTTCAATTCGAATTCATTTCTATACCATTTCAATTCGAATTCATTTTAAAATGATTTCAATTCTATTTCGAATTCATTTCAAAACGATCTCAATTCTATTTCGAATTCATTTCAAAACGATTTCAATTCTATTTCGAATTCATTTCAAAACGATTTCAATTCTATTTCGATTCTATTCGAATTTCAATTCACTTTAATATTCACTTCAATTTGAATAAAATCAATATAAATATCGTTCACGTCAAAATGGCGTCAATCTATCAACGCGGCTTCATATATTTCAATTTTCAAATATTCTATTTTTAATATTTCTTTTTCAAATATTTCTATTCAAATATTTCATTTCAAATATTTCATTTCAAATATTTCTATTTCAAAACTGGAATGAGGCCCAAACAATTACCATATAATGTTAATTATATGGATTTTCTACAACACATGAATATATCAACAACGATGAATAATCAACCATCATCCAAAGTGCATTCTACACTGTATAAGCATCAAATATAAATATTCAACGCTTATAACAGCCTATCAATCAATCGATCGACATACAACTAAACAATCGGGATTAATGTACCTCAAATATCATCCCAATACCTGTGTGGGGTTTCAAGCAATCAAACACAGATTTTTATTTGTGCAGTTGGGCGATGTGTAAAATTTATCGTCCCAATCAATGTCCTTCAAATAGGTGTACATAAACAAACCGTCCGGTTTGTAAATGAATATTTATTCACATTCACATTAAAAATTATATTTTTAACGATCAAACTATTTTATTCAACCTATGAATATTCTATTCGGTTCATTTGTTAAATAAAATGTTATATTTATTTTTCTAACTTATTTTAGAAAATTTCGGCGGCATAACGGCACGATACTAGAAACGGGACAAGGCCTAGCCTTATCCCCGGTCTAGTGACGGCCCACGCCATTCACACATCAATCAAATTCACCAAACAACCAAATTCAAATCAAATCATCTAACTAATTTATGCAACCAAACAAACAAGTCCATGGTCTGTGGACGATTGTATCGGGTGCTACTAAGCACCGTTTGCATCCTAGTATATATATAACTAGAAAAGAAATTGAAGAGTGAGGAATTCTCACTTTTAGCTATCCAATCATCTTGACTCTTCTTTGATAGAAATCTTCATCGTTATCGCATTTTTGTCATCTTCGTTGCTCGTAGTCACTACATATATAAAAATCACATCTTTACTTCGCTATTCAATATATAAAAATCGAATTTTTACTATGCTGTTCAATATATATAAAAATCGAATTTTTACTATGCTGTTCAATATATATAAAAATCGAATTTTTACTATGCTGTTCAATATATATAAAAATCGAATTTTTACTATGCTGTGAAAATTATATATATATATATATATATCAAAGATTATATTTTTTTTACAACGTCTTTTACACATAAAAGATTATATCTTTACTTAGCTACACGAATAAAAATAATATTTTTAACTTGCTACTCTAATAAAAATAATATCTTTATTTGCTACCATGATAGAAATAATATTTTTATCCCTCCTACTATATAAAGATTATATTTTTAATTCTCTACCTAAACAAAAATCATATTTTTATATCATCTAGATAGTAAAGACTATATTTTTAATACTTTAAAAATATAAAAATTATATTTTTATAAATAAAAGTATAATCCTTGCAATTTTAAAAATCAAATCTTTTATAGTTTAAGGATCTAATCTTTGAAAAAAAAAATACATCCTCGTTAAATGAAAAAAATTACTTCTTTAATTTCAGTTTAAAAGAACAGTTTTTAAAACCATACTAGTTTAATTTCTAAACTAATTACATAAAAGAAAGTAAAAATAAAACAAAATAAAAATAAAAAGGAGACTTACGGGGGGCGGGGGGTGCGCCATCGCTCAGGCGAAGAAGGGGGAGGTCGGCTTGGCAGTGGGGTCCATCCAGAGGCGGCGGCGGCTTTGGCAGAAAGGGGGGCGTCGGTGGGCGGGCGATGGTCTCGGGTTGGTGGGGTTCGAACGTCGACAGTGTGAGAAGGAAGAAGGAGAGGAGGGGTGGCGCTGCGAGACCAGGGGAGTGCGGTGCCGTCGACGAGATGCGGCGACGGGGTGGGGTGGCGATGGGTGTCGGTCGCCATCGATTGGAAGCAGCGGGTTTTTTTTTTCTTTCTGATTGAACTAAATCGAAAAGGGGGGGGGCAAAGCGGGTTAAAGGGGAGGGAGAGAGAAAGGATACAATATATTTTATTTTATTTTGCAAAAAGTTGACTTCCACGTACGACCTCGAAACGAGGCCCACCGCCTGTCGTCTATAACGTTTTACCCCCATTCTGAACACAATGGGATATGTATCGTAGGCTGGTTCGGCTATTACAATCAGTTTCCGTTAAATTTACATTTAAATCACTATATTGAATTTTAAACGTACATTTCAAATTACCGGGGTCACATACTAACTCGAAAAATTCCAGAAAAATATTTTCTAGCTTCGTATTGACGATACGGTCCTAACAAAACTAGTTTCGCCGAATTCTGAGACCGTTGGAAAAATGGCCATTTTCCAGTCGATTAAAATCAACTAAAACCGGTCAAACGCGTTTTCCTTTGCCACGCTCACATATTGATTCGAAAAATTATGAAATTTGGAACCTAGCAATAACTTGACACTGCGGATCCAACAAAAGTGGTTTCGTCGAAATCCGAGGTCGCTTGCAAAATTCCCATTTTCGAGGGCCTGAATTCCGTAGCGACTATTCAGAATTTTCAACTAGACATATCTTTTGATTCCCGCTATGAAATTTCGATTTTTCGGATTAGTTGGAAAGATATCATCAATTAGATCCTAATTTTTTTGGTTTCACTAAAATCCGGATTGTTTTGCACCCGGTACATTCGATTGAAGATTGAAATCGAATTATCGAACTACCGCGCCATTTTCAATTCCTTTTATAATTTTATATAATTATATATATTCTAACGACGATCTATATAATATATACGTTTGAATTATATTCAAAATAAATTTCTCGTCGATATTATTTAAAATAATTCATTTTAAATATTCAAAATTCGCTAAAATTGCCAAAATAAAAATTTTAAACTGGCCCAGATTTTCAGGTTGTTACATGTAGTTGGTTAGATTATTTGGTTTGAATTGAATTGTTGGTGAAATGCATGGATTTGATCGATGTGCGAATGGCATGGGCCTTCACTAGATCGGGGATAAGGCTAGGCCTCGTCCCGTTTCTAGTATCGTGCTGTTATGCCGCCGAAATTTGCTAAAATATGTTAGAAAAATAAAAATATCATTTTTATTGTGTAAATGAACTGAATAGAAATTCATGTGTTGAAATAAAATATTTTATCGTTAAAAATATAATTTCTAACGTGGAAGTGAATAAAATAAAATATTCATTTACAAACCGGACGGTTTGTTTATGTACACCTATTTGAAGGACATTGATTGGGTCGATAAATTTTACACATCGCCCAACTGCACAACTAAAATCTATGTTTGATTGTTTGAAACCCCACACGGGTGTTGGGATGAAATTTGAAGTTCACTCATCCTGATTGATTAAATATGTCGATCGATTGATTGACAGGCTGTTATAAGCGTTAGATATCTATATTTGATGCTTATACAGTGTAGTGCACTTTGGTTGATGGTTGATTATTTCTCAATGCTATTATATACGTGTGATGTATGAAAATCCATATAATTAACATTATATGGTGATTGATTGGGCCTCATTCCAATTTAGAAAATAAAGAATAATATAAAATAAAGGTTCATGTGTTGACCGTACTCATCCGTTGAGATTAGTCATGTGTTGAACGAAAATAAATATTCATTTGTTGAATAGAATAATGGAATTATTGAAATATATGAAGCCGTGTTGATTAGATTGATGCCATTTTGACGTGAACGATATTTGTATCGATTTTATTCATTTTAAAATGAATATTGAAAAGTGATTTCGAAATCGAATATTTTGAGAAGAAATTTGAATTGAATCAAATAGAAAATCAATTTGAATTGAATCGAATAGAAAACCAATTTGAATTGAATCGTATAGAAAACCAATTTGAATTGAATCGAATAGAAAACAAATTTGAATTGAATCGAATAGAAAACCAATTTGAATTGAATCGAATAGAAAACCAATTTGAATTGAATCGAATAGAAAACCAATTTGAAATTGAATCGAATAGAAAACGAAATGAATTTGAATCGAATAGAAAACCAATTTGAATTGAATTGAATTGAAAACGAATTCGAATTGAACTGAAAAGGAATTCGAATTGAATTGAAAACGAATTGAAATGAATTCAAATTGAATTGAAATTTGAATTGAATAGAAATGAATTTTAAAACGAATTTATAAGGAAGAATTCAATTTTGATTTGAATTGAAATGGAAGTTGAAATTGTTTTTGAAACGAATTTAAAACGATTTATAAAATTCGTTTTAAAATAGAAATCGACGAAATATATATTAAATATATTATATATATAATATAATGGCCTGAATAGAACGCGCCGCGCCGCGGCAGTTCGTGAATTTCGACCATTTATTTCAAATGAACACTACTGGAGATCCCACCGTCGGATTCTCCTAAAACCGGAACCGTTGGGTTCGTATCGAAAAGAGCTTTCCAACGAATATTAGAAATTCGAAATCTAACGGTTGGATTTGGAGATACATCCAAATCAAATTTGAAAAAGGTCGTTGTAAGTGCAGTTCGATGGCCGTTGATGGAAATCGACTGTACGGGCCTTGATAAAATTATTAAAAATATCAATAATTTGTGTAAAATCATAAGAAGTGATTTGGGAAAAATTGGGATGAAAAACTCCACATTTGAAAAGATAAAAATAGATTTTTATCAAGATGAACTAGTTTTGAACTTAAATTAAAACCCGTTTATTTTTAAATAAATAAATTGGATTTGAAATGGGTTTATCGTGAATGATGTTTTAAATAACACTAGTTCTTTAACCCAGTAGAAGGAGTTTTATTGAATCTGCAATTAGATTGAAATGTGAATCGATAATTCAAATTATCAAATTTGGCAAATGAGCGAGAATGGAGTACTACCAGTTTTGCTCCAAAGCGATAGTTAAATCTTTAATTAGATTTGAACGTGAAATGGTAATTAATTTTACCGATAACACCACGGTGTTAGATATGGGGTATTACCAGTTTTGCTTCATGGGATGAATAAGTTGGGATTGGGAAATAAAATAAATAATTACTTCGGTGTGGTTCGCTAATCTCGACTAGTTTAGAAAACCATAATTTGGTTTGAAATGACATCCAAAGGAAGATTAAAGGATAAATTTTAAAGAAGTTATCTTGGATAAAATTAATGGGAACTTTTCCCCTAGGAATGTGATTTTGGGAATAAAAGAATATTCTGGATTGGAATGAGGCGTATGTTGTGTTTGTGTAGCATTTGTTTTTAATATACGCGGGTTGTTCGGAAAGTCCGGGTTTATACCCATTCTGAATAACCGATTCGACGATACGTCGAAGATGAAGACGGTGGTCGAAGGCCAGAAGTCTTCACATCGTTTGGATAATTACTGACCATCCTGATTGGGCTGTACACCCAAGAGGATGGAAATAGTTGGTGGTCGTCCAGACGTACTTGGAGATGGATGGATATGCGAGGAAAGTGCCTCCGGTTTCGTTCAGACCCAGAACGGACTTGTAAATGGATTGTGTGTCTGACATTGGATTTTATTCTGTGTTGATTGATTTCTATTAAATATACATCTGTTTGGCAGCGGAGAATTTATTCTTTTGCTTAACGCCCTTCTCTGAGACGTACGAGCTCAGAGGTTGTATACTGATGGACATCAGTCGCATGGCATGAATTGCCTGTGTGGCACGCTAAGATGCAATGATCAAGGCTTTTGTTGAAAAGCAGAGTCTTGTGGTTGATGATCAAAGCACGGCCTACGTGGAAGCTTTGTGTATAACGTGAATTCACGAGCGTCACACCTCGGTATGAGTCAAAAACGGGATACGGACTGCAGGGAGAGCACGACGTTTCTTTCTTGCTTTGGTGGTGTCAGTGACTTACCAGCCCTGACATTTATATACTTTTCACCTATGTGGTTGTTGGATGAGGCGCCTCGATTTTAGGTCAGTAAGGACCGGGAAACGTGTGTTCAGGAATTGCCAATCCTCTAACGTAAGTGAGGACCGGCCCTGAAGATCCAGGATCGCCCAGAGTGTGTAGTCCTGAGACATTTGCTAGAGTGTCTCGAACGCGAAGAGGAGCTTGCCCCTTGCCTCGACTCATGACGGAAATCCAATTTCCGATACGTGTATCGCGGTTTTATTTGTAGAACTAGTATGGCAACATAGTGGTATGGGACATTCATGCCGCCTATGATTTATATTTATGATTGAAATTGTTTTGACACTATACACTTATAATAGTATCAAATGATTTGTTTTAAACGTACCAAGCATGTTTGGCTGTTATAAGGTAAAACCCTATCCTCCGGCTTGCGTTGCATTGTGTGATGGGACCTGGGTCTTATAATAGCTTCATTTTTCGAAAAAGCATTGCGTTGTTTATTCTATGCACTGGTATTCTTGGGAGGAAACCCGTTCCGTGTTATACGGCGTGGTCCCTTGAATTACTCTCTTTTAAAGTAAAGCTTTAAATAACTGTTTTAGTTCTCACACCAGTCACATGACTGACCTGGAGTTTATTGTTTTAACCTAAACTCTGGGTGCCCCTATTTTCCACACGGGCAGCTAGTAGTTTTGGTTTTGCAGATTTATATTCACAGGATCCTGGTTTACAGCTGGAATGATATCCGAAAAGCTCTGTATCCGTATATCACCTTCAGTTGTGCTTTGTATTATTTTCCGCTGCTATGTAATTTATTGTAATCTCTGATATTTATCGAATGTAATCTATTCATTTATACTCTATATATTCTTGTATCTGATGGAATTGTTGTGATAGCAATGAAATGTTCTTCCGTTTGTGTTCTGATTTGTCCTGTTCTCAAACGATCAGGGGTTTCGAACGATCTAGATCGGTTTAACGACTGATTCGGATCTAGCGAAATTCCTTGCCGTCACATTTGGTATCAGAGCTTTGGTTTACAGAGCTCGAGAACAAGACACATCAGAACCATACGAATGAATTCATCAGATATTGGATTAGTAATATCCAATTAGAATGACTCGTTAGAGATAGGATCAGTAGTATCCTAGAATGAGTGTGAAGAGTATATTTTTTAAATGAAAACAATTTTGTTTTGAAAATTTAAATCAATTCTACGTATTTGAATATTTATTTACTTTGAATTTGGCGATATATAAAGGTTTTGCATATATGCTTCATGAACGTATATTCAAAGTTTTAATATATTGGATAGATATAGAATCACATTTCAGTCGCCCGGAGATGGTACTGATAATTGTAATGATATCATCAGTATTTATGTTCGTGTTTCGAAGGTGTGATTTTCTATATATTTCCATTAGACTGGTTTGAGAACCAAAACTTATATAGATAGATTTATTGTTGTGATTTGGCATCAAAAACAAGATTTTCAGTATATATATCAAAATTATGAATTTGAAACTCTAATTCACTAATTGATTGATGTTTGTGTTGTTTGTTTATTTGTTTGATAATTTTGAACCATTATGCCTAATTGAATCAAATAATGAATTGTATTGAAATTTGGTCGCATTTGCTTGCATATACATATACTTACATGGAACAGGTCATAGCAAGGAGGCCAGAGCCGAAGAATAAAATTTGTTTGCCCGACAAATAGGTACATGTTTACTATATAATTTACCGTTTTGTTTGGGTGATGATGATTTTATGAGCCTATTGGCTAGCCGCTTGGCTTTTTCTTTTTGAGATCAGAAGGGCTGTATGGCAATTTCGGGATTTTCCCGTGGCTCTCGGTGCATGGGAGTTTATGAAGAAATTTTTCGAAAATTTAGGGTGTTAGCCAAATTTTTGAAAATTTGAAAATTCTCAGAAACTGAAAAGTTGGAGAATGGAAGCCAGATCGAACATAGAGTTGATTAATCAAACCACTTTCGACTTTGTTCCTTTTCGGGGACGAAAAGTTTTAAGTGGGTGAGATTGTAACAACCCGGAAATCTGGGCCAGTTTAAAATTTTTATTTTGGCAATTTTAGCGAATTTTGATTATTTAAAATAAATTATTTTAAATAATATCGACGAGAAATTTATTTTGAACAGAATTCGAATGTATATATTATATACGTCATCGTTAGAATATAAATAATTTTATATAATTATAAATAGAATTGAAAATGGCACGGTAGTTCGATAATTCGATTTCAAACTTCAATTGAATGTACCGGGTGCAAAACAATCCGGATTTTAGTGAAACCAAAAATGATAAGATCTAATTGATAATATCTTTCCAACGAACTCGATAAATCGAAATTTAATAGCGGGAATCAAAAGATATGTCCAGTTGAAAATTCTGAATAGTCGCTATGGAATTCAGGCCCTTAAAAATGGACATTTTGCAAACGACCTCGGATTTCGACGAAACCACTTTTGTTGGGTCCGTGATGTCAATTTATTGCTAGATTCCAAATTTCATAATTTTTTGAATCAATATGTGAGCGTGGCAAAGGAAAACGCGTTTGACCAGTTTCAGTTGATTTTAATCGACTGGAAAATGGCCATTTTTCAAACGGTCTCAGAATTCGACGAAACTAGTTTTGTTAAGACCGTATCGTCAATACGAAGCTAGAAAATATTTTTCGGGAACTTTTAGAGTTAGTATGTGACCCCGGTAAATTGAAATGCGCATTCAAATTCAATATATAGAGTTATATGTTGATTTCAACGGAAACTGATTGTAACAATCGAATCAGCCTACGATACATATCCCATTGTGTTCGGAATGGGGGTAATTAGCTATGGACGACAGGCGGTGGGCCTCGTTTTGAGGTCGAAAATAAAAGTTGCTTTTTGGTGGAAAAAAATATATAAAATAAAATAACTAAAGCCTCTCTCTCCTTCTATACCTCTCAGCCCCGTTTACTTTTCAAAAGGAAAAAAAACCCTAAATCGCTCGACCTCGCGCCTCCAGGGCACGCTTGCCGCGCCGCGCCTCCGTCCAGGCGAGGGCCTCGCCTCCCCATCGCCCCTCCCCTCCCCCGCCTCCTCTTCCTTCTCCGTCCTCTCGCCTAACTGGAAATCCCCGAAACCCGCGAAGACCCCTGGCCCCATCTGCAGGCGACTGCGCCTCCCCCCCTGTGACGGCCCGCCCCGCACCAACCGACATTTACTCCAAAGGTGCGCTGTACACATGTCCAATTGGCACGGAACGGTCGTCAGAAGAAAAGAAAGAAGACGAAGAATCAACAAAGAACCTGTAGAATGTCTCACAGCGCATAGAACAAAATATAATAATAACATACTTGACATAAACAGGAGAGACAGTGCATAAGCTAAAAACCAGAACTGGGCATCATAGCAGCGGAAATCCAAAATATAGCTTATTACAACTTTTCAAACTGTCTCAAAGCAAAAGCAAGATAAAGGAGGTACACTACTAATGCCCAAGTAGCGACCACCAACGACACAAGGAGAATATCTATATATCATACGTGGAAGCCTCCTGCTTGCCTCCGAATCAGCTACTCGCGCATCACCAGCTAACCATAACCTGTCTCTAGTCTGCTCGTGTGAGCACCCAGAGTAATAAGAAGAGACATAAAACTCTGGGTCAGACATAAAGCCTGGTATGAGCGATAAGCATCTAAACAGAATAATAACAGGTATAATCCAATCATACCTGAACCTGGACCTGCAACCAAAGAGTTAGCACTACATACTGTACAACACTCTAAGGTGCCCTTTCAAATGGTGTAAAGATAACGGGGGTGGGGGTGTGCATGTCATAGTGATGTCAAACAATCAAACATAGCAAGCATCCTCACATCTCTCACTCAGTGCGTAAAGCATACGATACCCACTACCTTAGTCCTCTAATCCTTTGGGCCATGACGGAATCCAATCCCGTGTAACTATCACTACAAGCCCACTATCCCTCTCTCAGTGGTGGACCAAAGTTATGAATACCGACAACCCCTTTGCACACGTCCCGCAGCAAAGCCCAACCATGAAGTGAACTCATTGGTTCCCAACTGGGTCCGGGATCCTGAGCTCTAACTTCCATTTGGACTACCTTTGCATCTCGGGTTTCAATCATCATCCTCCGGATCGGTCTTCATTCAGTTCGCTTCGCTTCAGGTCGTGGTCTTCCTTCAGGTTCGGATCGTGCTCCGCCCTCCAACGGTTCGGGTCGCACCACCCTGGTTCGGTTCGCAGTCACTAGCTCGTGGTCACCCTCTGTTTCGGATCGTGCGCTCCCCTCCAGATCGATTCGTGACAAGCTCCTTCAGCTCGGATCGTGGTCATCTGCATACGGTTCGGATCGTGGTATGATCTCCAGGTCGGATCGTGACCAGCTTCGGATCGCGACTCGTGGATCGTGGGTGCATCGGATCGGGTTCCATCTCCACGCGGATTGGGTCGTAATGCTCATTCACGATCCTGCTCGAAGTACTTCAGTTTAGGCACGGCGCTGCATCGATTCGTCTCGTGGGTCTAACCACGATCGGGTCGGGTCGTGGGAGGAATAAGCGATCCGATCCGGGTCAACTTCCAACGACGGTTTACACGCCTCTCGATGGCGTTTTCGACCATTCTAACTATTGAAATCAGTCACAAAGCACATCATACAGTCATAGCAACATGTATAAACATCCACAAACAGCAAAACAACAATATGATATGTCAAAACGGATCAAACATACCCAAAAATCCATATTTCCCTCTTAAGCATGTTTAAGCAAATCTAACGATAGGATTAGCAAAACTTATCCAAATTAGCCAAATTTTCTAATAGAGGCCTAAAACAATATTTCATAATTTCTGAATATTTTTCCAGATTTTTAACATGCACAAATTCGCTAATTATCACTAATTACCCCTTAATCCCCCAAATTCCGGGATTTGCAAAATTAGTAGAAATCAACCCAAATTCATATCAGAGGCATAAAATGATGTTTTAGAATTTTGGGAATTTTTCTAGATTTTTCTGAGCCATAATTTCGCTAATCTTCGCTAATTACCATAATTAGCCATAATTAGTGAGGAACTATGCAAATCACTCACCTTTGCCACAAATTAAACTATAGATCTGAAATGTCCTCTGATTTGGATCCAATCCCTATGTGTTCCAGCAGCTCTATCCCAAATTTGACGTTGATTTGTCTTGATTTGATGTTGCTAATCTCAATCTTCAAGTTGTAGGTGATTTGGAGGTGTTTTGGGATGATTTTAGAGGATGGAGGTCATGACCAGGGTTGAAGAAACTAAGTGGCGGCTGAAAAAATGAGTCTAAAACCGAAATCCAAACCCTAGCAGCCCTTAAATACTCCCAAACCCGAAATATCTCAATGGGCCTAGCTGCTAATCACCCGGTTAAGCCCAATTAGCTGAAATTAACCCTTTAAACCTTAATTCAGCCATATCTCCCAAACGGTAAGTCCGTTTGGCTATTATGACCACTCTACGGAAAGAGAAACCATCATTCGAATCCAATGGAAGTGGTTTCAGGTCAAAACTCCTTTCCAGTCAAAAGTTATGGCCAAAACAGTACCAACTAGGGGCAAAACAGTCATTTAAAAATCGACAAAAATCATGAACATGGGAAATGACCCCAATAATCGTCTCCCAAAGTTACATGACCATACGACTTCATATGTGAAAGAAATAAATATTCCACGATCCTATGATGCGTAGAATACGGGTCATTACACCCCCTTGCCCCTCCTTCCCCTGAGCGCCGACCACAGGCCTCCCCCCCCCCCCCCATCCATCCCAGATTGTTGTGAGTTGTTTTATTTATTCCTTTATCTTTTTTATATATATAAATCAGATTTATATACATTAAAAAGTATGTTTGTTTTCAGTTTTAATTTAGAATGAACAGTGATTCAAATTCGGATTTTAATATGAAACAACATTGAATTATTTTCAGATTTAAAGTATAAGTTCACATTGGCTTGAAAATATAATTTTTAAAGGAAAGTCCATATTTTTAGTTATAAATAGAAAAGAAATGATTTTTAAAATAGAAAAGAAATGATTTTTAAAATAGAAAAGATTAGATTTTAAAAATAGAAAGGGGCGAAATCTTCATATAGAAAATAGTGATGTAAAAATAGAATTTTTATCCATATAGCGTGATTATAAAAATTCAATTTTTATATATTGAATAGAGAAGTAAAAATTTGATTTTTATATATTGTATAGCGAAGTAAAAATTCGATTTTTACATATGTAGAGAATACGGCCAACGAAGATGACAAAAAGGCGAGAACGATGAAGATTTCTATCGATGAAGAGTCGTGGTATTGGATAGCTTTTGGTGAGAATTTCTCACTCTTCAATTTCTTTTTCTAGTTATATATATATACTAGGATGCAGACGGTGTTTAGTAGCACCCGACACAATCGTCCACATACCATGGACTTGTTTGTTTGGTTGTGTAGTTAGTTAGATTATTTGGTTTGAATTGAATTGTTGGTGAAATGCATGGATTTGATTGATGTGTGAATGGCGTGGGCCTTCACTAGATCGGGGATAAGGCTAGGCCTCGTCCCGTTTCTAGTATCGTGCTGTTATGCCACCGAAATTTCCTAAAATATGTTAGAAAAATAAAAATATCATTTTTATTGTGTAAATGAACTGAATAGAAATTCATGTGTTGAAATAAAATATTTTATCGTTAAAAATATAATTTTTAACGTGGAAGTGAATAAAATAAAATATTCATTTACAAACCGGACGGTTTGTTTATGTACACCTATTTGAAGGACATTGATTGGGTCGATAAATTTTACACATCGCCCAACTGTACAACCAAAATCTGTGTTTGATTGTTTGAAACCCCACACGGGTGTTGGGATGAAATTTGAAGTTCACTCATCCTAATTGATTAAATATGTCGATCGATTGATTGACAGGCTGTTATAAGCGTTAGATATCTATATTTGATGCTTATACAGTGTAGTGCACTTTGGTTGATGGTTGATTATTTCTCAATGCTATTATATACGTGTGATGTATGAAAATCCATATAATTAACATTATATGGTGATTGATTGGGCCTCATTCCAATTTAGAAAATAAAGAATAATATAAAATAAAGGTTCATGTGTTGACCGTACTCATCCGTTGAGATTAGTCATGTGTTGAACGAAAATAAATGTTCATTTGTTGAATAGAATAATGGAATTATTGAAATATATGATGCCGTATTGATTAGATTGATGCCATTTTGACGTGAACGATATTTGTATCGATTTTATTCATTTTAAAATGAATATTGAAAAGTGATTTCGAAATCGAATATTTTGAGATGAAATTTGAATTGAATCAAATAGAAAAGCAATTTAAATTGAATCGAATAGAAAACCAATTTGAATTGAATCGAATAGAAAACCAATTTGAATTGAATCGAATAGAAAACCAATTTGAATTGAATCGAATAGAAAACCAATTTGAATTGAATCGAATAGAAAACCAATTTGAATTGAATTGAATAGAAAACCAATTTGAAATTGAATCGAATAGAAAACGAAATGAATTTGAATCGAATAGAAAACCAATTTGAATTGAATTGAATTGAAAACGAATTCGAATTGAATTGAAAACGAATTCGAATTGAATTGAAAACGAATTCGAATTGAATTGAAAACGAATTGAAATGAATTCAAATTGAATTAAAATTTGAATTGAATAGAAATGAATTTTAAAACGAATTTATAAGGAAGAATTCAATTTTGATTTGAATTGAAATGGAAGTTGAAATTGTTTTTGAAACGAATTTAAAATGATTTATAAAATTCGTTTTAAAATAGAAATCGACGAAATATATATTATATATATTATATATATATATAATATAATGGCCTGAATAGAACGCGCCGCGCTGCGGCAGTTCGTGAATTTCGACCATTTATTTCAAACGAACACTACGGGAGATACGACCGTCGGATTCTCCTAAAACCGGAACCGTTGGGTTCGTATCGAAAAGAGCTTTCCAACGAATATTATAAATTCGAAATCTAACGGTTGGATTTGGAGATACGTCCAAATCAAATTTGAAAAAGGTCGTTGTAAGTGCAGTTCGATGGCCGTTGATGGAAATCGACTATACGGGCCTTGATAAAATTATTAAAAATATCAATAATTTGTGTAAATTCATAAGAAGTGATTTGGGAAAAATTGGGATGAAAAACTCCACATTTGAAAAGATAAAAATAGATTTTTATCAAGATGAACTAGTTTTGAACTGAAATTAAAACCCATTTATTTTTAAATAAATAAATTGGATTTGAAATGGGTTTATCGTGAATGGTGTTTTAAATAACACTAGTTCTTTAACCCAGTAAAAGGAGTTTTATTGAATATGCAATTAGATTGAAATGTGAATCGATAATTCAAATTATCAAATTTGGCAAATGAGCGAGAATGGAGTACTACCAGTTTTGCTCCAAAGCGATAGTTAAATCTTTAATTAGATTTGAACGTGAAATGGTAATTAATTTTACCGATAACACCACGGTGTTAGATATGGAGTATTTCCAGTTTTCCTTCATGGGATGAATAAGTTGGGATTGGGAAATAAAATACTTCGGTGTGGTTCGCTAATCTCGACTAGTTTAGAAAACCATAATTTGGTTTGAAATGACATCCAAAGGAAGATTAAAGGATAAATTTTAAAGAAGTTATCTTGGATAAAATTAATGGGAACCTTTCCCCTAGGAATGTGATTTTGGAAATAAAAGAATATTCTGGATTGGAATGAGGCGTATGTTGTGTTTGTGTAGCATTTATTTTTAATATACGCCGGTCATTCGGAAAGTCCGGGTTTATACCCATTCTGAATAACCGATTCGACGATATGTCGAAGATGAAGACGGTGGTCGAAGGCCGGAAGTCTTCACATCGTTTGGATAATTACTGACGATCCTAATTGGGCTGTACACCCAAGAGGATGGAAATAGTTGGTGGTCGTCCAGACGTACTTGGAGATGGATGGATATGCGAGGAAAGTGCCTCCGGTTTCGTTCAGACCCAGAACAGACTTGTAAATGGATTGTGTGTCTGACATTGGATTTTATTCTGTGTTGATTGATTTCTATTAAATATACATCTGTTTGGCGGCGGAAAATTTATTCTTTTGCTTAACGCCCTTCTCTGAGACGTACGAGCTCAGAGGTTGTATACCGATGGACATCAGTCGCATGGCATGAATTGCCTGTGTGGCATGCTAAGATGCAATGATCAAGGCTTTTGTTGAAAAGCAGAGTCTTTTGGTTGATGATCAAAGCACGGCCTACGTGGCAGCTTTGTGTATAACGTGAATTCGCGAGCCTCACACCTCGGTATGAGTCAAAAATGGGATACGAACTGCAGGGAGAGCACGACGTTTCTTTCTAGCTTTGGTGGTGTCAGTGACTTACCAGCCCTGACATTTATATACTTTTCACCTATGTGGTTGTTGGATGAGGCGCCTCGATTTTAGGTTTGTATGGACCGGGAAACGTGTGTTCAGGAATTGCCAATCCTCTAACGTAAGTGAGGACCGGCCCTGAAGATCCAGGATTGCCCAGAGTGTGCAGTCCTGAGACATTTGCTAGAGTGTCTCGAACGCGGAGAGGAGCTTGCCCCTTGCCTCGACTCATGACGGAAATCCAATTTCCGATACGTGTATTGCGGTTTTATTTGTAGAACTAGTATGGCGACATAGTGGTATGGGACATTCATGCCGCCTATGATTTATATTTATGATTGAAATTGTTTTGACACTATACACTTATAATAGTATCAAATGATTTGTTTTAAACGTACCAAGCATGTTTGGCTGTTGTAAGGTAAAACCCTATCCTCCGGCTTGCGTTGCATTGTGTGATGGGACCTGGGTCTTATAATAGCTTCATTTTTAGAAAAAGCATTGCGTTGTTTATTCTATGCACTGGTATTCTTGGGAGGAAACCCGTTCCGTGTTATACGGCGTGGTCCCTTGAATTACTCTCTTTTAAAGTAAAGCTTTAAATAACTTTTTTAGTTCTCACACCAGTCACATGACTGACCTGGAGTTTATTGTTTTAACCTAAACTTTGGGTGCCCCTATTTTCCACATGGGCAGCTAGTAGTTTTGGTTTTGCAGATTTATATTCACAGGATCCTGGTTTACAGCTGGAATGATATCCGGAAAGCTCTGAATCCATATATCACCTTCAGTTGTGCTTTGTATTATTTTCCGCTGCTATGTAATTTATTGTAATCTCTGATATTTATCGAATGTAATCTATTCATTTATACTCTATATATTCTTGTATCTGATGGAATTGTTGTGATAGCAATGAAATGTTCTTCCGTTTGTGTTCTGATTTGTCCTGTTCTCAAACGATCAGGGGTTTCGAACGATCTAGATCGGTTTAACGACTGATTCGGATCGAGCGAAATTCCTTGCCGTCACAGAGACCGTTTGAAAAATGGCCATTTTCCAGTCGATTAAATCAACTAAAACTGGTCAAACACGTTTTCCTTTGCCACGCTCACATATTGATTCGAAAAATTACGAAATTTGAAATCTAGCAACCTCTTGACATCACGGATCCAACAAAAGTGGTTTCATCGAAATCCGAGGTAGTTTGCAAAATTTCCATTTTTAAGGGCCTGAATTCCATATCGACTATTCAGAATTTTTAACTGGACATATCTTTTGATTCCCGCTATGAAACTTTGATTTATCGGATTCGTTGGAAAGATATTCACAATTAGATCCTATTATTTTGGTTTCACTAAAATCCGGTTTAATTTTGCACCCGGTATGTTCAAATGAAGTTTGAAATCGAATTATCGAACTGCTGCGCCATTTTCAATTCCTTTTATAATTAAAATAAAATTATTTATATTCTAATGACGATTCGAATAAATATATACTTCTAATTCTATTCAAAATAAATTTCTCGTCGATATTATTTAAAATAATTCAATTTAAATGTTCAAACTTCCCTAAACTCGCCGAAATAAAATTTTTAAACTGGCTCGCATTTCCGGGTTGTTAAAGTTATAAGCGATCTTAAGAATCCACCTTTGATAAGGGCCTTAAGTGACCGAGTATGCTCACTTGTTGGGTCTTTACCCTAAATGCACTAATGGAGGTCTTAAGCAATTGACTCGGATATCCACCTCATTGGTTAGATACTTTATGTTCATGCGAATGCTTGTGTGTTTCGTAGATATATAATGATATATATATATATATATAACCTGCTAAATCAACGGTATGGTCTTTAAGTAAATACTATTTTTAGTCATATAGGACTTTATGTTCCGACCCCTCTCCTTAACAAGCCCAACAAGTCAGTAAGTGGGGTAGATTCAATGGACAAGCAATGATGGAGATTGAAGATGAAAATGGAGATATTATGCTATTACTAGTTATCATTGTTGTATTGCTTATGGATACTTTAATGATGAGTTTATTGATGTACCTATGTAATAATACTACCTTGATAATTTGTGTTTGAATTCTGTGCCTTTTTAATAAAATGGTACATCATATTTTTGTATTATATTTTCTCATTCTTCTGTGTGAGATTTCCATAATGCAATGTCTATATATTATTCTATGCAAATGTAATTCCTTACAGGAACCAATGACCCATTTAGAGTGGCTCTAAGTTTTGATGAGCCTTTTATGAGTCGAAATTTAAGCCTATTCCGGACGGGTTATTACAAATCAATAACCAGTAAGCTAGTTTCTCCAACATAGAATAGTTTCTTTCTACTCTAGTTGACCATTTTTTGATATAAAATGCTGACCATATATTTTTGGCTTCTTCATGTACTAGGGTGAAACTTAAAGCATGAATATATACATATATATTGGAAAAATAAACAAATAAAATTTTGCATTTCAAATGCTTTGATAAGATTAGTGGTCTTTTCTGATGATCGAGTAAGCAAGCATCCTTACACTCCTACGTCCACACAAACTTTCTTTTTCTCTTTTTGAGGACATAAAATAATAATGTACATTTATTTGTAACCTTTTAGAAAAAATGGCTCAACACAACTACTTTTCCGACTAAGATTCACATCTCCATTATTGTCGGGTATTTACATATTCTGGCACCTTAATTTGGTCTGAATTGATCTCTATTCGGGTATCAAAATTCTCTTATGTGACTCCAAATGAACACTGTAGTGGATTGTGTTTTATCTTACCTTTGGAGCATGCCAAGCATCTCTGAGATGTCTTTTAAGTGATTCACTACTTTTGACTTTACTAGTGTACGATCCACACAAACATTCGTTGTATATCCAATCTGATTGTTAAACACGAATAACCAATTTTTGTTAGGTTTTTTTTTTAGAGTTTGTGCCCTAGAGGCAATCTGTTAGATGTGAATAATAATAACATTGTTATTGTTATGTTTTATTTGGGATAATATGTTCTGTTATTTTATATTTACTGCGTAATATAAATATTAAAATAATAGAAGTCCTTAGAATAATAATATGGGATTATATAGTTCGAGTAAGACTGAACTTGAGATTATATGATATGTCAAGTATTATAATTCTTAAATGTTCCTAGTCGAGCTTAATTGTTTATACAGGACAACAATGGAGCATTGAGACTAGTATATTGATTGACTGATGATCATATCTCATTGATCTTTAATATACATGATATTAAAGTCAAGATATAGATACGTATTGGAGAATACAGTATTGGGCTGACCCACCGTGAGATAACTACATGGAATATAATCAATAGTATCATAAGTTGTTCTCATAGTGACAGTGATGTAATGGTCCTTAGACCTGAAATCATTATAATTTTATTCGAGGATATTTGTGTTTTGATATCATCCAAAGTTATTTCGTAACAGAGTAATGATAACGGTGATTATTGGATATATCTCAAATGAATGAAAATTATGAATGATCTAGATGGAATTTAACCCTACGATATATTCGTAGTAATATCTATGGGCCTCTTGATAGAGTAAGATTGTGAAATGCATGGCCGTGCTCAAATATTGATTTGTTTCAAACAGTCTACTCATGAATTAAGAAAACAGATTAAATTATAAAGGGGATGATACGATCCATGCGTCTAGTTTAATCTTGGATATAACGGTTAAAAGGATTAAATTATATTGAGACACTATTCACAAAAGTTTATATCGAATCATTGATATTATTATAACTTGGGTAGTAGTGATGTATTACTAGATGCCACTCACTGTTTACAGTTTAGATGTTTAAATTGTTTCCAACGTTATAATAACCTATAGGGTCACACTTATAAGCGTTGCAAATGATGGTGATATTTAAATAAAGGATATCAAAAGAGTCTTAACTAATTCTTTATTTGAAAAGGGAGAACGGGTAATTAGGGATTTCTAATATCGGTTGAAAACTTTATAAAAGGACGGTGACACTTCCTTTCGTTATGCATTCGACTTAGAAATAGAAAACCCTAGATCTATTCCTCTTCTCGGCTAGTACCGTATAACCATCTTTCGATCTTGATAGTCATCTTTGAAGACAACGCTGGTGGATCTCCAATAGAGACGCTCGATTTCAAGCTTTCGGTTTGATTTGATCTGAAATTCATTCAACGATTTCACAGATAGGGTTTCGTTCGATTCTGCTATTCAAGAAGAAAGGTACCTGTTTTTGATTTAATTTTGTTTGATTTAATTCAACAAGGGTTTCTGATTTTAATTGGTTCCGCTGCAAATCGATCCAAAATTACCTCCAGCTTTTACATTCTACATACAAAACGGCATAGCTGTACAGTCCTTCGTTGGTAATGAATCTAGTGTGCTCTTATTCTGGAACATGCATTTTTGTTGGTTGTAACCAACAAAATCATTCATAAATTATAGAAATTCATAGTTAGTTGTTGAGTTGACTAGCTAGTCAATATCTGACAACATAAGGTTGATATTTAGGAATGGCTTATTCAAATCAGAAAAGCCGATGCCTATTGGTTATTTTCCATTAGGCTACCTGGCCAGCACTAGATTGGACAATCACTTAGGCAATAAAGTATCGAGGATAAAATTGTCGGCTTTTAGCATATCTACTTCTTCTACAATGCAGTAAATGTAACACCCCACATTTTTAATATTATAAAAATGTACAAATATGTATATATGCATAGATAGGTAAATAATGGTGATGTATAATGAAAAATTAATTCATACATTGAGGGGTAAGGAAATTAATGCGATAACAATGTGTGTAATCGAAGAGACGAAAAAATAAAAATATTTAATTTGAATATTAGGAATTAAGTAAAACGGACATCACCATTGCGTCCATCTCGAAATTCTGGTCAAGATAGACACCTGATTTGCGTAAAACGGACATCATTTGAAGAAGTTATTAAGCCTAGAAGTTTGTATACGCACAAGAATATATATGAATAAAATAATGATTGCATGTAATAAATACATGCACTGAAAAAAAATGTAATGCATGCATTAAAAGAAAGAAAGGATTGGTTGCATGCAATGTAAATATGTTGCATGCACTGATTTTCAAACATAATGTATTAACATTAAAAGAAAAAGATTCATGCAATGGTTTAATTTAAGTATTGTAACTAACATGAAAAAGAGAAGTAAGGAGAGAACAATAATTATCATCGTTCTAAGACTTATTAACAAAAGACTCATAGCTCAGTTGGTTAATGGATTTGTAACATGGAGCTCGGGGGTTTGAACCCCAGCGGTGGCATAATTTTTATCTTTGTTTTAGAGAGGGCCAACTGAACATACAAATATATGTACGTATACAAATTCAAAATTTGAAAGGATAAGAACGTACATATAAGGAAATAAAGAAAATATATGTATATATATGAGAATATATATATATATATATATGCATAAATATATGTATACAAAAGATAAAATTCAAGATAAGGATACAGTCAATGAAATATGACAAGAATCAAATAACGGTGCAACATCGTTTAAATTTTGAAAATATTACGAAAATTGTGCGCAAATATATATGCGTAAAATGGTCGGTAGAGTAATTGTATACGTATAAGAATATTTCATGTGAATAAAACAGTTAAATAAATTACAGAAATTCAAAAGTTCAAAAATCAAATTTCTATGCCAAAACAATTCAAACATTCGAAATTCGAATTTCTGCACCAAAACATCTTGTGGGACCTAATGCTGACTCAACGCTGCGTGTACGATAAGATTTGGCTAGGTTCTTCTACGAACCTGGACTATTTTCTTAACTGGGTTCAATGCTGACTCAGCGCTACGTGTACGATAAGGTCTTATGCACCTATATAAACACCCCTAAGGCTACAGTTTTCTCTGCACATCTTCATTATGCCTATACTCTTCCCTAATTCGTATCAAAATAAATCAAAGACGGGGTTATGCTGCTCAAGTTCTTCGTTAGAATTCAAGTACAAAATTAAAGGCTAATTCAACGACTTCAACAACTATTTTCTAAGAATCAAATCTAAATTAGAGGATCGATAATCTACGTTAAGGGATAGCTTTTCAGTTTCAGAAATCAGATCCCAGAATTCAAGATCCGTTCTTAAATCAGTGAGTGGGATTACAATACACTTCATGCATAATAGTATTATTATCGTTCGTCATTCCTCAGTTAAAATTCATGTTGCAATTTAAAATAATCTTTGTATGCTTAATCTATTCCTCTTCTTTATTCTTCCTTTTTATTTTTGAAACTTTGGCTATCTTCGAGCCTAGGTCAACAGCGCGTAAATTATAGTTATTTCGGAAGAGCTTGAGATTCAATCGATGAATTAGGCAATTTAGGTAAAAAGAATATTACACGAATGGTTGTGTAAGAAAAGTAGAAATGAGTTAAGTAGCACTTGACATATGAATAAGCTTAACCAACATATGAGGAATGATAGCAACCTGTTAGGAACACATGTATGGGAAATTGGAATAATAGGTATAGCCTATTAACGGGATTATAAGCATGAACATAAATTGGCATTTTGGGTAAAGCTTGAATTTGAGACTTGAAAATTTGATATGCCGTTAAGATCCTAGAAACATAATTAAAAATGGAATATGTTGGACAAACCATGTTTTTATGTAACTATGGAACTCGACACATAACATGAAATTGACAATAGTGGCATAACTTGAACATGAACATGCTTGTGAATTTATAACTGGCCTATGACACCTAGAATAGACATGAATTGTTAATTGGCTAAACATGAAACATGGATAACTCGAGGTTAGAGTGAGTTTGCGGTGTAATCCTGCCCAGAACCACCCGGCACATCCAGTGACTGCAAACAATAGGTTCTAATGTGAGAAGTTAGTCATAACGTGCTTGAAACACGAGGTTAGATTGAGTTGTGGTGTAATCCTACCCGGAACCAACCGACACATTCAGTAACCGCAACAATAGGTCTAATGTGAGAGGTTGGGCAATATTAATTAATTAATGCTAATGACACATGCTAGTATGTTAAGGTTAAGTCAACATGAAAAACTAGACAACACTTAACCAATTTGACATGATATATGGGTGGGTTAAGTCAACGTGAACCGCTAGATGACACTTTACCAATTTACATGATATATGGGCGGGTTAAGTCAACATGAACTGATAGAGAACACTTAACCAATTTAGCATGGTAGGTGGGTTGAATTAAATACGTGATTGGGGGTTAAGTCAACTTGGACACATGGGCAAAATTAACCAATCTAACAGTATCAAAACAAGGAAATATTGGGTAATGATAAGATTAAATAATAGATAAACTTATCCTAGGGATAAGAAATGAATATGACTTAAAATGTAATACAAGACTCGAAGGGTGGGATGACTTATACCATGAAATAAGTTAATCTAAGCTGGAAATGTGGGAAAACACCTGTACGCTATCACTTGATAAAGATAACTTAAGTCATGCTTGAATTCATTGGTAAACCTTAGTTAAAAGGAACTAAGTAACAAACCTTAGTTAAAGAGAACTAAGTAACAGAAACCAAGTATCAAACCTTGGTTAAGAGAACCAAGTAATAAACCTTAGTTAAGAGGACTAAGTTGTAAACCTTAGTTAATAAAACGAATGATTAAGAGAACTAAGTAGTAAACCTTAGTTAAGAGGACTAAGTAGTAAACCTTAGTTAATAAAGCTAACGATTCAGGAAACTAAGTAGTGAACCTTAGTTAAGAAAGCTAACGATTCAGGAAACTAAGTAGTAAACCTTAGCTAAGAGAATTAAGTAGTAAACCTTAGTCAAGAAAGCCAAGTAGAACACGAGGAGGAGCGAACGTCCGTCTAATCATGAAGAAGGCTCTAACGAACTAGGTTACGAAGCACGCTGCTTCGAGGGGACGTGAGGGTACTCCTGGTATCCCTCTGTGAGGTTGCAGATGATCCTCCTGGGCTCACAGAGGTTAAGGTCTACGCTAGAAGAGCCAAGGGTATGCCTTGGTTGCAATATAAGCAACCTAAAGACTAGGTTGGGTCAGCGTGAGGCGGCGATATCTTGTTTAGCCCTGTGATAGCACGCCATCGTCTACCTACTATCTTGAGTCAATCGTGATACGCAAGCGGAAAGGCGGAGAACTCCAAAAGACCATATAATTTGCTATCTAGTTATGGGTGAGTGTGGCCAATAGGTTTGTGGGGGCAAGAGGGCCTGCGTACAGTTCTCATTCTTGATTTTCTTGGGTGCCTTTCATTAGTTGTGGGAGGGGTCAAGTGGGACCATAGCCACATATAAATAAAACAGACCTAAGCATCTGCATCGGTAGATAACTTAAAGCTCCCGACCGAGTTCCGTGTTTCTTGATTAGCCATGCCACGGGACTTGGGCCTCACATATAGAGGACATGTGCAACTAGATATCTAGCACGTTTAATGACACGATTAGGACGTAAAGTCTAGGAACATATATCGCTCTGGGTAGTGTGTCCTGGACTAGGGGGCATTGTTCGATAGGTAGCATAAACCCTAGTGGCCCTAGGTAGCATAAACCCTGGTCGGATCTAGAAAGCGTTCAGTAGGTAGCATAAACCCCAGTGGCCCTGGGTAGCATAAACCCTGGTTGAATCTAGGAAGCGCTGGATAGAAAACCCTAGATTAGATCTAGGTAATAAACGGAATCTTGCAAGATCAAGAGTGGTAGTCCAAACGATTTCGAGAATGATGGCACTACATTAAAGTAGTATAGATTTTCATGATGAAGCCCATACGACATATGACAAAGGGTTGTATATATACATGGAAAGGATTATATGAGTTGGGGGTATCTACATATATGTTGTATTAGGTTAATCTACTAGTGGGACATGAGTATAGCCTAGAGATCTAATATCGCGAATAACCTAATAAACAAGAAAATATAGTTGAACGGTATATGCATAATTATATAGAAGTTTATTATAAGTCCACTCACACAAAACTTATGTTCTGACCCCCTCCTCATTACATACTTCCAGGTTAGGTTCATGTTAGAGATGGTATAAGCTTTGGATACTGGTTAGGCAGTATATTTTATAAGGTAAAGCTATATTTAAAGTATATTATACTTTAAATTACTTCCGTTGTAAGATGCTTACGAATTCTGACATGTTTTCTTTATCTCCGTCTTTTTCTGCAGGATACCAGAGCGCCCAACTCGGGTTTCGATAGATTGGGTTTCTGAGAAAAATTCGGTCTGTTGGAATTCGGGTTGTTACATCTGGTATCAGAGCCAGGTTTAGTGATCTTAGGGAGATAATGAGTAAACGTATTTATATTTTCTAAAATATAAATATATTATATATAAAAACCTAAATCCATAAAGTAGCCCACTAGGAATGGAAAGAGTTGGGATAGCTATTTTGTACACTAAAGGAATGAACCTAGAAATTTTAATACCCTTAGGTGGTTTGGTTGGAAAGGGTACAATATGATTTGGTATTGGAGAAAGAAAGTATCCCATAAGAATTAAAACTGAAATGTTGTTATTTCAGTGTAGTGGGT
Organism: Allium sativum; assembly: GCA_030737875.1. Taxonomy (NCBI): domain Eukaryota; kingdom Viridiplantae; phylum Streptophyta; class Magnoliopsida; order Asparagales; family Amaryllidaceae; genus Allium; species Allium sativum. Next base: position 272,682,662 of record CM060920.1, on the reverse strand, counting down.
TTAGAAGTGAAACCTTATAAGTTAGAAAAAGGTTAAAATGTGGAAAATGGATTAGGAATATATATAGTCGAGAGAATTGGTTTGGAAATTGCCTAGGAAAGCCTAGTTGAGTTGAAAGACCCACTTTGAGTCCAACCCAATAATAAACTTTTAAGAACTTGAATTTGTAAAAGAGTTTGTGGTGTTTTTCAAGTTTTAATCTTAAAAGTATTTTTAATGTTTAAGAAAAATACGTAAAGGACATATTAAATGCATGTTGGGTTTTTAAAGTAAAGTGGTGTATACTTTGGTAAAACAATGATTTCTTGTTTTAAAAGATCTCTCTCATTAAAAAGTGCATAATATAGATCATATATAGCTCGCTAGTTTTCATATTATAATATATGAAAGGATTGAAAACAAAGTGTTGCATTTTGTAAAAGAAAATTCTATTCTATTAACAATAAATTTTGATTATTGATTTATGAAGAAATTTTGTTGGGTGGACAAAATAATTTCTAGGAATAGAATAGACGTCTGCACCTTATAGCGAGTAGTTAAATTAACATTGTAATTAGAAACAATGTAAGCCCGATAGTTGTTCTTGTCTACTCCAGTTTTGTGATTTGAAAAAAAGGTTTTGCATTTTATTCTATAACATGTTTTTATGGTTTGGCGAAAACAAGTTTTAGAGAAAAAAAACAAAGTTTTAACACTTTTACTTTTTGAAAGAAAAATGTAATGAAAAGAAAGGAGGCCAAACCATGTCTTAAAAAGAATGGAGTAGGTAAGGATTAGTGCCTAGAAAAGGACGAGAGAAAATTAAGGCTATGAATAAAACAATTGGAACCAACTAGAGATTGTTTGAGTTGAGTGATTCTCTGAGTGTCAATCTGATGTTGATTTCAGTCTTCGAGGTTGATATTTTGGGAGTTACTCTCTTGCCAATTTACAGTCAGGGATTGGCTAATATTAAACTAACGGAAAATTCCCATAGAATGCATAAGCATTGAGAAACCTAGGTTTGTTGCTTGAGAAAGAGAGAAAAAGTATAGGCTAGTAATGCACAACAAGGATTGTAGTGACTACTAAGTAGTAAAGGGCAAGTAAGTGGGTAGATCCTGTTGTGTGGACTCACAATTGTCTGTTTATAAATTTTAAATTTACGTAATTTCTAAATCTCTGATATTTTTCCGCTATATATTATTTATGCATACTCTAATATATTCTCGTACTCTGATGTAATTGTCGTAATAGAAATGAAATGTTCTCATGTTTGTGTTATGATGCGTCGTGTTCTCAACACAATCTATGTTCTCCCTTCTCTTCGGAGGCCGGGCGAATTCGGTGCTTGATAGTATAACACGGAACAAGTTTACCCCCATGAATACTCTAAAATAAAACAATTTATAAAAATGTAATGCTTTTGGGAAAAATGAAGCTATTATAAGACACAGGTCCCATCACACAATGCAACACAAACCAGAGGATAGAGTTCTACCTTATAATAGGAAAACATGCTTGGTGCATTTCAAAAACAAATGTCTTTGATATTATTATACGTGCATAGTGTCAAACATAATTTTAAATATAAATGTATTAATCATAAACCACATATTACCCCCATCCTATTATGTCGCTGTATAGGTTCACAACAAAAACCGAAAAATTGCATATTGGAAATTGGATTCCATCTATGAGTCGAGGCAAGGGATGTCTCCTCACCGATTTCGAGACACTCTAGCAAATGCCTCAAGATCACACCATGGGCAATCCTTGGATCTTCAGGGCCGGTCCACACCTAACGTTTGTGGAATGGTTATTCCTGAATAGTACGTTTCCCGGTCCTATCAGACCTATCACTTGAGTCTTTTAGTCGGCTCTATATCTGAGGCGGCTCGCAATACATCATCCACATATGTAAAAATGACTAGGCTCCATGCCATGACACCACTTCTAGCTAGAAAGAAATGCTTGCACTCCCCGTTGTTGCTATCCCATTTTTGACTCATACCGGGTGTGAGGCTCGTGAATTAACGCTATACACAAAGCTATGCTACTTAAATTTGTGCTTTGATCATCATCCACAAAGTCCTTTTTTTCAACAAAAGCCTTGATCGTTGCGTCTTAGCATGCCACATTGTCAATCCATACCGCATAATTGATCATCTACCAACATATAACCTCTAAGCTCTTACTCTCAGAGAAGGGTGTTAAGCAAGAGATTAAATTCTCTTCCACTAAATAGATCTATAATTAGCAGAGATCAACGAATACGGCCTAAAGTACAACGTTAGACACACAATCCATTTTCATGCCCATTCTAGGTCTCAATGAAACCAGAGGCATCTTGAATCTTAAGATCGAGACTTTGATTCAAGTTATCCCCTTGATGGGTTAGGTGAGGAATCTAATGAGAATAATTATTGTGATTTTAATTTGAATTATGTATTTTTCTATGATGTAATTAGAGTGGATTAACGTGTAGGCTAAATGGAGAATTAGGAAAGTGATTGGGGATATAAAATTAATAGTAACGTGAAATAGGAATGAGAAGAAGAGCAAGATAACTTATAAGCTAGCATATGTGCCCCACATCGAATTAACTTCCAATTCTTTCTTGTAATTCCAATTCACTCTGAATAATTATTGATTGTGAACATGGTAAAATTTATACTCATCATTCTCACAATGGAGAAGTTGTCTCTACCACAGGTATCACAAATTTTGTTCCATCTATTTCCTTAAATTTAAGTAAATAGGCATTACATTAATTTACATATTTAAGTCAATCATTTAAATATACAATTGGTACAATAATAAAATGTTGTGTACTACAAGATATAATTTGGGCATCTTTTTTTGTTTTTGTTTTTATTTTGGTTCCATTATATGGAATAGCCGCAAAAAGTTGCCCTTACTGGCTTTATCAAAAGACCAACAAATAGATGTAAACATATATATATATATACACACACATATACATATACATATATATATATATACATATATATATATATCCTTCCACTTTTGAAATAACAAACACACAACCATATGCATTTTATGAGTGAAGATGATATATGTACATTTTGTTGGGTTATTTATGCAAATTTGATCAACAAATGTACGTGCTAACTACATATTTAATGTTATTTATTTTTTTCCATAAAATTTAATTACGTAAGTCATGTAACTAATATATATATATATATATATATATATGTGTGTGTGTGTGTGTGTGTGTGTGTGTGTGTGTGTGTGTGTGCGTGTTTGTAAACATATGTGAACATGTTCTTCCTTAAAAAATTTTTGGCTCTTAGGAATAAGTTGCCCTTATAGCTCAGTGGTAGAGCGCCAGTCTCGTAAACTGGAGGTCTGTAGTTCGATCCTGCATGAGGGCATTAGTTCATAAAATGGAAATTCACAATTTTATGAGTTTTTTCTTTCAATTTCATGGCACGTTTCGCTATAATTGATTCATTCCACTGACTTACTAATTATATAATTTAAAAAGAGAATAACTACCAGTTTTAGTTTTTTTTATTTGTTCTTTGCACATATAGTCAATTATCACTAAACCAAAGCAATTTTTTTTTGCTCTGCCATCTTTTCAATATATTTATTTTCTTACTTTTTATTTTTATTCAATAAGTGAAAATTAATGGTCGACAAGCTTATATTCATCTAAAAATATTTATTTTTATTTCCCACTTTCATATTACTTATTTTTGGAAGTCTAAATGATAAAACATAAAAAAACATAGTTGGATAAAATTATAGGTAAGGTTACGTATTTTTCTATTATAATTGCACAATAATGTTGGTTGTACTTGGTATACCTTTAAAAATGTTGCAGATTGCTTTTCACTTTCAAATTATTCGTTATTAAAGGTTTCAGTGATTAAATTTTGGAAAATGTAGAGCGTGGCATTATATTTAGTTTAGTTCTCTCAAACCATTCATGGGGAAAACTGATAATGATAAGTTAATCTTAATTTTCATTTTCCTTAAATGTACAATTATGATAATTGTTTCCCAATTTTATATATTTATTACATTAGTAGAGAATGACATATACCAATGAGTTCATATATTTCTAGTATATAAATTACTTTAATGGATTCTTTTTTACTATGTTAAAATTTTAGTTACCTTTTCAACCGAACGGTAACAACCTGCCTTTTCCCCGATTTTCGCTAGTGATAATACCAACTTAGATTGTTTATAAAGACGGATTGTTATGGTACTAACATATATTGAACAAAATAACAGAACTTTTCATGTCAAAATACAATATTACATCAGAGTTAAAAGAAATATCACAACAGAAACAAATATACTCCCAGCGGAAAAAGAAAATGATATAGCAGAAAGCTCCAACCGTGACACCCCCACATCCATTAATGTCACTCTTTAACAGAATGTATTAAGTTCCATGAAGCATTATAGGTAAACATAAATAGAAACATCACAAGGCAGATATAAAATAGCAACGGAATTATGAACTTTTATTTTCCAAACAGAAAACATCATGGTCAAAAATCCAGTTATAACATAAGTCTGAAATACAGAAAACCCATTACATCAAATTAAAATATCTTCCTTATACTAAAATCATCAGAGTACAATAATATAAATTCATAGTCCCCAAGAATAGCCATAGAAGGTAGACAGATAATCAAAGCGGTACATATAAGCAGCTCCAAGTAGAAAAGCAGAGAGAATCCTAATCAAGCCTGAGTATTCCCACCCTGAGAACCTGGAGGGAAGGAAGAAAGAAAAGGAAACAAAACGGGTCAAACATAAAGTCTGCCGAGTTTAGTGACTTTTAGCGTATAAATAAGTAAAAGAACCATGACAGGCATATAAACTAGATGAGAGAGATAACAATATTATAAGACATGTATAACAGACTGAGCAGGATAAGTAGAATGAACGGAACAGAATAGGTTACGCTTCCTAAATACATTTCTCTGCACCAATACTAGTATAACATATATGAATGATACTAATAAAAAATAATGATAGACTTAGGTGTACTTTTAGTGATAGGTTTTACCTCCAAACGATAATAAAAGGCACCCCGATAGCAGTAACGAGTGTTACCCCCAAACGATAACAACGGGCACCTAAACAGGGAGGACTAGATGTACCCTAATTACTACCCACACTCGATCGGCTCCCTATCCCATAGATACCCTGTGTTGGCCCATAATAGGATGTATCACTTCCTAAAGTGGCAACCCCTTTCCCCGATATGCACAATCATATCTACTGATGTCACAACGTCTTAATTTCCCGGATGTTAAACTATTGCTAGGTTTCAAATTTCATAATTTTTGAAGTCAATATGTGAGCGTGGCAAAGGAAAATGTGTTTGGTCGATTTCTATTAAATTGGATCGACCAGAAAAGGGCCATTTTTCAAATGGTATTAGAATTCGACGAAACTAGTTTTGTTGGGACCGTATCGTCAAAACATAGCTAGATTTATTTTTCTGAAATTTTTCGAATCAGTTTGTGGCCCTGGCAAATTGAAATGTACGTTCAAATCGAATATTGAATGTTATATATTTTAAATTGAAGGAAAACTGACTGAAACAGTCGAATGGGCCTACGAAACATATCCCATTGTGCTCGGAATGGGGGTAAAACGCTAGGGACGATAGTCGTTGGGTTTGGATTGGGGTTCGTGTGTGAAAGGGGGTATTTTCGAAATTTAAAAATATATAAATAAATGGAAAAATCTCATTGGCCCATACGATTTTCTCTCACCCCGACATTCTCTCTCTACCCTCCGATTGAAGGCGGAAAACCGTTCGCCGCTTCCAGGCCATATTCCGGCCGCCACGATCATCGTTGACCCTCGCCCTAATTGGGTTTTTTGGAGAGCTCGACCTTCTCTCCACATCCATAGCCAGAGTGCCACCCCTCGTCGCCTGTAGGAGGAGATTCGACGCCGAGAAGTCGACGTCTTCAAGCCGCCGCCTTGCCCTGATCTCGTCACCGAACGCCATTGCACCACCGTAGAAAGGAGCGCCTCTCCAAGCTCTTCGACACCGTATCACATGATTTAGACGAAGTACAACGGATTTGCATAGAAATCAAAACCTAGTTTTGAAAATTTTTGAAAGGTATACGGCTATTCTATTTTAAACTATATTATAGCAGTTTTAAGCACTAAGGTTTTTGATTTCACTGTAAAAATCATATCTTTTTCGTTTCTTGACGAAATTCAGTGAAACAAGAGATAGTGGACTCGTGTGGACGTCTTCTACATTTTAGAAGATATCGCATATTTTTCTGAGCCTTCTGCTATTTTTGGTGGAGTGGAACCCAATGTGAGATTTCTAATTTATAAACGATATGGAAAAAAAATGATGTATAAATTATCTAGTTGATGTATGAGTTATATAAGCGTTGTACATCTCTTGTATAAGCGTTATATAAGTTGTATGGTGTATGTATAAGTTATATATGCGTTGTAAAAATTATATATGCAATGAAATGATATTGAATTGTGTTGAAGTGAATTGAAATATATTTATATAATAATATAAATATATATATATATATATATATATACACACTCCCCTCTTCCACATACCATGGACGATATTTATTGGTTGTGTTGTTGTTTGGATTATTTGGTTGATGTGAAATTTGGTGAATGATGTGAATGATTGATTGTGGTTGAAAAATACCCGTTTGTGGTTGAAATATTTGGTTGAAACCACATAGGATTAGTTTGTGGAAATGAAAAATATATACATGCCGCCTGCGTGCGAACTAGATGCATGATTCCCCATTGTCAAAAGCTGCGAGGGTTTAAGGTAGAGCGAGGAGCCGTACTAGGGACGGTCCCAGTTTTAACTACCCTGCCGTAGGCACGAATAATTTGCAGAATAAGAGGAAACAGAACCAAGCTAAGGATGATCAGAAGAAGAGTAATAAATATGTAGAGTGCTATAGTTGTGGCAAGAAAGGCCACTATTCCAAAGATTGCCAAGCAAAGCCAGTGTACAGGAAGTTCTTCAGTTGCGGCCAAGTGGGACATCATAAGGATAAATGTCCACAACCCCCTAAAGAGAAGCATATTGTGAATGCATATGCTATCAACGTTGTTCCTTCTTCATCGAATGTCCCAACTGCGGTGCAAAAGGGAAAGGGTATTGTTATTCAAGTGTTCTTTCTTTTTATGATGTTCCTGTTCAAGTATTGTTTGATACTGGGGCTTCCCATTCCTTCATATCTAGTGACCTGGTAGATAGGTTAGGATTGGAACCTGAGATAGTCGATAGACCTTTAGCGGTGATGAACCCGATCGGTGGTTCGACTAGCCTTAGTACGATTTGTCGTAATATGGTCTTATCGAATTATGGATGTATGTCTGCTTGTGACTGCTTTGTTTTGGGCTTTACTAGGTTTGGCATTATTTTGGGAGTCGATTGGCTCCAAAGGTATGGGGTGGTGGTAGACTGTGAGGGGTCTTTGGTAACCATTATAGCGGATGATGGGCGGAGGGTACTTCTTGGTAGCCTACGTAGTGATGGGGTGTTGGCTAGTTTTTTAAATTCGCTCGACATCCCGCATGATGATTTGCCAGCTGTGCCTATTGTTGGCGAGTATCCGGACATCTTCGGGGAAGTGACCGGACTTCCACCACACTGAAAGATCGAGTTTCATATTGATTTATTGAAAGATGTCAGACCTATAATGATGCCACTTCGTCGTATAGCGCCAAGGGAGTAGCGAGAGATTGTGGTGCAAGTGGACGATCTTTTGAGGAAGGGATTTATCCGAAGAAGTGTTTCCGAGTGGGGATCACCAGTTGTATTTGCTACCAAGGCCGTCGATTCCCTTTGCTTATGTGTATACTACCGTGAGTTGAACAAGGTGACGAGGGAGAATAACTACCCTCTTGTGCGGGTAGACAATTTGTTTGATCAGTTGAATGGAGCGAGAGTGTTTACCCAATTAGATCTCGCGACAAGTTTTCATCGACTCCGAGTAGCAGCTGAGAGTATACCTAAAACGACATTTCGGACGCCGTCTGGATTTTATGAGGGGTTGGTCATGCCATTCGGGTTGACCAATGCACCTGCATATTTTGTGGATCTTATGAATAAGGTTTTTAGAGATCAGTTAAATAAGTTTGTTCTTGTGTTCATGGACGATATCTTGGTTTAGTCAAGGATAGAGGAAGAACAAAAGGAACATTTGAGGATAGTAATGGAGGTGTTGAGGAAACACCAATTGAAAGCGAAATTTTCTAAGTGTCACTTCTAGAGGAGGGAAGTGAGATTTTTGGGACATGTTGTTTCAGAGAGTGGTATTGTCGTGGACCCTACAAAGGTGGTTACGGTGCAAGATTGGTCTACGCCTAAGAATGCAACAGACGTAAGAAGTTTCTTGGGGTTAGCTGGATATTATCATAAGATTGTCCAAGACTTCGCCAAGATAGCAGTACCGTTAACTCAGTTGACCAAGAAGAATCAAACTTTAGCTTGGGACAGAAGGTGCGACAATGCATTTAAGAGTCTGAAGGAAAAGTTGATGTGTGCACCAGTATTAGTTATTCCTAAAGGGAACGAAGAGATGACAGTATACAAGGATGCCTGTGGTACCAGGCTAGGTGTTTTATTGATGCAAGGAGGTAGAGTTGTAGCTTATACTAGTCGGCAACTGAAATTGCCTGAGAAAAGATATCATACCCATGATTTGGAATTGGCAGCGATCGTGTTCACATTAAAGATGCAGAGACACTATCTCTTGGGAGAAAGACTCGAGTTGTTTACCGATCATAAGTCATTAAAGTATCTTTTCTTCAAAAGGATGTAAATCTTCGTCAGCAAAGATGGTTAGAATTTTTGGCTTCATATGATTTCAATATCGCATACACACCAGGGAAGGGAATGCGGTAGCTGATGCATTGAGTAGGAGACATGCCAGTTTGGGGGCTATGATTTTGGAATGGAAGCAACTAGAATATATCGTGGGATATGACTTCAGGCCTAAGTGTGAACTAGATCCAGAAATGTTAGCAAGTTTGATGATCAGATCGACTTTGATTGAGCGGAGTGGTTCTAGCAAAAGGGACAATCCTAACCTAATGGAAATCATCTCCAAGGTGGAGATGGGTATCGTTGATGAGGAAATGAATGAGTATGGTCTCGATCGAGAGGGATGGCCCCGAAAGAATGGGAGACTAGTTGTACCCAATGTTAGTGGATTGAGAGATGAAGTGCTTAAAGAATGTCATCACTCGAAACTGACTATACACCCAGTGGTAATAAAATGTATTGAGACATGAAGCATACTTACTACTGGGAAGGGATGAAGAGAGATGCTGGGAAGTTCATATCCAAGTGCATGAATTGCCATTTAGTCAAAGTCGAGCAAAAGAAGCCTAGTGCTTTGTTACAACCGTTAGAAATACCTGAATGGAAATTGGAACAAGTCTCAGTGGATTTCATTGATGGTTTACCAAGGACCAGATCAGGTCACGATAGTATTTAGGTGGTTGTAGATCGATTGAACAAGAGTGCAAGTTTTATACCCGTCAAGTCGAATAAAATGGCAGTTACGTTAGCAGAACTATATATGAAGTGGGTAGTGAGATTTTTATGGAGTACCTAATGGTATCGTGAGGGACTGAGATCCATTATTTACTAATGGGTTTTGGAAGAGCTTACAAGAGGCTTTAGGGTCAGAATTACATCTCAGTACCGCGTATCATCCTCAAACTAAAGGTCAAACAGAGAAGGTGAATCGTGTATTAGAGGATCTCTTAAGAGCTTGTATATTGGATTTTGGATGGTCATGGGATGACCATTTGCATCTAGTCGAGTTCACATATAATAATAGTTATCAGTCCAGTATTGGTATAGCTCCATTTGAAGCTTTGTACGGAAGACCGTGCAACTCACCATCATGTTGGTTGGAAACTGGTGAGAAGTTTGTTCTTAGGCCAGACGTAGTAAGAGAAACTTCAGATAAGATCAAGGTTATTCAATAGAGAGTGAAGGCTATGATAATAACCCGGAAAATCAGAACCAATTTAAATTTTTTATTTTGGCAATTTTGATGAATATTAAATATATAAAATGATTCATTTTGAATAATAACGTGGAGAAATTTATTTTTAATAGAATTATAACGTATAATTTTATTTAAATTGAAGTTAGAATATAAATATTTATTTTAATTATAAAAGGAATTGGAAATGGCGCAGTAGTTTGAAAATTCGATTTCAAATTTCGAATGAATGTACAAGACTCAGAATAAACTTGATTTTAGCGAAACCAAAAATATTTGAATCTATTTGAAAATACCTTTCCAACGAATCCGAAAAATCAAAATTTCATAGCGGGAATAAAAGGTTATGCCCAGTTGAAAATTCAGAATAGTCACTATGGAATTTTGGCCCTTAACAATAGCCATTTTGCAAATGACCTCCGTTTTTGATGAAACCACTTTTGTTGGATCCGTGATGTCAAATTATTGCTAGATTCAAATTTCCATAATTTTTGAAATCAATATGTAAGCGTGGTGAAGGAAAACGTGTTTTGTTAACTTCAGTCAATTTGGGTCGACCTGAAAATGGTCATTTTTCAAACGGCCTCCAAATTTTATGAAATTAGTTTTGTTAGGATTGTATCGTTAAAACATAGCCAGATTTATTTTTCTGGAATTTTTGGAGTCTGTATGTGACCCCAGTAAATTGAAATGTACGTTTAACATTGAATATATAGATTTATATTTTAAATTTAGCGGTAACTGATAGTAACAACCGAACTGGCTTACGGGACATATCCCATTGCGTTCGGAATTGGGGAATTTAGCTGGAGGCGATAGTCATTGGGTTTGGATTGGAGCTCGAAATTAAAAGTCAACTTTAGGTGAAATTAAATAATATAATTTAATTTGTATAAAAATCCCTTTACTTCCTCCTTTCCCAGATCGAGTCTTTCATAAAAAAAAATATAAAAATCAAAATAACAATCATAGTGATCCATGTCAAGCCACCGCCCGTCGCAGTCACAGCCTCCCCCCTCCAACCCAGCGCCACCTCCTCCCCATCGCCATCTCCTCCTCTCCACCACTACCCAATTCGAAGAAAACCCCAAATCCGCCCCGCCTAGCCAACCCTAGCCCCGCCACCGACCGTCAGACCTCCCCCACCACCTCGTCAACCCCCTGCGCCACCTCAGAGCCCAAACCCAACCAATATAAGACCCTCTCTCTCTATTAAAAACACAAAATCCCTTTTTTTCGACGCTCCCAGTCGCTTGAAGCAGCAGAGCCGCCACCACTACCTAGGGCTGCTGCAGGCCAACAACGCTGCGCCGACGACCAGAGAACCCCCCTTCTTCTTCGATCGATGTTGATGGGAACGGTAAGTTTTTTTAATATAAAGTTATTTTTAATTCAGTTTTTATATACATACCTAGCATCGTTTTAAAAAGTAAAACTGTTTTAAAAGGGTATGTTTTTTTTTTAAAACTGATTTACAAGAAGAAAAGATTTTTAAAAAGGGAAAAGAAAAGATTTTAATAATAAAAAAACTTGATTTTTGTTCATAAAAAGAAGTGATTTTTAAATATGTAAACATCGCTAGAAAGATCATATTTTTATATAGAAGAAAGATCAGATTTTTATAAACGAAAAGACTGATTTTTTTTATATGAACAGAATAAAAATATAATCTTTATATAGAGAGTAGCGTTTTAAAAATATAATTTTATTTACACGAAGTAGCAAAATAAAAATATGATTTTTATATAATAGAGATAATAAAAATATGATTTTTATAATGAAGTAGTGATAAAAATTCGATTTTTATATGTAAGGCGTAATGATGAAAATGTGAAATTTAATATCAACTGCGTGAAACAGATGACGATGGAACGGACTGAAATCAAAACGGAATCGAAAATGTCCTTTAATGTATGACGGAGGGGAAACCAAAAGTGAGAACTTCTCACTTTTAATTTATTTCTAATTAAAATATATACTAGGATGCAGACGGTGCTTAGCAGCACCTGACACCCGTCATCCACAAACCATGGACGAATTGTTTGTTTGTTTGATTGTGTTGGTGAAAATTATTTGTGTGATGTTGAATGGAATAAAACATTTTATGGTTAAAAATATAATTTTTAACGGGTATATGAATAAAATAAATATCCATAAACAAATTAGATGGTTTGTTATGTACACACATTTGACTGATATTGATTGGGACGATAAAATTTACACATCACCCAACTACACAAATAAAATTCATTATTTGTTGATTGAAACCCCACACGGGTATTGGGATGATATATGACATACACTAATCCCAAGAATTAGCAGTATGTTGATCGATTGATTGACAGACTGTTATAAGCGTCAAATATTTGTATTTGATGCTTATGCAGTGTAGAATGCACTTTAGATGATGGTTGATTGTGTTTGATTGTTGTTGTATACATATTGTATGAAATCCATATAATCACATTATATGATAATTAACTGTGTTTGATTTCAGTTCATAAAGAATGAATATTTTAAAATAATGAATATTTTAAAATAATATTCAGTCAAAGATCAAAATTTGATTTTGATATCCGATTTGGGATGGACATGAATATATTTAAATATATATAGCCATGCTGATTAGATTAACGCCATTTTGACATGAACGATATTTTTATCGATTTTATAATGAATATTGAAAATGAAGTGATTTCAAAATCTAGTGTTTTGAAAATATTATCATTTATATATCGATGATATGGAATATTCAATTTTGATTAGAAATTGTATATGAAGTTGAAATTGTTTTGAACATGAATTTAAAACGATTTATAAAATACGTTTTAGATATATATATATATATATATATATATATATATATATATATATATATATATATAATGGTCTGAATAGAACGCGTCGCGCCGCGGTAGTTCGCGAATTTCGACCATTGACTTAGAACGAACATTACGGGAGATCCGATCGTTGAATTCTCCTAAAACAAGAACTGTTGGGTTCGTATTGAAAAGAGCTTTCTAAGAATATGGGAGATTTTAAATATAATGGTTGGATTTGGAATTATGTCCAAATCAAATTTGTAAAAGGTGGCTGTAAGTGCAGTTCGATGGCTATTTATGGAAATCGACTGTACATGCCTTGATAAAATTATTAAAAATATCAATAATTTGTGTAAAATCAAAATAAATGATTTGGAAAGAACTGGGATGAAAAATTTCATATTTGAAAAGATAAAAATATATTTTATCGAAATGAACTAGTTATGAACTAGAATTATAATCCAATATTTTTAAATAAATAAATTGGATTTGAAATGGTTTTAATAATAACCAGAATTTCCAATATATGAATTGGAATGGATTTGAATTGAAACTATCCCCGGAATATTTCGATATTGGATTTCGTGATTATATGGATATTGTGGAGGAATTTGGAATATATATATATATATATATATCGTTATTCCAATACGATATTTGTTGGTTTCAGAATTTGATATTGAATATAAGCCGATATATTTTCTATTCAGAGCCTTGTATTTAATATCAAATTGGATTTTGGGTTTTTAGTGAATTGTAACTTTAATAATACCGTTCTTAAACACAATGGAGTTAAGAAAATTAGAAACTGACTGGAGATTAGCTAAGTTGAATGGTTTCCTGGGTATTGATCTGATGTTGGTTTCGGCCTTCGGGGTTAACACTTAAGGAATTGTTCTCTTACTAATTTACAGTTAAAGACTGATAGAATGTGAATTGGGTTTGTTCTGAACTGTGTTTAGCGACATTCTTTCTTTAACCCGATTTACAGTGAAATAGGATTTGGAATTTATAAATCTTTTGTTAAGATTTAAAGGAGATTTTCCAAAGTAAAGTTTTCCAATTTAACATATTAAATTGGAATTGAATGGAACTCGATTTGGTAATAATTGAAGTAAGCTTCTGTAGAGGAAGACGGTTAATATATATGGAATTTAAAAGGCCTTGTCGTTATTCCTTTGATATTATCAGTTGGATATGGAAGTTTATATCGATTTGTTTTCCATGAAGATCCCATTGTTAATGGAATGTGGTTTTGGGTTGTCGTGAAAGGTATCTTTAATAATACAATTCTTAGACCCAACGGAGTTAAGAAAATCAGAAACTAACAGGGGATTAGTTAAGTCGAATGGTTTCTTGGGTATTAATCTGATGTTAGTTTCGGCCTTCGGGGTTAATACTTAGGGAATCGTTCACTTGCTTATTTATGGTTAAAGGCTAATGGAATGGAATGCGATTTTGGGTTTATAGTGAACCGTGTTTTAAATGACATTGGTTCTTTAACCCATTTAAAGACAGGATATGATTTCCATAGTTAAACAATCGTTAATATTGATTTTTGGGAAGATTAAAACCAAGTGGAGTTTTAATGAATCTTTAATTAGATTGAAATGATAGAGAATGGAGTACCACCAGTTTTACTCTAGGCGATAGTTGAATCTTTAATTAGACTTAAACGAGAAATGGTTATTGAATTTACCGATAACACCGTGGTGTTAGATATGAAGTATTACCAGTTTTGCTTTATGGGATGAATAGGTTGGGATTGGGAAATTAAACAAATGATTACTTGGGTAAGGTGCGCTAATCCTGACTAGTTTGGATATGCCTTAATATGATTTGGGTTGATATCCAAAGGAAGATTAAAGAATAAATTTAAAGAATTTATCTTTGATAAAATTAATGGGAACCTTTCCAAAAGTATAAGAATATTTGAATAAAGGAACATTCTGGATTGGAATGAGGCGTATGTTGTGTTTTTATAGCACTTGTTTATTATATACGCGAGTTATTCAAAAAGACAGGGTTTATCCCATTTTGAATAATTGATTCGACGATATGTCAAGGATGAAGACGTCTATTGAAGACCGGAGGTCTTCACATCGTTTGGATGATTACTGATGTCTTGATTGGGCTATACACCCAAGACAAGGTAATAAGTGGTGATCGTCCAGACATACTTGGAGATCGACCGGATATGCGAGGGCCTCTCCCCTGTATTGGACATATGGGGGAGGAATAAGGTGCCTCCGGTTTCGTTCGGACCCATAACGAACTTGTAAATGGATGTGTGTCTAACATCGGATTTCATTCTGTGTGATTGATAGACATTGGTTGCATAGCGTGAGTTGCCTGTGTGGCATGCTGAGATGCAAATGATCAAGGCTTCTGTTGAAAAGCAGAGTCTTGTGGATGATGATCAAAGCACGGCTTTAATATAGCATAGCTTTTTGTAACGTTGATTCGCGATCCTCACACCCCGGTGTGAACCAGAAACGGGAGAGGAACTTAGGGAGGGCATGCGTTTCCTTCTAGCTACGAGTGGTGTCAGCGTTTTACTAGCCCTGACATTTTACTTATGTGGATGATGGATTGCGAGGCGCCTCGGTTATATCGGTCGTTCTGGGGCCGATAGTTTGGTTGGGATATGACCAGTTTACGCCCCATAAGGCGGGGAAATGCATTGTTCAGGCATTTTAATCCACTCTGTGTGGACCGGCCCTGACGATCCAAGGAACGATGCGATCTATTCCTAAGGCTCGGGCTAGAGAGTCTCAAAGCAGTAAGGATGATCCCTTGCCTTGGTTCACAGATGGAAATCCAACTTCCAATAGGTGACATTTGCGTTTTTGATTGTAGAGCCTAGTATTGGAGACGTGATATATGGTACCCATGTCGCCTAGGATTGATACGTTTATATTTGAGGTTGTTTATACATTATGCACTTATAATAGTATCAAATGATTTGTTTTAACATACCAAGCATGTTTGGCTATTATAAGGGAAAACCCTATCCTTCGGCTTGTGTTGCATTGCGTAATGGGACTTGGGTCTTATAATATCCTTATTTTTCCAAAAAGCATTGCGCTGTTTTGTTATACGCACTGGTATTCTTGGGAGGAAACCCATTTCGTGTTATACGGCGTGGTCCCTTGATATATATGATTTAAAATAAATTTTTAAATGACTGTTTTAGTTCTCACACCAGTCACATGACTGACCTGGAGTTTATTTTTTTAACCTAAACTCTGGATGCCTCTATTTTCCACATAGGGAGCTAGTAGTTTTGGTTTTGCAGATTTATATTCACAGGATCCTGGTTTACAGCTGGAATGATATTCGAAAGCATTGTATCCATATATTCCTTTCTGTTGTGTTTTCAATTATTTTCCGCTGCATTGTAACTTGTAAATCTCTGATATTTAGTAAATGTGTAATATATATTCATACTCTGTATATTCTTGTATTCTGATGAAATTGTTGAAATAATCAATGAAATGTTCTTCTGTTTGTGTTCTAATTCGTCATGTTCTCAAAGTCAATCCGAACTTTCCTTCACGGGGAAGTTTGGGTTGCTTCATTTGGTATCAGAGCTTTGGTTTACAGAGCTCGGAGAACAAGACATGTTAGAAACAAACAAGAGAATTCATTAGAGATTGAATTAGTAATATCCAATGAGAATGACTCGTTAGAGATAGGATCGGTGATATCATAGAACGAGTGTGAAGAGTATATTTTTCACATAAAAATGAAAATGAATTTTGTTTTGAAAATCTAAACCATATTATACATATTTGAATATTTATTTTATATTGATTTGGACAATCAAGTATACAGAGATTTTAATATACGTCTGATCCATGTGTATTTGAAGCCTCGAATATACTAGATAGATATAGAATCACACTCTGGTCGCCCGGGGATGATACTAGTAATTGTGATCACATCAACAGTATTTATGCTCGAGTTTCGAAAGCGGGATATCTATATGATTCCAATTGATTGGTGTGAGGTGTAACACCCCACATCCGTTAGTGTCACTCACAAAGGGAATGCACTAAGTTCTGTGGAGCATTTAAGGTAAAGTTGCAGATAAATTACAAGACAGACAAAATTAAAACAGCGGAAAATAAAACTTTAATTTATTAATAAAATAGTTTGTACAACAATTGCTTTCCAATACCAGAGTATCATCTGTCTTACAAAATAAAGAAGCATAAAATAACATTTATATTCCCCAATGTAGCATAAGCCAGCCATAGCAGCAGAAAAGAGAGTCTGAAGCGATATATCCAAGAGTCTTTAAGCTTGGAAAGAGTAACAGTCCATACTAAGCAGAGCTATTCCCTCCCTGACTACCTAGGGAGGGGGGAAACAGAAGAAAAGAAGACGAAAGAAAAACAGAGTCAGACATAAAGCCTGAGTAAGTCTAGTGGCTTTTAGCATGTGAACAAGATAAAGTTCATGACAAGAGTAAACTGGAAAAATGGGACAGTACCAGAATAACAGAATAATATAAACCAAAGCAAGATAGTTTAAACCGAATATACTATCACACCCCATTCTATATCTCTGCACCACCTAACTAGTAATCTGTATAAAGATGATAACGTGATCCCAATCCCTGTAATTGCGGTTGCCTTTAGGTGTACATCTATTATTTATTACCTAGATCTAATCTAGGGTTTTCTTATCGAGCGCTTCCTAGATTCAACTAGGGTTTATGCGACTTATCTAATACTTCTCGGATTCAGGATTTATGCCACCTAGGGATTATGCTACCTGTCGAACGATGCCCTTAGTCTAGGACACGCTACCTAGAGTGGTATATGTTCCTAGACTTTCCCCACGTATGTGTCGCGAATCGTTTATCGCTGTCTAGATGCACATGTCCTGAAATGTGCGACCCGAGTCCCGTGGCAGGGCTATTCTAGAAACACGGAACTCGGTCGGGAGCTTTCAGATATCTGCCGATGCAGATGCTAAGGTATGTTTTTCCAGTGGCTTTGGTCCCACCTGACCCCTCCCTCAACTAATGAAAGGTAATCCAAGAAAATCAAGCACGAGAACTATACTCCTGCCACCTATGCCCCACTTTCCTATTGGCCAGCCTCACCCATAACTAGATAGCAAGTATATGGTCTGTGGGGAGTTCTCTACCTTTCCGCATGCGTATCTCGACTGACTCAAGATGGTAGGTAGATGATGGGTCGCTATCACAGGGCCATTTGTCCCGCCGAATCACGCTGGTCCATCCTAGTCTTTAGGTTGCCTTATATTGCAACCAAGGCATAACCTTGGTTCTTCTAACGCAGACCTTAACCTCTGTGAGCCCAAGCGGATCATCTGCATTCTCACAGAGGGATACCAAGGGTACCCTCACGTCCCCCCGAAGCCTCAGGCTTCGTAACCCAATTCGTTGGAGCCTTCTTTAAGATCAGATGGACGTTCGCTCCTCCTCGTGTTATACTAAGAATTACTACTTAGTTTTCCTAACTAAGGTTTACCACTTAGTTTCCTGAATCGTTGTTTTCTTAACTAAGGTTTACTACTTATCCCTCTTCCTTGTCAAGTTGGATTGGTTAAGTGTCATTAGTCAATTCAAGTTAGTTTAACACATTCCTTTGTCATATTAAACTAGCTAAGTGTTATCAGTAGTTCATGTTGACTTAACCCTATCACAAACCAAGTTATATTGGTTAAGTATTTCTTATTACTTAACCCTACCCATTCATCTTGTATTGGTTAAGTGTCCCTTTTAACCTAACCTTGCCCATCTGTTTTAACTAACATGTTATAACGGTTAAGTGTTCCCTTAGTTAACTTAACCCTAACATCTGTTTAATTAACATGTCCTAATGGTTAAGTATTGTCCCTTCATGTTTCAACTTAACCTTGTTCAATTTATCACACTATGATGGTTAAGTGTTCTAAGTTTACTTAACCCTACCCTCTAGTCGAGCTAGCAAATTAAATTGGCTAAGTGTATTTACATAACCTTACCCACTTATCTAGCTAACGTGTTATAATGGTTAAGTATTCTAAATTTACTTAACCTCACCCACTTATCTAATTATCAGGTTATAACGGTTAAGTGTCCTGAATTTACTTAACCTCACCCTCTAGTCTAGTTAATATGTTAAATTGGTTAAGTGTATTAACTTTACTTAACCTCACCTTCTAGTCTATTTAATATGTTAAATTGGTTAAGTGTATTAACTTTACTTAACCTCACCATCTATTCTAGTTAACATGTTAAGTTGGCTAAGTGTTTTCTTAGTTACTTAACCCCTACAAGTCTTGTCTTGTTAACATGTTAAGTTGGTTAAGTGTTTTAGTTAACTTAACCCTACCAATCCTAACTTAGCTTTAATTGTCTTATTAAAGCACCAACCACTCACATTAGACAGGTATTGTTGTGGTTGCTTGTATGCCGGTCGGTTCCGGGCAGTCTTACGCCACAACTCAGTCTAACCTCGGGTCTTTATTGGGCTCAATGCCTTAACCTCTCACATTGGATAGGTATTGTTGTGATTACTGGACAGCCGGGCGGGTCCGGGCAGGTTTACATCACAACTCAATCTAACCTCGGGTTAAGCATATTCGTATTGTCTAAATTTACATTTTAATTATGTAAATTATTCAAATTCAAGTTACTGCCAAATTTGTCTCCAATCAATCTCATTAGTTTAGATATATAATTAATACCATTTTATGCCATAAATCACTTATGTGATTTTTAACCAATTTATGTCAAGTTTCCTATAATTACCAATTTTACCCAACGTTACCCAATCTAAATATTAGACTAACAATCTAAGCCTAATTTTCCGTCCACATGATTTTGACATATAATATTAGGCTAAAAACTAAGCCCAATTTAGCGTACACAAAAATTGGCATAAAAATAATTCATTAACATAAACATGTCATAGGTGTAAACTTGCAAAATAATCGACATGAATATCATAACATTGCATAACATGCCACAGACTTGCATATAAATATTGGACCTAGTTAAACAGGTGTCACATGAATCATATAGTTTTAGCCTAACATAAAGGTACAACATAGTATAACCTAACAGGTGTCATATGAATCCACTGAAACATGGTATAACATGTTAATGAATAGGTATAGGCATAACCTCAAACATAAAACTGGCGTAAGGCAAAACTATGTGTATAACTTTGACAACCACTTAAGGGTGTGAACTTGCTACACATATGTATAAACATAAATCTAGCAATAAACTTTCATATGAATCCTAAACGAATCTTGACATGGATCCGATTATAAGTTCTCACTTGCATAAAAACACGTGAATATAGATTTATTCTAGTCATGTAGGCACAATTGGTTTAAACATATATACATAGAGCCAACATGAATGATATAAATATTTGTGTAAATCTAACTTGCAACCTATAACTTGCATAAACATATATTTAGATCTAACTGTATACATACAATTCGCATAAGGTGTTGATTGTTTAATTCACAATACATAAAAGATTCAATCACCACAATCATTCAAATTATCACAAATAACAAATATAAAACAACATCGTTAATACTGATATAATTCCATATTACAATTTACAACAAATCATGTCTTAATCGCATTCCAATCTAAAGAGCCACTATACTTACAACGCAAGACGGTCTTGTTTTTCTGAGATCTGAGGTTCTGAAATTGAGATGGTTCCTTTGGGTAGACGTTGTTTTGATTCTTAGTTTTGAATTAGATTTGTTCTAGCTTGGTTTGTCTTTAAGCTTTAGGCGGCAGCCATTCCAAGCTATCTTACAGCAGCATGACAACTCCAAGTTTAATTGTGTGAATTAGGTTAAGAGCTAGGTTGTATATATAAAATTTTAGGATTAATTTAGCCATTTGGTTAACCCTAGAAATGACCACAACCGTTCTGTCAAGATAGAATTATCCTATTGACTCAGCAATGAGTCAGAAATGACTCAGCATTGACTCAGCATATTAAATGTTCATTTTTTTTCATAAATGACACATTGGTTCTTTCCTAACATATCATAACCAAAAGGACATTTTTTTATTTAAAAAAACATTAGCTAAATGAACACATCTTAACTAAAATATCAATTTAATATGAATAATCATTTTTAATCTAAATATACATTTCTTAACGAAATGTTATTCTAATGTTAACATAACAAAAGTGATATTCTGATGTTCATCTTTTCTTTCTATTATTTATTGTCAATCAATTCAAACATAAATACGTATTTAATAGATACATTTTCCCCTTACCATTTACATTAATTACCCATATATATATATATATATATGAATAAATCTTTTCTTACTTTTAATTTGTCATAAATCCAATTGGGGAAGGCCATTTAAAAAAAACATTCCTTGACAACAAAAAATGCGCAACGTACGCTACATGATGCGTGCATGTCATATATATATATATGCGTATATATATATATTATATATTCATCATTTTTTTCTTTTTATCTATCTTCCCAATTACCCATTTTCACACTAAACCACTTTTTGAACTGCGTTCACACTAGGCTATTTTAATCCATTCCCTAAAACAAAAAATAGGGCGCTGGCGGGGATCGAACTCTGTACCTCTTGTATGCAAGTCATGTGTTCCAACCAAATAAGCTACTAAGTCTTTTCCTTACAAAAGTTAGAACAATGCTAAACATTATTATTTTCTTATTCCTCTTTTTCATGTTTTGCTGCAATATTTAATTTAAGGATATCTTTTTCATACGGAGTCCAATTTATGCAAACTCGGACTTTATCTCAAGCAGAATTTCGAGACGAACGCAATGGCATAACCCGTTTCCCTTAATTCTTCTTCTAAAATTTAATTATACTTTAATTTGTGAAACTTAATGTTACAGAATTACGGGGTGTTACATTCTCCCCTTCTTAAAAGGATTTCGTCCCCGAAATTTTCAAGTTAGGAAGAATGTGTCCTACCATCCAATCACCCATCTACTCAACCGTTCAATCACAAGCATTCATTGTCCTTAAAAAGATTTCTAAATGCTTTCATATTTATATGCATAGTGTGTGTATATGTCTTTATCTAATGCAAAATCAGGCGGTTTACTAATTCAGTCAACCTCCTTAATGCGAATTATGTCAGTGCCATGCATCCAATCATGTATGCAATCCTAATGATACATATCATTTCTATATGAGTGCACAACCATTCACTCAATTAACATCCATATGATAACACATTGAGTTCAATTTGTAAACAAATACATATATGCGAATGCAATATGAAAGTGACTGAGTTGTTCTAGCGCCTATGGTGTGTATATGCATTCACGAGCAACCACTTGCAACCATTAATCATAACATGTTTCAAATACATGTTTACATCCATTGGCTTCTACCTAAGGATCGATGATACGTCCTAGACGATATACCTTAAAAGCAAGAAAGTATGCATAAAATTCCTAGAAAAAGAGATCAGGGATATACCCTTAAAAAGGGTATGATGCTCGTGTCTAGTCTCCAGTCTTATATGTCGCACCTTCTTGAGCTTCACTATATGGTACCTTATCTAATTTAACTTCATGATTGCGAAGCTTCTTCACCTCCATTTCCAAGATAAATAGATGTTAACCTTGGTACTAGTGTATATACTAAGATGATTAGAGATCTCTCCTCTACTTAGCTTAACCATCATGTTACAAATCTGAGGGTCTAAAGCTAAAGGTTGCTATGTACTTTTTACCTCTCTTAAGGTCAGTCTTTCTTCCTACCTAGGGCACCTGCCACAATTATTCATCTTCCACCTTTACCATCCTTGTGTAACATGTTTACAGTTCTCTCTAAAGCTACCTCTATCGCACAAAGAACCCTACAAAGCTTGGAAGAAAATTTGCAGCAGGTGGAACTACCGCGACTATAGATGGAAGTCGGGCACTGCTTCGCCCTTCAATAGGTATCGTAGTCTTATCAAGCTTACGGAACCATGCTGCGATGAGGTTACCTCCCAGAAAGCCAGGAGCCCCGAAGACTCAAGAAAGAAGGGGACAAGAATTCAAAGAGAGAATCAGAAGATAGTGTGTATGGCTTTGGGGAATATGCCTTTAAACCAAATCTTTTCTTTTGAAAATGGTTCTTTTTTTTAAACCGTTTGAAAATAATTTTTCAAATCTTTTATCTGATCCGGTAACCTTCAGCTCTGATACCACATGTAACACCCCACATCCGTTAGTGTCACTCACAAAGGGAATGCACTAAGTTCTGTGGAGCATTTAAGGTAAAAGATGCAGATAAATTACAAGACAGACAAAATTAAAATAGCGAAAAATAAAACTTTACTTTATTAATAATATAGTTTGTACAACAATTGCTTTCCAATACCAGAGTATCATCTGTCTTACAAAATAAAGAAGCATAAAATAACATTTATATTCCCTAATGTAGCATAAACCAGCCATAGCAGCAGAAAAGAGAGTCTGAAGTGATATATCCAAGAGTCTTTAAGCTTGGAAAGAGTAACAGTCCATACTAAGCAAAGCTATTCCCTCCCTGACTACCTTGGGGGGGGGGGGGACGGAAGAAAAGAAGACGAAAGAAAAACAGAGTCAGACATAAAGCCTGAGTAAGTCTAGTGGCTTTTAGCATGTGAACAAGATAAAGTTCATGACAGGAGTAAACTGGAAAAATGGGACAGTACCAGAATAACAGACTAATATAAACCAATGCAAGATAGTTTAAACCGAATATATTATCACACCCCATTCTATATCACTGCACCACCTAACTAGTATCCCAACTAGTAATCTGTATAAAGATGATAACGTGATCCCAATCCCTGTAATTGCGGTTGCCTTTAGGTGTTTATCTATTATTTATTACCTAGATCTAATTTAGGGTTTTCTTATCAAGCGCTTCCTAGATTCAACTAGGGTTTATGTGACTTATCTAATACTTCTCGGATTCAGGATTTATGCCACCTAAGTCCAACTAGGGATTATGCAACCTGTCGAACGATGCCCCTAGTCTAGGACACAATACCTAGAGTGGTATATGTTCCTAGACTTTCCCCCCCGTATGTGTCGCGAATCGTTTATCGCTATCTAGACGCATATGTCCTGAAATGTGCGACCCGAGTCCCGTGGCACGGCTCTTCTAGAAATACGGAACTCGGTCGAGAGCTTTCAGATATCTGCCGATGCATATGCTAAGGTCTGTTTTTCCAGTGGCTATGGTCACACATGACCCCTCCCTCAACTAATGAAAGGCAATCCAAGAAAATCAAGCACGAGAACTATACTACGGCCACCTATGCCCCACTTTCCTATTGGCCAGCCTCACCCATAACTAGATAGCAAGTATATGGTCTGTTGGGAGTTCTCTGCCTTTCCGCATGCGTATCTCGACTGACTCAAGATGGTAGGTAGACGACGGGTCGCTATCACAGGGCCATTTGTCCCACCGAATCACGTTGGTCCATCCTTGTCTTTAGGTTGCCTTATATTGCAATCAAGGCATACCCTTGGTTCTTCTAACGCAGATCTTAACCTCTGTGAGCCCAGGCGGATCATCTGCATTCTCACAGAGGGATACCAAGGGTACCCTCACGTCCCCCTGAAGCCTCGGGCTTCGTAACCCAATTCGTTGGAGCCTTCTTTAAGATCAGATGGACGTTCGCTCCTCCTCGTGTTATACTCAGAATTACTACTTAGTTTTCCTAACTAAGGTTTACCACTTAGTTTCCTGAATCGTTGTTTTCTTAACTAAGGTTTACTACTTAGCCCTCTTTCTCGTCAAGTTAGATTGGTTAAGTGTCATTAGTCAATTCAAGTTAGCTTAACCCATTCCTTTTTCATATTAAATTGGCTAAGTGTTATTAGTAGTTCATGTTGACTTAACCCTATCACAAACCAAGTTATATTGGATAATTATTTCTTATTACTTAACCCTACCCATTCATCTTGTATTGGTTAAGTGTCCCTTTTGACCTAACCTTGCCCATCTGTTTTAACTAATATGTTATAACTGTTAAGTGTTCCCTTAGTTAACTTAACCCTAAAATTTGTTTAATTAACATGTCCTAATGGTTAAGTATTGTCCCTTCATGTTTCAACTTAACCCTGTTCAATTTATCACACAATGATGGTTAAGTGTTCTAAGTTTACTTAACCCTACCCTCTAGTCCAGCTAACATATTAAATTGGCTAAGTGTATTTACTAAACCTTACTCACTTATCTAGCTAACGTGTTATAATGGTTAAGTATTCTAAATTTACTTAACCTCACCCACTTATCTAATTATCAGGTTATAACGGTTAAGTGTCCTGAATTTACTTAACCTCACCCTCTAGTCTAGTTAATATGTTAAATTGGTTAAGTGTATTAACTTTACTTAACCTCACCTTCTAGTCTATTTAATATGTTAAATTGGTTAAGTGTATTAACTTTACTTAACCTCACCATCTATTCTAGTTAACATGTTAAGTTGGCTAAGTGTTTTCTTAGTTACTTAACCCCTACAAGTCTTGTCTTGTTAACATGTTAAGTTGGTTAAGTGTTTTAGTTAACTTAACCCTACCAATCCTAACTTGGCTTTAATTGTCTTATTAAAGCACCAACCACTCACATTAGACAGGTATTGTTGTGGTTGCCTGTATGCCGGTCGGTTCCGGGCAGTCTTACGCCACAACTCAGTCTAACCTCGGGTCTTTATTGGTCTCAATGCCTTAACCTCTCACATTGGATAGGTATTGTTGTGATTAATGGACAGACGGGTGGGTCCGGGCAGGTTTACATCACAACTCAATCCAACCTCGGGTTAAGCATATTCGTATTGTCTAAATTTACATTTTAATTATGTAAATTATTCAAATTCAAGTTACTGCCAAATTTTTCTCCAATCAATCTCACTAGTTTAGGTATATAATTAATATCATTTTATTCCATAAATCACTTATGTGATTTTTAACCAATTTATGTCAAATTTCCTATAATTACCAATTTTACCCAACGTTACCCCGTCTAAATATCAGACTAACAATCTTAGCCTAATTTTCCGTCCGCATGATTTTGACATATAATATTAGGCTAAAAACTTAGCCTAATTTAGCATACACCAAAATTGGCATAAAAAAAATTCATTAACATAATCATGTCGTAGGTGTAAACTTGCAAAATAATCGACATGAATATCATAACATTGCATAACATGCCACAAACTTGCATATAAATATTGGACCTTGTTAAATAAGTGTCACATGAATCATATAGTTTTAGCCTAACATAAAGGTATAACATAGTATAACCTAATAGGTGTCATATAAATCCACTAAAACATGATATAACATGTTAATGCATGGGTCTAGGCATAACCTCAAACATAAAACTGACGTAAGACAAAACTATATGTATAAATTAGACAACCACTTAAGGGTGTGAACTTGCAACACATATGTATAAACATAGATCTAACAATAAACTTTCATATGAATCCTAAACAGATCTTGACATGGATCCGATTATAAGTTCTCACTTGCATAAAAACATGTGAATATGGATTTATTCTAGTCATGTAGGCACAATTGGTTTAAACATATAAACATAGAGCCTACATGAATGATATAAATATTTGTGTAAATCTAACTTGCAACCTATAACTTGCATAAACATATATTTAGATCTAACTGTATACATACAATTCGCATAAGGTGTTGATTGTTTAATTCACAATACATAAAAGGTTCAATCACCACAATCATTCAAATTATCACAAATAACAAATATAAAACAACATCGTTAATACTGATATAATTCCATATTACAATTTACAACAAATCATGTCTTAATCGCATTCCCATCTAAAGGGACACTATACTTACAACGCAAGACGGTCTTTTTTTCTGAGATCTGAGGTTCTGAAATTGAGATGCGTTCCTTTGGGTAGACGTTGTTTTGATTCTTAGTTTTGAATTAGATTTTTTCTAGCTTTGTCTGTCTTTAAGCTTTAGGCGGCGGCCATTCCAAGCTATCTTACAACAGTGTGACGGCTCCAAGTTTAATTGTGTGAATTAGGTTAAGAGCTAGGTTGTATATATAGAATTTTAGGATTAATTTAGGCCTTTTGATTAACCCTAGAAATGACCACAACCATTCACTCAAGATAGAATTATCCTATTGACTCAGCAATGAGACGGAAATGACTCAGCATATTAAACGTTCATTTTTTTTCATAAATGACACATTGGTTCTTTCCTAACATATCATAACCAAAAGGACATTTTTTTTATTTAAAACAAAACATTAGCTAAATGAACATTTCTTAACTGAAATATCAGTTTAATCTGAATAAACATTTTTAATCTAAATATACATTTCTTAACGAAATGTTATTCTAATGTTAACATAACAAAAGTGATATTCTAATGTTCACTTTTTCTTTTTGTTATTTATTGTCAATCAATTCAAACGTAAATACATATTTAATAGATACATTTTCCCTTTACTGCTTGCATTAATTACCCATATATAAATATATATATATGAATAAATCTTTTCTTACTTTTAATTAGTCATAAATCCAATTGGGGAAGGCCATTTAAAAAAAACAATACTTGACAACCAAAAATGCGCAACGTACGTTACATGATGCGTACACGTCATATATATATATGCGTGTATATATATATATATATATATATATTATATATATTCATCATTTTTTTTCTTTTTATCTATCTTCCCAATTACCCATTTTCACACTAAACCACTTTTTGAACTGCGTTCACACTAGGCTATTTTAAGCCATTCCCCTAAAACAAAAAAATAGGGCGCTGGCGGGGATCGAACTCTGCACCTCTTGTATGCAAGTCATGTGTTCCAACCAAATAAGCTGCTAAGTCTTTTGCTTACAAAAGTTAGAACAATGCTAAACATTATTCTTTTCTCATTCCTTTTTTTCATGTTTTGCTGCGATATTTAATTTAAGGATATCTTTTTCATACGGAGTCCAATTTACGCAAACTCGGACTCTATCTCAAGCGGAATTTCGAGATGAACGCAATGGAATAACTCATTTCCCTTAATTCTTCTTCTAAAATTTAATTATACTTTAATTTTTGAAACTTAATGTTATAGAATTACGGGGTGTTACGTGAGGACCAAAACTAGATAGGGTTTCTTGTTGTGAATTAGCATCAAAAACATGATTTTTTGTATATGTATCAAAATTATGAATTTGAAATGTTAATTCACTAATTGATCGATTGTTGTGTTGTATGATTATTTGTTATCTAATAAAACCATTATGTGAAAGAATGGTACTTACAACCAAACTGAACCAAATATTGAACTATATTGAAAATTTATCGCATTTGCATACATGTACATGCACATATATTGAACAAGTCATAACAAGGAGGCTAGAGCAGAGGAATAAAATTGTTTGCCTGACAAATAGGTACATGTTTGTTGTATTTCTTGTAGTTTTTGATGATTTTATGAGCCAGTTGGCTAGCCGCTTGCCTGTTTCTTTTTCTTTTTGATTGGAGAGGCCTGTGTGGGGGTTTGGGGATTTTCCCAGTACTCCCGTACAAAGGAGGTTATGGCGAAATTTTTCGAAAATTTATGGTGTTAGCCAAATTTTTTGAAAAATTTGAAAAGTTCATAGAAACTGAAAAGTTGAAGAACTTAAGCCATAATGAAAATAATGAAAGTTGAGTTGTTTAGTTAAACAACTTTCAGCTTTGTTCCTTTTCGGGGACGAAAAGATTTTAAGGAGGGGAGATTGTAACAACCTGGAAAATCAAAACCAATTTAAAATTTTTATTTTGGCAATTTTGATGAATTTTGAATATTTAAATTGATTCATTTTAAATAATAATGACGAGAAATTTATTTTGAACAGAATTAGAATCTATAATTTTATTTGAATTGAAGTTAGAATATAAATATTTATTTTAATTATAAAAGGAATTGGAAATGGCGTGGTATTTTGAAAATTCAATTTCAAATTTGAAATGAATTTACAAGATTCAAAATAAACCAGATTTTAGTGAAATAAAAAATATTTGAATCTATTTGAAAATATCTTTCCAAAGAATCCGAAAAATCAAAATTTCATAGCGGGAATAAAAGGTTATGTCCAGTTGAAAATTCAAAATAGTCGCTTTGGAATTTTGGCCCTAAAAAACAGCCATTTTGCAAACGACCTCCGTTTTCGAGAAACCATTTTTGTTGGATCCGTGATATCAAATTATTACTAGATTCAAATTTCCATAATTTTTGAAATCAGTATGTGAGTGTGGCGAAGGAAAACGTGTTTTGTCAGTTTTAGTCAATTTGGATCGACCAGAAAATGGCCATTTTTCAAATGGTCTCCAAATTTGACGAAATTAGTTTAGTTAGGACCATATCGTTAAAACATAGCCAGATTTATTTATTTTTGGAATTTTTGGAGTCCGTATGTGACCCCTGTTAATTGAAATGTACTTTTAAACTTGAATATATAGATTTATATTTTAAGTTTAGCGGTAACTGATCATAACAACCGAACTGGCTTATGAGACATATCCCATTGCGTTTGGAATAGGGGAATTTAGCTAGGGGCGATAGTCGTTGGGTTCGGATTGGAGCTCGAAATTAAAAGTCAACTCTAGGTGAAATTAAATAATATAATTTAATTTATATAAAAATCCCTTTACTTCCTCCCTTTGCCAGATCGAGTCTTTCAATATATATATATATATCAAAATAACCACATTCGCGATCCATGTCAAGCCACCGCCCGTCGCAGTCGCGACCTCCCACCATCCAACCCAGCGCCACCTCAGGGCGCCACCTCCTCCCCATCGCCCTCTCCTCCTCTCCACCACTACCCAATTCGAAGAAAACCCCAAATTTGCCCGCCCAGCAAACCCTAGCCCTGCACCGATCGTCAGACCTCCCCTACCACCTCGTCAATCTCCTATGCCACCTTAGAGACCAAACCCGACCAATGTAAGCCCCTCTCTCTCCATTAAAAACCCAAAACCCCCTTTTTCGTCGCTCCCCGTTGCTTGAAGTAGCAGAGCCGCCGCCACTGCCTAGGGCCGCCGCAGGCCACCAACGCTGCGCCGATGACCAGAGAACCCCCTTCTTCTTCGATCGATGTTGATGGGAATGGTAAGTTTTTTTAATATAAAGTTATTTTTAAATTAGTTTTTATATACACACCTAGCATCATTTTAAAAAGTAAAACTGATTTAAAAGTGTATGTTTTTTTAAAACTGATTTACAAGAAGAATAGTTTTTTAAAAAGGGAAAAGAAAAGATTTTTAATCATTAAAAAACTTCATTTTTGTTCATAAAAAGAAGTGATTTTTAAATATGTAAACCTCGCTAGAAAGATCAGATTTTTATATAGAAGAAAGATCAGACTTTTATGTAGAAGAAAGATCGGATTTTTATATAGAAGAAAGATCAGATTTTTATAAACAAAAAGATTGAATTTTTATTATATGAATAGAATAAAAATATAATCTTTATATAGAGAGTAGCATTTTAAAAATATAATTTTATTTATATGATGTAGCAAAATAAAAATATGATTTTTATATAATAGAGATAATAAAGATATGATTTTTATAATGAAATAGTGTTAAAAATTCAATTTTTATATGTAAGGCGTAATGATAAAAATGTGATTTTTAATATCAACTACGTGAAGCAGATGAAGATGGAACGGGCTGAAATCAAAATGGAATTGAAACCGTAATTTAAAGAATGACGGAGGGGAAACCAAAAGTGAGAACTTCTCACTTTTAATTTATTTCTAATTAAAATATATATTAGGATGCAGACGGTGCTTAGCAGCACCCGACACCCGTCGCCCACAGATCATGGACGACTTGTTTGTTTGTTTGATTGTGTTGTGAAAATTGATTGTGTGATGTGGAATGGAATAAAATATTTTATAGTTAAAAATATAATTTTTAATGTGTATATGAATAAAATAAATATCCATAAACAAATCGGACGATTTGTTTGTGTACACACATTTAACTAATATTGATTGGGACGATAAATTTTACACATCGCCCAACTGCACAAATAAAATTCATTATTTGTTGATTGAAACCCCAGAAGGGTATTGGGATGATATATGACATACACTAATCCCAAGAATTAGGTGTAAGTCGATCGATTGATTGACATACTGTTATAAGCGTCAAATATTTGTATTTGATGATTATGCAGTGTTGTATACATGTTATATGAAATCCATATAATCACATTATATGGTAAATGACTGTGTCTGATTCAAGTTTAGAAACAATGAATATTTTAAAATAACGAATATCTTAAAATAATTAATATTTTAAAATAATATTCAGTCAATGATCAAAATTTGATATTGATGTCCGATTTGGGATGGACACGAATATATTTAAATATATATAGTCGTGTTGATTAGATTAACGCCATTTTAACGTGAACGATATTTATATCGATTTTATAATGAATATTTAAAATGAAGTGATTTCAAAATCTAATGTTTTGAGAATATTATCAATTATATATCGATGATATGGAATATTCAATTTTGATTAAAAATTGAATATGAAGTTGAAATTGTTTTGAAAACGAGATTAAAATGATTTATAATATACCATTTAAATGGAAATCGATGAAATATATATATATATATATATATATATAATATATAATGGCCTGAATAGAACGCGCAACGCCGCGGCAGTTCACGAATTTTGACCATTGACTTCGAAGGGACATTATGGGAGATCCGACCGTCGGATTCTCCTAAAACTAGAACTGCTGGGTTCGTATCGAATAGAGCTTTCTAATGAATATGGGAGATTTGAAATCTATTGGTTGGATTTGGAATTATGTCCAAATCAAATTTGTAAATGGTGGCTGCAAGTGTAGTTCGATGGCCGTTTATGGAAATCAACTGTACAGGCCTTAATAAAATTATTAAAAATATCAATAATTTGTGTAAAATCAAAATAAATGATTTGGAAAGAATTAGGATGAAAAATTCCATATTTGAAAAGATAAAAATATATTTTATCGAAATGAACTAGAATTATAATCCAATATTTTTAAATAAATAAATTGGATTTGAAATGGTTTTAAAAATAACCAGAATTTCCAATATATGAGTTGGAATGGGTTTGAATCGAAATTATCCTCGGAATATTTCGATATTGGATTTCATGATTATACGGATATTGTGGAGGAATTTGGAAGATATATATATCGTTATTCCAATACGATATTTGTTGGTTTCAGAATTTGATACTGAATATAAGCCGATATGCTTTCTATTCAGATCCTTGTATTTAATATCAAATTGGATTTTTGGATTTTTGTGAATTGTATCTTTAATAATAATGTTCTTAAACCCAATGGAGTTAAGAAAATTAGAAACTGACTGGAGATTAGCTAAGTTGAATGGTTTCCTCGGTATTGATCTGATATTGGTTTCGGCCTTCAGGGTTAACGCTTAGGGAATTGTTCTCTTACTAATTTACGGTTAAAGACTGATGGAATATGAATTGGGCTTGTTATGAACTGTGTTTAGCAACATTCATTCTTTATCCCGGTTTATAGTGAAATGTGATTTGGAATTTATAAATGTTTTGTTAAGATTTAAAGGAGATTTTCCAAAGTAAAGTTTTCCAATTTAACATATTAAATTGGAATTGAATGGAATTCGATTTGGTAATAATCGAAGTATGCTTCTTTAGAGGAAGACAGTTAATATATATGGAATTTAAAAGGCCTTGTCATTATTCCATTGATATTATCGGTTGGATATGGACGTTTATATTGATTATATATATATCGATTTGTTTGCCATAAAGATTCCATTGTTAATAGAATGTTGTTTTGGGTTGTCGTGAATTGTATCTTTAACAATATTGTTCTTAGACCCAATGGAGTTAAGAAAATCAAAAATTAACTGGGGATTAGCTAAGTTGAATGGTTTCCTGGGTATTGATCTGATGTTGGTTTCGGCCTTCGGGGTTTATACTTAGGGAATTGTTCACTTGCTAATTTACGGTTAAAGGCTGATGGAATGGAATGTGATTTTGGGTTTATAGTGAACCGTGTTTTAAATGACATTGGTTCTTTAACCCAGTTAAAGACAGGATATGATTTCCCTAGTTAAACAATCGTTAATATTGGATATTGGGAAGATTAAAACCAAGTGGAGTTTTAATGAATCTTTAATTAGATTGAAATAACCGAGAATGGAGTACCACCAGTTTTACTCCAGGCGATAGTTAAATCTTTAATTAAATTTGAACATGAAATGGTAATTGAATTTACCGATAACACCGTGGTGTTAGATATGAAGTATTACCAGTTTTGCTTTATGGGACGAATAGGTTTGGATTGGGAAATTAAACAAATGATTACTTCGGTAAGGTGCGCTAATCTTGACTAGTTTGGAAATACCTTAATATGATTTGGGTTGATATCCAAAGGAAGATTAAAGAATAAATTTAAAGAATTTATCTTTGATAAAATAATGGGAACCTTTCCCAAAGTATAAGAATATTTTAATAAAGGAATATTCTGGATTGGAATGAGGCATATGTTGTGTTTTTATAGTACTTGTTTATTATATAAGCGAGTCATTTAGAAAGACCGGGTTATCCCATTTGGAATAACTGATTCGATAATATGTCGAGGATGAAGACGGTGGTTGAAGATCAGAGGTCTTCACATCGTTTGGATGATTACTAATGTCTTGATTGGGCTGTACACCCAAGACACGGTAATAAGTGGTGATCGTCTAGATGTACTTGGAGATCGACCGGATATGCGAGGGCCAGTCCCCTGTATTGGACATATGGGGGAGGAAAATGGTGCCTCAAGTTTTGTTCAGACCCAGAACGAACTTGTAAATGGATGTGTGTCTGACATCGGATTTCATTCTGTGTGATTGATAGACATCGGTTGCGTAGCGTGAATTTCCTGTGTGGTATGCTGAGATGCAAATGATCAAGGCTTCTGTTGAACAACAAAGTCTTGTGGTTGATGATCAAAGCATGGCTTTAATATAGCAAAGCTTTGTGTAGCATTGATTCGCGAGCCTCACACCCCAGTTTGAACCAGAAATGGGAGAGAACCTCAGGGAGGGCATGCGTTTCCGTCTAGCTAGGAGTGGTGTCAGCGTTTTACTAGCCCTGACATTTTACTTATGTGGATGATGGATTACGAGGCGCCTCGGTTATATCGGTCATTCCGAGGCCGATAGTTTGGTTGGGATATGACCAGTTTAAGCCCCATAGGGCGGGGAAACGCATTGTTCAGGCATTTTAATCCACTCCATGTGGACTGGCCCTGACGATCCAGGGAACGATGCGTTCTGTTCCAGAGGCTCGGGCTAGAGAGTCTCAAAGTAGTAAGGACGATCCCTTACCTTGGTTCATAGATGGAAATCCAACTTCCAATATGTAACATTTGCGGTTTTGATTGTTGAGCCTAGTATTGGCGACATGATATATGGTACCCATGTCGCCTAGGATTGATGCATTTATATTTGAAGTTGTTTATACACTATGCACTTATAATAGTATCAAATGATTTGTTTTAACGTACCAAGCTTGTTTGGCTATTATAAGGGAAAACCCTATCCTCCGGCTTGCGTTGCATTGTGTGATGGGACTTGGGTCTTATTGTAGCCTCATTTTTCCAAAAAGCATTGCGCTGTTTTGTTATATGCACTGGTATTCTTGGGTGGAAACCGTTACGTGTTATACGGCGTGATCCCTTGATATATCTGATTTAAAGTAAAGTTTTAAATAATTGTTTTAGTTCTCACACCAGTCACATGACTGACCTGGAGTTTATTGTTTTAACCTAAACTCTAGGTGCCCCTATTTTCCACACGGGCAGCTAGTAGTTTTGGTTTTGCAGATTTATATTCACAGTATCCTGGTTTACAGCTGGTATGATATTCGGAAAGCTCTATATCCGTAGTTGTGTTTTGTATTATTTTCCACTGCATTGTAACTTGTAAATCTATGATATTTAGTAAATGTGTAATATATATTCATACTCTGTATATTCTTGTATTCTGATGAAATTGTTGTAAGAAGCAATGAAACGTTCTTCGTTTTGTGTTCTGATTCATCGAATTCAATCCGAGCTTTCGTTCATGGGGAAGTTTGGGTCGCTTCAGCTGCCCAAGATAGGCAGAAAAGTTATGCTGATAAAAGACGAAGAGATTTGAGATTCTCCATTGGCAACTTGGTATTCGTCAAGATTTCTCCGTTGATGAATGTGATTCGGTTTGGTAGGAGAGGTAAGTTGGCACCAAGATTTGTTGGTCCAATCCCAGTTAGTACAAGTTGAGAATTTAACGTATTAAGTTAGATTACCAGATAAGATGGCAGGAGTTCACGACGTATTTCATATTTCCCAGTTAAGGAAGTTCGTGCACGACCCTGATTTGACTATTTCACCAGATAAGTTGGATGATATCAAGTTAGAACCCGAGGCAGTTGGGAGCCGTAGGACGATTCGTATTGTGGTACGCGATACGAAACAACTTCGATAGAAGACGGTGGAACTAGTCAAGGTCCAGTGGAGCGATAAAGAGAATGAATGTACTTGGGAAACAGTGGAGAACATAAGGAAGTCATATCCAGAACTCTTTACCTGGTAAGATTTTAATTGCGACCTAATTACTGCCTTATTAGTAAACCGCATGCTAGGATAAGCTTGTTGTGTTTATTATGTACGTTTGATTGGTTGCAAATGGTCGATAGGCATGCGGGTCCTTTTGGTTGTTTTCTTGATTAAGGAATTTTGAGGGCAAAATTTCTTAAGGGGGGAGGGGAGAGTGTAACGACCCGCATTCTACACATCGGAGGATCGTAGAATAATTATTTTATTTTCATTAGAAGTCGTATGGTCATGTAAATTTGGGAGACGACCATTGGGGTCATTTTCCATGTTCACAATTTTTGTCAAATTTTAATTGACCGTTTTACCCTTGGCAAATCTTATTTCGCCTATAAATATTTTGGTAAGGGGTTTTGAAATGAAACCACTTCCATTGGATTTAGATGATTGTTTACCTTTCCGTAGAGTAGTCACATTGATCAAATGGACTTACCATTTGGGATGTATGGCTGAAATAAGGTTTGGATGGTGAAAAACAAAATAATTGGGCTTAACAAGGTGATTAGCAGCTAAGCCCATAACCCATTTCAGGATTAGGGTTATCGGAGGGCTGATAAGGTTTGGGAAATCAGTTTAATTCATTTTTCTAGCCGTCGTTTGCCTTCCTCTAATTATAGCAATGGCCTCAACTCCCAAATCACCTTTTAATCACTTTCTAATCCAATATTAAGCCAATCAACATCAAACCAAGGCAAATTAACATCAGATTGGAGGTAGAGCTGCTGTGTTGCATTGAGATTCAAACCAAATCAGAGATATTTTCATATCTGAAATTTATTTGTGGCTAAGGTGAATGATTAGCACTTTTATTCACTAATTACGGCTAATTAGGGGTGATTTGTGATAATTAGCGAAATTATGCATCATAAGTATATGGGAAAATATGCATAAATTCTGAAATATTATTTTATGTTAGCGGTTAAAATTTTTGTTATTTTGGATTAAGTTTGCTAATCCTACTGTTGGATATAGCTAAACATGATTAAGGGGAAAATAAGAGTTTTGGGTATGTTCGATCCATGTTAACGTGTTAAATTGTTGTTTTGGTGTTTGCGATTGATTATACATGTTGTTATCACTGTTTGGAATGCTTCATGTTTGTTTAGAAAAGTTAGAATGGCCGAAAATGCCGTATTGTGCTGTAAATAACTTGCAGGGAAGTTGTAGAAAATAGTACATGACCCTGGCTCGTGCTCATCCTCACTACCCGCTCGTGACCCCGACCTGGCTCGTGAATAAGCATCACGACCCGAAGAGAGCACCTGACCCGAACCGTGGGTCTTGACCAAACCGAAGACGCCTCAGAACCACGAGCCAACACGTTGATCCGCTCGCACTTGAAGACCACGAACTGACCCGGATAGGGTCTCACGAACTGACCTGCTCGAGTGAAGGAGCCCAACCCCAAATTGGAGATTGGAGCCATGAGCCGAACCGACCCGATACTCTAGAGGAGGCATCAAAAACCGAACCACCAAGGGAAGGACATCACGAACCTCCCTGACCCCGGTAGAGCGTCATGGACCGAACCAATGATGACTGGAGCACTATGCACGTGCGAACCAAACCAGATGGAGACCGAACCACAATGGTGACTAAAAACCCGAGATGCAAAGGTAGTCCAAATAGTAAGTTAGAACTTAGGATCTAGATGGGAACCAACGAGTTAACTTCATGAGTTGGGCTTTGCTGCAGGACGTGTGCAAAGGGGTTATCGATATCTATAGCTTTAGTTCACCACTAAGAGATGGATTAGTGGTTATGGATCCGCTCAATGGGATCATTATGACTCCCAAGGGCAAGTGATCGTAGCATGGCTATGGATCAGTGCAATGGGATCATTAGGTCTCCCAAGGGCAAGTGGTCGTAGCATGGCTATGGATCAGCACAATGGGATCATTAAGGTCCCAAGGGCAAAGTGGTCAAAGCATAGGATTTGGTGATCAAAGTGGTGGATATCGTATACTTTATGCACTGAGTGAGAGATGTGAGGTTGATTGCTATATTTGATGTTTGTTATCACTATGACATGCACACTCCCATTTTACACTTTATGTTAGTGTTACCTTAGAGTACTGTCCATCTTGTTGTGCAAATCCTTTGGTTGCAGGTCCAGCTTCAGTTATGATTATTTATACCTGTTATTGTTTTGTTTTGCTGCTATCGCTCATACCATACTTTTGTCTGACCCAGAGTTTTATGTCTCTTCTTATTACTCTGGGTGCTCCTAAACGAGCAGATTAGAGACAGGTTAGATGGTATGCACGAGTAGCTATCCGGAGACGAGCAGGAGGCTTCCACGTACTATTTACATATATCCTCCCTGTTTTGTTGCTGGTCGCTACTTTGGGCATTAGTAGTGTACCTTTTCTATTTTGTAGTTGTAATAATGGTTTGGATCATAAGCTGTATTTTGGATTCCACTGCTATGATGGTTTAGTTTTCAGCTTATGCACTGTGTTGCCTGTTTTATGTCAAGATATGTTATTATTATATTTTATTCCATGCGTTGTGAGATATACTACAGGTTCTTTGGTGATTTATAGTTTCAAATCCCTTTCTTTTGATGACCGTCCCATGCTAGCCGGGCATCGGCACAACACGTTTCGTTGAAATGTCGGCTGGTGTGGGGCAGGCCGTCACAACTTCTGTACACATGCATCAAAATTCAAATCATAGTAACCAAATCGAATGTTTAAAACATGAGGAAAATAATATTGTGATTGAAGCGTCGATATGAACCTAATAATACGTTAAAAAATATATTTTATTGTTCTTATGAAATTCCATTTTTCTTTCTATATAGTTCTTATGAAATTCCAATTTTTTTTATATATAAGTATACGCGTAAGGGAAATGATACAAAGGAGGTGAAGGGAAGTGAGTGGTGCGCGTTAGTGGAAGGGAGAATGGAATGATACAAAGAAACATAAAGTGGCTTCAGGTTTTGAATATAGAAAGAGAGGGGATACGCATGCATGGAAATTACATGCACAGAGGAGTGAATGGACAAATCGATGTTATCATGACCGGACCTGACCAACAGTCCAACCGTTAAAACCATAGACCATACCCCAGTCCGGGCCGAAAAGCTAATAAACCGTGCTTTTGTGGTTTGAACACTAAAACGTGAAAACCAAAGCCCCACTGCTAAGAAAACCAAGACCCAACCGCTGAAAAACCAGCACAACATAGATTTTCCAGTCCATCCAGAAATTTCAATTATTAAATAAGCAAGCCCAATTGCTTAGGCCCGAACGAAGTCTCTTCGTTTTGCAGTACTTTGTGAAAGGGGACATCATGTAACAACCCGCACCTCTGTTCACGCAAGATATTGTCCCCAACTTAGCCACCGTATAGGTGTGGGGTTTTGTTCCTCAAAAGGCCTCGGCGTTAGTAAGAGATGGGATCTACTATATAAGTACCCACTTCACACAGGCTTCCACGATGTTGGACTTAGGGGTGTTACATTCTCCCATCCTACAGAGCCCAACGTCCCCGATGGCTCACAAACACCTCACCCAGGCGTTGTGGTCCACACGGGAGCCACAATTCCAGCTGGGTATTGGCTCTGATACCACTGTAACAACCCGCACCTCCGTTCACGCAAGATATTGTCCCCAACTTAGCCACCGTATAGGTGTGGGGTTTTGTTCCTCAAAAGGCCTCGGCGTTAGTAGGAGATGGGATCTACTATATAAGTACCCACTTCACACTGGCTTCCACGATGTGGGACTTAGGGGTGTTACACATCATTTGCATAAACGAAGAAGATTTACATTTCTTCTTTTGCATAAAATGTGGGACATAAGCACCCTATCCATTTTGGGCTCTATTCTTCAGTCCCCAATCTCTATGTGCCACTGTGTCACCCCAATTAGATCCGCTAATTTACTCTTTTTGCATCTATGTCCCCCAACAATTCAGGGGTTTAAGAGCAAAACATCGGAAATCAGGAGATCTGATTAGACGGGACACCGGGGTACATAGAGCTTGGGGACAGAACAATTGTGTAATGACTCGGATTCTTATGGGTTAATTTTAAATATTTAATACGGATTTAAATATTGGGTGGATAATATAAATGGAATTTTATATTAAGTTATCAATTTAATAATTGATTTTGATTATTGTCAAATAAATTAAATTATCGTAATGCAGTAATAAATTAATTTAAAAATATATAACTATATCGAATCAGTTCAGATGATCAATACGAAATTCTATTTAAATTAGAATAATAATATTAAATTATTATCGAAGAATTTAAATGGTTTGAAATTTAATTTATATCAATTTAAATTAATATCTGTTACAGATGATCAAATTGGACTTCGTGACCCATCAAAATGTGTCTGAAATAGAGGTACTACCCTAGAATTGTCAGTTGTTGGGTTCAGAGAGAGGTTCGGAATCAAGATGATAATTTAATTCAAAAGATCTGGTTATAAACAAATTTAAATTAAATTAAAAGTGAATTCTTTTATGGACAAAAACCCATACACGTTAAGACCTTAATCTCCTCAAACAAAATGCCTGGGTGTTCAAATACAAACCGCTCCCTTCCCTTATATAATCAGTGAAACTTTTCCCCTTAAATTCATTCATCCCCTCCTTTAAAAATCGAATCCACTCCCATTCCTTTATTCCATTTCCGAAATCGAAATCTCATTCGAAGCCTACATCATGACCTGGGTTCTTCGATTAGGAAGGGAGATCGTCGAGCGCGATTAAGGTTCTGCGGAACTCGACTTTGTACAGTCAAGCTGGAATCGAGTTTAAGGAATGCTTGGATCTGAAAATCGACAACATCAGTAATGTTAAAGGGGAACGTAGATTTGATCTCGATGGCGACTGCGAGGTTGGGGGGCCTCTCCGTGATTGAAGATCGCGATGGGTAGTGAGGAGTCGCGATTGGAGGAGCTTCGAACCAGGTTCGATTCGTGTTTCTGGTGTCGTCCAGATGGGGGAGTTCCGTCATTGCTGTAAGGTGCGATTTAGAGGGCAAAAAAAGGGTGCGATGGGATGAGGGGTACAGTTAGATGTCGGAGCTGTTAAATCAGGGTTCTGTAGGATTTTTAAGGCAGTCGAGTTCAAAGTCGTCGCAGTTAGGGGTTCTCGATGATGGAGGTTCCTCAGCAAAAGGTCAGCATTGGGTAAGTTCAGTAAGGTTGGTCAACAGGAATTTGGGGGAGGGAGAAGCTGCTGGTGAAGTAAGGGTTGCAGTCATGTAGTGGTAGGCCCTAGCTTTTTTATCTATGTTTGAGGAAGACAGAGTTTAAATAAAGATTAAGGTATAATTAAATTTATTTATTTTACTAGTTAAGGATCACTTAATTCATGATAAATTCATAACACGTATATATTTCATATGATTTCTGTTAGACACAATGAAGTACGTTGAAATCATAAAGATGAACTTTTGGCTAATTTGGAATGCTTTGGAGACAGTCGGGATTTCGGTTAAATTAAACACAGTTTAATTTAATCGAAAACAAATTAATATTCAGCAAATAAAAATTCGGTGAGTAAATCTCACCTGTTTGTTTAGAATTATTTTTATATCGTTAAAAATAATTGATGTTGCTTGTTTTGAATGCTATCTGGTTGATTTAAATATATTAGTTATGTAGGGTTGACTATTATATATATATTGGGTTGATGGTTGGATTGTTCCCGCAGTCTCATTAGCGGATGCCCGCAGTTCCATAGCGGATGATTTCCCTATGTGCCCCCACAAATATATTAGTGGATGACCTTCATACTGCGATATCCTGCCTCGAAGCAGGATGGGTATTACTATGTTGACTAACGTCTGTGGATGCAGGAAAACAGGTTGGTGGAATCTAACTGGATTCCTCAAAAATATATTATCTGTTTATTTATTTGTTGGCATATATACTATCATATATGATGTGTTAGAAAACCAGAAATAAATAATTGGTTGTCTGGTTTTTAAATATCACTGGGCCCAAGTGTTAATTTATAAAATACCCTGAAAGGGGTATTTGAGATTTAAAAGGGAAATTCTATTTTTATAAAATAGAATTTAAAATTTTAAATAAATTTGAAATATTAACTTGTTTTAAAAGCAATAAAACAAGTAGTTCCTTTATAAACAAAGTTTGTAAATAGTTCTTTTATAAATGAAGTGAAAAGAATTATCATTGGATAATTCAAAAATAAAAATACAAGTGTGAAATTGAAAAGGGAAATCTATTTTTTTTCAAAGTAGAAATATCGATTTCAAAAGGGATTGAAATCGAGACTTGTTTAAAGAATGAATAAAGAAAGTTTGAAATAGAATTTGAATATAGAAATTCAAATGGGGTTTGAATATAAAAATTCAAATGGAATTCAAATATAGAATTTGAATATAGAAAATATAAAGGAATTCAAATATAGGATTTGAATATCGAAAGTGAAATGAAATTTGAATATAGAAATTCAAATGGAGTTTGAATATAGAAATTCAAATGGAATTCAAATATAGAATTTGAATATATAAAATTTGAATAGAATTGAATATAGAATATCAGAATGGAGTTTGAATATAGAAATTCAAATCGGAATTTAAATATAGAATTCAAATAAAACTGAAAATGGAGTTAAATCAAGAAAATTCAAATAGAATTAAAATGGAGTTTGAATATTAGAATTCAAACAGAAATGAAATGGAGTTTGAATATTAGAATTCAAATAGAGTTAAAATGGAGTTGAATTCATTTTAACGAAGTTCAAAAGTTTTTATATATATAAATATAATTAAAACGAACTCGCCGCAGCGCTGCAGTTCGTAAATTGGCGATTCGAACTTCAATTGAGTATACATAATTCAATTGAAGTCGGAATTCTTTGAAACAAGAACCGTCAAGACCAGTTAGATAATAGTTTTCTAATAGAAGAGAAAATTCTGAATTTCGTCCAATAGATTTTGAGATATGTCAAAATCAAATTTCTAAAAATGCAGCGCCAAAATCGTTTAAAATCTATAAGGGTTTATTTATATAAATATAGGGATTTTTAAGCGAATAAAAATCCGAATTTTCCATTTGAAAAATCTAGACTGGAGATGCAAAGTAAATATGAACTCCAGTGAATTAAGTGGAATGATTTTTGAGACAAAAAACATATTTTAAATGGTTTAACTAAATTGGAGAATAATTAGTTAAAGGAAATTTGAATCGAAATTGGGTTTTTGGATAAGTGAAAGAGTTTGAGAATTTATATTCGAAATCGAATATATAGCTCGAGTTGAAAATATAATTAGATTAGTTAATAAGCAAGTTAAAATATATTTGAACATGTCATGTTAAATATAAAAGTGAAATAGACTAAAGAGTTAATTAACAAATTAATTAACGAATTTAGTTAAACGATCGGGTATAGTTGAATTAAATTGGACAGGTATAGACATACAGGAGACAGGTATGGGATAAGGATAATGCAGGTATATAAATAGAATGCTCGACAAAAAGGTACGTATTTAATTCATATATGAGATTTTATGCGCCGTATCGGCTAGCCGCTTGGCTTTTCTTTTTCTTTTTGGATTGGTGAGGGCCATGCGAGGCTATTTGAAATATCACGATGCTCCCGGTACAAGGGAGGTTATGGCGATTTTTTCCGGAAATTTAAGGAGTTAGAATATTTTTAAGATAATTTGATAGTTAGAGATCAACGTATCGATATATATAGAAGTCGATAAGGAAACGAACTTAAAAATAGAATAGTATAATCAAAAAGGAAGACTAGGAATAAAATCTCGTAAGAATAGAAAGAGAAAGCGTATACGTGTTTAAAAGTGAATAAGTAGTTGTATGGTATTTATTATTCGAGAAAGTAGTCATATCTGTTTTGATGTTATAAATGTTATTCAGTCAAGGTCTGAGAGATAGTTATACCCCAACTTGATTGATTTCATTATTAACAAATAAATAGTAAGATTTCAGGCTCGAAGATCAATGTTGAATAAGAGTTAGTTGAATATAGTATTTGGGTTGTCG
Organism: Allium sativum; assembly: GCA_030737875.1. Lineage (NCBI taxonomy): Eukaryota > Viridiplantae > Streptophyta > Magnoliopsida > Asparagales > Amaryllidaceae > Allium > Allium sativum. The sequence goes on along the minus strand of CM060920.1, from coordinate 272,639,122 downwards.
TAACGATTTTTTACACAACATCCGTTTTAACCCAAATAAGTGTAAGCTTGGAAATATAATAAAGAATATTTCCTAAGTATAGAAATAAACGAGATCGGAAAAGAGATAAGTAATTGGAATATTTTCCAATTATAAATAGCATATATTTTCTAAAGTTTGGAAAATAAAGGAAGGCGATATTCAGAAATGTTTTCCAAATAACGTAAAAGGCCAATATGGTTATTGAAAATATTTGGTTAACAAATATGGATAAAGAAATAGAGAAGTGATTTAATTGATGGAATATTAATTAAGGGCTCAGTGATTGTTTGATAATTGGATGAACACTTGTTTTCTTCGATAGTTAAATCATCGACTATCTAAACACTTGTTTTTATTCGATAGGTAAATCACAAACTATCGAAGTTTTTAACCATCGTTGTCAATATGGAGAGACCAGTTGGATTATTATCCAAAGAACCACTCTGTATTGGCATATGCGTTGCGAATCATATATGCCAAAAAAAATTGAAGACGGAGTAAAGTGCAAGAGTTATTGTATAAGTCTTAGATAATAGTGCCTAAGATGGATGTACTTAATAGTGCCTTCGGTTCATCCTGTTCCTGGATAACTTGTATGGATGAATGTCTGACAGAGTATTTCCAGAAAGGTCACGTACATTGATTTCTTCAACCGTACCAAGAGTGGAAGCGGAGAAGGAAACTTCTTTAGCTAACACGTAATGTACTGTTATAGACGTCAATTAGTGATTTTCTATGGATCTGACAATGTGGCATTCGAAGTGAATCTGATGTGATGATAAAGCATAGCTTCCAGCCTCACATCCGGTAAATGACAGAAAAATGGCAGACAGCATGGCTATGTAAGTCGCACCTATTAGGGTGTATAATCACCTGATCTAAAGTTTCATTTATTTCTAAAAATCTATTGTTGATGTCGTCCCATTCGGGAAACGGTTGTTGATCCCAACCGGTGGTGATATACATTCAACACACTTAAGAGAAATGAGTGGTTGGTCATGTGTGGCTGGGTTGCAAGATGTTCTTGTTGAACCCGGTGTATTCCTCTCTAGAGGTACACTAGCGAAAGGTGATTCCATACCTTGTCATAGTTGGAAATCCCTTACCCAATACGTGCTTGCGGTTTTGATTGTATACTATGTATGTAGAACGTGAGATGAAAGCATTTCTGCTAGATGATTATTATATTGTGGTTGATAGACATTATTATAATATCAAAAGGTTTTTGATATAAAGAAATTTTGGATTCTCATAAGTGAAAAACCTGTTCCGTTATACGGCGTGGTCTTATGAGATATTGTTTACTTGTTCAAGCTAATTTAAACTGTTTACTCATACCAGTCCCATGACTGACCTGGAGTTTATTTGTTTTGTTTTACCTAAACTCTTAGGTGCCTAAATTTGTACGGACAGTCAAGTAGTTCAGGATTTTACAGATCTATGTAAAGGAGCTTGGAGCAGGAGGCTTCAGTGTTAGTTATATAAAGTTTTGTTCCCCTGTGTTGTAAGTGTTGTACTCTGATAAGCGTATGTTACATAGTTGAAATTTTGTATTTCAAAAGTTATGATATATTATATTTTGTTCTGCTGCGATGTGAGATTCTATGTTGTTATTTTTGTTCTTCTTCTACTCTTTTCTTCTAAAAAATTGATTCGTATTTTCGTGATATTTGGGTTGGATGTATGATGTATATAGTCAACTCGGATATTGCGGACTTTGCGGGCCACTACAGTTGGTATTAGAGCTTAGGTTGAGCGAATACCTAGGCTTGTTGGAATGTGCTCATTAGAGATAGGGTCAATAGTACCCTAGAATGAGTTGAGTGTATATATATATATATATACGAGAGAGCATATAAAAACTGTTTTATATTGTGTTGACTAGTCTGTTGAGTGAATTTTGAATTCAGATCAAATCGTGGGACGCCACGATGTCGATAGGAGTTTATAAGCACTTGAACAGAAGATTGGACATGATATTGTTTTAAATTGTTGAGTTGATTGGTAGAATTATAATCAAATTAGATTATAAAAACTGAAATAGTTATATATAACCAATAGAATTTGTATAGAAATAAAATATACAAATGTGACAAATTGAATTGAATTCCAATCAGAATTCATAATTTAAAATCCTAGGAAGTTGGAAAATATTTTCCGAATTTTATTAAAATAATATAGCTTTATTTTTGAAGGATTTTTGAATAAAAATCATTTGAATGGATTTTGAATATGATAAAGCATTGAACTCACTTCGGTGGCTGGGAAATAATTCTGATGATGGTCGCAACATCATCAGTGTTCATTTTCGAATTTCTAAGTGATGAATTGCTGCCTTAGAAAAGTTTTTGATGGAAAATTTGTTTGAAAAGAAATAAGTTGTTTGAAAATTCAAATGTTTTGAATTTGAGATGGATATAAATATATGTGTATATTTATATTACTTCAAAGTAGTTTTGAAATAAAACCCTGGGAATGTGCATGATTGAAATTAAATTTAACTTAAGTAAGTTAAATGGATCGAAATTAATAAATTAAGTAAAATCAATGTGAATGAAATATGAATTGGGTGTGAATAAAGGAAAAACCAAAAGAGTTAAAAAGAAAATATATTTGTAAAACAAATATAAAAGAAAATATATTTGTAAAACAAATATAAAGGAAATATTTGTAAAACAAATACAAAGGAAGTTATGTGCAAACAAATAGAAGGAGAAATATTTGTAAAAACATTTACAATTAGAATTTAAAAGGAAATATTTGTAAAACATTTACAAATAGATTAAATGGAAGTATTTATTTATAGAATATAAATAGAATGTTATAAATGAGATATTTATTTGGTAAATAAATAGAATTTAATCAAAGGAATATTTAGAAGATGAATAGAAAATGGAAATCTGTTTTTAACAGATAAATAGAAAAGATTAATTTATAAATAACAGTTTATAAATTAAATTAAATATTTATCCTTCGATAAATGGAATATATAAGTCTGAACTTATATAGAGAAGAGATATTGGTTATTAACACCGATAGTTTTAAATAGAAGGGGTACACAACACTTGTATAAGTGAAGTAACGTTATTAAAGAGAACATTTATAAAGTGAAGAACCGTTACTAAATGTAAATCTTTATAAATGAATAAACGTTATCCAATAGGAGTTATTCGAATAAGAGAAGTCGATTAGAGTTAGAAATAATCAATTAGAGGAAGAATTAACCAGTTAGAGTTAATCAGTTAGGGTTAATCCGTAGAGTTAATTAAATATTAGTTATTCAATTAGAATTTATCGAATATTTGTTATTCAGATTTAGAATTAACCAAATAGAGTTAATTGAACATAGTTAATCGAATTAGGATTTAATTGAATGTTAGTTATTCAATTAAAGTTGATCGAATATAGTTATTGAAATAGAGAAAGTCAAACATAGTTACTCAGGATAGGTTGCCATTTCGTATGACTGCTAGAGTAATTCGCAGGGATGTAGATAGCCTAGGGCGGTTGGATGTTTCCTGAGGGAATCAGGCATAACCATTGTGATCGCTGCGATCTAGAGTCAAGCGAATGGAGTTAAATCAAATATTAGTTATTCGAATAGGATTAAAGGATTTATCGAATATTTGTTATTCGAAGAGAATAAAAGGGGTTATCGAATATAGTTTATTCGAATAGAGTTAAAAGAGTTATCAAATATAGCTTATTCGGAAGAAGTTAAGTGAAAAGATCTAATCAAATAGGGTTAATTGATAAGAGTTAAATCCAATGGAGTTAATTGATAAGTGTAAATTGAATAGAGTAAATCAAATATAGTTTATTCGAAGAAAGGTTTTCAAATCTAGTTATTCGAAAGAGAGATTATCGAATATAGTTATTCGAAGGGAGGAGTTATCGAATAGGGATTTATTCGAAAGAGAGTTACGTAAGGAAGTTTGAAATGTTGAGTATCAATATAAATAAGTTTTGAAAAGATAAATGGGGTTGTAGAACTTTATCTACCTTAGCGATTTCGATGACGAAATTATTTTAAGTGGGGAAGATTGTAATGACCCGGATTCTTATGGGTTAATTTTAAATATTTAATACGGATTTAAATATTGGGTGGATAATATAAATGGAATTTTATATAAAGTTATCAATTTAATAATTGATTTCAATTTAATGTCGAATAAATTAAATTATCGTAATGCAGTAATAATTTAATTTAAAAATATATAACTAAATCGAATCAGTTGAGATGATCAATACGAAATTCTGTTTAAATTAGAATAATAATATTAAATTATTATCGAAGAATTTAAATGGTTTGAAATTTAATTTATATCAATTTAAATAAATATCTGTTACAGATGATCAAATTGGACTTCGTGACCTGTCCCAGTGTGTCTGAAATAGAGGTACTACCCTAGAATTGTCAGTTGTTGGGTTCAGAGAGAGGTTTGGAATCAAGATGATAATTTAATTTAAAATATCCGGTTATAAACAAATCTAAATTATTAAAAGTGAATTCTTTTATGGACAAAAGCCAATACAGGTTAAGAACTTAATCTCCTCAAACAAAATGCCTAGGTGTTCAAATACAAACCCTACCATTCCCTTATATAATCAGTGAAACTTTTCCCCTTAAATTCATTCATCGCCTCCTTTAAAAACCGAATCCTCTCCCATTCCTTTATTCCATTTCCGAAATCGAAATCTCATTTGAAGCCTGCATCGTGACCTGGGTTCTTCGATTAGGAAGGGAGATCATCGAGCGCGATTAAGGGTCTGCGGAACTCGACTTCGTACGGTCAAGCTGGAATTGGGTTTAAGGAATGTTTGGATCTGAAACTCAACAACATCAGTAAGGTTAAAGGGGACGTAGATTTGATCTCGATGGCGACTACTAAGTTTGAGGGTCTCTGCGTGATTGAGGATCACGATGGGTAGTCAGGAGTCGCGATTGGAGGAGCTTCGAACCAGGTTCGATTCGAGTTTCTGGTGACGTCCAGATGGGGGAGTTCCGTCGTTGCTGTAAGGTGCGATTTAGAGGGCAAAAAAAGGGTGTGATGGTATGAGGGGTACAGTGAGATGTCGGAGCTGTTAAAGCAGGGTTCTGTAGGATTTTTAAGGCAGTCGGGTTCAAAGTCGTCGTCGCAGTTAGGGGTTCGCGATGATGGAGGTTCCTCAGCAAAAGGTCAGAATCGGGTAAGTTCAGCAAGGTTGGTCAACAGGAATTTGGGGCAGGGAGAAGCAGCTGGTGAAGTAAGGGCTGCAGTCATGTAGTAGTAGGCCCCGGCATTTTTATCTATGTTTGAGGAAGACAGAGTTTAAATAAAGATTAAGGTATAATTAAATTTATTTATTGTAAAGGCCCGCAAATCCGAGCTATCTGAGTTGACTAAATACACCACACGTCCAACCCAAATAACACAGAAATACGACTCATTATTAGAAAGAAGTTAGAGGGTGAGAATAGATAAGATAGAAAACTTAGAATAGAAGAAAAACGAAGATCACAAACTCACAGCGGAACGAATAAAATATATTATATAACATAAGCTTTGAAATACAATCTGTTTTGTACATATATACATACCATCATCAGAGTACACATAACATTTGATTCAGCGGAAGTAACTCTAAATAACTAACGTTGAAGCCTCCAGCTTCAAGCTCCTCCAAGTGTATCTGTAAAAGCCTGAAACACTTGACTGCCCGTACAAATTTGGGCACCCAAGAGTTTAGGAAAAACAAAAACAAAATAAACTCTGGGTCAGTCATGGGACTGGTGTGAGTAAACTCCAACCACTTGTTTAACCTTCAAAACTCTTTTCGAAAGAAAAGATAATAGTAAGACCAGCCCACACATAAACATGGACGGCTTTTACCTTACACTAACCCAAAACACTTTGATATCAAATCCAGTGATATTATAGTAATGTCTACATCAAATAAATAACCAAATAGCAGAACGCTTGCATCTCACGCTCCACATATATATTATAAAATCAAGAACCGCATGGCGCTTATTGGAGATTGGATTTCCAACATGACAAGGTATGGAACCACCTTCCGCTAGTGTATCTCTAGAGGCGAATACACCTGGGTTCAACAAGAACGTCTTGCAACCCGGCCCACACATGACCGACCACTCATTTCGCTTGAGTGTATCGAATGTATATCACCAACGGCTGGACTCAAACCACCGTTTCCCGAATGGGCAGAATCGATAGATTTAGAAACAAAAGGAATTTCTCTAGATGGGTGATTATACACCCTAATGGGTGCGACCCACATAGCCATGCTGCCTGCCCGATTTTTGTCCTTTCCCGGTTGTTGAGGCCTGAGGCTACGATTACTTACCATTCATTGATAACACAATCACTTTGAATGCCACATTGTCAGATCCGTTAATCACTAGTCGAGTTTGCACAAATATTCTGGATATTATGCTAAGGGATAAATCCGTTGCAACCATATATATTCATACAGACCAACCTATTTGATCATTGGAAATACTCTGTCAGACATTCGTCCATTTACGTTCGTTCTAGGATTGAACGAAACCGAAGGCACTATTTCTATTAAATAGAAAAGCCCTTGCACTTCACTCCGTCTTCAATATATTCAGCATACTTGGTTTGCAACGCTTATGCCGATACGGAGTGGTTCTTCGGATAATAATCCAACCGGTCTCTCCATATTGACAACGATAGTCAAAACTTCGATAGTCTGTGATTTAACTATCGAATAAAAACAAGTGTTCATCCAACATATCAAACAAATCACTGGGCTCTTTAATTAATATTTAATTAATTAAATCTCTTCTCCATTCCCTTATCAATATTTGTTATCCAAATATTTTCAATAATTATCTTGGCCTCTTATGCCATTTGGAAAACGTTTCCAAATGTCAACTTCTTTTATTTTCTATATATTAGAAAAATCTCTATTTGCAATTGGAAACAATTCCAATCACTTATTCCTATCCCTTTTTGTTTACAACATTCGATTTTTATATTTACTTTACTATCGAATTCAATACGTCGATACAATGATTTCAAATTATCAAAATATCTTAAAAATATTCTAACTCCTTAAATTTTCGGAAAATTTCGCCATAACCTCCCCTGTATCGGGAGCATCGGGAAATTTCAAATAGCTTCCCGGTATCTTCCTCAATCAAAAAGAAAAAGGAAAAGCCAAGCGGCTTGCCGATACGGCGCATAAAATCTCATATATGAATTAAAACGTACCTTTTTGTCGGGCACATAAATTAAAATCTTCATATACTTCATCCCATATCTGTTTAACACCTGTTCACCTGTTTCCAATTCAATTCAACTCAATCCATTCGTTTGAATTCAATTTTGAATCGTTTGAATTCAGTTTCGCTCAATTATTCTTTAATTAGCCTTTTTGCCTATTTCACTTCTTTGTTTGAACATAACATGTTCAAATAAAATATTTAACTCGTTCATAACCAAATCGAATTTCGATTTCAATTCTAGTTTCCTTTTCTATTTCGAATATAAATTTTCAAATCGAATTTACTTATTCAAACCCCAATATCCATTCGAAAACTCATTAACTAATTTCTATTCAATTTAGTTAATTCTATTCAATAAATCAAAATCTGATATCTGTTTCAAAAATCATATTCATTTACACAACTTGAATTCGCATATATTTTACAACTCAACTCGGAGATTTTCTAAATAGGAAATTCGGATTTTTACCTGCTTAAAATCCTTTTATAGCATTAAATAAACCATTATGGTTTTAAAACGATTCTGGCGCTGCTTTTCTAAAAATTTGATTTTGATATAACTCAAAATATATACGACGAAATCCAGATTTTTCTCTTTCATTAGAAAACTATTATCAAACCGGTCCTGACGTTTCTTGTTTCAAAGAATTTCGACTTCAATTGCGTTTTGTATACTCAATTGAAGTTCGAATCGCTATTTTACGAACTGCAGCGCTGCGGCGAGTTCGTTTAATTTATATTTATATATATAAACCTTTTAAACTTCTTTAAAATGAATTCAACTCTATTTAACTCTATTTGAATTCCTTGATTCAAATTCCAATCTCACTTTTGAATTCTATATTTCAAATTCCAATTCCTTTTCTATTTGATATTCAAATTCAGTACTTAAATTTCTATTTGAATTCCCTATATTCAAATTCCATGTTTGAATTCATTTGAATTCTCTTATTCAAACTCTATATTTAAATTCCATTGGAACTTCTATATTCCAATTTCTATATTTGAATTCTATTGAAATTCAAATATTCAAACTCCCTTTTTAAATTCTATATTCAAAATTCCATAGTTTAAAATCCATTTGAATTTCATATTCAAATCCCATAGATTAAATCCTATTTGAATTCAATTTGAATCTCTCATATTCAAATTTCATTTTTCATCTCCATTTGAATTCTAATATTCAAACTCATTTTCAACACCATTGGAATTTCTTCACTCAAATCCATTTGAATTCCCTAGAATTCAAATTCCATTTCAAAACCATTTGGATTTCCTATTTGAAATCCTGTTTGAAATTCTATTTCCAATTCTACTTTGAAAATCCTATTTCAAAGTTTATTTCAAATTCTATTTTGAAATCTCATATTCAAATTTCTACTTGAATTTCTATATTCAATTCCATGTTCAAATTCAATACTTGAATTTCTATTTCAAATCTCTATTCAAATTTCATATTTAAATTCCATTCAAATCTCTATTCAAATTTCACATTTGAATTCTTCTTTGAAATACTATATTTCAAATTCTATTCAATTCTTCTTTGAAATTCTATATTTCAAATTCTATTTTGAAATTCTACATTCAAATCTCTATTTGAATTTCTTTATTCGAATTCCTTTGAATTCAAATTTTATTTTAATTTCTTGAATTCAAATTCTATTTTTCATTATAATTTCATCTATTCAAGTTCTATTTGAACTTCTATTTGAATTTCTAATATTCAATCTCCTCTTAAAATTCAAATATTTAAACTCCTTTTAAAATTCAAATGTTATACTCAAATTTCATTTGAGTTATATATTTAAAAATTCCATTTTCACATCCTATTTGAAATTTCATTTCAAATTCCAATTTCACGCTTGTATTTCTATTTCTGAATTATCAAATGATAATTCTTTTCACTTCATTTATAACTTCGTTATAAAAGAATTATTTATAAACTTCGTTTATAAAGAACTACTTGTTTTATTTTTCAAAAAAACAAGTTTATATTTTTATTTCCATTTAAAATTCAAATTCTATTTAAAAATAGAATTTTCCCTTTTAAAATCTTAAATATCCTTCCATGATATTTTAAATAAATTAACACTTAGCCCAGTGATATTTAAACAATCAAATCACCCAATTTTCAATCATTTTATTTTTAACACGTCATATAGGAATATATGAAATCAGCAAACAACAGACAGATAATATATTTTTGAGGAATCCAGTTGGATTCCTCCAACCTGTTTTCCTGCATCCACAGATGTTAGCACATAAATAATACCCATTCTGCTTCGTGGCAGAATATCGCGGTATAGAAGGTCATCCACTAATCATAGCGTGGGGCGTATAGGGTAATCATCCGCTATGAAACTATGGGCATCCGCTAATGAAACTGCGGGAATCCAACCAATCATCAACCCAATATATATGTAATAGTCAACCAATCCTAAATAACTATATATATTTTAAAACAATCAGTCAACATTCAACAAGCACAGACAATTATTTTTAACTATATAAAAATAAATTCTAAATAAAAGGTGAGATTTACTCACCGTGATTTTAATTTGCACTTGTACCAACTTCAATTCCTATTCATTGATTTTCGCGCCTTCGAACTTCACACGGATGATTCCATTTGATTTTATATTCGCCTAGGAAAAAAAACGAGTTCTATAAATAAGCTAATGAATTTGCATAACCAAGTTTTTATGTTAAAATATCTAAAATTTAATTTTCTAAACTTCTTGGTTTTTTTTCTAGCACTGCTAAAGATTTCAAGTCTTATATTTTGCACTTATCGAATTCATAACTCATATAATTATTTACTACATGAATTTTTCTTCTTTTCAGTTTCCAGATCCTAAGTTAACTGTTAAATGATATTTTCCTTATCAATATAAATTTCAGTTTTGACTTATAAACTAACTAAAAAAAAATACCTTAATACATTTTTTTAGGATTCACGGCTTCAGGAAAACCCCTCCATTTTTCACTGTTTCAACTTCACGGTGCCAGGAGTCCAACGCACCCTCCTTCCTCCTAATAACGATCGATGCCCTTCTCCCCCAAAAATCACAAAGCCAAATCGCTCCAGCCAACATCAGTTCGAATTGCAGATCCACTTCCAAAATCACAAACCCAAATTCGTTGCTTCAGACTGTTGCGCAACCCCTTCTTAACCGCAACAGTTCCACTCCCAGGCGCTTGAAGACCTGGTTCCGATTTCCAGAAGAACAGCAGCATCGCGACCCCCTTTATCACCGTAGTTCAACACCTTCGAACTCCCTTTGTTTTCCTTCCCAGATCCGCGGATTACCATCACGATACAAAGATCCGATGGATTTGGTCTCGCAATTTGATTTGAAGGATTTGGTTCGGTTTGTTTTTTGAAGGATTTTAGGAGGATATCGGATTTAATTTCTCTCAGAAAGGAAAATGAAGAAAGAAAGGGGCGGGCGCGTATTTATAGAAGAGGGAGGGAACCAGAAGTACTAAAGCACTTAAGAGATGTTGGCAAAAGTACAAGCAAATCCCTTTTTTTAAAAAAAAAATTCCCATTAATTTGATTTGAAATCGTATTTAATACGATTTGATTTAAAGAGATTTTTATTTCGTTTTAAATAGATATCGATCCTATCCACTGATCAAATAAATCGGGGTTCAAAATTAAAAATCGTGAACCGCTATTTCAATGTAACGACTGATATTTCAACGTTATAACACTATTCTGAACATAACAGAATAGACTATAATTTATTTCGAATATATATATAAAATACCCATATTAAATTGATATAATATAATTAAAAATTCAGAAATAATCAGTCCTTCGATATTAAATTATTATTACCATCGTATATATTCAAATAGAATTCATGAATTGTACTGATTCAGTTGTTTTTTTTTCGATATAAATTTTGTATTTCGATAGTTTAATCTATTCGATACAAATTCAACAATTTATTTTTAAATCAATAACATAATATAAAAATTGATTTATCCTATCAATCCTATATTTAAAATAAATATTAAATATCAAAAAAATAAATTGGCAAAAATCTGGGTCGTTACATTCTTCTCCCCTTAAAATAATTTCGTCCTCGAAATTGCTAAGGTAGGAAAAATACTATAAACTCACTAACCTTTCAAAACTCCTTTATGTTGAAACTCACCTCTTCATATTTCAACAAATTAGCTCCAACCAAAACTTTTGGTTTTCACACATTTAATTCAAATGATATACGATCAATCCATTTATATCCAATCTATATTCCAATAAACCTATTCAAATCAATTTATTCACTTCGACCCATTTAACTTGTTTAAGTTAAATTCCAGAATTTAAATCCCTGGGTTTTTCTTTTCAAATTCTTTTGAAATCCCATAAATATATACATATATTTATTTTCATTTCAAATTCAAAACATTTGAATATTCAAACCAATTTGGTTTCTTTCAAACAAATTTCCATCAAAATTTCTAAGGTAGCAATCCATCACTTAGAAACTCGGAAATGAACACTGATGATGTTGCAATCATTATCAGAATTATTTCCCAGCCACTGAAGTGAGTTCAGTGCTTTATTATTTCAAAATCCATCTAAAATGATTTTCTTTCAAATCCTTCTAAAACAAATCTATATTATTTTAATATACTTTGAAAAATATTTTCAACTTCCCAGGATTTTGAATCTAATTCCAGTTCATCCCATTTGTATGTATCTCATTCATATACAAATTTTATTTGGTTATGAATAACCATTCCAATTTTATAATCTCGTTGGATTACAATCCAAACAATCAACACATCCATATAATATAATAACTTCAAAAAATTATTCTTTCTATATCAAAATAGAATTTTGGGTAAAATTATTTCATTTACCCTTTTTTTTTAAACCATACTGTGTCGAATTTCTCTGTTTAAGTGTTTAGAAACTCCTATCGACTTCGTGGCGTCCCACGATTCGACCAGAATTCATAAACTACTCAACAGACAAGCCAACACAATATAAAACAAATTTTATATCAACTTACAAATACGCTCTCTCATATATACACTCAACTCATTCTAGGGTACTACTGACCCTATCTCTAATGAGCACATTCCCAACAAAGCCTAGGTATTCGCTCAACCTAAGCTCTGATACCAACTGTAAAGGCCCGCAAATCCGAGCTATCTGAGTTGACTAAATACACCACACGTCCAACCCAAATAACACAGAAATACGACTCATTATTAGAAAGAAGTTAGAGGGTGAGAATAGATAAGATAGAAAACTTAGAATAGAAGAAAAACGAAGATCACAAACTCACAGCAGAACGAATAAAATATATTATATAACATAAGCTTTGAAATACAATCTGTTTTGTACATATATACATACCATCATCAGAGTACACATAACATTTGATTCAGCGGAAGTAACTCTAAATAACTAACGTCGAAGCCTCCAGCTTCAAGCTCCTCCAAGTGTATCTGTAAAAGCCTGAAACACTTGACTGCCCGTACAAATTTGGGCACCCAAGAGTTTAGGAAAAACAAAAACAAAATAAACTCTGGGTCAGTCATGGGACTGGTGTGAGTAAACTCCAACCACTTGTTTAACCTTCAAAACTCTTTTCGAAAGAAAAGATAATAGTAAGACCAGCCCACACATAAACATGGACGGCTTTTACCTTACACTAACCCAAAACACTTTGATATCAAATCCAGTGATATTATAGTAATGTCTACATCAAATAAATAACCAAATAGCAGAACGCTTGCATCTCACGCTCCACATATATATTATAAAATCAAAAACCGCATGGCGCTTATTGGAGATTGGATTTCCAACATGACAAGGTATGGAACCACCTTCCGCTAGTGTATCTCTAGAGGCGAATACACCTGGGTTCAACAAGAACGTCTTGCAACCCGGCCCACACATGACCGACCACTCATTTCGCTTGAGTGTATCGAATGTATATCACCAACGGTTGGACTCAAACCACCGTTTCCCGAATGGGAAGAATCGATAGATTTAGAAACAAAAGGAATTTCTCTAGATAGGTGATTATACACCCTAATGGGTGCGACCCACATAGCCATGCTGCCTGCCCGATTTTTGTCCTTTCCCGGTTGTTGAGGCCTGAGGCTACGATTACTTACCATTCATTGATAACACAATCACTTTGAATGCCACATTGTCAGGTCCGTTAATCACTAGTCGAGTTTGCACAAATATTCTGGATATTATGCTAAGGCATAAATCCGTTGCAACCATATATATTCATACAGACCAACCCATTTGATCATTGGAAATACTCTGTCAAACATTCGTCCATTTACGTTTGTTCTGGGATTGAACGAAACCGAAGGCACTATTTCTATTAAATAGAAAAGCCCTTGCACTTCACTCCGTCTTCAATATATTCAGCATACTTGGTTTGCAACGCTTATGCCGATACGGAGTGGTTCTTCGGATAATAATCCAACCGGTCTCTCCATATTGACAACGATAGTCAAAACTTTGATAGTCTGTGATTTAACAATCGAATAAAAACAAGTGTTCATCCAACATATCAAACAAATCACTGGGCACTTTAATTAATATTTCACTAATTAAATCTCTTCTCCATTCCCTTATCAATATTTGTTATCCAAATATTTTCAATAATTATCTTGGCCTCTTATGCCATTTGGAAAACGTTTCCAAATGTCAACTTCTTTTATTTTCTATATATTAGAAAAATCTCTATTTGCAATTGGAAACAATTCCAATCACTTATTCCTATCCCTTTTTGTTTACAACATTCGATTTTTATATTTACTTTACTATCGAATTCAATACGTCGATACAATGATTTCAAATTATCAAAATATCTTAAAAATATTCTAACTCCTTAAATTTTCGGAAAATTTCGCCATAACCTCCCCTGTATCGGGAGCATCGGGAAATTTCAAATAGCTTCCCGGTATCTTCCTCAGACAAAAAGAAAAAGGAAAAGCCAAGCGGCTTGCCGATACGGCGCATAAAATCTCATATATGAATTAAAACGTACCTTTTTGTCGGGCACATAAATTAAAATCTTCATATACTTCATCCCATATCTGTTTAACACCTGTTCACCTGTTTCCAATTCAATTCAACTCAATCCATTCGTTTGAATTCAATTTTGAATCGTTTGAATTCAGTTTCGCTCAATTATTCTTCAATTAGCCTTTTTGCCTATTTCACTTCTTTGTTTGAACATAACATGTTCAAATAAAATATTTAACTCGTTCATAACCAAATCGAATTTCGATTTCAATTCTAGTTTCCTTTTCTATTTCGAATATAAATTTTCAAATCGAATTTACTTATTCAAACCCCAATATCCATTCGAAAACTCATTAACTAATTTCTATTCAATTTAGTTAATTCTATTCAATAAATCAAAATCTGATATCTGTTTCAAAAATCATATTCATTTACACAACTTGAATTCGCATATATTTTACAACTCAACTCGGAGATTTTCTAAATGGGAAATTCGGATTTTTACCTGCTTAAAATCCTTTTATAACATTAAATAAACCATTATGGTTTTAAAACAATTCTGGCGCTGCTTTTCTAAAAATTTGATTTTGATATAACTCAAAATATATACGACGAAATCCAGATTTTTCTCTTTCATTAGAAAACTATTATCAAACCGGTCCTGACGTTTCTTGTTTCAAAGAATTTCGACTTCAATTGCGTTCTGTATACTCAATTGAAGTTCGAATCGCTATTTTACGAACTGCAGTGCTGCGGCGAGTTCGTTTAATTTATATTTATATATATAAACCTTTTAAACTTCTTTAAAATGAATTCAACTCTATTTAACTCTATTTGAATTCCTTGATTCAAATTCCAATCTCACTTTTGAATTCTATATTTCAAATTCCAATTCCTTTTCTATTTGATATTCAAATTCAATACTTAAATTTCTATTTGAATTCCCTATATTCAAATTCCATGTTTGAATTCATTTGAATTCTCTTATTCAAACTCTATATTTAAATTCCATTGGAACTTCTATATTCCAATTTCTATATTTGAATTCTATTGAAATTCAAATATTCAAACTCCCTTTTTAAATTCTATATTCAAAATTCCATAGTTTAAAATCCATTTGAATTTCATATTCAAATCCCATAGATTAAATCCTATTTGAATTCAATTTGAATCTCTCATATTCAAATTTCATTTTTCATCTCCATTTGAATTCTAATATTCAAACTCATTTTCAACACCATTGGAATTTCTTCACTCAAATCCATTTGAATTCCCTAGAATTCAAATTCCATTTCAAAACCATTTGGATTTCCTATTTGAAATCCTGTTTGAAATTCTATTTCCAATTCTACTTTGAAAATCCTATTTCAAAGTTTATTTCAAATTCTATTTTGAAATCTCATATTCAAATTTCTACTTGAATTTCTATATTCAATTCCATGTTCAAATTCAATACTTGAATTTCTATTTCAAATCTCTATTCAAATTTCATATTTAAATCCCATTCAAATCTCTATTCAAATTTCACATTTGAATTCTTCTTTGAAATACTATATTTCAAATTCTATTCTATTCTTCTTTGAAATTCTATATTTCAAATTCTATTTTGAAATTCTACATTCAAATCTCTATTTGAATTTCTTTATTCGAATTCCTTTGAATTCAAATTTTATTTTAATTTCTTGAATTCAAATTCTATTTTTCATTCTAATTTCATCTATTCAAGTTCTATTTGAACTTCTATTTGAATTTCTAATATTCAATCTCCTCTTAAAATTCAAATATTTAAACTCCTTTTAAAATTCAAATGTTATACTCAAATTTCATTTGAGTTATATATTTAAAAATTCCATTTTCACATCCTATTTGGAATTTCATTTCAAATTCCAATTTCACGCTTGTATTTCTATTTCTGAATTATCAAATGATAATTATTTTCACTTCATTTATAACTTCGTTATAAAAGAATTATTTATAAACTTCGTTTATAAAGAACTACTTGTTTTATTTTTCAAAAAAACAAGTTTATATTTTTATTTCCATTTAAAATTCAAATTCTATTTAAAAATAGAATTTTCCCTTTTAAAATCTTAAATATCCTTCCATGATATTTTAAATAAATTAACACTTAGCCCAGTGATATTTAAACAATCAAATCACCCAATTTTCAATCATTTTATTTTTAACACGTCATATAGGAATATATGAAATCAGCAAACAACAGACAGATAATATATTTTTGAGGAATCCAGTTGGATTCCTCCAACCTGTTTTCCTGCATCCACAGATGTTAGCACATAAATAATACCCATTCTGCTTCGTGGAAGAATATCGCGGTATAGAAGGTCATCCACTAATCATAGCGTGGGGCGTATAGGGTAATCATCCGCTATGAAACTGCGGGCATCCGCTAATGAAACTGCGGGAATCCAACCAATCATCAACCCAATATATATATAATAGTCAACCAATCCTAAATAACTATATATATTTTAAAACAATCAGACAGCATTCAACAAGCACAGACAATTATTTTTAACTATATAAAAATAAATTCTAAATAAAAGGTGAGATTTACTCACCGTGATTTTAATTTGCACTTGTACCAACTTCAATTCCTATTCATTGATTTCCGCGCCTTCGAACTTCACACGGATGATTCCATTTGATTTTATATTCGCAAAGGAAAAAAAACGAGTTCTATAAATAAGCTAATGAATTTGCATAACCAAGTTTTTATGTTAAAATATCTAAAATTTAATTTTCTAAACTTCTTGGTTTTCTTTCTAGCACTGCTAAAGATTTCAAGTCTTATATTTTGCACTTATCGAATTCATAACTCATATAATTATTTACTACATGAATTTTTCTTCTTTTCAGTTTCCAGATCCTAAGTTAACTGTTAAATGATATTTTCCTTATCAATATAAATTTCAGTTTTGACTTATAAACTAACTAAAAAAAATACCTTAATACATTTTTTTAGGATTCACGGCTTCAGGAAAACCCCTCCATTTTTCACTGTTTCAACTTCACGGTGCCAGGAGTCCAACGCACCCTCCTTCCTCCTAATAACGATCGATGCCCTTCTCCCCCAAAAATCACAAAGCCAAATCGCTCCAGCCAACATCAGTTCGAATTGCAGATCCACTTCCAAAAATCACAAACCCAAATTCGTTGCTTCAGACTGTTGCGCAACCCTTTCTTAACCGCAACAGTTCCACTCCCAGGCGCTTGAAGACCTGGTTCCGATTTCCAGAAGAACAGCAGCATCGCGACCCCCTTTATCACCGTAGTTCAACACCTTCGAACTCCCTTTGTTTTCCTTCCCAGATCCGCGGATTACCATCATGATACAAAGATCTGATGGATTTGGTCTCGCAATTTGATTTGAAGGATTTGGTTTGGTTTGTTTTTTGAAGGATTTTAGGAGGATATCGGATTTAATTTCTCTCAGAAAGGAAAATGAAGAAAGAAAGGGGCGGGCGAGTATTTATAGAAGAGGGAGGGAACCAGACGTACTAAAGCACTTAAGAGATGTTGGCAAAAGTACAAGCAAATCCCTTTTTTTTTAAAAAAAAAAAATTTCCCATTAATTTGATTTGAAATCGTATTTAATACGATTTGATTTAAAGAGATTTTTATTTCGTTTTAAATAGATATCGATCCTATCCACCGATCAAATAAATCGGGGTTCAAAATTAAAAATCGTGAACCGCTATTTCAATGTAACGACTGATATTTCAACGTTATAACACTATTCTGAACATAACAGAATAGACTATAATTTATTTCGAATATATATATAAAATACCCATATTAAATTGATATAATATAATTAAAAATTCAGAAATAATCAGTCCTTCGATATTAAATTATTATTACCATCGTATATATTCAAATAGAATTCATGAATTGTACTGATTCAGTTGTTTTTTTTCGATATAAATTTTGTATTTCGATAGTTTAATCTATTCGATACAAATTCAACAATTTATTTTTAAATCAATAACATAATATAAAAATTGATTTATCCTATCAATCCTATATTTAAAATAAATATTAAATATCAAAAAATTAAATTGGCAAAAATCTGGGTCGTTACATTCTTCTCCCCTTAAAATAATTTCGTCCTCGAAATTGCTAAGGTAGGAAAAATACTATAAACTCACTAACCTTTCAAAACTCCTTTATGTTGAAACTCACCTCTTCATATTTCAACAAATTAGCTCCAACCAAAACTTTTGGTTTTCACACATTTAATTCAAATGATATACGATCAATCCATTTATATCCAATCTATATTCCAATAAACCTATTCAAATCAATTTATTCACTTCGACCCATTTAACTTGTTTAAGTTAAATTCCAGAATTTAAATCCCTGGGTTTTTCTTTTCAAATTCTTTTGAAATCTCATAAATATATACATATATTTATTTTCATTTCAAATTCAAAACATTTGAATATTCAAACCAATTTGGTTTCTTTCAAACAAATTTCCATCAAAATTTCTAAGGTAGCAATCCATCACTTAGAAACTCGGAAATGAACACTGATGATGTTGCAATCATTATCAGAATTATTTCCCAGCCACTGAAGTGAGTTCAGTGCTTTATTATTTCAAAATCCATCTAAAATGATTTTCTTTCAAATCCTTCTAAAACAAATCTATATTATTTTAATATACTTTGAAAAATATTTTCAACTTCCCAGGATTTTGAATCTAATTCCAGTTCATCCCATTTGTATGTATCTCATTCATATACAAATTTTATTTGGTTATGAATAACCATTCCAATTTTATAATCTCGTTGTATTACAATCCTAACAATCAACACATCCATATAATATAATAACTTCAAAAAATTATTCTTTCTATATCAAAATAGAATTTTGGGTAAAATTATTTCATTTACCCTTTTTTTTAAACCATACTGTGTCGAATTTCTCTGTTTAAGTGTTTAGAAACTCCTATCGACTTCGTGGCGTCCCACGATTCGACCAGAATTCATAAACTACTCAACAGACAAGCCAACACAATATAAAACAAATTTTATATCAACTTACAAAAACGCTCTCTCATATATACACTCAACTCATTCTAGGGTACTACTGACCCTATCTCTAATGAGCACATTCCCAACAAAGCCTAGGTATTCGCTCAACCTAAGCTCTGATACCAACTGTAAAGGCCCGCAAATCCGAGCTATCTGAGTTGACTAAATACACCACACGTCCAACCCAAATAACATAGAAATACGACTCATTATTAGAAAGAAGTTAGAGGGTGAGAATAGATAAGATAGAAAACTTAGAATAGAAGAAAAACGAAGATCACAAACTCACAGCGGAACGAATAAAATATATTATATAAAATAAGCTTTGAAATACAATCTGTTTTGTACATATATACATACCATCATCAGAGTACACATAACATTTGATTCAGCGGAAGTAACTCTAAATAACTAACGTCGAAGCCTCCAGCTTCAAGCTCCTCCAAGTGTATCTGTAAAAGCCTGAAACACTTGACTGCCCGTACAAATTTGGGCACCCAAGAGTTTAGGAAAAACAAAAACAAAATAAACTCTGGGTCAGTCATGGGACTGGTGTGAGTAAACTCCAACCACTTGTTTAACCTTCAAAACTCTTTTCGAAAGAAAAGATAATAGTTAGACCAGCCCACACATAAACATGGACGGCTTTTACCTTACTATAACCCAAAACACTTTGATATCAAATCCAGTGATATTATAGTAATGTCTACATCAAATAAATAACCAAATAGCAGAACGCTTGCATCTCACGCTCCACATATATATTATAAAATCAAAAACCGCATGGCGCTTATTGGAGATTAGATTTCCAACATGACAAGGTATGGAACCACCTTCCGCTAGTGTATCTCTAGAGGCGAATACACCTGGGTTCAACAAGAACGACTTGCAACCCGGCCCACACATGACCGACCACTCATTTCGCTTGAGTGTATCGAATGTATATCACCAACGGTTGGACTCAAACCACCGTTTCCCGAATGGGCAGAATCGATAGATTTAGAAACAAAAGGAATTTCTCTAGATAGGTGATTATACACCCTAATGGGTGCGACCCACATAGCCATGCTGCCTGCCCGATTTTTGTCCTTTCCCGGTTGTTGAGGCCTGAGGCTACGATTACTTACCATTCATTGATAACACAATCACTTTGAATGCCACATTGTCAGATCCGTTAATCACTAGTCGAGTTTGCACAAATATTCTGGATATTATGCTAAGGGATAAATCCGTTGCAACCATATATATTCATACAGACCAACCCATTTGATCATTGGAAATACTCTGTCAGACATTCGTCCATTTACGTTCGTTCTGGGATTGAACGAAACTGAAGGCACTATTTCTATTAAATAGAAAAGCCCTTGCACTTCACTCCGTCTTCAATATATTCAGCATACTTGGTTTGCAACGCTTATGCCGATACGGAGTGGTTCTTCGGATAATAATCCAACCGGTCTCTCCATATTGACAACGATAGTCAAAACTTCGATAGTCTGTGATTTAACTATCGAATAAAAACAAGTGTTCATCCAACATATCAAACAAATCACTGGGCTCTTTAATTAATATTTCATTAATTAAATCTCTTCTCCATTCCCTTATCAATATTTGTTATCCAAATATTTTCAATAATTATCTTGGCCTCTTATGCCATTTGGAAAACGTTTCCAAATGTCAACTTCTTTTATTTTCTATATATTAGAAAAATCTTTATTTGCAATTGGAAACAATTCCAATCACTTATTCCTATCACTTTTTGTTTACAACATTCGATTTTTATATTTACTTTACTATCGAATTCAATACGTCGATACAATGATTTCAAATTATCAAAATATCTTAAAAATATTCTAACTCCTTAAATTTCCGGAAAATTTCGCCATAACCTCCCCTGTATCGGGAGCATCGGGAAATTTCAAATAGCTTCCCGGTATCTTCCTCAATCAAAAAGAAAAAGGAAAAGCCAAGCGGCTTGCCGATACGGTGCATAAAATCTCATATATGAATTAAAACGTACCTTTTTGTCGGGCACATAAATTAAAATCTTCATATACTTCATCCCATATCTGTTTAACACCTGTTCACCTGTTTCCAATTCAAATTCAACTCAATCCATTCGTTTGAATTCAATTTTGAATTGTTTGAATTCAGTTTCGCTCAATTATTCTTTAATTAGCCTTTTTGCCTATTTCACTTCTTTGTTTGAACATAACATGTTCAAATAAAATATTTAACTCGTTCATAACCAAATCGAATTTCGATTTCAATTCTAGTTTCCTTTTCTATTTCGAATATAAATTTTCAAATCGAATTTACTTATTCAAACCCCAATATCCATTCAAAAACTCATTAACTAATTTCTATTCAATTTAGTTAATTCTATTCAATAAATCAAAATCTGATATCTGTTTCAAAAATCATATTCATTTACACAACTTGAATTCGCATATATTTTACAACTCAACTCGGAGATTTTCTAAATAGGAAATTCGGATTTTTACCTGCTTAAAATCCTTTTATAACATTAAATAAACCATTATGGTTTTAAAACGATTCTGGCGCTGCTTTTCTAAAAATTTGATTTTGATATAACTCAAAATATATACGACGAAATCCAGATTTTTCTCTTTCATTAGAAAACTATTATCAAACCGGTCCTGACGTTTCTTGTTTCAAAGAATTTCGACTTCAATTGCGTTCTGTATACTCAATTGAAGTTCGAATCGCTATTTTACGAACTGCAGCGCTGCGGCGAGTTCGTTTAATTTATATTTATATATATAAACCTTTTAAACTTCTTTAAAATGAATTCAACTCTATTTAACTCTATTTGAATTCCTTGATTCAAATTCCAATCTCACTTTTGAATTCTATATTTCAAATTCCAATTCCTTTTCTATTTGATATTCAAATTCAATACTTAAATTTTTATTTGAATTCCCTATATTCAAATTCCATGTTTGAATTCATTTGAATTCTCTTATTCAAACTCTATATTTAAATTCCATTGGAACTTCTATATTCCAATTTCTATTGAAATTCAAATATTCAAACTCCCTTTTTAAATTCTATATTCAAAATTCCATAGTTTAAAATCCATTTGAATTTCATATTCAAATCCCATAGATTAAATCCTATTTGAATTCAATTTGAATCTCTCATATTCAAATTTCATTTTTCATCTCCATTTGAATTCTAATATTCAAACTCATTTTCAACACCATTGGAATTTCTTCACTCAAATCCATTTGAATTCCCTAGAATTCAAATTCCATTTCAAAACCATTTGGATTTCCTATTTGAAATCCTGTTTGAAATTCTATTTCCAATTCTACTTTGAAAATCCTATTTCAAAGTTTATTTCAAATTCTATTTTGAAATCTCATATTCAAATTTCTACTTGAATTTCTATATTCAATTCCATGTTCAAATTCAATACTTGAATTTCTATTTCAAATCTCTATTCAAATTTCATATTTAAATTCCATTCAAATCTCTATTCAAATTTCACATTTGAATTCTTCTTTGAAATACTATATTTCAAATTCTATTCAATTCTTCTTTGAAATTCTATATTTCAAATTCTATTTTGAAATTCTACATTCAAATCTCTATTTGAATTTCTTTATTCGAATTCCTTTGAATTCAAATTTTATTTTAATTTCTTGAATTCAAATTCTATTTTTCATTCTAATTTCATCTATTCAAGTTCTATTTGAACTTCTATTTGAATTTCTAATATTCAATCTCCTCTTAAAATTCAAATATTTAAACTCCTTTTAAAATTCAAATGTTATACTCAAATTTCATTTGAGTTATATATTTAAAAATTCCATTTTCACATCCTATTTGAAATTTCATTTCAAATTCCAATTTCACGCTTGTATTTCTATTTCTGAATTATCAAATGATAATTCTTTTCACTTCATTTATAACTTCGTTATAAAAGAATTATTTATAAACTTCGTTTATAAAGAACTACTTGTTTTATTTTTCAAAAAAACAAGTTTATATTTTTATTTCCATTTAAAATTCAAATTCTATTTAAAAATAGAATTTTCCCTTTTAAAATCTTAAATATCCTTCCATGATATTTTAAATAAATTAACACTTAGCCCAGTGATATTTAAACAATCAAATCACCCAATTTTCAATCATTTTATTTTTAACACGTCATATAGGAATATATGAAATCAGCAAACAACAGACAGATAATATATTTTTGAGGAATCCAGTTGGATTCCTCCAACCTGTTTTCCTGCATCCACAGATGTTAGCACATAAATAATACCCATTCTGCTTCGTGGCAGAATATCGCGGTATAGAAGGTCATCCACTAATCATAGCGTGGGGCGTATAGGGTAATCATCCGCTATGAAACTGCGGGCATCCGCTAATGAAACTGCGGGAATCCAACCAATCATCAACCCAATATATATATAATAGTCAACCAATCCTAAATAACTATATATATTTTAAAACAATCATACAGCATTCAACAAGCACAGACAATTATTTTTAACTATATAAAAATAAATTCTAAATAAAAGGTGAGATTTACTCACCGTGATTTTAATTTGCACTTGTACCAACTTCAATTCCTATTCATTGATTTCCGCGCCTTCGAACTTCACACGGATGATTCCATTTGATTTTATATTCGCCTAGGAAAAAAAACGAGTTCTATAAATAAGCTAATGAATTTGCATAACCAAGTTTTTATGTTAAAATATCTAAAATTTAATTTTCTAAACTTCTTGGTTTTTTTTCTAGCACTGCTAAAGATTTCAAGTCTTATATTTTGCACTTATCGAATTCATAATTCATATAATTATTTACTACATGAATTTTTCTTCTTTTCAGTTTCCAGATCCTAAGTTAACTGTTAAATGATATTTTCCTTATCAATATAAATTTCAGTTTTGACTTATAAACTAACTAGAAAAAATACCTTAATACATTTTTTTAGGATTCACGGCTTCAGGAAAACCCCTCCATTTTTCACTGTTTCAACTTCACGGTGCCAGGAGTCCAACGCACCCTCCTTCCTCCTAATAACGATCGATGCCCTTCTCCCCCAAAAATCACAAAGCCAAATCGCTCCAGCCAACATCAGTTCGAATTGCAGATCCACTTCCAAAAATCACAAACCCAAATTCGTTGCTTCAGACTGTTGCGCAACCCCTTCTTAACCGCAACAGTTCCACTCCCAGGCGCTTGAAGACCTGGTTCCGATTTCCAGAAGAACAGCAGCATCGCGACCCCCTTTATCACCGTAGTTCAACACCTTCGAACTCCCTTTGTTTTCCTTCCCAGATCCGCGGATTACCATCACGATTCAAAGATCTGATGGATTTGGTCTCGCAATTTGATTTGAAGGATTTGGTTCGGTTTGTTTTTTGAAGGATTTTAGGAGGATATCGGATTTAATTTCTCTCAGAAAGGAAAATGAAGAAAGAAAGGGGCGGGCGCGTATTTATAGAAGAGGGAGGGAACCAGACGTACTAAAGCACTTAAGAGATGTTGGCAAAAGTACAAGCAAATCCCTTTTTTTTTTAAAAAAAAAGTTCCCATTAATTTGATTTGAAATCGTATTTAATACGATTTGATTTAAAGAGATTTTTATTTCTTTTTAAATAGATATCGATCCTATCCACTGATCAAATAAATCGGGGTTCAAAATTAAAAATCGTGAACCGCTATTTCAATGTAACGACTGATATTTCAACGTTATAACACTATTCTGAACATAACATAATAGACTATAATTTATTTCGAATATATATATAAAATACCCATATTAAATTGATATAATATAATTAAAAATTCAGAAATAATCAGTCCTTCGATATTAAATTATTATTACCATCGTATATATTCAAATAGAATTCATGAATTGTACTGATTCAGTTGTTTTTTTTCGATATAAATTTTGTATTTCGATAGTTTAATCTATTCGATACAAATTCAACAATTTATTTTTAAATCAATAACATAATATAAAAATTGATTTATCCTATCAATCCTATATTTAAAATAAATATTAAATATCAAAAAAATAAATTGGCAAAAATCTGGGTCGTTACATTTATTTTACTAGTTAAGGATCACTTAATTCATGATAAATTCATAACACGTATATATTTCATATGACTTCTGATAGACATAATGAAGTACGCTGAAATCATAAAGATGAACTTTTGGCTAATTTGGAATGCTTTGGAGATAGTCGGGATTTCGGTTAAATTAAACACAGTTTAATTTAATCAAAAACAAATCAATATTCAGCAAATAAAAATTCGGTGAGTAAATCTCACCAGTTTGTTTAGAATTATTTTTATATCGTTAAATTAATTGATGTTGCTTGTTTTGAATGCTATCTGGTTGATTTAAATATATTAGTTATGTAGGGTTGACTATTATATATATATTGGGTTAATGGTTGGATTGTTCCCGCAGTCTCATCATCGGATGCTCGCAGTTTCATAGCGGATGATTTCCCAATGCACCCCCACAAATATATTAGTGGATGACCTTCATACCGCGATATCCTGCCTCGAAGCAGGATGGGTATTACTATGTCGACTAATGTCTATGGATGCAGGAAAACAGGTTGGAGAAATCCGAATGGATTCCTCAAAAATGTATTATATGTTTATTTATTTGTTGGCATATATATTATCATATATGATGTGTTAGAAAACCAGAAATAAATAATTGGTTGTTTGGTGTTTAAATATCACTGGGCCTAAGTGTTAATTTATAAAATACCCTGAAAGGGGTATTTGAGATTTAAAAGGGAAATTCTATTTTTCTAAAATACAATTTAAAATTTTAAATAGATTTGAAATATTAACTTGTTTTAAAAGCAATAAAGCAAGTAGTTCCTTTATAAATGAAATTTATAAATAGTTTTTTTATAAACGAAGTTTATAAATGAAGTGAAAAGAATTATCATTGGATAATTAAGAAAAAAAATACAGGTGTGAAATTGAAAAGGGAAATCTATCTTTTTCAAAAGTAGAAATATCGATTTCAAAAGGGATTGAAATCGAGACTTGTTTAAAGAATGAATAAAGAAAGTTTGAAATAGAATTTGAATATAGAAATTCAAATGGGGTTTGAATATATAAATTCAAATGGGGCTTGAATATAGAAATTCAAATGGAATTCAAATATAGAATTTGAAAATAGAAAATATAATGGAATTCAAATATAGGATTTGAATATCGAAAGTGAAATGGAATTTGAATATAGAAATTCAAATGGAGTTTGAATATAGAAATTCAAATGGAATTCAAATATAGAATTTGAATATATAAAATTTGAATAGAATTGAATATTGAATATCAGAATGGAGTTTGAATATAGAAATTCAAATTGGAATTTAAATATAGAATTCAAATAAAAGTGAAAATGGAGTTTAAATCAAGAAAATTCAAATAGAGTTAAAATGGAGTTTGAATATTAGAATTCAAATAGAAATGAAATGGAGTTTGAATATTAGAATTCGAATAGAGTTAAAATGGAGTTGAATTCATTTTAACGAAGTTTAAAAGTTTATATATATATATATATATAAATATAATTAAAACGAACTCGTCGCAGCGCAGCAGTTCGTAAATTGGCGATTCGAACTTCAATTGAGTATACAGAATTCAATTGAAGTCGGAATTATGTGAAACAAGAACCATCAGGACCAGTTAGATAATAGTTTTCTAATAGAAGAGAAAATTCTGAATTTCATCGAACAGATTTTGAGATATGTCAAAATCAAATTTCTAAAAATGCACCGCCAAAATCGTTTAAAATCCATAAGGGTTTATTTATATAAATATAGGGATTTTTAAGCTAATAAAAATCCGAATTTTCCATTTGAAAAATCTAGACTGGAGATACAAAGTAAATATGAACACCATTGAAGTAAGTGGAATGATTTTTGAGACAAAAATCATATTTTAAATGGTTAAATAGAATTAACTAAATTGGAGAATAATTAGTTAAAGGAAATTTGAATCGAAATTGGGTTTTTGGATAAGTGAAAGAGATTGAGAATTTATATTCGAAATCGAATATATAACTCGAGTTGAAAATATAATTAGATTAGTTAATAAGCAAGTTAAAATATATTTGAACATGTCATGTTCAAATATAAAAGTGAAATAGACTAAAGAGTTAATTAACAAATTAATTAACGAATTTAGTTGAACGATCGGGTATAGTTGAATTAAATTGGATAGGTATAAACATACAGGAGACATGTATGGGATAAGGATAATGCAGGTATATAAATAGAACGCTCGACAAAAAGGTACATATTTAATTCATATATGAGATTTTATGTGCCGTATCGGCTAGCCGCTTGGCTTTTCTTTTTCTTTTTGGATTGGTGAGGGCCATGCGAGGCTATTTGAAATATCCCGATGCTCCCGGTACAAGGGAGGTTATAGCAAATTTTTCCGGAAATTTAAGGAGTTAGAATATTTTTAAGATAATTTGATAGTTAGAAATCAACGTATCGATATATATAGAAGTCGATAAGGAAACGAACTTAAAAATAGAATAGTATAATAAAAAAGGAAGACTAGGAATAAAATCTCGTAAGAATAGAAAAAGAAAGCGTGTACGTGTTTAAAAGTGAATAATTAGTTGTATGGTATTGATTATTCGAGTAAGTAGTCATATATGTTTTGACGTTATAAATGTTATTCAGTCAAGGTCTGAGAGGTAGTTATACCCCAACTTGATTGATTTCATTATTAACAAATAAATAGTAAGATTTCAGGCTCGAAGATCAATGTTGAATAAGAGTTAGTTGAATATAGTATTTGGGTTGTCGTAACGATGTTTTACACAACATCCGTTTTAACCCAAATAAGTGTAAGCATGGAAATATAATAAAGAATATTTCCTAAGTATAGAAATAAACGAGATCGGAAAAGAGATAAGTAATTGGAATATTTTCCAATTATAAATAGCATATATTTTCTAAAGTTTAGAAAATAAAGGAAGGCGATATTCAGAAATGTTTTACAAATAATGTAACAGGCCAATATGGTTATTGAAAATATATGGTTAACAAGTATGGATAAAGAAATAGAGAAGTGATTTAATTGATGGAATATTAATTAAGTGCTCAGTGATTGTTTGATAATTGGATGAACACTTGTTTTCTTCGATATTTAAATCATCAACTATCGAAACACATGTTTTTATTCGAAAGTTAAATCACAGACTATCGAAGTATTTGACCATCGTTGTCAATATGGAAAGACCGGTTGGATTATTATCCAAAGAACCACTCTGTATTGGCATAAGCATTGCGAATCATATATGCCAAAAAAAATTGAAGACGGAGTAAAGTGCAAGGGCTATTTTATAAGTCTTAGATAACAGTGCCTACGATGGATGTACTGAATAGTGCCTTCGGTTCATCCTGTTCCTGGATGACTTGTATGGATGAAAGTCTGACAAAGTATTTCCAGAAAGGTCACGTACATTGATTTCTTCAACCGTACCAAGAGTGGAAGCGAAGAAGGAAACTTCTTTAGCTAACACGTAATGTACTGTTCCAGACGTCAATTAGTGATTTTCTATGGATCTGACAATGTGGCATTCGAAGTGAATATGATGTGATGATAAAGCGTAGCTTCTAGCCTCACATCCGGTAAATGACAGAAATCGGGCACGCAGCATGGCTATGTAGGTCACACCTATTAGGGTGTATAATCACCTGATCTAGAGTTTCATTTATTTCTAAAAATCTATTGTTGATGCTGTCCCATTCGGGAAACGGTTGCTGATCCCAACCGATGGTGATATACATTCGATACACTCAAGCAAAATGAGTGGTCGGTCATGTGTGGCCGGGTTACAAGATGTTCTTGTTGAACCCAGTGTATTCCTCTCTAGAGGTACACTAGCGAAAGGTGATTCCATACCTTGTCATAGTTGGAAATCCATTATCCAATATGTGCTTGCGGTTTTGATTGTATACTATGTATGTAGAACGTGAGATGAAAGTGTTTCTGCTAGATGATTATTATATTGTGGTTGATAGACATTATTATAATATCAAAAGGTTTTTGATATAAAGATATTTTGGATTCTCATAAGGTAAAAACCCGTTCCGTTATACAGCGTGGTCTTATGAGATATCGTTTACTTGTTCAAGCTAATTTAAACTGTTTACTCATACCAGTCCCATGACTGACCCAGAGTTTATTTGTTTTGTATTACCTAAATTCTTGGGTGCCTAAATTTGTACGGGCAGTCAAGTAGTTCAGGATTTTACAGATCTATCTAAAGTAGCTTGGAGCAGGAGGCTTCAACGTTAGTTATATAAAGTTTTGTTCCGCTATGTTGTAAGTGTTGTACTATGATAAGTGTATGTTATACAGTTGAAATTTTGTATTCCAAAAGTTATGATATATTATATTTTGTTCCGCTGCGATGTGAGATTCTGTGTTGTTATTTCTGTTCTTCTTCTACTCTTTTCTTCTAAAAAAATGATTCGTATTTTCGTGATATTCGGGTTGGACGTATGATGTATATTGTCAACTCGGATATTGCGTACTTTGCGGGCCGCTACAAATTGAGCCGTTCCATTTCATGCTTAGCAGCTTATGCTGCAACTTTGCAAAAAATAATTTGATCAAATCAATGTTATGCAGCAGCTATGCAAACAATAATTTCTGGTATTTGGCAAGTTTTAGATTTGTATCACACACACTTCTTTTCTTGAGCAGCTTCTGGTTATATGCTTAGCTTATGTTGCTGCATGGTCTTCTTCTCTTGTTGCATAGGTTCGATTAATTTTTGGGTTGAAAAATAGTTGTGGCACTTGTTGTGGACGCTTGAGTTGGCTAGATTTTGCTGAGAAGTGTGGGTGATATAAGTCCAGTTTTTCTCTTTTTGGATTCAGTTGTTTTGCTCTGTTGGTTGTTCTTCTTTCTGGAGCTGTGTCTTTTAGTTTCTTCATTCGTCTTGTTCTGGGAAGCATATTTTAATTTTTGTAGGGGATGTCTATCGGTTTGTTTATGTTGTATTATTTGTTGATGAATTTGTTTTTTATTTTTCAATTTTTACCAAAAATGTCATGCATGGTTCTGGCGATCTGACCGATCGGATCCTGAAAACCTTAAACCTTGGAACATTACGATTCGATTGACAGTCCAGTCATTGTGACGGTCCGCCCTGCACCAACCAACATTTACTCCAAAGGTGCGTTGTACACATGTCCAGTTAGCACAGAACGGGTCGTCAGAAGGAAAAGGGAAGAAGGAAATGAACATACAAAGAACCTGTAGAATGTCTCACAGCGCATAAAATAAAATATAATAATAACATACTTGACATAAAACAGGAGAGACAGTGCATAAGCTGAAAATCAGAACTAAACATCATAGCAGCGGAAATCCAAAATACAGTTTATTACAACTTTTCAAATTGTCTCAAGCAAAAGTAAGATAAATGAGGTACACTACTAATGCCCAAGTAGCGACCACCAACGACACAGGGAGAATGTGTGTGTATATATATATATATATATATATATATATATATATATCATACGTGGAAGCCTCCTGCCCGCCTCTGAATCAGCTACTCGCGCACCACCAGCTAATCTGTCTCTAGTCTGCTCGTGTGCGCACCCAGAGTAATAAGAGGAGACATAAAACTCTGGGTCAGACATAAAGCCTGGTATGAGCGATAAGCATCTAAAGTGAACAATAACAGGTAGACTAAAACATACCTGAACCTGGACCTGCAACCAAAGAGTTAGCACTACATACTGTACAACACTCTAAGGTGACATATCAAACAGTGTAAATATACGGAGGTGGGGGAGGTGTGCATGTCATAATGATGGCAAACAATCAAACATAGCATCCATCCTTACATCTCTCACTCAGTGCGTAAAGCATACAATATTCACCACTTCGATCACCCATCCTTGCTACGATCACTTTGCCCCCATGAAGTCATAAATGGCTTCACTGCACTGATAACGTAGCCACTAATCCTTCGCTATGTCTACTTGCCCCATGGAGTTATTCACCCCATCTGCGCTGGCTCATAGCCTTACTAATCCTTACTATGTTCACTTGCCCCATGGAGTTATTCACCCCATCTGCGCTGGCTCATAGTCTTACTACGCATCACCTTGCCCCTCAGGTCATAATGACCCTACTGCACTGATAACGTAGTCTTGCTACCATCACCTTGCCCCTCAGGTCATAATGACCCTACTGCACTGATAAGTAGCCCATCATTCCTTTTCCGTGGTGAATCGAAGTTATGAACGTCGACAACTCCTTAGCACACGTCCCGCAGCAAAGCCCAACCATGTAGTGAACTCATTGGTTCCCTACTGGATCCTGAGCTCTAACTTACCATATTAGACTACCTTTGCATCTCGGGTTATTGGTCAAATACTGGGTCAGTTCGGATCAAAATGCTCCTTCTTCACTGGATCGGGTCGGGTCTCCATCACCCCTAGCGGATCGGATCGGGTCTCCAGCTTGCCACGGTTCAGATCGTCATCGTGGTCCTCTTTCTCTTTGCTTCGGATCATGCTCCTCTCCTCAGTTCAGATCGGAATACCCCATACAGGTCGGATCGCGCTCCTCCAACTCGTGGCTCCCCCTGGTTCGGATCGGAATACCCCATATGTAACAACCCGTATTTTTGAATAACATGTTATAACATAAATGGAGGCAGAATTAAACTGTAAATTCTGAATCAAGGAAACGGGCTTTGCCATTGCGTTCGTCTCGGAAAAATACGCGAAATAGAGTCCGAGTTTTCGAAAATCGGAGTCCGTATGACCAAGATATGGCCTCGCGAAGTTTCACTAAAAATTCCCAAATTAAAGTATACTTAATTAAGTGAAATGGGTTGCGCAGAGAAATATATATATATTGATATATATATATATATAATTGAAAATTAAATAAATAAATATGCAAAAATGTTCAAAACAGCGAATTGGGAGAGGGGAATAACCGAACCGGCTGATTTTTGAGGTCGACCCGAGCTCGCTGGGTCGACTAGGGGTTAATCCAGGGTGTTTGGCTGTCAACTCGTGGGCCGATTCGCTCAAATGCAGATTTTGCATTTGGATGGTTCTCATGGTTCATCTTTAATCTAAAGGCCCTAGATGGTTCCTACACTTGACTTCTTCCCCAAGACATGCTTTGATGGCTTGGATTGAATCTAGGTTTAATCCTATGGCCTAAAACACTTGCCTACTCTATAAATAAGACCCTAACCTACCCTAAATCATCATTATTCATTCATACAACTAAACTATGGCAAAATCAATCCTCTCATGGCCTCCACTCTCTTCATAAAATTCCTAAATCAAATTTCTAAGAGATTTCCATGCATACAAGTGTATTTAGGCTTGTATGATCCTCTTTAGCTTGCATTAAAGTCTTGTTTCTCTATTGGCATCATAAAGGAGGAGTCTTGATCAAGTTTGCTTGCATTTTGGGGTTTTAATTTGTTGCATAAGGGGTTTCTTACATTTGCTATACTCATTTGAGTCCACATAAGCATTGTAAGCCTATTTCTACTCTTGTATTTTAACTATGAAGTTAATATGTTATGTTGCAAGTTGAGTTTGGGGTTAATCATGATATGTGCTTTGATCTTATGATTTTATGCATAAGCTTACTCTATGCATGTTAGTAAAGTCATTACCTTGGCTTTATGCATAGAAAGATGTGATCTTTGGTTGGAAATGTTGCATGATGCAACTTTGAAACTCTCATAAACCTTGTATTAACATGCATATAATGTTATATGCATGTTACTAGTCCTTATCTCATGCTATCTATGGCCATGTTCCGCCTATTTGCCAAGTTTGATGTTATGCATGCATATGAACCTTATGCAAGTTGAAACCATGTTATGCATGCATATGAACACTATGCAAGTTAAAATGATGTTATGCATGCTTAGGAATATTTTGCAAGTTGATAACATGATATGCAAGTTTGTGATCACATCTTTGTCTCATATGCCACCATGTTTAACTTGTGGCTCCAACACCTTTATGTCATGATTTTGCCAAGTTCCCTCTTTCTATCCTTTATGCGCTATTGCGATATGTAAGCGAGGGGATTGCGTTTGGGGTTGGGTAAACTTAAAAGACATAAAACCGTAAGCTTGGGAATTTACCTATTAAGTTAGGTCTACCCATTGGGAATTTACCTATTAAGTTAGGTCTACCCAATTGCTTGAAAATTTGTAATGTGTTTTGGAAACATGATTGACATGACACTTAGAAAACATGAGGATGGCCAACTCGAGGTTGGGTTGAGCTTGTGGCATAAACCTACCCGGAACCGACCGGCTTAACTAGTGGCTACAAGCAATAAGACCCAATGTGAGTAGTTGGTCATGTTGCACGTGAAACCCGAGGTTAGACTAAGTTGTGGTGTAAACCTACCCGGACCCGCCCGGCCTAACTAGTAACCACAACAAGGTCTAATGTGAGAGGTTGGGTGCATTAAATTAATTAATGCCACATGGTAGGGTTAAGTCATGGACCGCTTGAATACTTAACCAATTAAACACGATGGGTTGATAGGGTTAAGTCATGAACCTTGGGTACACTTAACCAACTTGGTACTTGGATGAGTTGGGTTAACCACGTTTAACCCATTAAGGAAACCCTAGTTACGTAGTCCTTTGCACCAGTAACCCTCTTAGTTGTATCATGATACCCTAGGGATTAGGCTAGGGTGGGGCACGATTACTGGGATGACATGTAAGCGACCAAGACGACGGCTGTGTAGGTGCGCCGGTGTAGGTTCAGGCGGGCCATGGTCGTGCACATGGTCCGGAGTTGAAAAAGCAGGCACGGGCACCAGTAGGTTTAAACTGTGCGTGCTTGGTTTGTGTCAGTGGTTGACACCCTAGGACTTGATACACCCTAGGGTGGACCTAGCACAGTTTAGCTACACTTCGTAGTTGGGCCGTATGACACCGACACTTGACGAGTTAGGCTTTAGGAGAGCCGATCGACTAGATCGTGCTAGTTGGACCTTGGTTTAGGTCATTCATGATGTTGGGCCAAACTTGGGCCTGGGGATCACTTCTTGTTTACACTTGACATGACTTGTGATACTAGTACACTTGGTGCAAACCTCAACCTTGTATATGCGGTGCCACACTTGATCTATCTTGTTGACTTTTTCCATGCCAGTTATCATCCTATGACTCATCCTGGTTACATATACAGTTAACTTTATTAGTTGTTGTACAATAGTAGGTAGGACTTACCAGTCTTTTGACTGACCCATTTTCTTTCGCCTCTTTTCTTTCGTTCCCCCCCCCCCCCCCAGGTTTACAGGGCGGGAATACCAGTACTTAGCTTGGATCTTAGCTGCTTTTCCTGGATAGCTCATGTATGCTTTGGACTTGAGCTCGCTATGGTTTTCTACCTGGGGGATAGCTACTTTATGTTTTCCTTTCCAGTTTCCGGTTTTATGTTTCTAGACTTTGTTTATGGAAAATAATGATCAAGTACTGTGTTGTAACTTAACTTATGGTTTTGATATGCTAGTTTTTATCCGCTGCTATATTTACTCTGTTTTTTTTACTTATATGTTCTGTCTTGTGATATCTGCATGCATGTTTACCTTGTTTAAACGCCCCTCCAAAGTCAGTGCCCTTGCAACAGTGGCACTGGCGGAGGTGGGTTGTTACATTTGGTATCAGAGCATAAGGTTTACAAGATTGGAGCAAAAAGGGTTTTAAAGTTACTTTTAAAAGCTATTTTCAAAACCAATTAAGTATTTTCCAAAGAAAAGTCTAGTTTATTTTGAAAGGCTATCCCCCAAGAGCCATAAGCACTATCCTTCGTTTCCTCGTTCTAAATCTATCTTTTCCTTTTTTTTCAGCTTGGCCGATCTCAATCTTCCTGAGGGAGTCACCATTCCCGGATGGTTCCGGAGGTACTTGGAAGCTAGGGCCAACAATGCAGGTCCAGCAACCACTCCCACTATCACTGAGGTTCCACCCCCTCCTCCTCCTCCTCAGCAACCACAAGCCGATTTCGCCAAGGTTTGCAAGGACTTCAAGGCAATGGGTGGCAAAAAATTTATTGGGACGGAGACTTTTGTGGAAGCAAGAAATTGGTTGAAGGAGACCGAAGATCTCTTTGCCATCTTTGATATAGAGGACCGTAGAAAGGTTCTGTTGGCGGTTTGGCTACTAAAGGAGGAAGCTTCTTATTGGTGGGAGGTCACCAGTGCTACTAGGCCCGTAGAAACCTGGGCCGACTTTAGGGCAAGGTTTGGGCTTAAGTTTTTATCGTCTGCGGAGGCAAATTTGCAACTAGAGAAGTTCATAGCCTTGAAGCAAGGAGACATGACGGTGAGAGAATATGTGAATAAGTTCAACCAGCTTGCCCGATTCGGTTTGGACATGGTCAATACTCCCGAGAAGAAGGCTCTACGTTTTGCACGAGGGTTAAATGAGCCATTACAAGGTCTAGCCATGTCACACATACCCATGGGGGCCACTTTCGAGAGCCTAGTAGACATGGCATTGCTGCAGGGAGAGGATAAGAATGGGAAGAAAGAAGTCAAGCCCAATGAGACTCAGCCTAAGAAGGCAGACTCCAAGTGGGGAGGGAATCAGAGTAATCAGAACAACAAGAACAACAAGGGCAACAAGAACAAGGCAAAGGACACAAGAAAGTGCCACTTCTGTGGGATTGTTGGGCACGTGGCCAAGGACTGTAGGAAGAAGAGAATGAAATTGGGTGGATGCTTTCATTGTGGAGAGACGGGACATTTTAGCAAGGATTGCCCTAAGAAGCAGGGGCATGGACAAACTCAGCGCGCAGGTTCATCTGGAGGGCAAGTGCATGCTCTCAACACCACTCCAGTTCAGGACCGAGGTACTATTTCTGTGGAAAGTCTTGTTTATATTTCTGGTTTTCCTGTTCGCACTTTGTTTGATTCTGGCGCATCGCATACCTTTATTTCTTCTGATGTTGTTGGAAGTTTGCACCTAAGTACTAGTCTTGTTGAGGATCCCGTTAGTGTTTCAAATCCGATTGGGGGTTCAGCCCATTTAGCTATGATCTGTATGGATTTGAGGATTTCTATCTTGACCGTAGAATTCTCGTGTGATGCTTATGTTCTCGGGTTCACGGGATACGGGTTGATCTTGGGCATGGATTGGTTGTCCCGCTATGGAGCCATTCTCGATTGTGAGCATAGGGTGGTGAGACTCATGACTCACCTGGGTAATACCCTAGAGATTTCTTGCAACCCGCTAG
This sequence comes from Allium sativum, assembly GCA_030737875.1. Taxonomy (NCBI): domain Eukaryota; kingdom Viridiplantae; phylum Streptophyta; class Magnoliopsida; order Asparagales; family Amaryllidaceae; genus Allium; species Allium sativum. The sequence goes on along the minus strand of CM060920.1, from coordinate 272,602,464 downwards.
ATCCCGTCATGCTATGTTATCTTGAATCTCTTGACTCGTCCATCGATGATCTGCAATCTGTAAGTGTGGTTCGAGAATACCCTGATGTCTTTGAAGAAGTTAAGGGGTTACCCCCTAAGCGAGAGATAGATTTCCGCATTTATCTGGTTGATAATGCTAAGCCAGTCTCCTTACCAGTTAGGCACATGGCCCCGCGTGAAAGGAGAGAGCTCAGTAAGCAAATCAAGGAGCTACTTGAGAAGAATTTTATTAGGCGAAGCATTTCTGAATGGGGTGCTCCTGTAGTGTTCGCTACTAAGGCGGACGGCTCGCTTCGTCTATGTGTTGATTATCGAGAGTTGAACAAGCTGACCAAGAAGAATAGGCATCCATTATCGAGGATAGATGACCTCTTCGACCAGCTTGTTGGTGCTTCTGTTTTCTCTCAGCTTGATTTAGCCACCGGATTTCATCAGCTTAGAGTGGCCGAAAACAGCATTGATAAGACTGCATTTAGGACTCCAGACGGATTCTTTGAATGGCTTGTTATGCCATTCGGCTTGACTAATGCACCCGCCTACTTCGTAGATTTGATGAGTAGGGTGTTCAGGGAGTTCCTTAACAAGTTTGTTGTTGTCTTCGTGGATGATATTCTGATCTTTTCAAAAGACGAGGAAGAACATGCTAGACACCTCAAGGAAGTGATGGATACGCTTAGAGGCCATCAGTTGAAAGCCAAGTTCTCCAAATGCCACTTTTGGAGAAAGGAAGTCCGATTTCTTGGGCATATAATTTCTAAGCAGGGTATAGCTGTGGATCCCGCGAAAGTGGTTGCAGTTCAAGACTGGAAGACTCCTAGGAATGCAACCGAAGTGCGAAGCTTTCTCGGTCTGGCAGGCTACTATAGGAAGTTCATTAGAGACTTCGCTAAGATTTCGGCCCCTCTCACTAGATTGACGAAGAAGAACTTAGTCTTTGCATGGGACTTAGAGTGTGAGCTTGCTTTTCAAAGGCTCAAAAGGGCCCTTACCACAGCTCCAGTTTTGGCATTACCCGATGGCGGTAAAATGTTTACCGTGTATACCGATGCATGTGGCACGGGGTTAGGCGCTGTTCTGATGCAGGAGAGAAGAGTGATATGTTATGGGGGTAGGCAACTTAAAGTTCATGAGAAGAACTACCCCACTCATGACTTGGAGTTAGCGGCGATTGTCTTTGCACTCAAGTCCTGGCGCCACTATCTTTTAGGCGAAAGGTTTGAGTTGTATACTGATCACAAATCACTCAAGTATCTCTTCTCGCAGAATGATCTGAATCTTAGGCAGCAAAGGTGGATGGAATTCTTGGCATCATATGACTTCGAGATAGCTTATACCCCTGGCAAGGGTAATGTTGTGGCTGATGCACTAAGCAGAAAGAGGTTGACCCTAAGTCCTCTATTCGTTGAGATGAAGAATTTAGAGTATGTGGCAACCTTTGATTTCTCTTTGGCAATTGAGTCGATGACCGGTTCATTAGCATCTCTGGAACTCAGACCTACCCTTCTTGATCAAGTTGGGGCTTCGCAGAAAGAAGACCCTCAGATAGTTGAGATTATGGATAAGCTGATTCGAGGAGAGACGTCTAGTCATCTCGCTCGATATTCTATTGATGACAAGGGTTGGTTGAGGAGAGATGGAAGGTTATGTGTTCCAGTGGTAGGAGATCTAGTAAGAAAAATTCTTGAGGAAGCGCATCGCTCTAAGTTGACTATACATCCAGGCGGAGATAAGATGTATAAAGATATGAAGCGTATTTTCTTTTGGCCTGGGATGAAGAAGGATGTGGCAGAGTTTGTTTCTAGATGTATCATTTGCCAGCAAGTTAAGGCCGAGTCGAAGAAGCCCGGTGGGCTATTGCATCCTCTAGACGTTCCACTTTGGAAGTGGGAGAGTATTTCCATGGATTTTATTGATGGGCTACCAAGGTCAAGGAAAGGGAATACGAGCATTTGGGTTATTGTGGACAGACTTACGAAGAGTGCTCATTTCATTCCAGTAAAGAGCAAGAGGACCGCATCTTGGCTAGCGTCTGTATATCTTCGTGAGATTGTGAGACTTCATGGAGTCCCTTCTAGTATAGTCAGTGACCGTGACCCAATCTTTACAAGTCAGTTCTGGAATAGCTTGCAAGAAGCCATGGGCACGAGGTTGAATCTAAGTACTGCTTATCACCCACAGACGGACGGTCAAACCGAAAGGGTGAATAGGGTACTCGAGGATCTGTTAAGGCTTTGTATTCTGGATTTTGGTGGTACTTGGGAAGACCATCTTCCTCTTGTTGAGTTTGCATATAATAACAGTTATCAAGCAAGCATAGGGATGGCACCATTTGAAGCTTTATATGGGAGGCCGTGCAAGTCGCCTACATGTTGGTGGGAGACTACAGATAAGCTTATACTTGGGCCTGATATGATCAGAGATGCATCCGAGAAGATCGAGTTGATTTGAAGACGGATGAAAGCGGCCCAAGACCGACAGAAATCCTATGCTGATAAGCGAAGATCTGATTTGGAGTTTGATGTTGGAGATATGGTTTTCGTGAAGGTTTCTCCTTTGCGGAATGTGGTCCGATTTGGAGCCGTTGGGAAGTTCGCACCGAGATTTGTTGGACCCTTCCCTATTATAGAGAGGATCGGGCAGATGGCTTATAGAGTGAAATTGCCCGAGAAGCTTGCCGGAGTACACGATGTTTTTCATGTCTCGCATCTCCGGAAGTGTTTACATGAGTCAGCAGAGGTTGTTGAGCCAAGTGTTCTGGAAGATGTGGAAGTGGAGAAAGAAGCTACTTTGAGGAGAGCTCCAATTCGTATCTTGGGGACGGAGACCAAGAAGCTAAGGAATCGAGAGGTCAAGTTGGTGAAGGTTCAATGGGGTGAAGCCGAAGAAGACGCAACTTGGGAAACCGAGGAGAAGATGCGTGGGCTTTATCCATTCCTTTTTGAGGGTACACTCTCAATCTCTTTTCTTTGTTAGCATATCTTTCTCTTTGCTATCCATGTTTATCTAGTTATCGTGCTAACCTTGTCATGAGAACCTTAGGTAGAAACCCTTTGGATGAAACATGTATTTGAAACATGTTATGCTTGATGGTTGCAAGTGGTTGCAAGTGGTTGCAAGTGGATACTCGTGGATGCATGATACACATTAGGCACTAAGATCGGCTCACACACTCTCATATTGCATATGCATGAGTGTTTATGCTTATTCATGGATGAAAATTTTTGTGTTATCACATGGATGTTGCATATGGATGTATGTGATGTGCACACATATAGATGTTATACATTATGTTAGGAATTGCATACATATGGATTCATTTCACTAACATAATCTGCATTGATGATATTTGCATTAGATAAGTACATATACACACACCTTTGCATATGATCATACAGCATTTAGAACCTTTTAAGGACAATGATTGCTCATGGATGATGTTTTGAGTAGATGGATGATGGATGGTAGGATACGTTCTTCCTAACTTGGATATTTCGGGGACGAAATCCTCTAAGGAGGGGAGAATGTAACAACCCGTATTTTTGAATAACATGTTATAACATAAATGGAGGTAGAATTAAACTGTAAATACTGAATCAAGGGAAACGGGCTATGCCATTGCGTTCGTCTCGGAAAAATACGCGAAATAGAGTCCGAGTTTTCGAAAATCGGAGTCCGTATGACCAAGATATGGCCTCGCGAAGTTTCACGAAAAATTCCCAAATTAAAGTATACTTAATTAAGTGAAATGGGTTGCGCAGAGAAATATATATATATATTGATATATATATATATATATATATATAATTGAAAATTAAATAAATAAATATGCAAAAATGTTCAAAACAGCGAATTGGGAGAGGGGAATAACCGAACCGGCTGATTTTTGAGGTCGACCCGAGCTCGCTGGGTCGACTAGGGGTTAATCCAGGGTGTTTGGCTGTCAACCCGTGGGCCGATTCGCTCAAATGCAGATTTTGCATTTGGATGGTTCTCATGGTTCATCTTTAATCTAAAGGCCCTAGATGGTTCCTACACTTGACTTCTTCCCCAAGACATGCTTTGATGGCTTGGATTGAATCTAGGTTTAATCCTATGGCCTAAAACACTTGCCTACTCTATAAATAATACCCTAACCTACCCTAAATCATCATTATTCATTCATACAACTAAACTATGGCAAAATCAATCCTCTCATGGCCTCCACTCTCTTCATAAAATTCCTAAATCAAATTTCTAAGAGATTTCCATGCATACAAGTGTATTTAGGCTTGTATGATCCTCTTTAGCTTGCATTAAAGTCTTGTTTCTCTATTGGCATCATAAAGGAGGAGTCTTGATCAAGTTTGCTTGCATTTTGGGGTTTTAATTTGTTGCATAAGGGGTTTCTTACATTTGCTATACTCATTTGAGTCCACATAAGCATTGTAAGCCTATTTCTACTCTTGTATTTTAACTATGAAGTTAATATGTTATGTTGCAAGTTGAGTTTGGGGTTAATCATGATATGTGCTTTGATCTTATGATTTTATGCATAAGCTTACTCTATGCATGTTAGTAAAGTCATTACCTTGGCTTTATGCATAGAAAGATGTGATCTTTGGTTGGAAATGTTGCATGATGCAACTTTGAAACTCTCATAAACCTTGTATTAACATGCATATAATGTTATATGCATGTTACTAGTCCTTATCTCATTCTATCTATGGCCATGTTCCGCCTATTTGCCAAGTTTGATGTGATGCATGCATATGAACCTTATGCAAGTTGAAACAATGTTATGCATGCATATGAACACTATGCAAGTTAAAATGATGTTATGCATGCTTAGGAATATTTTGCAAGTTGATAACATGATATGCAAGTTTGTGATCACATCTTTGTCTCATATGCCACCATGTTTAACTTGTGGCTCCAACACCTTTATGTCATGATTTTGCCAAGTTCCCTCTTTCTATCCTTTATGCGCTATTGCGATATGTAAGCGAGGGGATTGCGTTTGGGGTTGGGTAAACTTAAAAGACATAAAAACGTAAGCTTGGGAATTTACCTATTAATTTAGGTCTACCCATTGGGAATTTACCTATTAAGTTAGGTCTACCCAATTGCTTGAAAATTTGTAATGTGTTTTGGAAACATGATGGACATGACACTTAGAAAACATGAGGATGGCCAACTCGAGGTTGGGTTGAGCTTATAGCATAAACCTACCCGGAACCGACCGGCTTAACTAGTGGCTACAAGCAATAGGACCCAATGTGAGTAGTTGGTCATGTTGCACGTGAAACCCGAGGTTAGACTAAGTTGTGGTGTAAACCTACCCGGACCCGCCCGGCCTAACTAGTAACCACAACAAGGTCTAATGTGAGAGGTTGGGTGCATTGAATTAATTAATGCCACATGGTAGGGTTAAGTCATGGACCGCTTGAATACTTAACCAATTAAACATGATGGGTTGATAGGGTTAAGTCATGAACCTTGGGTACACTTAACCAACTTGGTACTTGGATGAGTTGGGTTAACCACGTTTAACCCATTAAGGAAACCCTAGTTATGTGGTCCTTTGCACCAGTAACCCTCTTAGTTGTATCATGATACCCTAGGGACTAGGCTAGGGTGGGGCACGATTACTGGGATGACATGTAAGCGACCAAGACGACGGCTGTGTAGGTGCGCCGGTGTAGGTTCAGGCGGGCCATGGTCGTGCACATGGTCCGGAGTTGAAAAAGCAGGCACAGGCACCAGTAGGTTTAAACTGTGCGTGCTTGGTTTGTGTCAGTGGTTGACACCCTAGGACTTGATACACCCTAGGGTGGACCTAGCACAGCTTAGCTACACTTCGTAGTTGGGCCGTATGACACCGACACTTGACGAGTTAGGCTTTAGGAGAGCCGATCGACTAGACCGTGCTAGTTGGACCTTGGTTTAGGTCATTCATGATGTTGGGCCAAACTTGGGCCTGGGGATCACTTCTTGTTTACACTTGACATGACTTGTGATACTAGTACACTTGGTGCAAACCTCAACCTTGTATATGCGGTGCCACACTTGATCTATCTTGTTGACTTTTTCCATGCCAGTTATCATCCTATGACTCATCCTGGTTACATATACAGTTAACTTTATTAGTTGTTGTACAATAGTAGGTAGGACTTACCAGTCTTTTGACTGACCCGTTTTCTTTCGCCTCTTTTCTTTCGTTCCCCCCCCCCCCCAGGTTTACAGGGCGGGAATACCAGTACTTAGCTTGGATCTTAGCTGCTTTTCCTGGATAGCTCATGTATGCTTTGGACTTGAGCTCGCTATGGTTTTCTACCTTGGGGATAGCTACTTTATGTTTTCCTTTCCAGTTTCCAGTTTTATGTTTCTAGACTTTGTTTATGGAAAATAATGATCAAGTACTGTGTTGTAACTTAACTTAGGGTTTTTATATGCTAGTTTTTATCCGCTGCTATATTTACTCTGTTTTTTTACTTATATGTTCTGTCTTGTGATATCTGCATGCATGTTTACCTTGTTTAAACGCCCCTCCAAAGTCAGTGCCCTTGCAAGAGTGGCACTGGCGGAGGTGGGGTGTTACACCATACAGGTCGGATCGCGCTCCTCCAGCTCGTGGCTCCCCTTGGTTCATATCGGCGTCTCGTAGTGCATCAGATCGTGGATGCTGCTTTCCTCTAGTCGAATCGTGATACGAAGAACGAGTGGATCGAATCAGATAGTAGTTCACGGTTGGTGCTCGTGGGCCTTGTGCAGGTGGTTCGACTCGGAGGAGATGACTTGACTCGTGGTGATGTCCCACGATCCCATAGGGCGATCCGATCGACCCTCAATCCCCATCACGATCCGAATTCCTGCACCTTGTCCAGCGAGTTGTTTACGCCCGTCGACGGCGTTTTCGACCATTCTAACTATTGAAATAAATCACAAAGCATTTCATACAGTCATAGCAACATGTATAATCAACCACAAACATCAAAACATCAATAGGATAGGTTAAAATAGATCAAACATACCCAAAATCCCATATTTCCCCTTAAGCATGTTTAGGTGAAACCAACGATAGGATTAACAAAACTTAACCAAATTAACCCAAATTCATATCAGAGGTCTAAAACATCATTTAAGAATTTATGAACATTTTTCCCGAATTTTATCATGCTTAAATTCGCTAATTAACACTAATTACCCTTAACTAGCCATAATTAGTGTAAAACTATGCAAATCACTCACCTTGGCCATAAATAAACTAAGATCTGAAATAAATCTCTGATTTTATGTGAATCTCAATGCTAAACAGCAGCTCCAATGTTGATTTTGTGTAGATATTCCTTGATTAGGGGTTGCTAAGCCAAATCCTTAACCAAATGATGATTTGAAGGTGATTTAGAGGTTGGAGGCCATTTTTTAGGGTTTCTTGGTGATAAGTGGAGGCTAGAAAACTGAAATGGAATGATCCTCTATCTCATTTCAGCCTCCCCATAACCCTAATCCCGAAATGGGTTATGGGCCTATTCACTAATCACCCGATTTGGCCCGATTAAGCAGTTTTTCAACCTCCAAACCTTATTTCAGCCATATCTCCCAAACGGTAAGTCCGTTTGGCTATCATGACCACTCTACGGAAAGGTAAACCATCAAACGAATCCAATGGAAGTGGTTTCAGGTCAAAATTCCTTTCCAATCAAAAGTTATGGCCAAAACAGTACTAACTAAGGGAAAAATGGTCATTTAAAAATCGACAAAAATCATGAACATGGGAAATGACCCTAATGGATGTTTCCCAAAGTTACATGACCATTCGACTTCGTACGGGAAAGAAATAAATATTCTACGATCCTCTGATGCGTAGAATGCGAGTCATTACACTCTCCCCCCCTTAAGAAATTTCGCCCCCGAAATTCCCTAATCAAACACACACCAAGGTTCCCGCATGCCTATCAATCATAAAACAACAATCAAACATGCAAAACAAGCAAAACAAGTCTACCCTAGCATGCGAAAACTAAATTGCAAAGTAAATCTTACCAGGCAAAGAGTTCTGGATATGCCTTCCTAATGCTCTCCTCTGTCTCCCAAGTACAATCATTCTCGTTCTCGCCCCACTGAACCTTGACTTGCTTCACCGCCTCCCTTCGAAGTTGCTTTGTAACTTGCCCCACAATACGAATCGGCTTGCGGTTCCCAACCGCCTCGGGTTCTACTTCGAAGTCCTCTAACTGATCAGGTGAAATAGCCATATCTGAGTCGTGAACGAACTTCCTTAGTTGGGAAACATGAAATACATTGTGAACTCCCGCCATTTTCTCTGGTAAGCCAACTCTATATGCCAAATTCCCGACTAGTTCAAGAACAGGGAATGGGCCAACAAATCTTGGTGCCAACTTGCCTCTCCTGCCAAATCGTATCACGCTCTTCAACGGAGAGATCTTGACAAACACCAAGTCACCAACAGAGAATTTCAAGTCTCTTCTCCTCTTATCAGCATAACTCTTCTTCCTATCTTGGGCAGCTTTCATTCGTTGCTAAATGATCTTGATTTTATCGGAAGTTTCTCTCACCACATCTAGTCCAAGCACAAACTTCTCGCCAGTCTCTATCCAACATGATGGTGAGTTGCACGGTCACAAAACTTCATATGGAGCCATACCGATACTGGATTGGTAGCTATTATTATATGCAAACTCTACTAGATGCAAATGGTCATCCCATGATCCACCAAAATCCAATATACAAGCTCTCAAAAGATCTTCCAATATACGATTCACCCTCTCCGTCTGACCGTCGGTCTGAGGATGATATGCGGTACTGAGATGTAATTCTGACCCTAGAGCCTCTTGTAAGCTCTTCCAAAACCCACTAGTGAACAACGGGTCTCGGTCACTCACAATGCTTTTGGGTACTCCATGAAATCTCACTACCCACTTCATATACAATTCTGCCAACTTGGCTGCCGTTCTGGTCGATTTGGCTGGTATAAATCTTGCACTTTTAGTCAGTCGATCCACAATTACCCAAATGCTATCATATCCCGATCTAGTCCTTGGTAAACCATCGATGAAATCCATCGAGACTTGCTCCCATTTCCATTCGGGAATTTCTAATGGTTGCAACAAACCACTAGGCTTCTTTTGCTCGGCTTTAACTAGCTGGCAATTCATGCATTTGGATATAAATTTCCCAACGTCTCTTTTCATACCTTCCCAGTAGTAAGTCTGCTTCATGTCTCGATACATCTTATTACCACCGGGATGTATAGTCAGTTTTCAGTGATGACATTCTCTAAGCACTTCATCTCTCAAACCATTCACGTTGGGCACAACTAGTCTTCCATTCTTTCGAAGCCATCCATCTCGATCAAGCCCATATACATTCATCTCCTCATCGATACCCATCTCTAACTTAGAGATGATTTCCAGTAGGTTAGGATCGTCCCTCTGGATGGAACCAATCCGCTCCATCAAAGTGGGTCTGATCGCCAAACTAGCTAGCATAACTGGATCCAATTCGCACCCTGGTCTAAAATCAAACCCCGCGATATACTCCAGTTGCTTCCATTCAAGAAACATTGCCCCCAAACTGGCATGTCTCCTACTCAAGGCGTCGGCTACCGCATTACCTTTCCCAGGTGTGTATGCGATATCGAAATCATACGAAGCCAAGAACTCTAACCATCTTTGCTGACGGAGATTCAAATCCTTCTGGGAGAAGAGATACTTTAACGATTTATGATCGGTAAACAACTCAAATCTTTCTCCCAAGAGATAATGTCTCTACATCTTCAGCGCAAATACAATCGCTGCCAATTCCAAATCATGGGTAGGATACTTCTTCTCATGCGGCTTTAGCTGTCGAGTAGCATAAGCTACAACCCTACCTCTTTGCATCAATACAGCACCTAGTCCGGTGCCACAAGCATCCGTGTATACCGTCATCTCTTCATTCCCTTTAGGAATGACTAACACTGGCGCATGCGTCAACTTCTCCTTTAGACTCTTGAAGGCATCCTCACACACTCCGTCCCAGACGAAGGACTGATTCTTCTTAGTCAACTGAGTCAACGGTGCTGCTATCTTGGAGAAGTCCTGGATAAACTTACGATAATATCCAGCTAATCCCAAGAAACTTCTTACATCTGTCGCATTCTTGGGTGTAGGCCAATCCTGTACTGTAGCCACCTTCGCAGGGTCCACGGCAATACCACTCTCTGAAACAACATGACCCAAGAATCTCACTTCCCTTCTCCAAAAATGACACTTAGAGAATTTCGCTTTCAATTGGTGTTTCCTCAACACCTCCATTACTATCCTCAAGTGTCCCTTGTGTTCCTCCTCTGTCCTTGAGTAAACAAGGATATCATCCACGAACACAAGAACAAACTTATTCAACTGATCTCTGAATACTCGATTCATAAGATCCACAAAATAGGCTGGTGCATTGGTTAACCCAAATGGCATGACCAACCACTCATAAAATCCAGACGGCTTCCTAAATGCCGTTTTCGGAACACTCTCATCCGCTACTCGTAGCTGATGAAATCCTGTCGCGAGGTCCAACTGGGAGAACACTCTAGCTCCTTCTAGCTGATCAAACAAATCATCTATCCGCGGTAGAGGATACTTATTCTTCCTCGTCACCTTATTCAACTCGCGATAGTCCACACACGACTGGTGCTCCCCACTCGAAGACACTTCTTCTAATAAATCCCTTCTTCAAAAGATTGCTGACTTGCACCCCGAGCTCTCGCTGCTCCCTTGGTGCCATACGATGAAGTGGCATCACTATAGGTCTGGCATCTTTCACTAAATCATCTGCCTTAGTGGCAAACACAACTGGTGCTCCCCACTCGAAGACACTTCTTCTAATAAATCCCTTCTTCAAAAGATTGCTGACTTGCACCCCGAGCTCTCGCTGCTCCCTTGGTGCCATACGATGAAGTGGCATCACTATAGGTCTGGCATCTTTCACTAAATCAATACGGAACTCAATCTCTCGGTGTGGTGGAAGCCCGGTCACCTCCTCGAAGACGTCCGGATACTGGCCAACCACGGGCACATTGACAACTCATCCTACGGGATGTCGAGGGAATTTACAAAACTAGCCATAACCCCATCACTAGGGAGGCTACCAAACACTACCCTCCGCCTATCATCCGTCCTCACTGTCACCAAAAAGCCCTCACAGTCTATCACCACCCCGTATCTTTGGAGCCAATCGACTCCCAATATAATGCCATACCTAGTAAAGCCCAAAACAAAGCAATCACAAACAAACATACATCCATGACTCGATAAGACCAAATTCCTGCAAATCATACTAAGGCTAGTCGAACCACCAATTGGGCTCGTCACAACCAAAGGTCTATCGACTATCTCGGGTTCCAGTCCCAACCTATCTACCAGGTCACTAGATATGAAGGAATGGGAAGCCCCAGTATCAAACAAAACTCGAACTGGTATATCATAAATAGAAAGCATACCTTGAATAACAACATTCTTTCCTTTCTCTGCCGCAGTTGGGGCATTCGACGAAGAAGGAACAACATCAATAGCATATGCTTTCACAATCTGCTTCTCCTTAAGAGGTTGCGGACATTTATCCTTCTGATGTCCCACTTGACCACAGTTGTAGCACATCCTTTCTGCTGGCTTGGCCCGACATTCTTTAGCATAATGGCCCTTCTTACCACAGCTGAAGCACTCAACATCCTTCTTGCTCTTTTTCTGGCCACCCTTAGATTGGTCCTGCTTCCTCTTATTCTGAGAGCTATTCTTGCCTCCACCGCCTGCTTGCGGCTTTGGCCCTTCTGCAGATGCAGCCTCAGTCTTTGACTTAGGGTAAAGACTCTCTGATCTCAAAGCTTTCCCCACGATTGATTCAAAAGTCTCATCGATGTGGTTGATAAGCCTTTCCCCCAAGTATCCATCCAACCCAGTAATGAACTTATCATTCTTCTTCTCAGGAGTATCAACGAGGGACAGTCCATACTTCGACAAAGTGTCGAACTCAGCAATATAATCAGAAACTGCCCTTCTGTTCTGCTTGAGTTCCAAGAACCTCTTAAACAACACTGACTTCTGGGCAGCTGGAATAAACTTCTCGCCAAATTGAGCCTTAAACTGATCCCAAGTAACTTGATCTTCTGGAGTAGCTGTTCTAATGGCATTCCACCAATTCATCGCTCGCCCTTGCAGCTGACGAGACGCTAGCCTTCTCTTCATTGCATCCTCAAGACCCAAGTCATCGAAGATACAGTCACAGCTATCCATCCAGTCTTGAACATCTGTGGCCGACTCTATTCCATGGAACGGCTTCCCACCAAGATTAGTGTAATCTTTGCACAACTTGGCGAAATCGACCCTAGGCGCCCGCACTACTGGGCCAACACCAACTTCGGGATTGGGAACTGCCCCTTGCACTTCTCTAAGCATGTCTCTCATGAGGTTAATAAACATCGCCCTCATGTCAGCGGCATTCCCTGGGTTGGTCCCCCTTCCAGCACCCCTCGTGTCTCGGCTCATCGTCAATTTGAAAAAGGGAAACGATTAACGACCCCATAGTGGTGCTGGTGCAGTGCGACTTCATTCTTATACTACTAATAGTATATAAATACATAGCTTTTGAAAACCAAAGTAATCACTAATACGCTCTCTCGTATACGTACTATCTCTCCCTGGTGTCTTTCCCTAGGTTAACTACGCAACCTAGAGCTCCGATACCAAGTGTGGCGGTCCGCTCCGCACCAACCGACATTTACTCCAAAGGTGCGCTGTACACATGTCCAGTTAGCACGGAACGGGTCGTCAGAAGGAAAAGGGAAGAAGGAAATGAACATACAAATAACCTGTAGAATGTCTCACAGCGCATAGAATAAAATATAATAATAACATACTTGACATAAAACAGGAGAGGCAATGCATAAGCTGAAAATCAGAACTAAACATCATAGCAGCGGAAATCCAAAATACAGCTTATTACAACTTTTCAAAATGTCTCATGCAAAAGTAAGATAAATGAGGTACACTACTAATGCCCAAGTAGCGACCACCAACGACACAGGGAGAATGTGTGTATATATATATCATACGTGGAAGCCTCCTGCCCGCCTCCGAATCAGCTACTCGCGCCCCACCAGCTAACCTGTCTCTAGTCTGCTCGTGTGAGCATCCAGAGTAATAAGAGGAGACATAAAACTCTGGGTCAGACATAAAGCCTGGTATGAGCGATAAGCATCTAAAGTGAACAATAACAGGTAGACTAAAACATACCTGAACCTGCAACCAAAGAGTTAGCACTACATACTGTACAACACTCTAAGGTGACATATCAAACAGTGTAAAGATACGGAGGTAGGGGAGGTGTGCATGTCATAATGATGGCAAACAATCAAACATAGCATCCATCCTTACATCTCTCACTCAGTGCGTAAAGCATACGATATTCACCACTTCGATCACCCATCCTTGCTACGATCACTTTGCCCCATGAAGTCATAAATGGCTTCACTGCACTGATAACGTAGCCACTAATCCTTCGCTATGTCCACTTGCCCCATGGAGTTATTCACCCCATCTGCGCTGGCTCATAGCCTTACTAATCCTTACTATGTCCACTTGCCCCATGGAGTTATTCACCCCATCTGCGCTGGCTCATAGTCTTACTACGCATCACCTTGCCCCTCAGGTCATAATGACCCTACTGCACTGATAACGTAGTCTTGCTACCATCACCTTGCCCCTCAGGTCATAATGACCCTACTGCACTGATAAGTAGCCCATCATTCCTTTTCCGTGGTGAATCGAAGTTATGAACGTCGACAACTCCTTAGCACACGTCCCGCAGCAAAGCCCAACCATGTAGTGAACTCATTGGTTCCCTACTGGATCCTGAGCTCTAACTTACCATATTAGACTACCTTTGCATCTCGGGTTATTGGTCAAATACTGGGTCAGTTCGGATCAGAATGCTCCTTCTTCACTGGATCGGGTCGGGTCTCCATCACCCCTGGCGGATCGGATCGGGTCTCCAGCTTGCCACGGTTCGGATCGTCATCGTGGTCCTCTTTCTCTTTGCTTCGGATCGTGCTCCTCTCCTCAGTTCGGATCGGAATACCCCATACGGGTCGGATCGCGCTCCTCCAGCTCGTGGCTCCCCCTGGTTCGGATCAGAATACCCCATACAGGTCGGATCGCGCTCCTCCACCTCGTGGATCCCCTTGGTTCGGATCGGCGTCTCGTAGTGCATCGGATCGTGGATGTTGCTTTCCTCTAGTCGGATCGTGATACGAAGCACGAGTGGATCGGATCGGGTAGCAGTTCACGGTTGGTGCTCGTGGGCCTTGTGCAGGTGGTTCGACTCGGAGGAGATGACTTGACTCGTGGTGATGTCCCACGATCCCATAGGGCGACCCGATCGACCCTCAATCCCCATCACGATCTGAATTCCTGCACCTTGTCCAGCGAGTTGTTTACACCCGTCGACGGCATTTTCGACCATTCTAACTATTGAAATCAATCACAAAGCATTTCATACAGTCATAGCAACATGTATAATCAACCACAAACATCAAAACATCAATAGGATATGTTAAAATGGATCAAACATACCCAAAATCCCATATTTCCCCTTAAGCATGTTTAGGTGAAACCAACGATAGGATTAGCAAAACTTAACCAAATTAACCCAAATTCATATCAGAGGTCTAAAACATCATTTAAGAATTTATGAACATTTTCCTCGAATTTTATCATGCTTAAATTCGCTAATTAACACTAATTTCCCTTAACTAGCCATAATTAGTGTAAAACTATGCAAATCACTCACCTTGGCCACAAATAAACTAAGATCTGAAATAAATCTCTGATTTGATGTGAATCTCAATGCTAAACAGCAGCTCCAATGTTGATTTGGTGTAGATCTTCCTTGATTAGGGGTTGCTAAGCCAAATCCTTAACCAAATGATGATTTGAAGGTGATTTAGAGGTTGGAGGCAATTTTTTTAGGGTTTCTTGGTGATAAGTGGAGGCTAGAAAACTGAAATGCAATGATCCTCTATCTCATTTCAGCCTCCCCATAACCCTAATCCCGAAATGGGTTATGGGCCTACTCACTAATCACCCGATTTGGCCCGGTTAAGCAGTTTTTCACCCTCCAAACCTTATTTCATCCATATCTCCCAAACGGTAAGTCCGTTTGGCTATTATGACCACTCTACGAAAAGGTAAACCATCAAACGAATCCAATGGAAGTGGTTTCAGGTCAAAATTCCTTTCCAATCAAAAGTTATGGACAAAACAGTACTAACTAAGGGAAAAATGGTCATTTAAAAATCGACAAAAATCATGAACATGGGAAATGACCCTAATGGATGTTTCCCAAAGTTACATGACCATTCGACTTCATACGGGAAAGAAATAAATATTCTACGATCCTCCGATGTGTAGAATGCGGGTCATTACAGTCATGATAACATAGGACAAATACATTTTTATTTTCAAAGAACATGGAATGCACGCATGGATGAAAACGCAAGGCTTTGTTTCATTAAGTCTCATAAACATGAATACATGATTTTTAGCATTCCAGGGAAGCACGCTTTTATTTATTTGAATGTAAATTTATATTTCAACAATAAAAGAAAAGCAACAACTTGTATTTATTTGAATGTAAGTATGTTTCAACGATAAAATAAAATAAATGGGACCTGGAATAAGAAATGAGAATGGTACATGGCTATGGAATGTTAAATGCATGGCAATATGAATGAAAGTGGCAAGGGTTAGGAACGTGCATGCATGCTTTATACAACAAAAGTGTCCACTTACTACACTTTTGGAAAAAGAAAAATTAAACGAGTGGTTTAGTAAAACAAAAGGACCGGTTTTGCAGACCTAAAATGACTAAAAAAATATGCGGGACCCGAATAGGGACACAACGAACTCAAATGAATATGTTTCAAAAATGAACTGCACATGCTTTTTCGTAATTTCAGCACGAACCAGGCACGAAAACCGAAAAATGAATATATTGTGGAAATCAACATGATTAGATGGACACAATGGTATATAATTTATAGTTTCACAATGCTCCATTGAGAAATACGTTACGGACCCCTTTAAACGTAAAATACGAATGAAAAAAAGGAGGTCAAAATGTCTGGTTTTCGTGAAACGAATTTCGCCGTTAGATTCGTGACAACGAATAGAATATTCTTCATGTTTGTCCGAATTGATTTCGAAGAGATTTTAAAAGCGCTAAAATTTAAATTGTTATGCGCAAGTTAGCACTGAAAATTATGCAACTGACAAACATTCAAATTTTCTGATGAAATTTTCATAACTGTTACACCTCACTGTACGTATTTCAAATTTTAAATCCCCGTTATGAAAAAAGATAGAATATTCTCAATATAAAAATTCAATTTAAATCAGAATTTAAATCGTTAAAAATAATGTGTTGTTAAAAAAACTGATTCAAATGAAGTGACTAAAATTCGACGTTTTCAATATACAATTATTTAAATCACTTCTAAATGAAAATAACAAATTTCAAATATCAATATTTCATTATAATAGATTTAATATTTTAAACCAATACATTCTAAGTTACGTTTATTGCTTATTATAACCATTTTAAATCAAAATTATAAATTAAGTTCAATAACTTAAAGGGTCAAAATTAACAGGATGTTACAATATTTATCATCAATTCAGCTAGGGCCTCCCCTGTGTCCATTAGCTCTTCTTTGAATTAGAGCTTTATAGAATTTTCTATATCGACTAAGTCGGGATTAAGGCGATAATTTCTATGAGTTAATCGCCTGTATGCGAGGAGTCTTCTTCATGTCATTCCTCTTTTCACGTCATTTGCATATCTCAAATATAAAACTAGTATTCACACCCAACATTCTGGTCACCCTAGATGACCCCTACATTATTCACTGTAGGAATTTCATCATTAAATACCATGGTGCTAGTTTTGTCTAAAAATTGGTAATGGTCAATCAACCTAAGAAGGCGTTATATAGAGAAAATGGATTTACCACAATGATGGTTATAACATATACCCTCTTGCGGTTACCATTACCTAAATCCTTCGCAAGTCAGCACACTCTATAAGCTTTACAACCTCTATAGTAAAACCTTAAATCCGAGAGTTACTTGGCATTAAATCCTAGTTATCCATCATCATTTGACTATGGGTCTTTTTAAACAAAATATTTATAGAACCCTCATATTAAATGAGAACTTTTCTCATAGTAGTTAGCATATTCTTGGTCATTATCACCAAAGGGCCTAACGTTGGATGAAAGTGATGCAGATTAAGGATTTTAACACTAGAGGGGTGAATAGTGTTTACTTAAATTTATGAATCATTGTAGATACATTTTGGATTATGAGTATATATATATATATATATAATGATCACAAAATCAAATAAAGAAATAAGAAAGTAAGTAAAGGAAAGACAACATCGAATTTTTATACTGGTTCGGAGTTACGCTACATCCAGCTCCTTACCGTGTATGATCTTTAATCACCATCGATTCAATTACACACCTTGATTTCAAGACCACAAGGAGAAACCTTCCAAAATATCAAACCTCTAGGCAATCCAGCTTGATTCATGGGCCATAAGTCGCATCCAACTTGATTTTTAGGGAAACAAGAAACTATCAACTGTTTTTACTAGGCACATTCAGACCTAACTAGATTTAGGGCTTCCTAGTCACATCTGTAAGGATTTTTTGTTTATCTTAACAATGAATGTGGTCTTCGATCTTTCAATATTAATTACAATTGCTCCTATAACCTTAAATTGGACTTTGATTTTGGTAAAATAAAGAGAGTTTGATGTACAATGAAAATGGGAATTGTTGACTTGATTCTTTTTGAAACTTAGCAGAGTATAAGTATAGATTTGTTAAAATTTAAGAAAGGAGCGAAGAGTTATGAGAGAGAAGTTTTAAAATTCATTTTTGGAATATGGATATATAAGGTAAAGAGGAATGACAGTTGGTTAATGATTATGACGAATAAGCACTTCCATTCAAATTTGAATATTGAAAAAATATTGGCATATGTCAACATACTTGTGAATACATGTCAACATACCTTAGTTTAAAATAAAAACTACTTATCTTAAAAACTTTTTTGAAAATATAAATATGTAATGTCCCGTATTTTTACGGTATAATAATTAATTTATTTAATTATTTAAATAATGGTTTAGAGATTTAAATGGTTATTTAATTAGATAATATTGAATATTTAATTAATATTTATAATATAAAAATATATTATAATTCTGAAATAGTCAAAAATAGTTGAATTCACAATATAGTGTGAATTGGATCATATATAAGATAGAATACAGTTTAGAATTGAATTTGAATAACGAATATATATATATTTAAACGACATTAGGACGTATAAATTAAAATTTAATTATAATCGAGCCCATAATGGCACAACAGTTCATAATTTGGCGATTCGAACTTTAAACGAATATACATAATCCGTTTTAAATCGGATTTATGTAAAACAAGAAACGTTCTGAGCTGGTGAAGTATATTTTTCTAATGGAGGAGAAAAATGGGGATTTCATCGTGTAGATTTTGATTTATGTTCAAATCAAATTTTAGAAAAGTCCCTATGGAATTCCTTTGAAATTTATAAATATATATTTATATTATAAAAGGATTTTAAATATAAATCAAATATCGGTTTAATCGAGATTTGAAATATCGAGCTAGAAATTTATATAGGAATATTCTGAAGCTATATGACATTCTATTGTGAATAGATACGATAATATTTATTCATAAATACTTAATTTAATTGTTTTTAAATATATTTATATTTAAATGGGTTTATTTAGAGTTTTAAAAATAGCTAGTTTTGCAAACGACCTCCGTTTTCGATGAAACCAATTTTGTTGGATCTGTAATATTAAATTATTATTAGATTTCAGTTTCCGTGATTTTTGGGGTCAGTGTGTGGTCGTACGGATTTTTAATGTGAAAAACAGTCAGTATTTTGATGGTTAAAAATACATTGTGTGAGCAAACGGAGTCGGAATTTGATGAAACCAGTTCCTTTAGGTCCGTAATGTCAAACTCTAGTTATATATCCATTTTCATCATTTTTGGATATTGTATGTAATCTCAGGGATTTTTAAACAACAAATTAAACTAACTATTCAATAGAAAGTAATATTACAATGATTATAAAGTTATTATAATCTTTCTATAAATAGGTATCACCCCTTCTAAACCTAGACTAATTTTCCTCTGAAGTCAAACATTCTTCCGCCTCCAGGAAAATAATTCCACAGCGAAATTAGTGAGCTTCGAAAATCCAAAACAAATCAACCAAAATCCTAAAAATCATAATATGTATAGATATATATTTGTATAGAGATAGATTCAGCAAGGCAAGGACTTCATTTCTATACAAGAATTGATGAGTGCGATTCCCATTTTCAGAAGTCAAAATCAACACAGTAGATCTAGGGTTGCAGACTGCGGGTTCTTGGAGCGTCGAGGATTAGTTTTGATGTGATTTCTGGATTCAGCAAGGTATTTGACATTCACGTGAAGAGTTGGGAAGGGACCGACATTAAAAGATGTCGCTCAACATAAGCGTGGCAACTTGAATTTCCTGGGGACGAAATTGCATTGTGGAGTGCGAACTTGCTATTTTTGGGTAGAGAGGATACCACGCGTGAAGTGGAGACAAATGGCGATTTTTGTTAGTGGATTAATGGAGCGACGAGGAGTCGATGATGCAGGAATGTTTTGAAATGGAGAAGCAGGCTACAGGAGTTTCATTTGGGAAGAAGGGAAAATACGGAGCGGGTTAGTTTGTGTGGGCCAATATTGGATTTGGTAAAGACCAATAACTTGAATATTGAATATAAAAACTATTTAAATTGTTATATAAATTTGTAATATTAATATCTCAATCATACCATATCAGAATTTTGAACGGTGAGATCAGTTGTGTAATGACCCGCATTTTCAGCGGCATTATAATTAATTTATTTAATTATATAAATAGTGATATAGTGAATTTAATGGTCGTGAAATTAAATAATGGTGAATATTTAATTAAAATAATAAATTAAATAATATATTTAATTCTGAAATAATCAGAACTGGCTGAAATGGCGATATGGTGTGAACTGGATCATCTGTGATATATAATTCAGTTTAGAGTTGAATTATAATAACGAATATATTATTTGAACGAAGTTTGAACGTATAATTATATTATAATTAAAATCGAGCTTGAAATGGCACTGCAGTTCGTAATTTGGCGATTTGAACTTCAACTGAACGTACAGGATTCGTTTTAAGCCGGATTTCTGTGAAACAAGAAACGTACGGAGCTGGCCGAGTATATCTTTCTAGTGGAAGAGAAAATTCAGGATTTCGTCATGTAGATTTTGATTTACGTCCAAATCAAATTTCATAAAAGTCGCTATGGAATTCCTTTATAATTTATAAAGGAATTATTTATATTTTTAAAAGGAATTTCATTTTAAATCGAATATCGATTTAATCGGGATTTGAAATATCAAGCTAGAAATTCATATAGGAATATTCTAGAGCTGTATGGTATTCCACTGTGAAAATAGACGACAATATTTATTTTTAAATATTTAATTTAATTATATTTAAATATATTTATATATTTAAATGGGTCATCCAAAGCTTTAAAAATAGCCGGTTTTGCAAACGAAGTCGGAATTTGACGAAACTAATTTTGTTGGATCCGCAATGTCAAATATTTGTTAGATTTCCAGTTTCGTGATTTTTAGAGTCACTGTGTGGACGTATGGATTTTTAGAGTGAAAACAGTCAGTATTTCGACGATTAAAAATACGCTGTGTGAGCATACGAAGTCGGAATTCGACGAAACCAGTTTCGTTGGGACCGTAATGTCGAACTCTAGCAGTATGTCCAGTTTTGTTATTTTTAGATGTCATGTGTGATCATAGGAATTTTAAAGGACAAATAAACACAGTAGTTGATTTTATTTTAATATAATATTTGAAAGAAAATATCTAAATTTTCTATAAATACCACTACCTTAACACCCTAAACCTAATTCATCTCATTTCACGGTCAAACCAATATTTGCGCCGCCGAATTCATTTTTCCAGTGAAATATCTGGATCTTCAAAAAATCAAAACATATAGATATAAAATCCTATAAATCGTATAAAATACATATACGAGTTTGTGTTGATGAGAGCTTCAGCCTGGTACCCATTTCTTTGTGTTCGACGTTCATCTCTGGATTGGGTTTTTCAACCGAAACCGCTAGGGTTCAGATTTTATCAAAATATTAGGGTTTTGGTTTAAATTCGAGGTTGGTGTGGTGATTGTTGTGAGGAGTGGAAGCGTGTGGCGATTTTGGGTGGGATTTTGGTGTTGTTGATGTCGCACCTGGTCTGTGAAGGCCACAAGAGGAAGCCGACGACGCAAATATAAGTGGAGTTCGAACTAAATGTTGATGGCATGGTGTTGAAGTAAAAATCATGACAAGGATTTTGGTAGTATCGGTTTGGTTTGTAGGGAAGTAATGAATTCATGGGATGCTTGAAAGAAATCGGTCATGGTGGGAGCGAATACTGGAATAGGGGGTTTGAGGAAGACAAAGGTTACGGTCTGGGCTGGGTAGGAGGAAGATGGGCCGAAGAAAAGAGGTTAAGGCCCGTTATAAAAATCCATGTTTTTGTTTAATTGAAATTGTATACAAACTTCTAGATCGAATAACTTTATCATATATCATCAGAATCACGAACCGTAAGTTGCATTGGGACCGTATGGACGAGAGCTTCACAATGGGACTGATTAGGAGCGGATTAGTGCTCATTTGAATTTACGGCAAAATAAGTTGTTTGATTCAAATCAAAAAAATAGTTTATCATTCTTTAACGATTAACTGCCAAAGTGAGAAAATCTCACTAACTCTGAACAGTTTATAATTTCGTGTTGTATTTTTAGAACTGTTAAATATTGGCTGATTGACTGTGTGTTGACCGCCTGATTGAACTGCTAGTCAGTTAGTTGAATTTCTATATTGATTCTGTTTAACAGAATATATCATATGGAACTGAAAGTGATGTTGATTTTATTGTGTAACATCTGTGGCTGTAGGGAAACAGGTTGGAGGAATCCGACTGGATTCCTCAACGGTTATTTTATTGTTTTTCATATATTACGATATATGATGTGGTTTATAATCCGTGGTTGATTATATGTGTTTGGACGATATTGGTCATCGTGATTTGATGTGTTAAGTACCGTAAAATGTCGGAATGGAAAAAGGAGATTTTCAACGTGATATTGAAAACAGAATATGTATAAATTGGAATATTTATAAATAAGAAATATTTATAAATTGGAATAAGTATAAAGTGAATTATTTATTTAGGATAAATAAGTAAAATATTAAATAGGGATTATTCACTTAGAAATTAATAGGAGATAATAAGCGAGATATTTATTTGTTAGATAAATAGGATAAGATAATGGATTTATTTATTTGTTAAATAAATAGAATAAGGAAAGCACATATTTATTTGTTAAATAAATAGGGTTATTAAAGGAAACATTTAGAATATATAAATAGGATATTAAACAGATTATTTATTTAGGAAATGAATAAGTTATGATAAAGGGATATTGACTTAGAATTTGAATAAGTTATAAAAGAGATGTTAAGCAAAATAAATGGAATAAATGATTTTCTATTTAGAAAATAAATAAAAGAGTTAATCGAATCAAGTTAATCGAACAGAGTAATCGAAATAGAGTTAAACCAGATTGGAAACTGACTAGAGATTAGTTAAGTTGAATAGTTTTCTGAGTATCGATCTGATGTTGGTTTCGGCCTTCAGGGTTTATACCTAGAGAATTGTTTTCCTACTAGTTTGCAGTCAGGGACTGATAGTTGTAAAATGAAAGTGATATGTAAATAACAATGGAAATGTTTTCCAGTGTTAATAACGTATATTTTCTAAACATAGAAAATATGGAATATGAATATATATATATATATATAATTGATAATTGATTTGATAGAATTTCCATCTGGAAATAATATCGTTGTTTGCACACATATTTTTCTTTGATAGTTAACTCACCGACTACCGAAGTTTTTGACCATTTTAACGTTGTTAATATGGAGAGACTGGTTGGATTATTATCCAAAGAACCACTCTGTATTGGCATAAGCGTTGTGAATCATATATACCAAAGATAATTGAAGATAAAATAAAGTGCAAGGGCTATTGTATAAGTCTTAGATAACAGTGCCTAAGAAGGATGTATTGTATAGTGCCTTTGATTCATCCTGTTCCTAGATGACTTGTATGGATGAATGTCTGACAGAGTATTTCCAGAATGGTTACGTACTTTGATTTCTTCAACCGTACCAAGAGTGGAAGCGGAGAAGGAAACTTCTTTAGCTAACACGTAATGTACTGTTGTAGACGTCAATTAGTGATTTTCGATGGATCTGACAATGTGGCATTCGAAGTGAATCCGATGCGATGATGAAGCATAACCTCAAGCCTCATCAACAGGTAAATGACATAAATCGGGCAGGCAGCATGGCTAAGTCGGTCCGAAGTATGGTGTATAATCACCTGATCTAGAGTTTCATTTACTTCAAAAAAATCTATTGTTGTTGCTGTCCCATTCGGGAAACGGTTGCTGATCCCAACCAATGGTGATATACATTCGATACACTCAAGCGAAATGAGTGGTCGGTCCTGTGTGGCCGGGTTGCAAGATGTTCTTGTTGAACCCAGTGTATTCCTCTCTAGAGGTACACTAGCGAAGGGTGGTTCCATACCTTGTCATAGTTGGAAATCCATTACCCAATACGTGCTTGCGGTTTTGATTGTATACTATATATGTAGAACGTGAGATGAAAGCGTTTCTGCTAGATGATTATAATATTGTGGTTGATAGACATTATTATAATATCAAAAGGTTTTTGATATAAAGATATTTTGGATTCTCATAAGGGAAAAACTCGTTCCGTTATACGGCGTGGTCTTATGAGATAACAATTACTTGTTCGAACTGTTTTAACTGTTTTACTCATACCAGTCCCATGACTGACCCGGAGTTTATTTTGATTTGTTTTCCCTAAACTCTTGGGTGCCCAATTTTGTACGGGCAGTCAAGTAGTCGGGATTTACAAATACTTGAAGAGCTAGAGTAGGACGCTTCAGGATCATATGGCTATAGTTTATTTCCGCTGTGTTGTAAGTGTTGTACTCTGATAATGTTATTGTATACATATACTGATTTTATTTCAAGGATATGTTATCTATTATATGTTATTCGTTCTGCTGTGAGGTTTGTGTTACTCCGATGTTGTGTTCTTATTCTTCTATCTATCTTATCTTTCCTCACCCTCTAATTTCTTTCACTAATAACTCGTTATTTTCGATCCTTGGATGTTCGATATGTGTTGTATATCGGATAACCAAGATCACCAAATTTCCGGGTCATTACATGTTTGGATCGTATGGACGAGTGCTTCACACTGGAATTGACGGGGAGTGAATCGAAGCTCGTTACAATTTATAGCGAAATAAATTGACAGAATCAAATCAACGATAGTTATTCGTTATTTAACGATAACCATCCAATGTGAGTAAAACACACCAACTCTATCAGTTATATTTTTATAACGTATTTTTAGAACTGATAGATGATGATTGACTTTGTGTGTTGATTGTTTGGTTGAACTGCTAAGTGATTGGTTGAAATTATAGATAACGATATATATATATATATATATATATATATATATATACGTTAACCAAATATTGATTATGTTTATCAGTTAATTTCATATTGAAATGAAGTTGATGTTACTTATATGGTTTAACATCTGTGATGCAGGGAAATAGGTTGGAGGGACCCAACTGGATTCCTCAATATTTATAATACTTTCTTTTCAGATACTGTAAAATATAATGTGATATATAATCTGTTGTTGATTATGTGTGTTTGAATGATATGGATCATTGTTATTTGGTATTTTGAATATCGTGAGAAATACTGGAATGTAGCAAAAGGGATTTTCAAAGTGTATATTGAAAATAAATTATTTATATAAAATCAATGGATTTTATATATATAGAAGGAAAAGGATTTTATAAAAGAAAATAATTATAAAATCAAAGGATAAATCTAAAAGGAAAATATTTGTGAAACAAATATAAAAGGTAAATATTTGTGAAACAAATATAAAAGGAAAATATTCGTGAAACAAATAGGAAAGGAAATATTTGTGAAACAATAGGAAAGGAAATATTTGTGAAACAAATAGAATAAAAAAGGAAATAGTAAGAAAATAAATAAAGAGAAAAAGGGAATTATTTGTTAAATAAATAGAATTACCAATGGGGTTATTTGGTAAATAAATAGATTTATAAAAGGAAATATTTATTTATGAAATAAATAGAGTTATAAAAAGGAAAATTTGCAGAATATAAAAGAAATGGAAAAGATTTATTTAGTGGAATTAAATAGAAATTTGTTTTAACAGGTAAATTGGACAGATTAATTTATAAATATGTTTTATAAATTAAGCAAATTATTTTATCATTGGATAAATTGGATATATAAGTCTGAGCTTATATAGAGGAGTAGAAATCGGTTTTGACACCGATATGTTAAGTAGAATGTGAACTCAACATTTATAAGGGGAATTATAATTGAGATTTAGTTGTTAGAAATAAAAGGAGTTAATCGAAATAGGAGCTTATCCAATAGAGTTAATCAGTTAGAGTTAATCGATTTGAGTTAATCGAATTAGAGTTAATCGATTTGAGTTAATCGAATTAGAGTTAATCGATTTGAGTTAATCGAATTAGAGTTAATCGATTTGAGCTAAACGAGTTAGAGTTAATCGATTAGAGTTAATCGAATTAGAATTAATCAAATAGGAGTTAATCCAATAGAGTTAATCTGTTAGAGTTAATGGAGTTAGAATTAATCGATTAGAGTTAGTCGAATTAGAATTAATCAATTAGAGTTAATCGAATTAGAGTTAATTGAAAGAAGTTAATCGAGTTGGAGTTAATCGATTAGAGTTAATCGAATTAGAGTTAATCGATTAGAGTAAATCGATTTAGAGTTAACTGAATAGAGTTAATCGAACAAGAGTTAGTCGAATATTAGTCATTTGAATAGAGTTAATTGAATTAGAGTTAGTCAGATTAGAGTTATTCGAGTATAGTTTATTCGAAAGGAGTTAATCGAGTATAGTTTATTCGAAAGGAGTTAATCGAGTATAGTTTATTCGAAAGGAGATAATTGAATATAGTTTATTCCAAAGGATTTAATCGAATATAGTTTATTCGAAAGGAGTTAACCGAATATAGTTATTTGAAAAGGAGTTATCGAATAGAGATTATTCGGAAGAGAGTTATACGTTGAAATTCAATTATATCGAATTCGGGGAAGTACTATTTACTTTCTGTTTTTAATCAAGATTTACTTATTTATTAGTAAATCAGTTGTTTAGTTATTTAGTTAAATTAAGGAATAAAAGTTATATTTTGAAGTTAGATATTTTAGAAGTAGGGATTATAACTCTATAGTTATAATCAATGTTTTCAAATAAGAAGTGGATTCGTAAATTGAATCTGAGAGTTACGTAAGGAAGTTTGTTAAAGATTTGAAAGGTGAATCTTGTCTATTTCGAAGTTAGAAATGTTGTTCAGTTAAGTTCTAAGACATAACAATACCCTAACTTGATTGGCTTCGTTTTTAACTAAGGAATGGTTAAGGTTCGATAGTGAAGGTTGGTTAAGTGAAATTAGTTAATCAGCGTAATGTTTTGAGTTGGCATAGCGATGTTTTATTTAAACATCTGTTTTTAAATACAATGAAGGAGTTTTGGAATTTTTTTCCAAATAAGAATCAGAAATGTTTTCTAAATATAGAAAATAAGAAATGTGAATAAAAATGGAAACATTTTCCAATATTAATAAGGTATATTTTCTAAATTTAAAAAATAAGAATTTCTATATATAATTGTAATAACCCGGAAATCTGTGCCAATTTAAAAATTTTATTTTGGCAATTTTAGTGAATTTTGATTATTTAAAATGATTTATTTCAAATAATAATGATGAGAACTTTATTTTGAACAGAATTCGAACGTATATATTTATTCGAATCGTTGTTAGAATATAAATATTATATTTTAATTATAAAAGGAATTGAAAATGGCGTGGTAGTTTGAAAATTCGATTTCAAAATTCAAATGAATGTATAGGATTCAAAATAAATCTGATTTTAGTGAAACCAAAAGTGTTTGAATCTATTTGTGATATCTTTCCAACGAATCTGAAAAATTGAAATTTCACAACGGGAATAAAAAGTTATGTCCAGTTGAAATTTCAGAATAGTCACTATGGAATTCTGACCCTTAAAAATGGCAATTTTGCAAACGACCTCGGTTTTCGATGAAACTACTTTTGTCGGATCCGTGATGTCAAGTTATTGCTAGATTCCAAAATTCAAAATTTTCCGAATCAATATGTGAGCATGGCGAAGTTAAACGTGTTTTAACAGTTCTAGTCAATTTCGATCAACTAGAAAATGGCCATTTTTCAAACAGTCTCAGAATTCGACGAATTTAATTTTGTTAGGACCGTATTGTCAATACGAAGCTAGAAATAATTTTTCTGGAATTTTTAGAGTTAGTATGTGGCCCCGGTAAATTGAAATGTGCGTTCATATTCAATATACAGTGATTTATATTTTAATTCGAACGGAAACTGATCGTAACAAGCGAATTGGCTAACGAAACATATCCCATTGTGTTCGGAATGGGGGTAATTAGCTATGGGCGATAACTCGGTGAGTTCAAACTGGAGTTCAAATTGTAAGGTTACTTTTTGAAATCAAAAATATAAATAAATATAATATGATTATATAAAAGTCAACACCCCCTCTATATTTTCCCTCTCCTCCCTCAATTCAGAAGCCCGATTCCCGACATTTAATATAAAAAAAAGGGTGGAACGATGGAAGAAAGCCGCCGCCCTCCCCACCGCTGGCGCGACGGCGCCGCCTCCCCCCTCTGGTCCTCCGCCTCCTCCCTCTCTTCCCTCTTGCTTCAACCAACCCTGAAACCCTAACACCCTAAATTGAACCTACCTCGCCCTTCCACCATTAAGCCGACCACCAAAGGGGCCCCACACCCCTATGCCACCTCCCTCAAACGCCTGCACGCCGCCCTCCTCAGGCCATAACCCCGACGGTGAACACCCCCCCCCCCCCCTCCGCTGTAAAAGAACTGAAACTGTGAATTTTTATTTATTTATTTCCCTTTATTTACTTTTCAGTATATATATAATAATAAATGTGTTTAGAAAAAATATATTCTTTTGTTTAAAACAAGACGGGATTTTTTATTTATGACAAGATTAGATTTTTTATTTATTTATTTAAAGATTAGATTTTTTTCCAAAGAAAAAGATAAGATTTTTAATTTATATAAAGGTAGGGTTAATAAAATGAAAAGCTTAGTTTTTTTATATAAAAAGGTTCGATCTTTATCATGAAGCTATAAATATAAAAATACGATTTTTACGTATAGAGATTTGAAATAAAAATTCGATCTTTATTATATGAACGCCGTTATAAAAATAGAATTTTTATCTATATAGTAGCGATGTAAAAATAAATTTTTTATCATATATATAGCAAAGTAAAAATACGATTTTGATCATTAGAATGGTTAAGGAAAAGTATGATTTTTAAATTGAAAGTGAAAAAAAATAAAAATGTGATTTTTATTTTAAAGACAGCATTATGAAAATGTGATTTTTATATATGTAGTGGCTGCGGATAATGAAAGTGACGAAAGGCGAGAACGGCGAAGATTTCTACAAATAAAGAGTCGTGGCGTTGGTTTAGCTATTCGGTGAGAAATCCTCACTTTTAATTTGTTTCTAGTTTAAAATATATACGAGGATGCAGACGGTGTTTAGTAGCACCCGACATCCGTCGTCCACAGACCATGGACGACTTGTATGCTTGTTTGTTTGATTTTGCTATGTAATTGATTGTGTGATGTGATGTGAAATGAAATAAAATATTTATATAGTTAAAATATTTTATAGTTGAAAATAGAATTTTTAACGTGTATTTAAAATGAAATAAAAATAAACAAATTGGACGATTTGTTTATATACACACATTTGACTTATATTGATTGGGACGATAAATTTTACACATCACCCAACTGCAAAAATGAAATCTGTGTTTGATTGTTTGAAAATCCCACACGTGTATTGGGGTGATATATGACATACACTAATCCCAATAATTAGTTATATGTCGTTCGATTGATTGGCAGGCTGTTATAAGCATTGAATATTTATATTTGATGCTTATACAGTGTAGAATGCACTTTGGATGATGGTTGATTATTTGTCATTGTTGATATATACATGCATTGTATGAAATCCATAGAAATAAAATCTATGGTAATTGACTGGGCCTCATTCCAATACTTGAAAAGAAATATTTGAAAAGAAATATTTGAAATAAAATATTTGAAATAAAATATTTGAAATAGAATATTTGAAAATAGAAATATATGAAGCTGTGTTGATTAGATTGATGCCATTTTGACGAAACGATATTTATATCGATTATATTCGTTTTTATAATGAATATTGAAAAGTGATTTCAAAATCGAAAATTTTGAAAATGAATTCGAATCGAATTTAAATTGAATGGAAATCAATTTGAAATGAATTCGAATTGAAATTGAAAAGAATTGAAATTGAATAAAATTGGATTCGAATTGAAAATGAATTCGAATTGAAATTGAATAGAATTGAATAGAAATGAATTCGAATTAAAATTGAGTTGAATTGAAACGAACTGAAATTGAATAAAAAAATCGATTTAAATTGAAATCAATTTGAGATGAATTTAAAACGAATTTATATTGAAAAATTCAATCTTGATTTGAATTTGAAAATGAGGTTGAAATCGTTTCGAAAACGAATTTAAAACGATTTATAAAATATGTTTTAAAAGTAAATCGATGAAGTATATATTATATATATTATGTATATAAATCATGGCTTGAATAGAACGCGCCGCGCTGCGGTAGTTCGTGAATTTCGACCATTGACTTCGAATGGATATTGCGGGATATCTGACCGTCGGATTCTCCTAAAATCAGAACCTTTGGGTTCGTATCAAAAAGAGCTTTCTAACGAATATTAGAAGCTAGAAATCTAACGGATGGATTTGGAATTATGTCCAAATCAAATTTGGAAATGGTCGTTGTAAGTGCAGTTCGATGGCCGTTGATGGAAATCGACTATACGGGCCTTATAAAATTATTAAAAATAGTAATAATTTGTGTAAAATCATAAGAAATGATTTGGGAAGAATTGGGATGAAAAACTCTATATTTGAAAAGATAAAAAGAGATTTTTATCGAAATGAACTAATTTTGAATTAGAATAATAATTTATTTATTTATTTTTAAATAAATAAATTGGATTTGAAATGGTTTTGATAATAACCAGAATTTCCAATAATTGAATTGGAATGGATTTGAATCGAAATTATCTTTGGAATATTTCGATGTTGGATTTGATATTGATATTGAATATAAGCCGATATATTTTCTATTTAGAGCCTTGTATTTAATATCAAATGTGATTTGGGTTTGTCGTGAATGGTGTCTTCATTAACACTGTTCTTAAGCCCAGTTGAGAAAAAGATTAAATGTTTTTATTTAGATTTAATGAATTGTACCAATTAAATAGTATTTAATTGGAATTGAATTGGTATTGATTTTTGGGTTTATCGTGAACAATGTTTTAAATGACACTGATTCTTTAACCCAGTTAAAGATTAGAACTAAGTGGAGTTTTAATGAATCTTTAATTAGATTGAAATGATCGAGAATGGAGTATCACCAGTTTTGCTCCAGGCGATAGTTAAATCATTAATTAGATTTGAACGTGAAATGGTAGTTGATTTTACCGATAACACCGTGGTGTTAGATATGAAATATTACCAGTTTTACTTCATGGGATGAATAGGTTGGGATTGGGAAATAAATGATTAATTCGGTGTTGTTCGCTAATCCCGTCTAGTTTGAATTGATATTCAAAAGTAGGTTGAAGAATAAATTTAAAGAATTTATCTTTGATAAAATTAATGGGAACCTATCCCAAAGTGTAAGAATATTTGAATAAAAGAATATTCAGAATTGAAATGAGGCGTATGTTCTGTTTGTGTAACACTTGTTTATTATATACGCGAGTTATTCAGAAAGACCGGGTATATCCCATTCTGAATAACTGATTCGACGATTAGTCGAAGATGAAGACGGTGGTTGAAGACCGGAGGTCTTCACGTCATGTGGGTGATTACTGATGATCTTGATTGGGTCGTACACCCAAGAGGAGGGAATCAATTAGTGATCGTCCACACGTACTTGGAGATCGATGGATATGCGGGGTACTAGGTGCCTCCGGTTTCGTTCAGACCCAGAACGAACGTATAAATGGACTGTGTGTCTGACATTGGATTTTATTCTGTGTGATTGATTTCTATTAAATATATATCTGTTTGGCGGCGGAGAATTTATTCTCTTGCTTAACGCCCTTCTCTGAGACGTACGAGCTCAGGGGTTAAATATTGATGGATATCAAATGCGTGGAATGAATTGCCTGTGTGGCATGCCTAAGTGGCAAATGATCGAGGCTTCTGTTGAAAAGTAAAGTCTTGTGGTTGGTGATCAAAGCACGGCCTGTGTGGCTTAGCTTTGTGTAAAGTTGATTCGCGAGCCTCACACCCCGGTGATGAACCAAAAACGGGAGAGGACCTCAGGGAGGACATGCGTTTCTTTCTAGTTAGAAGTGGCGTCAGTGGTTTTACACGCCCTGACGAGTTTGACTTATGTGGTTGTTGCTATTGCAAGGCGCCTCGGTTAGATCGGACGATCCGGGTTCGATGGAGTCATTCGATGGCTCATTTACGCCCAAAAGGGCAGGGGAATGCAGTGTTCAGGCATTTTAATCCACATCAGTGGACCGGCCCTGTCGCTCCAAAGGCTTGACCGAGTACTTGCCTGAGGCTCGGGCTAGAGAGTCTCGAATCGATGAGGACTATCTTTTGCTTTGGTATGCAGATGGAAATCCAATTTCCAAATACGTGACTTTTCGATTTTATTTGTAGAGCCTAGTATGGCGACATAGTGGGATGGGGCGCTTATGCCGTCTATGATTGATACTTATGATTTGAAGTTGTTTTATACACTATGCACTTATAATAGCATCAAATGATTTGTTTTTAACGTATCAAGCATGTTTGGCTATTATAAGGTAAAAACCCTATCCTCCGGCTTGCGTTGCATTGTGTGATGGGACCTGGGTCTTATAATAGCTTCATTTTTCTTTATTTAGCATTGCGATGTTGTTTTATGCACTGGTGTTCTTGGGAGGAAACCCGTTCCGTGTTATACGACGTGGTCCCTTGATTTACCTAACTTTAAAATAAAGATTAATAACTATTTTAGTTCTCACACCAGTCACATGACTGACTTGGAGTTTATTGTTTTAACCTAAACTCTGGGTGCCCCTATTTTGGACACGGGCAGCTAGTAGTTTTGGTTTTGCAGATTTATATTCACAGGAACCTGGTTTACAGCTGGAATGATATCCGAAAAGCTCTGTATCCGTATATCTCTTCTAGTTGTGTATTGTATTATTTTCCGCTGCGATGTATTTAAATGTAATTTAAATCTCTGATATTTTGCTGTGTAATATTTATTCCTACTGTGTATATTCTTGTATTCTGATGGAATTGTTGTAATATACAATGAAATTTTCTTCTGTCTGCATTTCTGATGTGGCATGTTCTCGAAGTATCCGCTCTTTCCTTACCGGGGAAGTTACGGGTTCTTACAGTGGTATCAGAGCTTTGGTTTACAGAGCTCAGAGAACAATACACATTAGAACCATACGAAAGAATTCATCAGAGATTGGATTAGTAATATCCAATGGGAATGACTCGTTAGAGATGGGATCGGTAGTATCCTAGAACGAGTGTGAGGAGTATATATTTAAAATGAAAACAAATTTTGTTTTAAAATTTAAATCGTATTATACGTATTTGAATAATTTATTATAAATTGATTTGGACAATCTAGTATATGAAGATTTTGCATATACGCCTAGCTGGCATGTATACGAAGTCCCAAATATACTGGATGGATATAGAATCACATTCTAGACACCCGGAGATGATTCTGATGATGTAGCCTCATCATCAGTATTTATTTTCGAGTTTCGAAAGTGAGATTTCTATATATTTCCAATAGACTGGTGTGAGAACCAAAACTAGATAGGGCCTATTGTTGAGATTTGGTACCAAAAATGTGATTTTTTGACTATATATCAAAGTTATGAATTTGAAAAGCTAATCAACTAATTGATTGCTGATTGCGTTGTTTGATTATTGTTTGATTAATTAAAGTGGAACCATTTAGCCAAATTTTATCAAATAGTGAATTGTATTGAAAATTGGTCGCATATGCATGCATGTATTTACATTGAACAGGTCATAACAAGGAGGCTAGAGCAGAAGAATAAAATTGTTTGCTCGACAAATAGGTACATGTTTACCATAATTTACTGTTTTGTTTGGGTGATGATGATTTTATGAGCCGATTGGCTAGCCGCTTGGCCTTTTCTTTTTCTTTAGGATTGAAGAAGGCCATGGGAGGCTATATTAAATATCCCGAAGTCCCCAGTGCAGGGGAGGTTATGGCGAAATTTTTCGAAAATTTAGGGTGTTAGCCAAATTTTTGAAAATTTTGAAAAGTTCTTAGAAACTGAAAAGTTAAAGAACTTAAGCCGTAATGAAAATAGTAAAAGTTGAGTCGATTTGTGAAACAACTTTCGGCTTCGTTCCTTTTCAGGGACGAAAAGTTTTAAGTGGGGGAGATTGTAATAACCCGGAAATCTGGGCCAATTTAAATTTTTTATTTTGGCAATTTTAGAAAATTTTGATTATATAAAATGATTTATTTTAAATAATAATGATGAGAAATTTATTTTGAATAGAATTCGAACGTATATATTTATTCGAATCGTCGTTAGAATATAAATATTATATTTTAATTATAAAAGGAATTGAAAATGGCGCGATAGTTTGAAAATTTGATTTCAAAATTCAAATGAATGTATAGGATTCAAAATAAACTGGATTTTAGTGAAACCAAAAATGTTTGAATCTATTTGTGAATGCCTTTCCAACGAACCCGAAAAATTGAAATTTCATAGCGGGAATAAAATGTTATGTCCAGTTGAAATTTCAGAATAGTCGCAATGGAATTCTGGCCCTTAAAAATGGGCATTTCGCAAACGACCTTGGTTTTTGACTAAACTACTTTTGTTGGATCTGTGATGTCAAGTTATTGCTAGATTCCAAAATTCATAATTTTCTGAATCAATATGTGAGCCTGGCGAAGTTAAACGTGTTTTCACAGTTTCACGATCGACCAGAAAATGGCCATTTTTCAAACAGTCTCAGAATTTGACGAAATTAATTTTGTTAGGACCGTTTCTTCAATACGACGCTAGAAATAATTTTTCTGGAATTTTTAGAGTTAGTTTGTGGCCCCGGTAAATTGAACTGTGCGTTCAAATTCAATATACATTGATTTATATTTTAATTTGAATAGAAATTGATCGTAACAAGCGAATTGGCTAACGAAACATATCCCATTGTGTTCGGAATGGGGGTAATTAGCTATGGGCGACAGTCGATGAGTTCGAATTGGAGTTCAAATTGTAAGGTAACTTTTTGAAATCAAAAATATAAATAAATATAATATTATTATATAAAAGTCAACACCCCCTCTTTATTTTCCCTCTCCTCCCTCAATTCAGAAGCCTGATACCCGACATTTAATTAAAAAAAAGGGTGGAACGACGGAAGAAAGCCGCCGCCCTCCCCACCGCTGGCGCGACGGCGCCGCCTCCCCCCTCTGGTCCTCCGCCTCCTCCCTCTCTTCCCCCTTGCTTCAGCCAACCCCGAAACCCTAACACCCTAAATCGAACCCACCTCGCCCTTCCACCATCACGCCGGCCACCAAAGGGGCCCCACGCCCCTGCGCCACCTCCCTCGAACGCCTGCACCCCACGCCGCCCTCCTCAGGCCATAACCCCGACGGTGAACACACCCACCCCCCTCCGTCGTAAAAGAACTGAAACTGTGAGTTTTTTCTTTTATTTGTTTATTTCCCTTTATTTACTTTTCAGTATATATATATAATAATAAATGTTTTTAGAAAAAATATATTCTTTTATTTAAAACAAGACGGGATTTTTTATTTATGACAAGATTAGATTATTTATTTATTTATTTAAAGATTGGATTTTTTTTCAAAGAAAAAGAGAAGATTTTTAATTTATATAAAGGTAGGATTAATAAAATGAAAAGCTTAGGTTTTTTATATAAAAAGGTTCGATCTTTATCATGAAGTTAGAAATATAAAAATACGATTTTTACGTATAGAGATTTGAAATAAAAATTCGATCTTTATTATATGAACGTCGTTATGAAAATAGAATTTTTATCTATATATTAGCGATGTAAAAATAGAATTTTTACCATATATATAGCAAAGTAAAAATACAATTTTGATCATTAGAATGGTTAAGGAAAAATATGATTTTTAAATTGAAAGTGAAAAAAATAAAAATGTGATTTTTATTTTAAAGACAACATTATGAAAATGTGATTTTTATATATGTAGTGGCTGCGGACAATGAAAGTGACGAAAGGCGAGAACGGCGAAGACTTCTACAAATAAAGAGTCATGGCGTTCGTTTAGCTATTCGGTGAGAACTCCTCGCTTTTAATTTATTTCTAGTTTAAAATATATACTAGGATGTAAATGGTGTTTTGTAGCACCCGACACCCGTCGTCCACAGACCATGGACGACTTGTATGCTTGTTTGTTTGATTTTGCTGTTTAGTTGATTGTGTGATATGATGTGAAATGAAATAAAATATTTATATAGTTAAAATATTTTATAGTTGAAAATAGAATTTTTAACATGTATTTAAAATGAAATAAAAATAAACAAATCGGACGATTTGTTTATATACACACATTTGACTGATATTGATTGGGACGATAAATTTTACACATCGCCCAACTGCACAATGAAATCTGTGTTTGATTGTTTGAAAACCCCACACGGGTATTGGGGTAATATATGACATACACTAATCCCAATAATTAGTTGTGTGTAGATCGATTGATTGACAGGCTGTTATAAGCATTGAATATTTATATTTGATGCTTATACAGTGTAGAATGCACTTTGGATGATGGTTGATTATTTGTCATTGTTGATATATACATGCGTTGTATGAAAATCCATAGAAATAAAATCTATGGTAATTGATTGGGCCTCATTCCAATATTTGAAAAGAAATATTTGAAAAGAAATATTTGAAATAAAATATTTGAAATAGAATATTTGAAAATAGAAATATATGAGCCGTGTTGGTTAGATTGACGCCATTTTGACGCAAACGATATTTATATCAATTATATTCGTTTTTATAATGAATATTGAAAAGTGATTTCAAAATAGAAAATTTTGAAAATGAATTCGAATCGAATTGAAATTGAATGGAAATCAATTTGAAATGAATTTAAATTGAAATTGAATAGAATTGAAATTGAATAGAATTGGATTCGAATTGAAATTGAATAGAATTGAATTCGAATTGAAATTGAATAGAAATGAATTTGAATTAAAATTGAATTGAAACGAACTGAAATTGAATAAAAAAATCAATTTAAATTGAAATCAATTTGAGATGAATTTAAAACGAATTTATATTGAAAAATTCAATCTTGATTTGAATTTGAAAATGAAGTTGAAATCGTTTCGAAAACGAATTTAAAACGATTTATAAAATACGTTTTAAAAGGAAATCGACGAAGTATATATTATATATATTATATATATAATATAATGGCCTGAATAGAACGCGCCGCGCTGCGGTAGTTCGTGAATTTCGACCATTGACTTCGAATGGATATTGCGGGAGATCCGACCGTCGGATTCTCCTAAAACCAGAACCGTTGGGTTCATATCGAAAAGAGCTTTCTAATGAATATTAGAAGTTGGAAATCTAACGGTTGGATTTTGGAATTATGTCCAAATCAAATTTGGAAAAGGTCGTTGTAAATGCAGTTCGATGGCCGTTGATGGAAATCGATTGTACGGGCCTTGATAAAATTATTTAAAATAGTAATAATTTGTGTAAAATCATAAGAAATGATTTGGGAAGAATTGGGATGAAAAACTCCATATTTGAAAAGATTAAAATAGATTTTTATCGAAATGAACTAATTTTGAATTAGAATAATGATTTATTTATTTATTTTTAAATAAATAAATTGGATTTGAAATGGTATTGATAATAACCAGAATTTCCAATAATTGAATTGGAATGGATTTGAATCGAAAATATCTTTGGAATATTTCGATGTTGGATTTCGTGATTATACAGATATTGTTATGGAAATTTGAAAGATATATTTATATCGTTATTTCAAATACGATATTTGTTGGTCGTAGAATTTGATATTGAATATAAGCCGATATATTTTCTATTCAGAGTCTTGTATTTAATATCAAATGTGATTTGGGTTTGTCATGAATGGTGTCTTCATTAACACTGTTCTTAAGCCCAGTTGAGAAAAAGATTAAATCTTTTTATTTAGATTTAATGAAGTGTACCAATTAAATAGTATTTAATTGGAATTGAATTGGTATTGATTTTTGGGTTTATCGTGAACAACGTTTTAAATGACACTGATTCTTTAACCCAGTTAAAGATTAGAACTAAGTGGAGTTTTAATGAATCTTTAATTAGATTGAAATGATCGAGAATGGAGTATCACCAGTTTTGCTCCAGGCGGTAGTTAAATCTTTAATTACATTTGAACGTGAAATGGTAATTGAATTTACCGATAACACCGCGGTGTTAGATATGAAATATTACCGGTTTTACTT
This sequence comes from Allium sativum, assembly GCA_030737875.1. Lineage (NCBI taxonomy): Eukaryota > Viridiplantae > Streptophyta > Magnoliopsida > Asparagales > Amaryllidaceae > Allium > Allium sativum. The sequence continues at coordinate 272,564,314 of CM060920.1, read as the reverse complement.
CATGGGATGAACAGGTTGGGATTGGGAAATATATGATTACTTCGGTGTGGTTCTCTAATCCCGTCTAGTTTGAATTGATATTCAAAAGTAGGTTAAAGAATAAATTTAAAGAATTTATCTTAGATAAAATTAATGGGAACCTTTCCCAAAGTGTAAGAATATTTGAATAAAAGAATATTCAGAATTGGAACGAGGCGTATGTTGTGTTTGTGTAACACTTGTTTATTATATACGCGAGTTATTCAGAAAGACTGGGTTTATCCCATTCTGAATCACTGATTCGACGATTAGTCGAAGATGAAGACGGTGGTTGAAGACCGGAGGTCTTCACGTCGTGTGGGTGATTACTGATGATCTTGATTGGGCCGTATACCCAAGAGGAGGGAATCAATTAGTGATCGTCCAGACGTACTTGGAGATCGATGGATATGCAGGGTACTAGGTGCCTCCGGTTTCGTTCAGACCCAGAACGAACGTATAAATGGACTGTGTGTCTGACATTGGATTTTATTCTGTGTGATTGATTTCTATTAAATATATATCTGTTTGGCGGCAGAGAATTTATTCTCTTGCTTAACGCCCTTCTCTGAGACTTACGAGCTCAGGGGTTATATATTGATGGATATCAAACGCGTGGAGTGAATTGCCTGTGTGGCATGCCTAAGTGGCAAATGATCGAGGCTTCTGTTGAAAAGCAAAGTCTTGTGGTTGGTGATCAAAGCACGGCCTGTGTGGTATAGCTTTGTGTCACGTTGATTCTCGAGCCTCACACCTCGGTGGTGAACCAAAAACGGGAGAGGACCTCAGGGAGGACATGCATTTCTTTCTAGTTAGAAGTGGCATCAGTGGTTTTACACGCCCTGACGAGTTTGACTTATGTGGTTGTTGCTATTGCGAGGCGCCTCGGTTAGATCGGACGATCCGGGTCCGATGGAGTCATTCGTTGGCTCATTTACGCCCCAAAGGGCAGGGGAACGCAGTGTTCAGGCATTTTAATCCACATCGGTGGACCGGCCCTGTCGCTCCAAAGGCTTGACTGAGTACTTGCGTGAGGCTCGGGCTAGAGACTCTCGAATCGGTGAGGACTATCTCTTGCCTCGGTTCGCAGATGGAAATCCAATTTCCAAATACGTGACTTTTCAGTTTTATTTGTAGAGCCTAGTATGGCGACATAGTGGGATGGGGCGCTTATGCCGTCTATGATGGATACTTATGATTTGAAGTTGTTTTATACACTATGCACTTATAATAGTATCAAATGATTTGTTTTAAACGTATCAAGCATGTTTGGCTATTATAAGGTAAAAACCCTATCCTCCGGCTTGCGTTGCATTGTGTATGGGACCTAGGTCTTATAATAGCTTCATTTTTCTTTATTTAGCATTGCGCTGTTGTTTTATGCACTGGTGTTCTTGGGAGGAAACCCGTTCCGTGTTATACGGCGTGGTCCCTTGATTTACCTAACTTTAAAATAAAGATTAATAACTGTTTTAGTTCTCACACCAGTCACATGCCTGACCTGGAGTTTATTGTTTTAACCTAAACTCTGGGTGCCCCTATTTTCGACACGGGCAGCTAGTAGTTTTGGTTTTGCAGATTTATATTCACAGGAACCTGGTTTACAGTTGGAATGATATCCGGAAAGCTCTATATCCATATATCTCTTCTAGTTGTGTATTGTATTATTTTCCGCTGCGATGTATTTAAATATAATTTAAGTCTCTGATATTTTACTGTGTAATATTTATTCCTACTCTGTATATTCTTGTATTCTGGTGGAATTGTTGTAATATACAATGAAATTTTCTTCTGTCTGCGTTCCTAATGTGGCTTGTTCTCGAAGTATTCGCTCTTTCCTTACCGGGGAGGTTACGGGTTCTTACAATATATATATATATATATATATATATATATGGAAATAGGAAATGGGTAAATGAATAAATTAATGATAAATTCATTTAAGAGATAAATGATGATTGATGATTGATCGATAGAATTTCCATCGGGAAATAATATCATTGTTTGCACACTTGTTTTTCTTTGATAGTTAACTCACCGACTGTTGAAGTTTTTGACCATTTTTCCATTGTCAATACGGAGATACCGGGATCACATATGTTGTCTAAGAAACCACTCCGTATGGCATTAGCGTTGTGATCAAATATGATGAAGATAATTGAAGATGGAGTTATACAAGGGCTATCCTGTTTACAGAATAGTGCCTTCAGTTTGTCCAGTCCTAGGACGACCTATATGGAAGAATGTCTGACAGAGTATATTTAATAGATGCGTAATTTGATCTCTTCAAACATATGTACATTTGGTGGCGGAGGAATTCATTTTTTTAGCTGTATACCCGTTGTATTTTTGGGGAAATCAATTTGTGGTTTGGCAGGTATGACGATGTGACATTCAAAGTGAATAAATGTGTGATCTGTCAGAGATAAGCGTGGCCTCTAGCCTCACAATCGGGAAATGACAAAAAAAGGCAGGCATCATGGATAAGTGGGTTGCTTCCAATTAGGGTGTATTTTCACCATGATCTAGAGTTTCATTTACTACTTTAATCTATTTGATGTTGTCCCTTTCGGGAAATGGTTGCTGATCTCAACTATTGGTGATATACATTTGATACACCCAAGCGAAATGAGTGGTCGGTCATGTGTGGTCGGTCATGTGTCGCCGGGTTGCAAGATGTTCTTGTTGAACCCCGTGTATTCCTCTCTAGAGATACACTATCGAAGGTGGTTCCATACCTTTTCATAGTTGGAAATCCATTATCCAATAAGTGCTCGCGGTTTTGATTATATACTATGTATATAGAACGTGAGATGAAAGCATTTCTGCTAGATGATTATTATATTGTGGTTGATAGACACTATTATAATATCAATGAGTTTTGATATAAATATTATCGTTTCTTTCAAAATGATTTGAAAGTTAAATCAAATTGATTTGGATTCCCATAAGGGAAAATCCGTTCCGTTATACGGCGTGGTCTTATGAGATATTGTTTAATTACTCAAACTGTTTTAAATTGTTTTACTCACACCATTCCCATGACTGACCCAGAGTTTTTTTTGTTTTGTTTCCCTAAACTCTTGGTTGCCCAAATTTGTACGGGAAGTCAAGTAGTCAAGGTTTTACAAATATACTATAGAGCTTGGAGCAGGAGGCTTTAGGATTATATAGCTATTGTTTATTCCGATGTGTTGTAAGTGTTGCACTCTTATAATGTTACTATATACATATACTGATTTTATTTCAAAATTATGTATTCGTTCTGTTGTGAGATTCGTATTTACTCTAATGTTGTATGTTCTTCTTCTATTCTAAGTTTCTATCTTATCTATTCTCACCCTCTAATTTCGTTCAAGGACAACCCGGTGTTTCTGATGCTTGGGTAGTCGACATTGAGTTTATGTCGATTACTCAGGATCACGAAAACCCGGGTCGTTACAAAACATGTATATAATGATTTGAAAGTTTGTAAAACTATTTAAATACAGTAAATACATATTTCAAACACCGAAAAGCATATATTTAAAACTATATATAATCAAATATATTAAACTAAAAGTATAAATATCAAAATTATAATCATATTAAATTATATTTATTATGTGTAAAATCAAAATTTAAAGTATAATTAAAACCAAATAGTAAAATATAATATTAAAATCAAAGTATAAGCATAAAAATCAAAGTATAATATCAAAGTATAAATATTTGAATTTATAATATAAGTAAAATTATACAAATTGAAATAAAAATATATCGAATTAAAGTTATTAAAAACTTAATTTCTTTTTAAAATTCTTTGGAAAAAAAAATCATTTTGAAAACAAAGGATATTTGAAAAAAAATTGTAAAGAAGATATAAAAATATGAATGCTTTTGAAAAATATAGTTTGGAAATAGGAATATTTGCAAAATTATCTTATAAAACAAATGGAGATCAGATAAGTGCGATCTAAGTTTTAATATAAATCTAAGTCTTGATATTATGTTAAAGTCTTGAACTCTTCTAAACTCATAAGTCCTTATTCTCTTATTTTTGAATCATCGAACTGAATCTTTAATCTTGATACGATACAACCTTCTTCTCAATATTTCGCATGATATCATGCGCTATATACAATATATATCTAGATAATAATTAGTACATATGTAAATTTAAAATATTCAATACATGAGGTTGTTATCATCCAAACTACCGTCCATAGTATTAACAATCGCCTCCTTTTTTGATGTTGACGACCATTTTATAAAGTTTCTCCTTAACTCCTCCTAAATTCCTTATTTTGTACTCCCACTAAATCTTGCATATTTTATAATTTATCCCCTTTGTCATCACCAAAAGCTATCATTACTCAAGGATAAACTACCACAATTATTGACTTGACTAAATTACCGACTCGAATACTGACTAGTCTATTGACTTTAACATATATTGATTATAACATTTATTGACTCGGCTAACAACTCAATTATATAAGAATATCTTAAAGTAAAAACATACAGGAATTATCATGAATCATTATTGTAACAGCCCAGATTTTTCAGCTATTTGTATTCGAATATTTAAATCTATTTTAATTATTATATTTGGAAATATTAATGGATTTTAATATAGAATTCATTAATAGAACGATTATTGAATGTTTGTATTTATATTTAATTTATAAACAAACTCATAACATCACGGTAGTTCATAATATTGAGTTTTGAACTTCAATTGAATATACATAATCCATTTTAAGTCGGAATTCTGTGAAACAAGAAACGTTAGGATCTATTAGATTATAATTTTCTAATGAAAGAGAAAAATTGAGATTTTATCATATATATTGTTATTTATGTCCAAATCAAATTTTAAAATATTCGTTATGGAATTATTTATAAACGATAACATTATTTAATAAATTTCAAAGGGATTTTAATAAAATTTGTAAATCGTTTAACTCGTAAATGTTATTGTTGAGTTATGATTCCATATGGGTTGGGTTTGAAGCTATGCATTATTTTATTTGGATATATGCGAAGGTAATAATTTATTACTATAGAATTAATTGTTTTGGAATTTATATATATATTATCGATATGATATAAGCTTTATGAATAGCTATTTTTCAAACAACCTCTGTTTCTAATAAAATAAATTTTATTGGAATACGTATAGCTAATTATTGTTAGATTTCCAGTTTAGAGCCAATCGAAGTTGTTTCGTGAGTGCGTGATATTTAAGACGTGAACCGAATAACAAATTGAAATTAAAATAATGTCAGTGTGCAAACGGAGTCAGAACTCAATGAAATTAACTTCATTGGATCTGGAACGTCAAGACATAGCAGTGCGTTCATTTTTGTTGCGTTTGGAGTTCGTGTGTATCGATGTGAATTTGACAATCAACACTAAATAACGGTACCGAATAAAATTAGAACCAACCCTATATAAACATACCCTAAAATTAACTCTTTAGATAAAAGGACATGCATAGCCTACCCTAACCTGAATTCACACAGACCTAAGAAGAAGAATAACACAGCTAATCTACCTTAAACTACATGGCTAAAGTTGAAGTGAATACCCTAAAAAAAAGTACAAGCTACCCTACTAATAAAAACACTGTCCATTGTTTATATCATACGTTTCCTTCATTGATGTACCACCGTTTGCAGCCTAACTAGCATATGCAACTACTCATCAATCGAGTACACAACCTGGAAGGAGAACACCATCATGCAGACCATCTTCCCTTTCCAACAAAGAAATTGTATAGGCATATCTAAATGTGCAGCTACCTACCTTTACACCATTTCAGACCTACCGTGTACAATATGAAGTCTGACATTGTGCCTATTTCTGCAAACCTAAAACCCATGAATATGCCTAATGAAAAGGAGATGCACTCGAATTCTTCTTCAAGCCTATGTATTGCAATACCTATCTCCTAGTAATGAAACTTACATTGTTCTAAGAGCATCTCCAACCTTTAGTGAATGTGGTGTCTTGTAAATTCTAGGTGGCATGCTATGTTTTACAAAGTTAATCTAGTTGAAAATGTCAACTAAAAGTTAGCTCCAATCCTACAAAATGGCCACTAAACTATTTATTTACAGTTGAAATTGCTGCTCTATTTTCCCACTAAAAAATCCAAGTTGGTGGACGGATCACACAATTTTAGGTACCGTTCGCAGCCAAAAAACACCCCGTCACCATTGTGCTCGCGTCGGATGCGTCAGACGCGTGAACGCGGTTAACCATGCTTACCAAAAACCAAACTGAACATGAGAAATTGGTCCGCTTGCGTCAGACGCATTTGTTGCAAAGCCATTAAATTATCTGATCCCATTTAGTAATAAAAGCATACATAGCTTGGTTGGTGCATGCGCATGTTTGTTGGAAACTAACCAGGGATCAAGTCCCGCCTTCATCCCACTTTTCAATCTTTTGATGTACATTGTTTGGTAATCCTTAATGCCTACTGTAGACTATTTGTTAATACTTAATGCCATTTTTTCAATTTTTTACTGTAGACTATTTTTTAATGCTTAATGTATGTTGTAGACTATTTGTTAATGCTTTTGTTGTAGATTATTAATGCTTAATGCTTAGGTCATATGTTGTTATAATGTATTTGCATCAATTATATTGTTATTCAAAAAGGTTTCAAGACATTCACTAATTAGATTTAAAGGTCCAATTAATAATTTTAATTAATTCAAAACAAATAAATTAACAAATAAATACCCTGTTCAAATAGCATGCTCAAATACCACATTCGTAGCACTCCCCATTCACAACAGTGCCATGCTTAAATGCCACGCTCAAATACCATATTACTGTTCGTCAAAAAATGCATCCTTACAAAGATAAAATATTTTTGATGAAGCACAACATTCAATAATGGAGGATTAAGAGAATGTAAACCAGAAAGGTAACTTCACTTTTTTTCTTTTGCTTTCAAGATCAATGCATATTCCATAAATTATGACATAGTGAACAAATGTGCAAGGACAATAACATTTTCATTCTTATTTACAAATTACTCAACCTCAATTACTCTTCACTTTATCCTTGGTTACCCACTTGCATTTCTTTACTGTACACAAAGATGGCTCATATATATTTGTAATATTTCTATAACAAAAGATGTAACATGCTTCAATATTTACTCACTTTTTCATTTTTGCCTATGCATATTTTTTGTTTAGTGTCCAGCAAAAACTAGGAACAATATATTATGAAAGCTACAACCATGTATAATTGCTATGAATGAAGCAAAGCTATGGTTTTTCGAAAATGATATGGATGAAGTTTGATATATGAAGAATCTCTTCTGAAATTTCTCTAGTATTGTGTACATGCATGCTAGTAGTTTAAGTTTGGTAATTGAACTCTTTATCTATCTTTGTCTATATGTTGTCATAATAATTTGTAACAGACTGCATTTGGTATTATTGAGTCCGCTTGTTTGTAATATTTTGGTCTATAGGTTGTACTATTTTGTTGTTATATAAGATCCATGTTTTATAAATTTTTGCATGACTGTATTTCTTACTACTTCACACTATTGTTACTGTCTGCAAAATGTAATGCTAAATACCCAGATATGGTTTACAATATGCAGCCATGCGTTTGCACAAAAACGTAGTTTTTTTTTCTTTGATGTTGTTGGTTCTTTCCTTTGTGTTGCGTAGTTTAAAACAAAATTCATGCAATGTACATAGTTTATTAGTTTTATATGTCCCTTGATAACAGGAATTCCCCACGGAATCCAAGATAATATATGTCAGAATTTCCTAGTTTAAAATTTAATGACTTTTGTACCCAGCCCTTTGTACGCTAAAGGTTTATTCAAGTTTTTTGTGCATATTTTTTTTCCAACAGATAGCTCTAGGATTGCTTTGTCTAACTACTAAAAAAGCAAAAAGGTACAAATGAAATATTGCACAAACAAATATCTATTCTATTGTTTTAACTGATTTAACATAACAAAGTAAATGTAAAATTATTGCGCAAGCATATGTTGTAGACAATCATGTTGTTTACTTCTTGTTCTTAATTGAATATGAGCATACAACTTCAGCAAATTCATGTTATTAGTGAGGAAAAAAAAGGTTGGCATCATATAATGAAAAGGGATGCATGCAGATATTTGAAAAGGTAATAATGGCAGCTCATTGCTTGAAAGGGCTAGAGACACAGGATGACGTCAACGATATATGTTTTGATATCTCTACCTTTGCAAATAATATGAGTCAAATACAATAGTTCACACACTCTCAAGGTGGGTTACTAATTATGGTTTTGAAATAAATTCAACACTGCTAGAGCTAAAGCTACTTATTATTTTATATAACACCCATGAAAAAGCTATCACTAACATATAAAAAGTCATGAATGACGTTGATTTATATGTTTCAGTCCACCAAGAAAGAAAGACAAATTAAAATAAATGTAACAACCCGGATTCCGACAGGCGGAGTTTTTTATCCAAAAATCCAATCTATCGAAACCCGAGTTGGGTGCTCTAGTATCCTGCAGAAAAAGACAGAGATAAAGAAACATGTCAGAATTTGTAACATCTCACAGCGAAAGGAAATAAAGTATAATATATTCACATATAGCTTTACCTTATTAACAATACTGCTAAACCAATATCCGAAGCAATACCATCTTTGTCATGAACCTAACCTAGAAGTATGTAATGAGGAGGGGGTCAGAACATAAGTTCTGTATGATTGGACTTAGAACAAACTTCTGTATAATCCTACATATACCGTTCAGTTACATTTTCTTGGTTATTAGGTTGTTAACAATGTTAGCTCTTTAAGCTATACTTATCCATCTACTAGTAGATTAAGCTAATACAATGTATATGTAGTTACCCTCTACTCGTGTCCTATTTTCATGTATACGCAGTCCCTTATCCAATGTCGTACGTCGTGTGGGCTTTCATGTATATATATATATATATATATATTCTCACTATGTATACGTAAAACCACCATTCATGTGTTGCATAAGCGTTTGGACTGCCAACCTAGGTCTTACTAGGTTCTGTTACCGAATACTACCTAGATCCAACTACGGTTTACCATCGAGTGTTACCTTGGTCCAACTAGGGTTTACTTTATCGAACACTTCCTAGGTTCAACCAGGGTTTACGCTGCCTAGGTCCAACTAGGGTTTATGCTACATATCGAACAATGCCCTCTAGTCTAGGACACACTACCCCGAGCGATATGCGTTCCTAGACATTACGCCCCAACCATATCGTTAAACATGCTAGATATCTAGTTGCACATGTCCTCTATATGTGTGACCCGAGTCCCATGGCAGGGCAAATCAAAAAACACGGAACTCGGACAAGAGCTTTAAGTTATCTGCCAATGCAGATGCTAAGGTTTGTTTTTACTGTGGCTATGGTGCCACTTGACCCCTCCCTCCACTAATGAAAGGCACCCAAGAATATCAAGAATGAGAACTGTATGCAGGCCCTCTATGCCCTACAAACCTATTGGCCAACCTCACCCATAACTAGATAGCAAGTATATGGTCTTTTGGAGTTCTCCACCTTTCCGCTTTTCGTGCTCAACTAACTCAAGATGGTAGGTAGCCGACGACGTGCTATCACAGGGCCAACTGGTTACCGCCGACTCACGCTGTTCCATCCTAGTCTTAAGATTGCCTTATTATTGCAACTAAGGCATACTCTTGGTTCTTCTTACACAGACCTTAACCTCTGTGATCCTAGGAGAATCATCTGCATTCTCACAGAGGGATACCAAGAGTATCCTCACGTCCCCTAGAAGTCGCATGCTTCGTAACCCAGTCCGTTGGAGCCTTCTATATGATCAGATGGACGTATGCTCCCCCTCGCGCCCGACGGCACCGTGATGATCTACCGAGTTTGGTTATTCATCCCCTATCATATGGACTAGTCCAAGCGCCTTATCCTTTCGTACTATTAGAACTTATGTCTAAACTTCTGATTACACGCTTGCTTTGCCTTATTAACTTGGTTATCCTCGTTTATGTTGTCCTTCAATTCTAATTACCAAGTATCTGTTTAACTAAGGTTTATTACTTAGTCCTCTTCAACTAAGGTTTACTTACTTAGTTATCTTTACCGTTTCATACTTAGTTCTCTAACTAAGGTTCTTTACCTCGGTTGCCATTTTACTTAGTTCTCTAACTAAGGTTCATTACCCAGTTGCCATCATCATTATTTACTTAGTTCTCTAACTAAGGTTCAACACTTGGTTAATGTAACACCCCATGTTCATTAATGTCACTCGCAAAGGGAATGCATTAACTTCCATGGAGCATTTTAAGTGAATATAGAACAGAAAATCACAACAAGACAGATATAAAGCAGTACTTGAAAATTTAAAACTTTATTTATTGCAGCAGAAGGTAAATGTAACACCCCGTATTTTCTATAATCGTATAAGTAACAAATCAGAGAATAATTAAATTATAAAATAAGAATCAAGGGAAATGGGTTGTGCCATTGCGTTCGTCTTGAAATTCTGCTTGGAAACGAGTCCGAGTTTTCGAGAAACGGAGTCCGTATGAGGGAGATATGGCCCTCCGAAGTTTCAAAGAAATTTAGAATCGAAAACAGCTCGAAAATTCGAATTCGAATTCAAAATCCCAGAACAGGCCGGGCGGGAAAATTCCCGCCCATGGACCAGGTCGACTTGGGGGTTGACTATAATGTCGACCTCCCAGGGGCCAGGTCGACTATAGTGTCGACCTGGGGGGACCAGGTCGACCATAGTGTCGACCTAGGGGTCGACTTGCTCCCGAAACCCTTTTTTTTACCTGGTTCATTCTGATGTATCCGGTCTCGTTTCTGTCTAGATTCATCCGCCTAATCCTATGTAAACTCAACCCTAGCCTCATTCTCTCCACACAATTTCATTTTGTCTATATTCTGCCTCTGTTCTAATTAAAATTAAAAATGGCGTCGCTACCCTGCTGGAATCAAAACTTGGACTGATGAATCTTCTTCCAACCAAAATAGAATTAGATGCTAAATCAAATCTCAAATCCAAGTTTAGATCTACGATAATTAAAGAGGAATAATTCAGCATTTCTGCATCAACACTAGTTGATTTCCTTTCTTAAACCACGAAAGGCAAGTACAGTTATTTTCCGCTATAAACGTTAATTATGATTGTGACATGAATTGTAAATCTGAATTTGAGGTTATGTCTGTTCTATTCTGTTTAGATCTATCTTATTCTGTATCTCTTTCTTCTTTCTGTTTTATACCCAGGCTACTACGAGCTTGAGCCAAGTCTCATAAGAGATTAACGCACGAACGCTAAAATGTTTGGGACAAATAATGAATGATGCATAATTGGACAGGACTGATTCGAGGACATGACATAAAATCTGAGGCATATAATTGGACATGTGGCATATTTAACATATGACTTGAGATTGAGGCATAAAATATATTGGACTTATGACTTGGGATTCGGGGCGTAGATTTAATCGTAAACATGAAACTAATTTGGATACAAAGTACATGTTGTAATCTGGATCTGTAGTTGATTTGAGAAATAAACACATGTTAGATCTAGATCTGTTCATACTAGGCATGATAATCTGTGATTTGGGCGAAGGGGAATTATAGGACAACTTGAAACTTGGGGGCATAATGCATGTCTTAAATCAAGGTCTGATGTCAGAGTTTAAAGATAATTTACAACATGTTATGCATGAACGATAATGCATGTTGAGGACATACTACATGTTATAGTTTAAAAATCTAGATTTTTGGGACATATTCTTTTATGTAAAAACTCATGACTTGAAAAAGGGATATGTGACTTAGGCGTAAATACCCATACAAAAATAGGATAACTATTAACGTGAATGCGCCTAAATAAGTGTTTTTGGATATCTGGCATCATAGGCTATAATTTGGCATAATTCATATTATTTATCGTGATTTACAGAGAATATTCTGTACTGTGCAATGTTTAATTAGGAGCATATGTGGCAAGTGAGTTTAGGCTAAATTTATGGTTAGGCAATATATGATATATATATATAATTTGCTAAATCTGTTATATTGCCTAATCTGCTAGTTCTGTTATATTGCCTAATCTGCTAGTTCTGTTTCCTAAACTGCTAATTAGATTGAATTGCCTAATCTGCTAATTATGTTAAATTACCTTATCTGCTAAATCTGCTAAATAGCCTAGTCTGTGAGATCTGTTATCTGTTTAATCCATTGAATGATGTAATCTGTTGGAACTGAAATGCTGAAATTTGAAGTATAGGCTCGACTTAAAATTGAGCAAAACTTGTTAATAGAACCTCGAATAATCTGCTATAATTTGTACAGAAGTTTAATCTGTTAAATAAACAGAATTAGTCTGATATCTGAAAAATCTATATTGAAATTAATTGGCTATGACACGAGGTTAGATTCTGTTTGCGGTAGAAGTCTTCCCGGAACGTACCGGCTTAACCAGCAACCGCAAACTGTCAGTCTAATGTGAGAGGTCGTAGGCATAACTAAAATATGCTTAGACACGAGTTTAGGTCTGGCTTGTGGCAGAAGTCTGCCCGGAACAGCCCGGCATATCCAGCGGCCACAAGCTACCGACCTAATGTGAGAGGTCTGTGCATTAATATTTAATTAATGCAAATCTGGGATAAATATGATGTCTAAAACGTGTTGGGTGGACAAGGTTAAACCAATTGGACTAATGAATTTAACAAACCCGTTTCGTGAATCTGTAGGCCCAATTACAAAGTTAGACAAATCTGTAAATCTGTTAAATCCTTATATCTGATCCGTTAGTCTGAAAACTTGTTTGATCTGTGAACTAGTTGATCTGAACACTATATGTCTAAACTTGTAAACAAGTTAATCTAAAATCTGTTAGTCTGGGGGACACAAGGTTAGGAGGGAAATTACTTGTGTCATCTGTTGTTTGGGACCCATATTAGTCAGTAACCCTTTCTAGTATCAAAACTTTGACCCAACAATAGGTAGGGTCCGGGCACGCTTACTGAACTAATTATAAGTGGTTCATTCTGATAATGGCAAGGGGTGTTGATGGTGCGTTCCAACCGGGTCATGTGCGTGCATGGATCCCGGTCTGCCTCTGAGGATGTAAGACGCCGTGACATCTGTAAATAGGCCTGTGCCAATTGGTTGTCACTTTAGGGAGTGATACACCCTATTGTGGAGCCGACACAGGGTATTTATGTATTAGGGAGCCGATCGCTTAGGGTAAGGTTTTAGGGTACACTTAGTTCTGTCTGTATCTGTTGGTACCGTCTGTTTCTGTTGGGTGGCAACACCTGTCTGCGTGGTATCGTCTGTTCGGGAGGTAAAGGCCCATTTACTAGTGTACACCTAATTCTACATTCTGTTTCCGTAGGGATTAATCTATTTCTGTTTCTGTACCTTCTGTTCGGGTGGTAAAGGCCCACTATTAGCATTTTGTTTCTGTCTGTTTCTGTTCGGGTGGTAAAGGCCCATTATCAACATTCTGCTTCTGTCTGTTTCTGTTCGGGTGGTAAGGCCCATTATTAGCGTTATGTTTCTGTGGAAATTATTTTGTTCTTGTTTCTGCTTCAGTTTAGACATGAGGGTGACACCTAATCCTGTTATACTAGTATTAGTGCAAAGAAATGAAAAGTAATATTGTTCTGTTTCTTATGTTTAACCCAAGTACATCTGCTACTCCTGTTACTGCTATCTCTCATCCAGTTTTACTTGCATGCCATGATTATTATTATCTGTTCATATGCTGAAAGTCACTGGAATTCCCAGACTTTATGTCTGCCCTTGCTTGTTTTCGCCCCTTTTCTTCCGTCCCCCCCCCCCCCCCCCCCCCGGGCCCCGGTTTTCCATGGTGGGAATACTTTAGCTTGATCCAGATTTCTTCTGCTTGAATTACTCAGAGTGCTTAAAGTATGGCTTGACTCTTTATGGCAGCTTCTGTGGGGATTATAATTTTAAAGTTTTGTACTCTGATGATTTCCTGAATAAGACTGATATTTATATACTTGAGTTTTTGGGAAAGATGTAATCTGTTTTCCGCTGTAATAAAGTTATAATTTCTCTAGTATTGATTATCTGTCTTGTAAATTTTTGTTCTGTCTACTAAAACGCTCCACCAAAGTAAAGGCATTCCCTTTGTGAGTGTCCTTAACGGAGGTGGGGTATTACACTTGGTATCAGAGCTGAAGGTTACCAGATTTGATAAAAAGTTTTGAAAACTATTTTCAAAAAGGTTTTAAAAAGGAAGTATTTTCAAAAGTAAAGTTCATTTTGAAAAACATAATCCCCAAAGAGCCATATATCTATCTTTTCCTTTCTTCGTTTTAAATCTTTTTCTTTCATTCCAGCATGTCTGGGAATCTTAACTTTCCAGAGGGCGTGCCAATACCTGGCTGGTTCAGAAGGTACTTAGAGGCTAGGGCCAACGATGCAGGCCCAGCGGATATTCCTCCTCCAGCTGCAGCGATTCCTCCTCCTCTGCCCCCTCCTCGTGCAACTGCTTTTTCAAAGATCTGTAAAGATTTTAGGGCCATGGGTGGAAAGGATTTAAAGGGAACTGAATCATTCGTAGAAGCGAGGAACTGGCTCAAAGAAACTGAGGATCTGTTCGTTATCTTCGAGGTGGACGATAGGTAGAAGGTACAATTGGCGGTATGGTTGCTCAAGGACGAAGCTGCCTATCTGTGGGAAGTCACTAACGCCGAGAGGCCGGTTGAAACATGGATGGATTTCAGAACAAGGTTTGAGACGAAATTCCTCTCGTAAGCTGAACGAAGTCTACAACTGGAAAAGTTCTTATCTCTTAAGCAAGGAAGTATGACGGTCAGGGAATTCGTCAATCAGTTCAACCAACTGGCCAGGTTCGGGCTAGATTTAGTCAACACCCAGCATAAAAAGGCTCTCCCCTTTGTTAAAGGATTGAACGAGCCACTGCACAGCCTAGCCATGACCCATGTACCCATGATAGCGACTTACGAGAGATTGGTGGATATGGCACTATTGCACGAGGAAGACAACGGCAAGAAAGAGGCAAAGAAGGAAGAACCACAGAACAAGAAAGCATGGCCCAAAAAGGAAACACAAAAGAAGGGTGAAAAGTCTGAAGATAAGAAGGAGAAAAAGTTCTTTTCTTGTGGAAGATCGACTCATCTGAACAAGGATTGCAGAAAAAGAAAGGGCGCTTGCTTCAACTGTGGTGAGAGGGGACACTTCACTAGGGACTGTCCGAAGAAACGAGGGCAAGGGCAGAGGGCAGGACCAACTTCTGGAAGGCAGGCAAACACTCTCGAGGCTAGTGGATAGGATAAAAATAGGAAAACTTTCTATAGGAGATTTAATTTCTTTATCTGATTTTTGAGTTTTTTCTGATTTTGCCGTTTCGATTCTGTAATCGATACTCTGCACTTGAATACTAGTATTATTTCTGATTCCGCTGTAGACTCAGACCCATAAGGGTTATGACTCATCTAAGCGTGGTAAGTGGGGTATCTGTGTTGAGCGTTAAGTTGACTATGACGCATACATTCTGGGTTTTTATCATGCTTAGTTTCCTAAGAATCATTTAGTAATCTGCTCTGTACCGGTAATCTGTAAATATCTGAATATTTCTGATAAGGTTGAGATTTCCAGTTTTGACATTGTCTAAAGAGGGTAATCCTCTGGGTATCAATCTGATATTGATTTCGGTCTTCGGGCTGACACGTAGGGGAATTTGTCTCTCAACCAAGGTTTAATGGAAACCAAGTTTTTGTTTTATCTGAACTCGCTTCCATCATTCGACTGTATCCTATCGATCGAATCTTTGAACTTTAGGTAGAAACTAATTGGTGTAAACACGTGTTTGAGACATGTTATGTTTGATGGTTGCAAGTGGTTGCTAGTGGTTGCTCGTGGATGCATATACACACACTAGGCACTAGATCGGCTCGAAAACACTCTCAACTGCATATGGATGTGTGAGCATTTTCAATTTCTGTGGATGCAAAATGATTGACTCATCACATGGATGTTGCATATGAATGAATGGTTTTCACTCATATAAGAATGATATGTATCAAATAGGAAAATTGCATACATGTTGGACTCATGGGACTAACATAATTCGCATTAGGGAGGTCAACTGAATCAGTGGACCGCCTGATCTTTGCATTAGATAAGGAACATATACACACACTTTTGCATATGTTCATACAACATTAGAAGTTTTCTAAGGACAATGGATGCTTGTGGATGATGGTTGAGTAGATGGATGACTAGATGGTAGGACACATTCTTCTCAACTCGAAGATTTCGGGGACGAAATCCTTTAAGGAGGGGAGAATGTAACACCCCGTATTTTCTGTAATCGTATAAGTAATAAATCAAAGAATAATTAAATTATAAAATAGGAATCAAGGGAAACGGGTTGCTCCATTGCATTCGTTTTGAAATTCTACTTGGAAACGAGTCTGAGTCTTCGAGAAACGGAGTCCGTATGAGGGAGATATGGCCCTCCGAAGTTTCAGAGAAATTCAGAATCGAAAACAGCTCGAAAATTCGAATTCAAAATCCCAGAACAGGCTGGGCGGAAAAATTCCTGCCCATGGACAAGGTCGACCTGGGGGTCGACTATAGTGTCGACCTCCCAAGGGCCAGGTCGACCATAGTGTCGACCTGGGGGGACCAGGTCGACCATAGTGTCGACCTGCAGGTTGAATTACTCCCGAAACCCAGTTTTTTTTAACCTGGTTCATTCTGATGTATCCGGTCTCGTTTCTGTCTAGATTCATCTTCCTAATCCTATATAAACTCAACCCTAGCCTCATTCTCTCCACACAATTTCATTATGTCTATATTCTGCCTCTGTTCTAATTAAAAATAAAAATGGCGTCGCTACCCTGCTGGAATCAAAACTTGGACTGATGAATCTTCTTCCAACCAAAATAGAATTAGAAGCTAAATCAAATCTCAAATCCAAGTTTAGAGCTACGACAATTAAAGAGGAATAATTCAGCATTTCTGCATCAACACTAGTTTATTTCCTTTCTTAAACCATGAAAGGCAAGTACAATTATTTTCCGCTATAAACGTTAATTATGATTGTGACATGAATTGTAAATCTGAATTTGAGGTTAGGCCTGTTCTGTTCTGTTTAGATCTATCTTATTTTGTATCTCTTTCTTCTTTCTGTTCTATAGCCGGGCCACCACGAGCCTGAGCCAAGTCTCATAAGAGATTAATGCATGAAAGATAAAATGTTTGGGACAAATAATGAATGATGCATAATTGGACAGGACTGATTCGAGGACATGACATAAAATCTGAGATATATAATTGGACATGTGGCATATTTAACATATGACTTGAGATTGAGGCATAAAATATATTGGACTTATGACTTGGGATTCGGGGGGTAGATTTAACCGTAAACATGAAACTAATTTGGATGCATAGTACATGTTGTAATCTGGATCTGTAGTTAATTTGAGAAATAAACACATGTTAGATCTAGATCTGTTCATACTAGGCATGATAATCTGTGATTTGGGAGAAGGGGAATTATAGGACAACTTGAAACTTTGGGGCATAATGCATGTCTTAAATCAAGGTCTGATGCTAGAGTTTAAAGATAATTTACAATATGTTATGCATGAACAATAATGCATGTTGAGGACATACTATATGTTATAGTTTAAAAATCAAGATTTTTGGGACATATTCTTTTATGTAAAAACTCATGACTTGAAAAAGGGATATGTGACTTAGGCGTAAAGACCCATACAAAAATAGGATAACTATTAATGTGAATGCGCCTAAATAAGGGTTTTTGGATATCTGGCATCATAGGCTATAATTTGGCATAATTCATATTATTTATCATGATTTATGGAGAATATTCTGTACTGTGCAATGTTTAATTAGAAGCATATGTAGCAAGTGAGTTTAGGCTAAATTTATGGTTAGGCAAGATATGATATATATATATATATATATATATATATATATATATATATATATAATCTGCTAAATCTGTTATATTGCCTAATCTGCTAGTTCTGTTATATTGCCTAATCTGCTAGTTCTGTTGCCTAAACTGCTAATTAGATTGAATTGCCTAATCTGCTAATTATGTTAAATTACCTTATCTGCTAAATCTGCTAAATAGCCTAATCTGCAAGATCTATTATCTGTTCAATCCGTTGAATGATGTAATCTGTTGGAACTGAAATGCTGAAATTTGAAGTATAGGCTCGACTTAAAATTGAGCAACACTTGTTAATAGAACCTCGAATAATCTGTCGTAATTTGTACAGAAGTTTAATCTGTTAAATAAACAGAATTAGTATGATATCTGAAAAATCTGTATTGAAATGAATTGGCTATGACATGAGGTTATATTCTATTTGCGGTAGAAGTCTGCCCGGAACCAACCGTCTTAACTAGCAACCGCAAACTGTTAGTCTAATGTGAGAGGTCATAGGCATAACTAAAATATGCTTCGACACGAGGTTGGGTCTGGCTTGTGGGAGAAGTCTACCCGGAACTGCCCGGCATATCCAGCGGCCACAAGCTACCGACCTAATGTGAGAGGTCTGTGCATTAATATTTAATTAATGCAAATCTGGGATAAATATGATGTCTAAAACATGTTGGGTGGATAGGGTTAAACCAATTGGACTAATGAATTTAACAAACCCGTTTCTTGAATCTGTAGGCCCAATTACAAAGTTAGACAAATCTGTAAATCTGTTAAATCTGTATATATGATCCATTAGTCTGAAAACTTGTCTGGTCTGTGAACTAGTTGATCTGAACTCTGTATGTCTGAACTTGTAAACAAGTTAATCTGAAATCTGTTAGTCTGGGGGACACAAGGTTAGGAGGGAAATTACTTGTGTCATCTGTTGTTTGGGACCCATATTAGTCAGTAACCCTTTCTAGTACCAAAACTTTGACCCAACAATAGGTAGGGTCCGGGCACGCTTACTGAACTAATTATAAGTGGTTCATTCTGATAATGGCGAGGGGTGTTGATGGTGCGTTCAAACCGGGTCATGTGCATGCATGGATCCCGGTCTGCCTCTGAGGATGTAAGACGCTGTGACATCTGTAAATAGGCATGTGCCAATTGGTTGTCACTTTAGGGGGTGATACACCCTATTGTGGAGCCGACACAGGGTATTTATGTATTAGGGAGCCGATCGCTTGGGTTAGGGTTTTAGGGTACACTTAGTTCTGTCTGTTTCTGTTGGTACCGTCTGTTTCTGTTGGGTGGCAACACCTGTCTGCGTGGTACCGTCTGTTCGGGAGGTAAAGGCCCATTTACTAGTGTAGACCTAATTCTACATTATGTTTCCGTAGGGATTAATCTATTTCTGTTTCTGTACCTTCTGTTCGGGTGGTAAAGGCTCACTATTAGCATTTTGTTTCTGTCTGTTTCTGTTCGGGTGGTAAAGGCCCATTATCAGCATTCTGCTTCTGTCTGTTTCTGTTCGGGTCGTAAGGCCCATTATTAGTGTTCTGTTTCTGTGGAAATTATTCTATTCCTGTTTCTGCTTCAGTTTAGACATGAGGGTGACACCTAATCCTGTTATACTAGTATTAGTGCAGAGAAATGAAAAGTAATATTATTTTGTTTCTTCTGTTTAACCCAAGTACATCTGCTGCTCCTGTTACTGTTATCTCTCATACAGTTTGACCTGCATGCCACGATTATTATTATCTGTTCATATGCTGAAAGTCACTGGACTTGCCAGACTTTATGTCTGACCTTGCTTGTTTTTGCCCCTTTTCTTCCGTTCCCCCCCTCCCCCCCCCCCCCCCCCCCCATGTTTTCCAAGGAAGGAATACTTTAGCTTGATCCGGATTTCTTCTAATTGAAGTACACGGAGTGCTTAAAGTATGGCTTGACTCTTTATGGCAGCTTCTATGGGGATTATAATTTTAAAGTTTTGTACTCTGATGATTTTCTGAACAAGACCGATATTTATGTACTTGAGTTTTTGGGAAAGATGTAATCTGTTTTCCGCTGTAATAAAGTTATAATTTCTCAAGTATTTTTTATCTGTCTTGTAAATTTCTGCTCTATCTACTAAAACGCTCCACCAAAGTTAAGGCATTCCCTTTGTGAGTGTCCTTAACGGAGGTGGGGTGTTATAGTAAATATGTTTGGTTACATCATCAAAAACCATAAACCAAAGTCAAGTACATAATATCCATCTTGATAAAACAAAGTACATAATCCTACTACTACAAATAGCCATAAAGAAAATGATAGGATGAACTTTACTTCAGCAATCCAAATCCAAGTGCTCCCAAAGAGATCCCAATCAAGCTCCACTAGTGCTAGTCCCACCCTTAGAACCTGGGGGGGAGGAATAAAAGAGGTGGAAACAAAGGGGGTCAGACATAAAGCCTGGCGAGTTCGATAACTCTAACAACATAATTATTAAAGCAATATGATAAGATGTAAGCTGGAGAATAAGGTAATGACTGTGTGAACCACATGGGTATGGCAAGGCAATCAAGAGAAACAGAGATAACGTTAATGGCGCTTCCTAATCAATATAGGATAATTACTATACTCTACCGTACTATACCGTACTGTACTAACACTAACTGCACCCATACTAGTCACTCTAGAAATTTGATCCCTCTTGGCTAAATAGAAAGATGATAGCTTCGTGTACTACTATATGTACCCACTATCCTCCATGTTTGACTGTATATCTCTAGTTGTTAACATAGGTACCCAGCGTGTACCTATCCCCACTAGATGTACCCCTTCAATAAGTAATAATGGTAATTCCATGTACTCCTAGCTGACGTCATAGGTGTCGCCTGCTCCTATCTCCACTAGGTGTACCCCCTTAATAATTATTAATAATAGTGGTAGCTTCGTGTACCCCTAGCTGATTACATAGGTGTCGTCTGCTCCTATCTCCACTATGTGTACCCACTACCCTGCCCCATTCGATCGGCTCCCTAACTCGTAGATACCCGTGCAGGTCCCACAGTGGGGTGTATCACTCCCCAATATGGCAACCTTATGCCACGCAAGGAATGCAAGGCTTATAACTACACGATGCAACAACGTCTTACCTACCAGCCCGGACCCACGCACGCACGTGACCCCATTGGACTTGCGTTGCCACCGCTAACCCGTTTTGGCCTCTAACAATCAGACCCAGTAGGCGTGTCCCGTCCTCGACTTGGGTCGAGCTCACAAAGACACTTAATGGGCTACTGGACTGAAAAGCCCCCCCCCCCCCAAGCTTGACACAAGCTTTCCACCTAGGCTTGGTCCCCTCTAGTACATCCCACTTAACCCCCTTCATGTCCACTTACATGTTTTAAATTTGGTTAAGGGTTTCTATTAGTAATTCCACATGCCACCCAAGGCACCCACTTAACCCCTATGTCCCACTTACATGTTTTACCTTGGTTAAGTGTTACTAATCGTATTTCCTCATGCCACCCAAGTCACCCACTTAACCCCCATGTCCCACCACATGTTTTACTTTGGTTAAGTGTTTCTTAATTTATTACTACCGTAACCCCTGTAGGACCTCTCACATTAGACTGGCATTTGTGGCTACTGGATTTGTTGGGCGGGTCCGGGCAGTCTTACACCACAAACGAGCCTAACCTCGTGTCCATACAATTGTTACGCATTTAGTTTGGGCCTTTGATCTCTCACATTGGGCTACCATTTGTGGCTGTTGGATTTGCCGGGCGTGTCCGGGCAGTCTTAAACAACAAATGAGTCCAACCTCGTTTCTTAGGCAAATAATTATACATAATTAATTTTCCCCAAATTTGAATTACTTTCCCTGTTCAAATTTCCATATTTATTTATGTCCATAATTTATCACCAAAATTATGCTCATCTATTTATGGTATAAAAATTATACCAATTTCATCACTAATTAATTTTATTCCTTAAAATTAATTACATGCCTTTTTAGGCCATTACATGCCAAATTCACAATATGTTTGTATCCACTATTATCCCCATCGTACCCCCGTCATTCGTTCACTTAACATGACATATACATATTAGACTAGCAAATAGTCTAATACTTAAAAAAAGAGAATAAACGTCACAAAGTAACATACAGACAATAGTAGATCTAATTTGCATCTAGCTTGCAATTAAGAATTACAACATACTTGCATAGTTTTTGTATTATCAAGGATCCAAAAATCATAGATGTAAAAGGTGTGAACTTGCATGTATGAACATAGTTTTACACCCAACTAGCCTAGGTAATTATCACAGACTTACATAAACTATGTATGTCGTCAACCTAAACATAAAGGTGTCATCTTGCATGACTATGGATCCAATAAAAGGTGTTAACCTGAGTAAACTATGGATCCACATAAAGGTGTAAACTTGCATAACTATGCATATCATAGTTTCAACATAAAAATGTCAACTTGAATACGGATCTAAACTTTAAAGGTGTGAACTTGTATATATGTGAATCAAATTATCACTTAAACTTGCATATGAACATAATACTTATACGAACTAGCATATGTTCCACATCCATATTCGCATAAAAACTGATGTTATAAACCTAGGTGATTGGATTAAAAAAAGGGATTCATTGACACAAGTTAACATCATGAACTACTAGCATATATTTTAGATCCAAACTTACATAACATCATATAACTCGCATACAACTTGCGTGATCCTATTAACTTGCATAACATCATATGTACAACTTGCATAATCATATTAACTTGCATAACATCATATATGAAACTTGCATAATCATATTAACTTGCATAACATCATATATGTAACTTGTATAATCATATTACCTTGCATAACATCATATATGAAACTTGCATAATCATATTAGCTTGCATAATCATATTAATCTTGCATAACATCATACATGAAACTTGCATAACATCATATTTAAAACTTGCATAACATCACATAATATGAATCAAGTTAACATACATGATTAAACATATGAATTAGATTCACAACCACAACTTATAATCCAACGTATATCACATCATAATTAATTTAGCAATTATTTTGTTAAAGTGATCGAACTCACAACTCAAATCCCATGAAACCAAGGACGAAGGTGTTGCATTCAAATCCAATACCCAAGATAGACACTCTCAAATCCCGACAAACCATTGAAGGATGAGCCGAATCACCAACAGGATTTGAGACTAGGATGGGATCCTTAACTAGACTAGTATTTAGGTGCAGTGTTTCAACTAACGAAGCAGATACTAACGAGTATGAAGCGCTAAAATCAAACAAAGTTCAAACAGGATGATAAAGAAAACCAAGTTTCAACCTAGACGGTCCTACCCCCATCAGGTATACAAGCCGTGAGGGAATACAACTACCCTCCAGAAGATCCTGTACTTTGTCCTAGCCTCTTTGGACAATACTACGGTGTCCTATTCCTCCAAAACAACTAGCCTTCTTCTTCACATCCTCCCACCAAGATGAGGTTTCGTCCTTTGTTAACCAAACAGCTATTTGAACCTTCCTCCCATCGTCTATCTTAAAGGTACCAATAAGCCCTCCACTTCCTTGGACTAACTTCTAGCTCGAAAAACGTCTAAGTCCCTTGAAGTAGTTTTCCGTCCTTCGTACATAAGTCCTTATTTCTCTTAGAAAAAGCATCTATACGCGGAGGGGGGGGACACAAAAAGAGAAAGAGGAAGAGATTCCGGAGAATCGAAGGAAGGATATATGGCTCTTGGGGATTATGTTCTTAAAATAAACCTTTCTTTCAAAAATACTCTTCTACAAACATATTTTTGAAAGTATTCTTTATAAAAATGCTTTTGAAAAATATTTTTTCAAAATATCTTATCTGCTCTGGTAACCTTCAGCTCTGATACCACGTGTAACACCCCACGTCCATTAATGTCACTCGCAAAGGGAATGCATTAACTTCCATGGAGCATTTTAAGTGAATATAGAACAGAAAATCACAACAAGACAGATATAAAGCAGTACTTGAAAATTTAAAACTTTATTTATTGCAGTAGAAGGTAAATATGTTTGGTTACATCATCAAAAACCATAAACCAAAGTCAAGTACATAATATCCATCTTGATAAAACAAAGTACATAATCCCACTACTACAAATAGCCATAAAGAAAATGATAGGTTGAACTTTAGTTCAGCAATCCAAATCCAAGTGCTCCCAAAGAGATCCCAATCAAGCTCCACTAGTACTAGTCCCACCCTTAGAACCTTGGGGGGAAGGAAGAAAAGAGGTGGAAACAAAGGGGGTCAGACATAAAGCCTGGCGAGTCCGATAACTCTAAAAACATAATTATTAAAGCAATATGATAAGATATAAGCTGGAGAATAAGGTAACGACTGTGTGAACCACATGGGTATGGAAAGGCAATCAAGAGAAACA
The DNA here is from genome assembly GCA_030737875.1 of Allium sativum. Lineage (NCBI taxonomy): Eukaryota > Viridiplantae > Streptophyta > Magnoliopsida > Asparagales > Amaryllidaceae > Allium > Allium sativum. The sequence goes on along the minus strand of CM060920.1, from coordinate 272,539,866 downwards.
GAGATAACGTTAATGGCGCTTCCTAATCAATATAGGATAATTACTATACTCTACCATACTGTACTGTATTGTACTAACACTAACTGCACCCCTACTAGTCACTCTAGAAATTTGATCCCTCTTGGCTAAATAGAACGATGATAGCTTCGTGTACTACTAGATGTACCCATTATCCTCCATGTTTGACTATATATCTCTAGTTGCTATCATAGGTACCCAGCGTGTACCTATCCCCACTAGATGTACCCCTTCAATAGGTAATAATGGTAATAACATGTACTCCTAGCTGACGTCATAGGTCTCGTCTGCTCATATCTCCACTAGGTGTACCCACTACCCTGCCCCATTCGATCGGCTCCCTAACTCGTAGATACCCGTGCAGGTCCCACAGTGGGGTGTATCACTTCCCAATATGGCAACCTTATACCACGCAAGGAATTCATGGCTTATAACTACACGATGCAAAACGTCTTACCTACCAGCCCGGACCCACGCACGCCCGTGACCCCGTTGGACTTGCATTGCCACCGCTAACCCGTTTTGGCCTCTAACAATCAGACCCAGTAGGCGTGTCCCATCCTCGACTTGGGTCGAGCTCACAAAGATACTTAATGGGCTACTGGACTGAAAAGGGCCCCCCATGCTTGACACAAGATTTCCACCTAGGCTTGGTCCCCTCTAGTACATCCTACTCAACCCCCTTCATGCCCACTTACATGTTTTAAATTTGGTTAAGGGTTTCTACTAGTAATTCCACATGCCACCCAAGGCACCCACTTAACCCATATGTCCCACTTACATGTTTTACCTTGGTTAAGTGTTACTAATCGTATTTCCTCATGCCACCCAAGGCACCCACTTAACCCCCATGACCCACCACATGTTTTACTTTGGTTAAGTGTTTCTTAATTTATTACAACCGTAACCCCTGTAGGACCTCTCACATTAGACTGGCATTTGTGGCTGCTGGATTTGCCGGGCGGGTCCGGGCATTCTTACACCACAAACGAGCCGAACCTCGTGTCCATACAATTGTTACGCATTTAGTTTGGGCCTTTGACCTCTCACATTGGGCTACCATTTGTTGTTGCTGGATTTGCCGGGCGGGTCCGGGCAGTCTTACACCACAAATGAGTCCAACCTCGTGTCTTAGGCAATTAATTATACATAATTAATTTTCCCCAAATTTGAATTACTTTCCCTATTCAAATTTCTATAATTATTTATGTCCATAATTTATCACCTAAATTATGCTCATCTATTTATGGTATATAAATTATGCCAATTTCATCACTAATTAATTTTATTCCTTAAAATTAATTACATGCCTTTTTAGGCCATTACAAGCCAAATTCACAATATGTGTGTATCCACTATTGTCCCCATCGTACCCCCGTCATTTATTCGCTTAACATGACATACACATATTAGACTAGCAAATAGTCTAATACTTAAAAAAAGGGAATAAACGTCACAAAGTCACATACAGACAATAATAGATCTAATTTGCATCTAACTTGCAATTAAGAATTACAACATAATTGCATAGTCTTTGTATTATCAAGGATCCAAAAATCATAAATCAAAAAGGTGTGAACTTGCATGTATGAACATAGTTTTACACCCTACTAGCCTAGGTAATTATCACAAACTTACATAAACTATGTATGTCGTCAACCTAAACATAAAGGTGTCATCTTGCGTAACTATGGATCCAATAAAAGGTTTTAACCTGAGTAAACTATGGATCCACATAAAGGTGTAAACTTGCATAACTATGCATGTCATAGTTTCAACATAAAAATGTCAACTTGAATATGGATCTAAACTTTGAAGGTGTGAACTTGTATATATGTGAATCCAATTATCACTTAAACTTGCATATGAACATAATACTTATACGAACTAGCATATGTTCCACATCCATATTCGCATAAAAACTGATGTTATAAAACTAGGTGATTGGATTACAAAAAAGGATTCATTGGCACAAGTTAACATTATGAACTACTAGCATATATTTTAGATCCAAACTTACATAACATCATATAACTCGCTTACAACTTGCTTTATCCTATTAACTTGCATAACATCATATGTACAACTTGCATAATCATATTAACTTGCATAACATCATATATGAAACTTGCATAATCATATTAACTTGCATAACATCATATATGAAACTTGCATAATCATATTAACTTGCATAAGCATATTAATTTTGCATAACATCATACATGAAACTTGCATAACATCATATATAAAACTTGCATAACATCATATAATATGAATCAAGTTAACATACATAATTAAACATATGAATTAGATTCACAACCACAACTTATAATCCAACGTATATCACATCATAATTAATTTAGCAATTATTTTGTTAAAGTGATCGAACTCACAACTCAAAAGCGGTCTTGAGTTCTGAATTCTGATTTCTGAAGCTGTATTAGCTCTCCTTTGAAGAAGATTCGTTGTTAGGGTTGAATAGAACTAATTTGATTTGTTGTTCTTCCTCTCTAATTGGTGGCAGCTACTCTAGGGTTCAAGACGACAGCATGACGGCCATAGTTTTAATTTTAATTTTGATTTGGGGTTTGAGTCTATGAGTCTTTTTATAGAATTTTGAAATTATTTACAGCCACAGATCACTCTAGAATCCATATCGGCCTTAGAAACCAAGTAATGATGTCAATAGACCAACCAGAAATCGCCACCTAAGCCCTAAAACATAAAATTTCATCATAGACCATTTAGGGCCGACGAGACCAATTCCAAACCTCCTGAGTCGACCTTGGGGTAGACCCAGTCGTTTTGGTGTTTTGCCTTCCCGCTTCCGCTGTTTTGAATTTTTTTTCTTAAATTTTAGGCTGAATTTTATTTTATTTTTTATAAATATATCTATATATATTTCTATCTTCCTAATTAACCATTTTCACACTAAACTACTTTTTGAACCGCGTTCACACTAAGCCGCTTTATATCCATTCCCCTAAAACAAAAATATGGCATTGGCGGGGATCGAACTCTGTACATCTTGTATGCAAGTCACATGTTCCAACCAAATGGGCTACTTAGTCCTTTGCTTACAAACCTTAGAACAATGCTAAACATTTATTCTTTAATTTAGTTAGTTCGATTATTCAAAAATCCGGGGTGTTACAGTTAACTTCATCTTTATTTACTTAGTTCTCCAACTAAGGTTGAACACTTGGTTGCCTTTATCGTTATTTACTTAGTTCACTAACTAAGGTTTACCAATGAACTCAAACATGACTTAAGTTTTCTTTATCAAACGATAGCATACGGGAGCTTTCCCACATTTTTAAGTTAGATTAACTTTTTTCATAGTATAAGTCATCCCACCTTTCAAGTCTTGTATTACATCTTAAGTCATAATCTTCCCTTGTCTCTAGGCCAAGTTTACCTATTATTTAATTTTACATTACCGCAACTCTGGTTTATAATAGTTAATTATCATTCCCCATTACTGTGTTGGTTAAGTTTGTCCATATGTCAAGTGTTACTTAACCCTACCTTCTCGCTCATGCATTACTTGTATATTCCACAAATTTGGTTAAGTGTTGTCTATCAGTTCATATTGACTTAACCCACCCACGCATCATGTCAAATTGGTTAAGTGTTGTTAACCTTGCCTTACCATACTAGCATGTGTCATTAGCATTAAATGATTATTAATGCACCAACCTCTCACATTAGACCTATTGTTGCGGTTGCTAGATGTGCCAGGCAGTTCCGGGCAGTCTTACACCACAACTCAATCTAATCTTGGGTTTAAGCGTGTTATGACTAACTTCTCACATTAGACCCTATTATTTGCGGCCACTGAATATGTCAGGCGGTTCCGGGCAGAATTACACCGCAAACTCATTCTAACGTTGAGTTAGTCATGTTTCATCTTTAGCCAATTAACAATTTTTATGAAAACGTTAAGCATCAATTTCAGGTTATGAGTTAGGTTTCATAATCACATAAGAGGTCTCATAATCGCATAAGCTAAGTTTTATCTGTTCCTTTATCAACTTAAGATTCTTACCTTTAGATTCTTTTTTCCCAAAACCCAAAATTTAAACTTATAGTTTAAAACCTCAATCCCGCAATATTAGATTTGAAATAAATCACTTTTTCCCAATCCAATTCCATATTCAATAATTCCAATTAAATTTACAAACTTTTAGGTTAACATTATAAATCGGAATTCATAGTTGCGCACTAAGCATAGATTCATGTTTCCAAAACACACCCAAAGATTCATTATTGAAATACGCTCCAAAATTCCCAATTCAAACTTTATTTCATTGAATAATCCCAATATACAATTCGCCAATTGTCCCATTATTTGCAATAATAATTATTATGCCACAATCCCCAAATTACAGATTATATTCCTCGATTGCATAAAATAAATTATGCCTCAATATTCCTATATTTCAATCGTACGTATGTGTGATGGCCCACCGCGCACCAATCGACATTTCCAATGAAAGTGCATTGTGCCAATGCCCGACTAGCACGGGACGGTCGCCCAAGAACGAAAAAGAAAGGAATTTGAACTAGCACGGAACCTGTAGAATGTCTCATAGCACATGGGATAAAATATAATAATAACATACTTTGACATAAATAGGCAAGACAGTGTATAAGCTGGAAACTAAACATCATAGCAGCGGAAAATCCAAATACAGCTTATGTTCCACATCATCATTATTACAACTTTTGAAAACTGTCTCTAAAGCAAAGTAAAGGAAATGTACACTACTAATGCCCAAAGTAGTGACCAACAGCGACACAGGGAGAATATCTATATATATCATACATGGGAGCCTCCTGCTCGTCTCCGGTACAGCTACTCGTGCGTACCACCTAACCTGTCTCTAGTCTGCCCATTTAAGAGCACCCAGAGTAATAAGAAGAGACATAAAACTCTGGGTTAGACAAAAGTCTGGTATGAGCGATAAGCAGCAAAACAGATCAATAACAGGTATATTAATCCTGGACCTGCTACCAAAGAGTTAGCACAACATACCGCTCAATACTCTAAGGTGCCACTAAACATAAGGTGTAAAGAATACGGGGGTGGGGTGTGCATGACATAGTGATGGCAAACAATCAATCATAGCAACCATCATCACATCTTTCGCTCAGTGCGTAAAGCATACGATATCCACCACTTTGATCACTAGATCCATCGAGGTAGTGACGGAGTCCGACTTGTATAACTATTGCTACCACCAAGCTTGCCCCATGGAGTCACGACTAAATCCTTACAAATGACCCCTCCTCATTGGTCCATAGCCAATAGTCCTACCTAGGCCACTACGGCCCTGAATCCGTCCACATACCCCGCACTCCATAGTGATCCAAAGTTATAGACATCGATAACCCCTTAGCACACGTCCCGCAGCAAAGCCCAACTCATGAAGTTAAACCTTGGTTCCCAATTGGATCCTGAGTTCTACTTCCTATTTAGACTTCTTTTGCATCTCGGGTTTTGGTCGAATTGGAGTTGGTCTTCAGAAAAATCATCGTGTAGAAGTGGGAGTACACATCCAGTTCGGTTCGGATATACCATGCTCAAGCTTCCTGTTCGTTTCGGTTTGCTCCCCTCAGTTCGGTTTGGATTCACGATGTTCGAGTTCCCCATTTAGTTCGGTTCGGTGCCTCTGAAACGGTTCAGTTCGATGCTCGAGTCTCCAGTTGGTTCGGTCCTTTTGCCCTCCAGTTAATCCAATCCGATCATATCCCGTGTCAAGCTCCAACCCAACCCCAACAAGATCCAAATGGCCTTCCATGTTGCCATGCCTTTCCTATGGTTCTAGGTTTCGATCTGGTTCGGTTTCTCTGCCCAGTCCATTATCTGATCCGAGCCCCCTAACCCGATCCGATCCGAAACCCTGCAACTTTTCCAACGACTGTTTTACGCCATACGATGACGTTTTCGACCATTCTAACTCTTCTAATCAACCACAGAACATACCATACAGTCATAGCAACATGCATAATCAACCACAAACACCAAAAAAATAATTTGATAGGTTAAAACGAATCAAACATAGCCAAAATCCCATATTTTCCCTTAATCATGTTTAAGCATAACTAATGATATGATTAGCAAAACTTAACCAAACTAAACAAATTTCTAACAGAGGCCTAGAACAATATTTCGAAATTTATAAATATTTTTCCAGATTTTTAACATGCATAATTTCGTTAATTAACACTAATCACTCTAATTAACTGTAATTAGTGTAAAAACAATGCTAATCGCTCACCTTAGCCAAAATAAAATACAAAATCTGAATTAATTCTCTGTTTGACGCTGTTCCCAAGGCTACACAGTAGTTCTACCTTGATTTTTGTGCTAATCCGCTTTGATTTGATGTAGATTTGGCTTAATTAGCGATTAGAAGATGATTTGGGGGTGTTTTAGCAAGTGGAGGCCATTACTAAAGTTCCATGAATGAAAGTGGCGACTGAAAATGTGTCTAAAGAAATGTTTTCTAACCCTAATCATCCCTTATATACCCCTAATCCCGAAATACCCCAATGGGCCTAGCTGTTAACCACCCAATTAAGCCCGGTTAAGCAGTTTTTCACCTCTTAAACCTTGTTTCATCCATATCTCCCAAACGGTAAGTCCGTTTTTCACACATGACCACTCTACGGAAAGGTAAATCATCATCCGAATCTAATGGAAGTGGTTTCAGGTCAAAAATCCTTTCTAATCAAAAGTTATGGCCAAAACAAGATAAACTAGGGGCAAAACGGTCATTTGAAAATTGGCAAAAAATCATGAACATGGGAAATGAACCCAATAGTCGTCTCCCAAAGTTACATGACTACACGACTTTGCATGAGAAAGAAATAAATATTCTACGATCCTCTGATGCGTAGAATGCGGGTCGTTACAATATGTATAATAAGATTTTGTCTAGGTTCGAGATAACCTAGATCCAAAAATAAAAAGGGGAATGAGAATAAAAGAACAATTATTATAACATGAATCTTGAATTTATAACTAGGGAAAGACGAACGATAATAATACTATTATGCAACAAGTTTATTATAATTCCACTCACCTTGCTTTTCATCTTCAATTCATGGATTTGATTTAACTTTGATTGATTTTATGCCCCCCAATCCATAGATCTTATCTATCTTTGATTTCTTTGCGCAGCGTAAGTTGTGAATCTGAATTTCTCCTCCTTGCATAGTGTAAATTGCGGATCTGAATCACTTTTTCTCTTTAATTTGAAGGTTGTCTTGATTCTAAACTTTTAATTTTAAGAATAGATGTTTTTGAAGAGAAAAGGGGAAGAAAGTTGATCTAGAAATCTCTTGGAGAAGAAAAAATTGAGTTAGAACAGAGCCATGGCGTTGCCATAGGCTTGGGTGAAGAAAAAGAATGGGTTAAGGGTCATTAAATAGCTGTTTAGTCAACGTATCAGGTCAGAAATCGCGTCCAAGTGCAGAAAATGAATTCTTCCTAGATTTAGGGGCAGGTCGACCTGCCTGGGGTAGGTCGACCTCCCTTGTTATATGTCGACCTCTAGGTCGAACTGTCTGGGTTATTTTACTATTTAATTTCTGAATTTCTTTTGAATCTTCTGAAGGCCATAACTCTTTCATACGGAGTCCGATTTTCGAAAACTTGGACTCTATTCGAAGCAGAATTCCGAGACGAACGCAATGGTGATGTCCATTTTACTTAATTCCTGATATTTAAATTAAGTATCCTTATTTTATTATCTTTTATGATACGCACATCGTTATCGAATTAATTTTTCCTTCTCTTCCATATATTAATTAATTTTCATTATACATCACCATTATTAACCTATCTATGCATATATACATAATTTTACATTTTTAATTATATTAAAATGTGGGGTGTTACAATAAATGAGTTTGTATGATAGCCATGTAATTTTCTGGTCACAACCCCTTCCCCAACACACCACATATTGCCACTGTCCCAACTCGGTCTCAGATTGCATCAAATCCACTCTTTGTGGAATATGTATGCAATTAACATGTAGGATTTTTGATTAAATCATACCATGTGACTAACGTGGTAGAGACATACATCCTTTCATGAATAAAACAAACATATATAATAGGAAATGGACAGAAAAGCAATTCAATTTTTGTATGAATCAATTATTGCTGCTTATTCACTCATCCTGGAAGGAATTATACATGTAATTTTAACAGCTGACATACCTATTTGGCTTCAGCAAATCTTTGGCAGAGCTTTCAATTTTTGCATTAATAAAGAGAGAGTTTTGACATAGTTTAATTATGAAAAAAGGAGAATTGTGTGGGTTAGAAACAGAAAATTTTGTGGATTTGAAAATTATTTTTTGTTGGTTGATGATAGGAAAAGAATTATTCAACTATGGAGAGAAGATAGATAAAGAAGAAGAGGTACCAGAAAAAATGACATGCCACGTTTCAAAATGTGATGTTGAATATCCAGGAGTAGACATTTTATTTCACGTTTTCATCTTTAACATTGTACAGACAGCCCCACCGGAGAAAGAGTACTTAATTAGTTTGCAGATTTGGCATCTACATTTTAAAAGAGTTTTATGTGGATCAGAGATGGTCTAATCCTCAAATTCATCCAACTATATATACGCATGTTGTCCCTTTATTTCTTTCCTCTGCTTTTGATATAAAATAAAATGGTAACCCATTCAAAGACTAAAAACCGATTCACCCATTCAAAACCAAAAGCCTCCTTGTATAAAAAAAAGGAAAGAAAGAGCACGCACAGGTCCTACAGGAACGTGACGTCAATTGTGAGTGCAGCGTCACGTCAACGTGGAGATCGACGCTTGGAGGGGGTTCTCTGATGTCGGATGGCAGCAACAATGAAGTGATGTGATCGTAGGCAGCATACTATTGCAGTTGGTGTGGAAAAAAGTGGAGCAGGATAGGTCGAGCAAGAGTGGCAGCCCTATTGGCGATGGTGGCAACGTGTCAAGGCGTCAAGGGAGGTTCAGCATGTTGCGTGATGGAGTGTGAGTATTGTGGGGGTGTCGGAGTTAACATAGAAGGGGGCGTTGTTCAAATTATTTATATGACAGGTGGGAAGAAAAGAATCTGGAAGAAGAGATCATATGGAGAAGAGAAGTGATACAGGGAACGTGGGATATTTTCATGCAAAGGAAAAAAATGAAGTAGTGGTTTTCAAAAGCTTATAAGCTCGATGGGGAAGGAGATGACTCCTATAGGTCATGTTTATGGATGGTCGTAAGCCGAATAGTTTAGGTTGGTAAGGACCCATTTGTTATAATATTTAAGTTTAATTAATTTTAATGTTTTATAATCGTATTAACTTAATAACTCGCATGTACATTATTAGAATTTCGCGTGATTGGACACGTTGGAAACATATTGACTAGCATAACATTATGGAGCTGGCTGGTCAAGATTGGAAGCAACCTTAATTTTTAATTAGATTAAATGCCAGTTTAATTTAATTAAAAACAAGTGTTTTAAACAACAGAATTAACCAAGGCAGGTTTAACTCACTCAGTTCTCCCACTTATATTTTATATAAGTCAGGTTTAATGTTTGTGTGTTATGTTTGCTAATTGTTGGATGATTTGTTGATTGTTTAAATATATGTTGAATATTTACATATAACTGATTTAAATTAAATGTTTGTTTAATTTAATCAAACCCAATCGTTATTTTTAATGATTATTTCCAAACGAGGTAACTTACCTTGTTGGTTACATTTATAATAATACAAACGTATTAAATTAAATTAGATGCTTGAATAATTATTAGTTGACCATTATTAGTTGAATTAATTATTCTTGTTTATTATAGCATATTTCTGAGTGGATTTTTTTATTTGAGGCAACCTACTTGGATGTAGGGAAAAACAGGTTGGAGTGATCAAACTAGATTCCTCAAATTTATTATTTATTTTCATGTTATATTATATGGACTATTAAAACAATATGATTCGATTATTAATTTGGTTACTGATGATTGAACCCAAAATCAACATTTGGTTTGTTATTGACCAATAGGAAGTATTGGTTGAGAAATTGCAGCGGATGGCCTAATTATACATTGTTTTATAATACTGATTTACCATCAGATAAATCGACAAAAATGAAGTTATAAAATTTATTTTTTAAATTAAGATAGACGTTTAAATATACAATTTTGAATGGAAGTTATAAAAAGGAAATAAATATTTTTATTTATTATTTAAGTTCTTAATCAATTATTAAACGATTTTATTAAGCTAATTCTTATATTAATAAGATTGATAAGCAAGTGAGCAGAAATTGATGTAATGATTTATAACCGAGATTAAATATTTTTAAGAAACAATTAGAATGGGATTATATTGAAATTGATTATTGTTTATTTAATAATAATTAAGTTAAATGGGATTATTAAAATTAATTATATTATTAATTAATTTAAATGAATGGACTATATGAGAATTGTTTAGCGGGCTAAACATGTTTAGAGTGGATCGAGTCAACTACGTTAGCCGAAAATGATGTTTAAATTAGTTTTTAATTTAATTGAAGTCGTTAATGGCGAAGTAAACCCGGTTTTATTTTAATAAATGTTGAAACTTGATTATTAATTATTTAATAATTATCGAAGTGATAATATGGGAATGTAAATTTTAGTAATGGAAATTCATGAAGTTTTAAATCCCTGTTTATAGTCTAATGAATTTTTAAGCGATTTGAGATTAATAATAATATAAGTTATGTATAAATTTAAGTTTCAATGAAATTCTTATTGGAATTTTATTTAATTGGATTCTACGAAATCCAAGATTTGATGATGTTTTAAAACTTGAATTTTACTAAATATATTATTGGAAGGAGTTATTAGAAATGGCTTATGAATGAGATAAAAGATGAAGATATGGAATTAAAGAATTAGAACCTGACTGGAGATTGATTAAGTTAAATGGTTTTCTAATTATTGATCTGATGTTGGTTTCGGCCTTTGGGGTTGATATTTAGGGAACTATTTTCTTACTGATTTACAGTTAGAGACTGATGAAGGTATGAAATGAAAATCAAAATGGAAACCCAACTTTGAATAAAGTAGTAAAGCGAGTTAAGTTATATAGATGCGATCTAGATTTGAAGAGATGAGGTTATGTCGAGATATAACTAAAACGGGTTTGAAATAAACTTATAAGAAGTGTTTTAATAAAGGATTCTATTTATAATATCATCGAGGCTCGTATATAATGATTTAAAGGATTATTAAAGTAAATAGAAGGGGTTTAACATAGTAGTGTTCTAATATATTTAGTAAATGTGTTAAAGGTTGAATGAGAAGTAAAAGACGTGTCCTAAATATAGAAGATTAAAAGGTTTTGATTAATAAATGGAAAATTAAAAAGGCCAAGTGACGCTATGTAATAAACTAGTGGATTCATTTTATTTTTATGATTGTTTATTTTGATAGTTAAATAACCGACTATCAAAAATCACGCCTAATGCGTTGTTGGTCAGATAGACCATGATCAAATTTATATTTGAAAAACCATTCCAATCAACAAATACGTAAACGAAGAAGATATTTGATGGTGACCGAGTTGGAGCAATTAAAGACTATAAATCTCCATGAATGAAAGAACTATTGTTGGATTTGTCTAGCTGATCCCCAAATATATTTTGAAAATGATTCTATCGTGTTTAAAAGCTATGGATTGCAAGGACTACTCCCTACCAATCCATAGGTTAATTCATAGGATGTGGTTGGAGGGTGCCTTCGGTTTGTTCAGTCCCAGGACCACTTGTATGGACCTATGTCTGACAGAATATTTCCACAGGAGTCATCAACATTGAGTTTTACAAAAGTATTTATGTTTGGTGGTGGAGAAGACACCTTCTCTTAGCTTAACACCCAGAGTATTTTTGTGGACGCCAATTAGTGATATATATTGGATCTGACGATGCGGCATTCAAATGAATGGTGGACAGATGTTCTAAAAAGGTAATATTAAACCTCAAGCCTTATCCCCAATTAGGGTGTATTGTCACCATCTGGAGAATATTTATTTTGTTCTTCTTTAGCTTCTGTATCTCCCGGGAACGGTTATGTTGGTATACTAACCGTAAGCTGACAATATATTCAGAACATTCAAGCAATATGAATGGTCGGTCATGTGTGGCCGAGTTGCAAGATGTTCTTGTTGAACTCCAGTGTTTCCCCTCTAGGGTAAAATGATCGAAAGGTAGTTCCATACCTTGTCATAGTTGGGAATCCATTCTCCAATACAAGCCAATGGTTTTTGATTGTATAGTATACATGTAGAGCATGAAATGCAAGCGTTATGCTAGATGGTTATTTACTTGTATTAGACACTATTATAATATTAGAAAAGATATGATTTCAAAATGTTTTGGGTTATCGTAAGGTAAAAAATGTCCATATTTATGTGTGGATTTGGTCTTACGATTATTGAAATGACCCAAACTTCCCCGATTCCGGAGGAGACGAAGGAGTCAGGATTGCTTTGAGAACATGACTCGTCAGAACACAAATAGTAGAACCTTTCATTGCTATTACAAAGATTACATCAAAGTACAAGAATATATCTGAGAATAAATCAATAATTTTACACAACGGAAAAATAAATATCATAGATTTACAAATATATAATGTATAAATGCAATGTACAGCGGAAATACATCAACTAACACAACTGAAGGGAATACACGGATACAAATCATTGCGAATATAGCTCTAGCTGTAATCCAGAATCTTGTGAAAAGAAATATCCGCAAAAAGCAAAACTACTAGCTGCCTTTGTGGAAAATATGGGCACTCAAAGTTTAGGTAGAAACAATAAACTCCGAGTCGGTCATGGGACTAGTGTGAGAACTAAAACAGTTATTAAATCTTTACTTTAAAAGGTGGGAAATCATGGGACCACGCCGTATAACACGGAACGGGTTTACTCCACATGAATCTCAGTTTAAAATAAAACAACACAACTCTTTTTGAAAAAATGAAGCTATTATAAGACTCAGGTCCCATCACATAATGCAACACAAGCCGGAGGATAGAGTTTTCCCTTATAATAGCCAAACATGCTTGGTACGCTTTAAAACAAATCATTTTGATATTACTATTAGTATATAGTGTCAAAACAACTTCAAATATAAATGTATCAATCATAGTTGGCATAGTACTCCATCCTACTATGTCGCTATATAGGTTTACAACTAAATCTAAAAAGTCGCGTATTGGAAATTGGATTCCATCTATGAGTCGAGGCAAGGGATGTCTCCTCACTGATTCGAGACACCCTAGCAAATGCCTCAGAACTCAAACATTGGTGAGCCCTGTGAACGGTAGGGTCGGTCCACACTTACTTTACTGGATTAATTATTCCAACACAATATGTTTCCCGGTCCTATCGGACCTCCAAAATGGTCAATACGTTGACCAATCATATCTGAGGCGCCTCGCTATCCATCATCCACATAAGTAAAAGTGTCTGGGATCCATACCATGACACGACTTCTAGTTAGAAAGAAATGCTAGTTATCCTTACGATCACTATCCCGTTTTTGACTCATACCGGGTGTGAGGCTTGCGAATTAACGTTATACACAAAGCTATGCTAATTAAAGTCATACTTTGATCATCATCCACAAGACTCTGCTTTTCAACAAAAGCCTTGATCATTTGCATCTTAGCATGCCACATTGACAATTCATGCCATACAACCGATGTTTATCAATATATAACCTCTAAGCTCGTATGTCTCGGAGAAGGGTGTTAGGCAAGAGAATAAATTCTCCGCCACCAAATAGATATATATATATATAATAGAGATCAATCAACAAAGAATGAAATCCAATGTCAGACACACACCCATTTACAAGTCCATTCTTGGTCTAAATGAAACCGGAGGCACCTTATTCCTCGTCCCATATGTCCAATACAGGAGAGAGGTCCTCGCATATCCGGTCGTTCACCAAGTACGTCTGGATGTTCACCACTTATTACCTTGTCTTGGGCATACAACCCAATCAAGACATCAGTAATTATCCATGCGATGTGAAGATCTCTGGCCTTCAACCACCGTCTTCATCATCGACTTTTAGTCGTCATATTACTTATTTAGAATGGTTTAAACCCAGTCTTTCTGAATAATTCGCGTATTTTATAATCAATAATCAAATGCTATAAAAACACATCATACGCCTCATTCCAATTTTGAATATTCTTTTATTCAAATATTCACATCTTTAGGGAAAGGTTCCCATTAATTATCAAAGATAAGTTCATTTAAACTATTTCTTTAATCCTCCTTTGGATATCCTTTCAAAAGATTTTATTTTATCTTTCCATAAATTAAACCAAATTAAGGTTTGTCAACTAGTCAGTATTAGCGAATCTTACTGAAGTAATCATTTATTTATTTATCCCAATTCCTACCTATTCACCCTACGGAGAAAAACTGGTAGTACCCCATATGTAACACCCACTGTGTTATCAGTAAATTTAATTACCCTTTTCACGTTCAAATCTAATTAAAGATTTAAATATCGTCTGTAGTAAAACTGTAGTGTCCCTAACTTCTGGTACAATTTGAGCTGACCAAATAACACAAGTCCAACCCACATTGCACTGGAAGCTAGAAAACTAATAGAAAGAAAATAGAAGGTGAGAATAGATAAGATAGAAACTTAGAATAGAAGAAGAAGAAGAAGAAGAACATACAACATCAGAGTAACACGAATCTTGTAACACCCCGCAATTTTAATATAATTAAAAATGTGTGTATATATATATGCGTAGATAGGTAAATATGGTGATTTACAATGGAAATTAATTAATACATGAAAGAAAAAGGAAAGATTAATTCAATACCAGTGTGTGATGGAAAAGACAATACAATAAGGATACTTTATTTAAATATCAGGAATTAAGTAAAACAGACAAACCATTGCATTCGTCTCGGAATTCTACATGGAATAGAGTCCAAGTTTTTGAAAATCGGATTCCGTTTGAAGGAGTTATGACCTTCCGAAGTTTCAAGCTCAAACAGAAGAAAAAAAACATACATACCCAGGTCGACCAAGAGGTTGACCTCCCAAGGGGGAGGTCGACTAGGGGCCGACCTACCCTTTGGGGAGGTCAACGTATCTCGACCTAGGATGAGAATTTCGGTCCAGAAGAGGGCCGAGTTCATTTTTGAGCACCTGGACGCGATTTCGGGCCACATTCGTTGATCTAAACCTATATAAACTACCCTTAGACCTCATATTTTCTCTACACAACTCTCTAATGCTTCTATGCTGCTTCTTTCTTCTTCTTCTCCCGTAGATCTTAGATCTATCTTCTCTCCACTCTCTCTATATAAATCTATTCCTAATTAAAAATAATTAGATTTAGGAATTCAACTATGGTGAATAAAATAAAGGAGAGATTCAGATCTAAAGTGTCGCGCAAGAACAGAAAAGAGATTTAGATCTGTAATTCAAGTTACGCAACAAAAAGGGGGGAAAATCAATCAAAGATTAATCTAATCCATGAATTGAAGAAGAAAATCAAAGATTTACGAATTGGAGTGCAAAAATACTGTGAGTGGGATTAAAAAACACTTCATGCATAATAGTATTATTATCGTTCGTCATTACTCTGTTAAAATTCATGTTGCAATTCAGAATAATTTTTGTATGCTTAATCTATTCCTCTTCCCTATTCTTCCTTTTTATTTTTGATACTTTGGCTACCTTCGAGCCAAGGTCGACAACGCATAAATTATAGTTAATTGGGAAGATCTTGAGATTTAATCAATGAATTAGGAAATTTGGGTAAAAAGATTATTTCAGGAATGGTTGTATAAGAAAAGTAGAAATGATTAAGTAGCACTTGACATATAAATAAACTTAACCAACATATGAGGAATGATAGTAACCTATTAGGAACACATGTATGGGAAAATTGGAATAATAGGTATAGCCTATTAATGGGATTATAAGCATAAACATAAATTGGGATTTTTGGGTAAAGCTTGAATTTGAGACTTGGAAATTGGATATGCCGTTAAGATCCTAGAAACATAATTAAAAATGGAATATGTTGACAAACCATGTTTTCATGTAATTATGGAATTCGACACATGACATGAAATTGACACTATTGGCATAATTTGAACAAGAACATGATTTGCAATTGATAATTGACATATGACATCTAGAATAAACACGAACATGCTTGTGAATTGATAATTGACATATGACATCTAGAATGGACATATGACATCTAGAATGGACATGAACTAAACATGAAACATGGCTAACTCGAGGTTAGAATGAGTTTGCGGTGTAATCCTGCCCGGAACCGCCCAGCACATCCAATGACCGCAAACAATAGGTTCTAATGTGAGAAGTTAGTCATAACATGCTTGAAACCCGAGGTTAGATTGAGTTGTGGTGTAATCCAGCCCGGAACCAACCGGCATATCTAGTGACTGCAACAATAGGTCTAATGTGAGAGGTTGGGCATTAATAATTAATTAATGCTAATGACACATGCTAGTATGGTAAGGTTAAGTCAACATGAAATACTAGACAACACTTAACCAATTTGACATGATATATGGGTGGGTTAAGTCAATGTGAACCGCTAGATAACACTTAACCAATTTGACATGATATATAGGTAGGTTAAGTCAACACGAACTGATAGATAACACTTAGCCAATTTTACATGATATATGGGAGGGTTAAGTCATTGTGAACCGCTAGACAACACTTAACCAATTTGACTTGATATATGGGTGGGTTAAGTCAACATGAACTGTTGGATAACACTTAACCAATTCGACGTGATACATGGGTAGGTTAAGTCAACATGAACTGATAGATAACACTTAACAATTTGACATGACGCGTGGGTCGAATTGAATACGTGATTGGTGGTTAAGTCAACTTGGACACATGGGCAAACTTAACCAATATAACAATATCAAAGCAAGGAAAAGTGGGGAATGATAAGAATAATAATAGATAAACTTATCCAAGGGATAAGAAATGAATATGACTTAAGATGTAATACAAGACTCGAAGGGTGGGACGATTTATACCATGAAATAAGTTAATCTAAGCCGGAAATGGGAGAACACCCATACGCTATCATTTAATAAAGAGAACTTAAGTCATGCTTGAATTCGTAGGTAAACCTTAGTTAAAAGGAACTACGTAACAAACCTTAGTTAAAGAGAACTAAGTAACAGAAAGTAAGTATCAAACCTTAGTTAAGAAAACGAACGATTAAGAGAAACTAAGTAGTAAAACTTAGTTAATAGAACTAAGTAGTAAACCTTAGTTAAGAAAACGAACGATTCAGGAAACTAAGTAGTAAACCTTGGTTAAGAGAACTAACTTGTAAACCTTAGTCTAGGAAACCAAGTAGAACACGAGGAGGAGCGAACGTCCATCTGATCAAGAAGAAGGCTCCAACGGTCTCGGTTACAAGGCAAATGGCTTTGAGGGGACATGAGGGTACTCTTGGTATCCCTCTGTGAGGTTACAGATGATCCTCCTGGGCTCACAGAGGTTAACGTCTGCATTAGAAGAACGAAGAGTATGCCTTAGTTGCAATATAAGCAGCCTAAAGACTAGGATGGACCAGTGTGAGGCGGCGATATCTTGTTTAGCCCTGTGATAGCACGTCGTCGTCTACCTACCATCTTGAGTCAATCGAGTACATGAAGCGGAAATGTGGAGAACTCCAACAGACCATATACTTGCTATCTAGTTATGGGTGAGGTTTGGCCAGTAGGTTTGTGGGGCATAGGGGGCCTGCATATATTTCTCATTCTTGATTTTCTTGGGTGCCTTTCATTAGTTGAGGGAGGGGTCAAGTGGGACCATTGACACACATCGATAAAAACAGACCTTAGCATCTGCATCGGCATATAATTTAAAGCTCCCGACCGAGTTCCGTGTTTCTTGATTAGCCCTACCACGAGACTCGGGCCGCACATATAGAAGACACGTGCAATTAGACATCGATAACGATTCATAACACGTATGTGGGGAAAGTCTAGGAACATATATCGCTCTGGGTAGTGTGTCCTAGACTAGGGGGCATAGTTCAATAGGTAGCATAATCCCTAGTTGGACCTAGGTTGTGTAAACCCTGAATCCCAGAAGTGTTCAATAGGTAGCATAAACCCCATTGGCCTTGCGTAGTGTAAACCCTGGTTTAATCTAGGAAGCACTCGATAGTAAACCATAGATTAGATCTAGATGATACACGGAATCAAGCAAGATCGAGAGTGGAAGTCCAAAGGATTTCGAGAATGGCGGCATTACACTAAAGTAGCATAGATTTACATGATGAAGCCCCTACAACATACGACAAGGGATTGTATATATACATGGAAAGGATTAGACGAGTTGGTGGTATCTACATATACGTTGTATTAGGTTAACCTACTAGTGAGACATGAGTATAGCCTAGAGAGCTAATATCGTGAATAACCTAATAAGCAAGAAAATATAACTGAAGGTATATGTAGGATTATACAAAAGTTTATTCTAAGTCCAGTCACCATAACTTATGTTCTGACACCCTCCTCATTAAATACTTCCAAGTTAGGTTCATGACAGAGATGGTATAGCTTTGGATATTGGTTAGACAGTATGATATATAAGGTAAAGCTATTTTTGAATATATTATATTTTAATTCCTTCCGTTGTGAGATGCTTTACGAGTTTTGACACGTTTCTTATCTCTGTCTTTTTCTGCAGGATACCAGAGCACCTGTAACACCCTACGTCCATTAATATCACTCACAAAGGGAATGCATTAACTTCCATGGAGGTTTTAAGTGAATATAGAACAGAAAAATTACAACAAGATAGATAATAATTAGTACTTGGAAATCTAAAACTTCATTTTATTGCAGCGGAAATTTAACATATTTGTTACATCATAAAACCATAAATCAGAGTCAAGTACAATATCCATCTTGATAAAACAAAATACATAACCCCATTACATAAATAGCAATTAAAGAAGATAACAAGCTGGACTTTACTTCAACGGTCCAAGCTTTCCAAAAGAGAGATCAAGCAATCCAATCAAACTCCACTAGAGCTGGGTCCAACCTGAGGACCTGGAGGGGGAAAAGGATGGAAATAGAGGGGGTCAGACATAAAGTCTGGCGAGTATGATAATTCTAACAATACTATTATCAAAGTAACTAGACTAAGGCATAAGCTGGAAAACAAGGAAATGTCTATGAACTATTGGGTATGGAAGAGCAGATAAAGATAACGTCCAAGATAACGTTAAAGGCACACCTAACTACTAACGAATAATTACTACACTGCACCGCACCAGTCACCCTAAAGGTTGATCCCACTTGCTTCACACAGAAACTATATAAATAGCCTTGTGTACCCCTAGCTGACTACATAGGTGTCGTCTGCCCCTATCTCCACTAGGTGTACCCCACTACCCACTTTCGATCGGCTCCCTACTCGTAGATACCCGTGCTGGCCCCACAGTGGGGTGTATCACTCCCCTAAAGTGGCAACCCGATACAACTTGAGAATGCACGGCTTATACCTACACGATGCAACAACGTCTTACCTACCAGCCCGGGCCCACACACGCATATGAAACTCGTTGGACTTGCGTTGCCACCGCTACCCCGTTTTGGCCTCTTATAGTCAAACCCACTATGCGTGTCCCGACCTCGACTTGGGTCGAGCCCACAAAGATACGTTTGGGTTACTGGTTGAAATGGGCCCCCACAAGCTACCCACCTAAGGTTGTCCACTAGTACATCCCACTTAACCCTCTTAGTCATGTTCATTTACATGTGTGTTTGGTTAAGTCTTACTAATCGTATTTCACAAGCCACTAAGGGCACCCACTAGATTCCTCATGCCACCCAAGGCACCTACTTAACCCCCATGTCCCACCTTACATGTTTATCTGGTTAAGTATTTCTTAATTCATTCAGGCCATAACCTCATAAAGACCTCTCACATTAGACTGGCATTTGTGGAAGCTGGATTTGCCGGGCAGGTCCGGGCAGTCTTACACCATAAAAGAGTCTAACCTCGTGTCTTTACAACTGTTATGCTTTAGTTTGGGCCTAGGACCTCTCACATTGGGCTGACATTTGTGACCACTGGATTTGTCGGGCGGGTCCGGGCAGTTTTACGTCACAAACGAGTCCAACCTCGTGTCCTAAGCATTGATTATCACTTATAATCTTATACCCCAGTTTTAATAATTCCCTATTCAAATTATTAATTACTTCCAATTTTAATGATGTCCAAAATTGACTCAATTATGGCCATCCATTCATGGCATGCAAAATCATATCAATTGCACCCCAACTTCTTATTATTGAATCCTTAGTATTACCCCTACCAGATGTTATACGTTCGCTTATTCAACGCAGAATATACATTAGACTCGAATAGTCTAACTCATAGCACAAAGATAAATTATCACAACATATAGACAAATAAAATAAATCTAATCATATAGGAGTGAAACTTGCATAAACTACACATGTTAAGGATCTAAAGGTGTCAACTTGTTAAATGTCACAATTTACATGATATGATCATAACCCAAATTTATGTATAAACTTGCATATGGGGTTTTATGAAACATAATGATGGTGTGAACTAGCATCTAATACATAGAATTCACATATGTCATAGCATAATTCTAGATCTAAATAGATGTCATGGCATATGTTCATAATTTTTACTAATCAATCTAAACTTGCATACATGATTTGTCATTAACATAGCCCAAATAATATCAACATTATGACTTGATTAACATGATCTAATTAGCATAGATGATAACATTATGACTTTATAACATGTATGATTTATCACAATTTAGCATAGAAAGTTACAACCTATACAATATCATCATAGCATGATTTACAACATATAGGATATCATCATCACATAACATAGGATTTACAACATACATGATAGCATAAGGTTTACAACAACATATATGACAATCCACATCATTCACTTATAATCCATTCATGACTTAATCTAATTAGTTTAACAATAATCTTGTTAAGATCATCATACTCACAATTAGCGAAGAAAGAGAGTCTTGATTTGCTTTACAGTTGAGTAGAATTAGGGTTTTGATTAGCTTTCTTCCTTCTTAGTTTGCGGCGGCTACACTGAGTTCCATGGCGGCGGTATGACGGTGGCTATTCTATTTTTCAAGTGAATTAGAGTGAGAGACTACCTAGGTATTTATAGAGTTTAGGATTTATTTAGACCGTCATATCAACTCAGAACTAAACTGAACTGTTTAATTTGTCAACTCAGCCCTAAAGACACATCAGCCAAACCCTAGCCGTTTGGACAGGTCGACACCCAGGTCGACTGCCCAGTCGACTGCCCAGTCGACCTGGGGGGTGTCGACTGCCCAGTCAACTCCCCAGTCGACCTGGGGTGCTGGGCGGGAATTTTCTCGCCTAGCCTGTTTGACTTCGAATTTTGAATTTTAAATTTTCTGAAATCTGTTTTGAATTTTCTGAAACTTCCGATGGCCATAACTTCTTCATACGAAGTCCAATTCACGCAAACTCGGACTCTATTTCAACCAGAATTCCAAGACGAACATAATGGCGCAACCCGTTTCCCACAATTCTCACGTCTGAGATTAGTTATTCTTTAATTTGTGAATATTAATATTAATAGAATTACGGGGGTTACATTCTCCCCTCCTTAAAGGATTTCGACCCCGAAATCTTCAAGTTAAGAAGAATGTATATCCTAACATCCAATCGTCCATCTACTCAACCATCAAACACAGGCATCCATTGTCCTTATAGACTTCTAATGCTTTCATGTTTAAATGCACAGTGTGTGTATATGTCCATATCTAATGCAAAATCAGGCGGTCCACTGATTCAGTTGACCTCCTTAATGCAAATCATGATAGTGCCATGCGTCCATTATGTATGCAAAAGTTCCCTATTGATACATATTATTTCTACATGCGTGCACAACCATTCACCAAAATGCGGTATCCATATGATTGTACAACCATTATACATCCATTTTACTAAATGCAGCCATTTATATGCAATATGCAGTATGAAGTGACTGAGCCGATCTAGTGCCTAATAGTGTGTGTATATGCGTCCACGAGCAACCACTAGCAAACACTTGCATCCACTTTGCATCCATCACACATAACATGTCTCAAACACATGTTTCAACCATAGGATTATCCTAACTAAAGGTCAAGGATACTAGCGAGAGGATACTCTAAAGGTAAGTTAAGTACAAGCTAAGCGATAATGGAGAAATTAAAAGACATACCCTCGAAAAGAAAAGGGTACAACGAACGCATCTTCTCTTCTGTCTCCCAAGTAGCGTTGCTCTCATCATCTCCCCATTGTACTTTGACTAGTCTGACCTCTCGATTTCTCAGCTTCTTGATCTCTGACCCAAGAATGCATGTAGGAGCTCGTCGAATCGTTGCATCACGCTCTATCTCCACCTCTCTAAGCAAGCTCGGCTCTAACACCTCTACGGTCTCGTGCAAGCACTTCCTCAAATGTGACACATGGAATACGTCATGTACACCACTAGGTCTCTCAGGAAACTCCACTCTATACGCCATCTGTCCAATCTTCTCCTCAATAGGAAACGACCCTACGAACCTTGGTGCTAATTTCCCAACGGATCCAAAGCGAACAATGTTCCGTAATGGAGATACTTTGATAAAAACCATGTCCCCAACATCAAACTCAAGATCTGTCCTCCTCTTATCCGCATAAGATTTCTGCCTATCTTGCGCCGTCTTCATTCTCCTTCGAATCAAGTCAATCTTCTCCGAAGTCTCTCTAATCATATCGGGCCCAAGTAAGATCTTATCCGTAGATTCCCACCAACATGTAGGTAAACGACAAGGTCGTCCATACAGAGCTTCGAAAGGTGCCATGCCAATGCTAGACTGAAAGCTATTATTATATGCGAATTCTACCAATGGAAGATGCTCTTCACATGTGCCCCCAAAGTCTAGGATACATAGCCTCAAAAGATCCTCTAGAATGCGATTCATGCTCTCGGTCTGGCCGTCCGTCTGAGGATGATATGCGGTGCTCAAACATAACTGAGTCCCTACCGCCTCTTGTAAGCTTCTCCAAAATTCGCTAGTGAAAATAGGATCGCGGTCGCTCACTATGCTAGAAGGAATACCGTGCAAACGAACTATCTCTCGGACGTACACAAGCTAACCATGGAGCAGTTCTCTTACTCTTTACAGGAATAAAATGGGCGCTCTTAGTAAGTCTATCTACTATAACCCAAATTCCCGTATTACCCTTCCTTGATCTTGGTAATCCATCCACAAAGTCCATCGAGACACTCTCCCACTTCCATAGTGGAACCTCTAATGGGTGAAGCAACCCACCGGGTTTCTTTTGCTCCGCTTTTACTTGTTGGCACACCAAGCATCTAGCGACATACTCGGCCACGTCCCTCTTCATACCAGCCCAAAAGAAAACTCGCTTCATGTCTTCGTACATCTTGTCTACGCCGGGATGAAGGGTCATCTTCGAACGATGTGCTTCATCAAGAATAGCCTTCCTCAAACCTTCGTCTCGAGGTACACAAAGTCTACTATCCCTACGTAACCAACCTTTATCATCTAGGGTATACCTACGGAGATGGATTGATGACTCCCCTCCTTTGAGCTTTTCTACTAACTCAACCAACTGTGGGTCGTCTCGCTGTGCCTCGCCAGTCCATCCCAAAAGCGTAGGTCTGACCTCCAAGGATGCTAGCAAACCGGGTACAAAGTCAACGGAAGGTCTAAAGTCAAACATCGAAATGAATTCTAAGCTTCGCCGCTCGACAAATTATGGACTCAAGGACAGCCTTTTCCTACTTAAGGCGTCTGCCACCACGTTACCCTTGCCAGGGGTATATGTTATTTCGAAATCGTAGGACGCTAAAAACTCCATCCACCTTTGCTGCCTTAAGTTCAAGTCCTTCTGAGAGAACAAGTATTTTAACGATTTGTGATCAGTGAATAATTCGAATTTCTCGCCAAGAAGATAATGACACCAAGACTTAAGCGCGAAAACAATAGCGGCCAACTCTAGGTCATGTGTAGGGTAATTTTTCTCATGCGCTCTCAACTGCCTTCCACCATAGGCTATTACCCTGCCCTCTTGCATTAAGACTGTGCCTAGTCCTGTCCCACAAGCATCAGTATAAATGGTAAACGGCTTACTCCCGTCTGGCAGCACTAAGACTGGGGCTGAGGTCAAAGCTCTCTTTAAACGTTGGAACGCATCATCACAATCTACGTCCCATGCGAAGACTAGGTTCTTCTTCATCAAGCGTGTTAATGGAGCTGATATCTTTGCGAAGTCTTTGATAAACTTCCAATAGTAGCCAGCCAACCCCAAGAAACTTCTTACTTCGGTAGCATTTTTAAGGGCCTTCCAATCTTGGATGGCCACCACCTTCGCGGGATCCACAGCTATCCCTTCCTTGGAAACCACGTGCCCTAAGAATCGTACTTCCTTCCTCCATAAGTGACACTTAGAAAATTTAGCTTTAAGGTTATGCGCTCGTAGGGTCTCCAACAATTCCCTAAGATGTAGGGCATGCTCTTCTTCATCCTTAGAAAAGATCAGGATGTCGTCTACAAAGACTACCACGAATTTGTTAAGGTACTCCCTAAACACCTTACTCATCAAATCAACAAAGTATGCGGGGGCGTTTGTCAAAACGAAGGGCATCATTAGCCATTCATAGAAACCGTCCGGAGTCCTAAAGGCATTCTTGTCAATGCTATCCTCAGCCACTCTCAACTGATGAAAACCAGTGGCTAAGTCCAACTGCGAAAACACTGAGGCGCCTACTAACTGATCGAAGAGATCGTCAATCCTCGGCAGTGGGTGTCTGTTTTTCTTAGTAAGTTTATTAAGTTCTATATAGTCCACACAAAGTCTAAGGGACCCATCCGCCTTCGTGGCAAATACTACTAGAGCACCCCACTCCGACATACTACGTCTTATGAACCCCTTCTCAAGCAACTCCTTCACTTGCTTATCGAGTTCCCTCCTTTCACGAGGAGCCATGTGGCGTATTGGCAAAGATACTGGTTTTGCATTATCCACAAGATATATTCGAAAATCTATCTCCCGCTTCGGAGGTAAGCCCTTCACCTCCTCAAACACATCCGAGTATTCTCGGACCACTCTAACAGATCGTAGATTTTCCACCGACGCGTCAAGCAACTCTAGATAATTTAGCATAATGGAATTTATGGGATTACAAAAGATTTAGAGAGCGTTACCAAGGCGAGTCATGAGCCTAACTACTCTCCTTTCACAATCAAGAACGACCCCATTTCTGGATAACCAATCCATTCCTAAAATTAGCCCATAGCCCGTGAAGCCCAAAACATAAGCATCACATCTAAACTCAACGCTAAGTATAGAAATTTTCAAATCCAAACACATCATGGACAAATAAGCTGAGCCCCCAATTGGATTCGAAACAACTAAGGGATCCTCTACTAAACTGGTGTTTAAGTGCAGTGATTCAACTAATGATGTAGAGATAAACGAATGCGATGCGCCCGAATCGAATAAAATACGGACATGATGATCAAACAGAAAAACTAAGCTTTCAACAAAAATGGTTCTACCTCTTTCTTGCAGCGGTGGGACCGCGAGAGGCTGAACTTGTCCCCTTGCCTTCCCTGGTGCCGTAAGAGCCTGCACCTGTCCTCCCAAGGTAGACCCTGCCCTCTGCCCCTTCTTTGGGCAGTCCTTCACTAGATGTCCCGCTTCGCCACAGTGAAAACAGCCAGTCTTCTTCTTCTTTCAGCAATCCTTGCTGAGATGGCCTGGTGTCCCACAGTTAAAGCATTTCTTCTTTCCCTTGCCATTATTGTCTTTACCACCCTTCTTGTTTGCTGTTGTGGTTTCTTCTGATCCCCTTTCCTCTCGGGTGCCTTATCAGCTTTAGTGCCTTTCTCTTCGTGCATGAGTGCCATGTCTACTAGCTTCTCAAAGGTGGCCCCCATAGGGATGTGGGTTATAGCCAACCCTTGCAACGGAAATTTAACATGTTTGTTACATCATAAAACCATAAATCAGAGTCAAGTACAATATCCATGTTGATAAAACAAAATACATAACCCCATTACATAAATAGCCATTAAAGAAGATAACAAGCTGGACTTTACTTCAACGGTCAAAGCTTTCCAAAGAGAGATGAAGCAATCCAATCATACTCCACTAGAGCTGGGTCCAACCTGAGGACCTGGAGGGGGAAAAGGATGGAAATGGAGGGGGTCAGACATAAAGTCTGGCGAGTATGATAATTCTAACAATACTATTATCAAAGTAACTAGACTAAGGCACAAGCTGGAAAACAAGGAAATGTCTATGAACTATTGGGTATGGAAGAGCAGATAAAGATAACGTCCAAGATAACGTTAAAGGCACACCAAACTACTAACGAATAATTACTACACTGCACCGCACCAGTCACCCTAAAGGTTGATCCCACTTGCTTCACACAAAAACTATATAAATAGCCTTGCGTACCCCTAGCTGACTACATAGGTGCTGTCTGCCCCTATCTCCACTAGGTGTACCCCACTACCCACTTTCGATCGGCTCCCTACTCGTAGATACCCGTGCTGGCCCCACAGTGGGGTGTATCACTCCCCTAAAGTGGCAACCCGATACAACTTGAGAATGCACGGCTTATACCTACACGATGCAACAACGTCTTACCTACCAGCCCGGGCCCACACACGCATATGAAACTCGTTGGACTTGCGTTGCCACCGCTACCCCGTTTTGGCCTCTTATAGTCAAACCCACTATGCGTGTCCCGACCTCGACTTGGGTCGAGCCCACAAAGATACGTTTGGGTTACTGGTTGAAATGGGCCCCCACAAGCTACCCACCTAAGGTTGTCCACTAGTACATCCCACTTAACCCTCTTAGTCATGTTCATTTACATGTGTGTTTGGTTAAGTCTTACTAATCGTATTTCACAAGCCACTAAGGGCACCCACTAGATTCCTCATGCCACCCAAGGCACCTACTTAACCCCCATGTCCCACCTTACATGTTTATCTGGTTAAGTATTTCTTAATTCATTCAGGCCATAACCTCATAAAGACCTCTCACATTAGACTGGCATTTGTGGAAGCTGGATTTGCCGGGCAGGTCCGGGCAGTCTTACACCATAAAAGAGTCTAACCTCGTGTCTTTACAACTGTTATGCTTTAGTTTGGGCCTAGGACCTCTCACATTGGGCTGACATTTGTGACCACTGGATTTGTCGGGCGGGTCCGGGCAGTTTTACGTCACAAACGAGTCCAACCTCGTGTCCTAAGCATTGATTATCACTTATAATCTTATACCCCAGTTTTAATAATTCCCTATTCAAATTATTAATTACTTCCAATTTTAATGATGTCCAAAATTGACTCAATTATGGCCATCCATTCATGGCATGCAAAATCATATCAATTGCACCCCAACTTCTTATTATTGAATCCTTAGTATTACCCCTACCAGATGTTATACGTTCGCTTATTCAACGCAGAATATACATTAGACTCGAATAGTCTAACTCATAGCACAAAGATAAATTATCACAACATATAGACAAATAAAATAAATCTAATCATATAGGAGTGAAACTTGCATAAACTACACATGTTAAGGATCTAAAGGTGTCAACTTGTTAAATGTCACAATTTACATGATATGATCATAACCCAAATTTATGTATAAACTTGCATATGGGGTTTTATGAAACATAATGATGGTGTGAACTAGCATCTAATACATAGAATTCACATATGTCATAGCATAATTCTAGATCTAAATAGATGTCATGGCATATGTTCATAATTTTTACTAATCAATCTAAACTTGCATACATGATTTGTCATTAACATAGCCCAAATAATATCAACATTATGACTTGATTAACATGATCTAATTAGCATAGATGATAACATTATGACTTTATAACATGTATGATTTATCACAATTTAGCATAGAAAGTTACAACCTATACAATATCATCATAGCATGATTTACAACATATAGGATATCATCATCACATAACATAGGATTTACAACATACATGATAGCATAAGGTTTACAACAACATATATGACAATCCACATCATTCACTTATAATCCATTCATGACTTAATCTAATTAGTTTAACAATAATCTTGTTAAGATCATCATACTCACAATTAGCGAAGAAAGAGAGTCTTGATTTGCTTTACAGTTGAGTAGAATTAGGGTTTTGATTAGCTTTCTTCCTTCTTAGTTTGCGGCGGCTACACTGAGTTCCATGGCGGCGGTATGACGGTGGCTATTCTATTTTTCAAGTGAATTAGAGTGAGAGACTACCTAGGTATTTATAGAGTTTAGGATTTATTTAGACCGTCATATCAACTCAGAACTAAACTGAACTGTTTAATTTGTCAACTCAGCCCTAAAGACACATCAGCCAAACCCTAGCCGTCTGGACAGGTCGACACCCAGGTCGACTGCCCAGTCGACTGCCCAGTCGACCTGGGGGGTGTCGACTGCCCAGTCAACTCCCCAGTCGACCTGGGGTGCTGGGCGGGAATTTTCTCGCCTAGCCTGTTTGACTTCGAATTTTGAATTTTAAATTTTCTGAAATCTGTTTTGAATTTTCTGAAACTTCCGATGGCCATAACTTCTTCATACGAAGTCCAATTCACGCAAACTCGGACTCTATTTCAACCAGAATTCCAAGACGAACATAATGGCGCAACCCGTTTCCCACAATTCTCACGTCTGAGATTAGTTATTCTTTAATTTGTGAATATTAATATTAATAGAATTACGGGGGTTACATTCTCCCCTCCTTAAAGGATTTCGACCCCGAAATCTTCAAGTTAAGAAGAATGTATATCCTAACATCCAATCGTCCATCTACTCAACCATCAAACACAGGCATCCATTGTCCTTATAGACTTCTAATGCTTTCATGTTTAAATGCACAGTGTGTGTATATGTCCATATCTAATGCAAAATCAGGCGGTCCACTGATTCAGTTGACCTCCTTAATGCAAATCATGATAGTGCCATGCGTCCATTATGTATGCAAAAGTTCCCTATTGATACATATTATTTCTACATGCGTGCACAACCATTCACCAAAATGCGGTATCCATATGATTGTACAACCATTATACATCCATTTTACTAAATGCAGCCATTTATATGCAATATGCAGTATGAAGTGACTGAGCCGATCTAGTGCCTAATAGTGTGTGTATATGCGTCCACGAGCAACCACTAGCAAACACTTGCATCCACTTTGCATCCATCACACATAACATGTCTCAAACACATGTTTCAACCATAGGATTATCCTAACTAAAGGTCAAGGATACTAGCGAGAGGATACTCTAAAGGTAAGTTAAGTACAAGCTAAGCGATAATGGAGAAATTAAAAGACATACCCTCGAAAAGAAAAGGGTACAACGAACGCATCTTCTCTTCTGTCTCCCAAGTAGCGTTGCTCTCATCATCTCCCCATTGTACTTTGACTAGTCTGACCTCTCGATTTCTCAGCTTCTTGATCTCTGACCCAAGAATGCATGTAGGAGCTCGTCGAATCGTTGCATCACGCTCTATCTCCACCTCTCTAAGCAAGCTCGGCTCTAACACCTCTACGGTCTCGTGCAAGCACTTCCTCAAATGTGACACATGGAATACGTCATGTACACCACTAGGTCTCTCAGGAAACTCCACTCTATACGCCATCTGTCCAATCTTCTCCTCAATAGGAAACGACCCTACGAACCTTGGTGCTAATTTCCCAACGGATCCAAAGCGAACAATGTTCCGTAATGGAGATACTTTGATAAAAACCATGTCCCCAACATCAAACTCAAGATCTGTCCTCCTCTTATCCGCATAAGATTTCTGCCTATCTTGCGCCGTCTTCATTCTCCTTCGAATCAAGTCAATCTTCTCCGAAGTCTCTCTAATCATATCGGGCCCAAGTAAGATCTTATCCGTAGATTCCCACCAACATGTAGGTAAACGACAAGGTCGTCCATACAGAGCTTCGAAAGGTGCCATGCCAATGCTAGACTGAAAGCTATTATTATATGCGAATTCTACCAATGGAAGATGCTCTTCACATGTGCCCCCAAAGTCTAGGATACATAGCCTCAAAAGATCCTCTAGAATGCGATTCACGCTCTCGGTCTGGCCGTCCGTCTGAGGATGATATGCGGTGCTCAAACATAACTGAGTCCCTACCGCCTCTTGTAAGCTTCTCCAAAATTCGCTAGTGAAAATAGGATCGCGGTCGCTCACTATGCTAGAAGGAATACCGTGCAAACGAACTATCTCTCGGACGTACACAAGCTAACCATGGAGCAGTTCTCTTACTCTTTACAGGAATAAAATGGGCGCTCTTAGTAAGTCTATCTACTATAACCCAAATTCCCGTATTACCCTTCCTTGATCTTGGTAATCCATCCACAAAGTCCATCGAGACACTCTCCCACTTCCATAGTGGAACCTCTAATGGGTGAAGCAACCCACCGGGTTTCTTTTGCTCCGCTTTTACTTGTTGGCACACCAAGCATCTAGCGACATACTCGGCCACGTCCCTCTTCATACCAGCCCAAAAGAAAACTCGCTTCATGTCTTCGTACATCTTGTCTACGCCGGGATGAAGGGTCATCTTCGAACGATGTGCTTCATCAAGAATAGCCTTCCTCAAACCTTCGTCTCGAGGTACACAAAGTCTACTATCCCTACGTAACCAACCTTTATCATCTAGGGTATACCTACGGAGATGGATTGATGACTCCCCTCCTTTGAGCTTTTCTACTAACTCAACCAACTGTGGGTCGTCTCGCTGTGCCTCGCCAGTCCATCCCAAAAGCGTAGGTCTGACCTCCAAGGATGCTAGCAAACCGGGTACAAAGTCAACGGAAGGTCTAAAGTCAAACATCGAAATGAATTCTAAGCTTCGCCGCTCGACAAATTATGGACTCAAGGACAGCCTTTTCCTACTTAAGGCGTCTGCCACCACGTTACCCTTGCCAGGGGTATATGTTATTTCGAAATCGTAGGACGCTAAAAACTCCATCCACCTTTGCTGCCTTAAGTTCAAGTCCTTCTGAGAGAACAAGTATTTTAACGATTTGTGATCAGTGAATAATTCGAATTTCTCGCCAAGAAGATAATGACACCAAGACTTAAGCGCGAAAACAATAGCGGCCAACTCTAGGTCATGTGTAGGGTAATTTTTCTCATGCGCTCTCAACTGCCTTCCACCATAGGCTATTACCCTGCCCTCTTGCATTAAGACTGTGCCTAGTCCTGTCCCACAAGCATCAGTATAAATGGTAAACGGCTTACTCCCGTCTGGCAGCACTAAGACTGGGGCTGAGGTCAAAGCTCTCTTTAAACGTTGGAACGCATCATCACAATCTACGTCCCATGCGAAGACTAGGTTCTTCTTCATCAAGCGTGTTAATGGAGCTGATATCTTTGCGAAGTCTTTGATAAACTTCCAATAGTAGCCAGCCAACCCCAAGAAACTTCTTACTTCGGTAGCATTTTTAAGGGCCTTCCAATCTTGGATGGCCACCACCTTCGCGGGATCCACAGCTATCCCTTCCTTGGAAACCACGTGCCCTAAGAATCGTACTTCCTTCCTCCATAAGTGACACTTAGAAAATTTAGCTTTAAGGTTATGCGCTCGTAGGGTCTCCAACAATTCCCTAAGATGTAGGGCATGCTCTTCTTCATCCTTAGAAAAGATCAGGATGTCGTCTACAAAGACTACCACAAATTTGTTAAGGTACTCCCTAAACACCTTACTCATCAAATCAACAAAGTATGCGGGGGCGTTTGTCAAAACGAAGGGCATCATTAGCCATTCATAGAAACCGTCCGGAGTCCTAAAGGCATTCTTGTCAATGCTATCCTCAGCCACTCTCAACTGATGAAAACCAGTGGCTAAGTCCAACTGCGAAAACATTGAGGCGCCTACTAACTGATCGAAGAGATCGTCAATCCTCGGCAGTGGGTGTCTGTTTTTCTTAGTAAGTTTATTAAGTTCTATATAGTCCACACAAAGTCTAAGGGACCCATCCGCCTTCGTGGCAAATACTACTAGAGCACCCCACTCCGACATACTACGTCTTATGAACCCCTTCTCAAGCAACTCCTTCACTTGCTTATCGAGTTCCCTCCTTTCACGAGGAGCCATGTGGCGTATTGGCAAAGATACTGGTTTTGCATTATCCACAAGATATATTCGAAAATCTATCTCCCGCTTCGGAGGTAAGCCCTTCACCTCCTCAAACACATCCGAGTATTCTCGGACCACTCTAACAGATCGTAGATTTTCCACCGACGCGTCAAGCAACTCTAGATAATTTAGCATAATGGAATTTATGGGATTACAAAAGATTTAGAGAGCGTTACCAAGGCGAGTCATGAGCCTAACTACTCTCCTTTCACAATCAAGAACGACCCCATTTCTGGATAACCAATCCATTCCTAAAATTAGCCCATAGCCCGTGAAGCCCAAAACATAAGCATCACATCTAAACTCAACGCTAAGTATAGAAATTTTCAAATCCAAACACATCATGGACAAATAAGCTGAGCCCCCAATTGGATTCGAAACAACTAAGGGATCCTCTACTAAACTGGTGTTTAAGTGCAGTGATTCAACTAATGATGTAGAGATAAACGAATGCGATGCGCCCGAATCGAATAAAATACGGACATGATGATCAAACAGAAAAACTAAGCTTTCAACAAAAATGGTTCTACCTCTTTCTTGCAGCGGTGGGACCGCGAGAGGCTGAACTTGTCCCCTTGCCTTCCCTGGTGCCGTAAGAGCCTGCACCTGTCCTCCCAAGGTAGACCCTGCCCTCTGCCCCTTCTTTGGGCAGTCCTTCACTAGATGTCCCGCTTCGCCACAGTGAAAACAGCCAGTCTTCTTCTTCTTTCAGCAATCCTTGCTGAGATGGCCTGGTGTCCCACAGTTAAAGCATTTCTTCTTTCCCTTGCCATTATTGTCTTTACCACCCTTCTTGTTTGCTGTTGTGGTTTCTTCTGATCCCCTTTCCTCTCGGGTGCCTTATCAGCTTTAGTGCCTTTCTCTTCGTGCATGAGTGCCATGTCTACTAGCTTCTCAAAGGTGGCCCCCATAGGGATGTGGGTTATAGCCAACCCTTGCAACGGAAATTTAACATGTTTGTTACATCATAAAACCATAAATCAGAGTCAAGTACAATATCCATGTTGATAAAACAAAATACATAACCCCATTACATAAATAGCCATTAAAGAAGATAACAAGCTGGACTTTACTTCAACGGTCAAAGCTTTCCAAAGAGAGATGAAGCAATCCAATCATACTCCACTAGAGCTGGGTCCAACCTGAGGACCTGGAGGGGGAAAAGGATGGAAATGGAGGGGGTCAGACATAAAGTCTGGCGAGTATGATAATTCTAACAATACTATTATCAAAGTAACTAGACTAAGGCACAAGCTGGAAAACAAGGAAATGTCTATGAACTATTGGGTATGGAAGAGCAGATAAAGATAACGTCCAAGATAACGTTAAAGGCACACCAAACTACTAACGAATAATTACTACACTGCACCGCACCAGTCACCCTAAAGGTTGATCCCACTTGCTTCACACAAAAACTATATAAATAGCCTTGCGTACCCCTAGCTGACTACATAGGTGCTGTCTGCCCCTATCTCCACTAGGTGTACCCCACTACCCACTTTCGATCGGCTCCCTACTCGTAGATACCCGTGCTGGCCCCACAGTGGGGTGTATCACTCCCCTAAAGTGGCAACCCGATACAACTTGAGAATGCACGGCTTATACCTACACGATGCAACAACGTCTTACCTACCAGCCCGGGCCCACACACGCATATGAAACCCGTTGGACTTGCGTTGCCACCGCTACCCCGTTTTGGCCTCTTATAGTCAAACCCACTATGCGTGTCCCATCCTCGACTTGGGTCGAGCCCACAAAGATATGTTTGGGTTACTGGTTGAATTGGGCCCCCACAAGCTACCCACCTAAGCTTGTCCACTAGTACATCCCACTTAACCCTCTTAGTCATGTTCATTTACATGTGTGTTTGGTTAAGTCTTACTAATCGTATTTCACAAGCCACTAAGGGCACCCACTAGATTCCTCATGCCACCCAAGGCACCTACTTAACCCCCATGTCCCACCATACATGTTTATCTGGTTAAGTATTTCTTAATTCATTCAGGCCATAACCTCATAAAGACTTCTCACATTAGACTGGCATTTATGGCAGCTGGATTTGCCGGGCGGGTCCGGGCAGTCTTACACCATAAAAGAGTCTAACCTCGTGTCTTTACAACTGTTATGCTTTAGTTTGGGCCTAGGACCTCTCACATTGGGCTGACATTTGTGACCACTAGATTTGCCGGGCGGATCCGGGCAGTTTTACGTCACAAACGAGTCCAACCTCGTGTCATAAGCATTGATTATCACTTATAATCTTATACCCCAGTTTTAATGATTCCCTATTCAAATTATTAATTACTTCCAATTTTAATGATGTCCATAATTGACTCAATTGTGGCCATCCATTCATGGCATGCAAAATCATATCAATTGCACCCCAACTTCTTATTATTGAATCCTTAATATTGCCCCTACCCCACGTTATACGTTCGCTTATTCAACGCAGAATATACGTTAGACTCGAATAGTCTAACTCATAGCACAAAGATAAATTATCACAACATATAGACAAATAAAATAAATCTAATCATATAGAGGTGAAACTTGCATAAACTACACATGTTAAGGATCTAAAGGTGTCAACTTGTTAAATGTCACAATTTACATGATATGATCATAACCCAAATTTATGTATAAAATTGCATATGGGGTTTTATGCAACATAATGATGGTGTGAACTAGCATCTAATACATAGAATTCACATATGTCATAGCATAATTCTAGGTCTAAATAGATGTCATGGCA
The DNA here is from genome assembly GCA_030737875.1 of Allium sativum. Classification (NCBI taxonomy): domain Eukaryota; kingdom Viridiplantae; phylum Streptophyta; class Magnoliopsida; order Asparagales; family Amaryllidaceae; genus Allium; species Allium sativum. The sequence goes on along the minus strand of CM060920.1, from coordinate 272,504,715 downwards.
TATGTTCATAATTTTTACTAATCAATCTAAACTTGCATACATGGTTTGTCATTAACATAGCCCAAATAATATCAACATTATGACTTGATTAGCATGAACTAATTAACATAGATATTAACATCATGACTTTATAACATGTATAATTTATCACAATTTAGCATAGAAAGTTACAACCTATACAATATCATCATAGCCTGATTTACAACATATAGGATATCATCATCACATAACATAGTATTTACAACATACATGATAGCATAAGGTTTACAACAACATATACGACAATCCACACCATTAACTTATAATCCATTCATGACTTAATATAATTAGTTTAACAATAATCTTGTTAAGATCATCATACTCACAATTAGAGAAGAAAGAGAGTCTTGATTTGCTTTAGAGTTGAGTAGAATTAGGGTTTTGATTAGCTTTCTTCCTTCTTAGTTTGCGGCGGCTACACTGAGTTCCATGGCGGCGGTATGACGGTGGCTATTCCATTTTTCATGTGAATTAGAGTGAGAGACTACCTGGGTATTTATAGAGTTTAGGATTTATTTAGACCGTCAGATCAACTCAGAACTAAACTGAACCGTTTAATTTGCCAACTCATCCCTAAAGACACATCAGCCAAACCCTAGCCGCCTGGACAGGTCGACACCCAGGTCGACTGCCCAGTCGACCTGGGGGGGTGTCGACTCCCCAGTCGACCTGAGGTGCTGGGCGGGAATTTTCCCGCCTAGCCTGTTTGACTTCGAATTTTGAATTTTAAATTTTCTGAAATCTGTTTTGAATTTTCTGAAATTTCCGATGGCTATAACTTCTTCATACGAAGTCCAATTCACGCAAACTCGGACTCTATTTCAACCAGAATTCCGAGATGAACACAATGGCGCAACCTGTTTCCCACAATTCTCACGTCTGAGATTAGTTATTCTTTAATTTGTGAATATTAATATTAATAGAATTACGGAGTGTTACAGCACCCAACTCGGGTCTCGATGGATAGAATTTGAAAAATTCGATCTGTCGGAATTCGGGTTGTCACATCTAGTATCAGAGCTTCGGTTTAGTGATCTTAGGGCGATAATGAGTGAACATATTTGTATTTTTTAAAAAATATAAATATTATATATATAAACCTAGATCCATAGAGTAGCCCATTAGACATGGAAAGAGTTGGGATATCTAGTTTGTACACTAAAGGAATGAACATAGGAATTTTTAGACCCCTAAGAGGATTGGTTGCAAAGTGTACAATATGACTTGATGTTAGAGGAAGAAAATACCCCATAAGATGGAAACTGAAATGTTAGTATTTCAGAGTAGTGGGTTTAGAAGTGTAACTTTAGAAACTAGAAAAGGTTGAAAAATGAAAAATGGATTAGGAATATATATAGTCGAGAGAATTGAGTTCGCGAAAGTGCCTAGGAAAGCCTAGTGAGTTGAGGACCCGCTTTGAGTCTAACCCAATGATAAGCTTTTAAGAACTTGAATCTGTAAAAGAGGTTGTGGTATTTTTCCAAGATTTAATCTTAAAAGTATTTTGATAAATGCATGATGGGTTTTAAAGTAAAGTGGGGTATATTTTGTAAAACAATTATTTATTGTTTTGAAAGAATTCTCTCATGAAAAGGTGCATATTATAGAGCATGTATAGCTTGCTAGTTTTCATATATGAAAGGATTGAAAAGAAGTTTTGAAATCTCTATTTTGTTAACAATAAATTTTGATTATTGTTTTAAAATGAAATTTTTGTTGGGTGAACAAAATAAGCGGTAGAGTGTAAGAATAGAGCGGATGCTTGCACCTTAGCAGCCAAAGTTAACATTGTAAATAGGAACAATGTAACCTCGATGGTTGTCCATGTCTACTCTAGTTTTGTGATTGGAAGAAAATGTTTTGCATTTTATTTTGTGACATGTTTTTTTTATGGTTTGGCAAAAGCAAGTTTTTGAGAAAAGAATAAAAGTTTTACCACTTTTAGTTTTTGGAAGAAGAATGTAATAAAAAGAAAGAAGGCCAAACCATGTTTTAAAAATGGAGTAGTTAAGGATTAAGGCTTGGAAAGAATGAGATAAAGTTAAAGCAATTAGAACCAACTGGGGATTGGTTGAGTTGAATAATTCTCTGAGTGTCAATCTGATGTCGATTTCGGTATTCGGGGTTGATACTAAGGGAGTTATTTTCTTGCCAATTTACAGTCAGGGATTAGATTATATTGAACTAATGGAAAATTTCCCATAGAATGCATAAGCCGTATGAGTCTAGGATTGTTGCTTGAAAGAGAAGTATAGGCTAGTAATACACAGCATGGACTAGTAGTGACTATTAGGTAGTGAAGGGAAAGCATGTGTATAGATCCTGTTGTGTGGACTCGCGATTGTCGGAGGTAACAAAGTCCTAAGATTCTTGGCCCATAGTTGTAGCTATGTAGGATACTGTTGAGAACAGAAGAGCTTGTTTGAAATAATAAACTTAAGAAGAAGACTAGCCTAACTAACAAGAAAACAACAGAATCAATTAAGCAACAAAACGAGACGGGAAAAGAAAATGAAAATCTTAAGAAAAAGATGAACAAAGATGAAAATTTTCCAAGATAAGTTGAAAAACAAAAAGAAAAGTTTTCTTAGGTGATTGTGCTTGGACAGGAAAATAGGAAATCTTTATAGAATAGTTGTGTAAATTCCAAGTACAATTAGAAAAAAAATGGAGGATGTGAATTTTTCCGTTTTCGTAACATAAAGAAATCGAATTTGGAAAAGTAGATTTTTCTAAATTCGAATTTAATGATGGTTGGTAGGATTGTGGATGCGATAATTGGATGAACTATGCTCTTACTCTGTAAGAGTATAGGAAAATTTGGATGAAAAACGTTTTGATTTTTCAAAAATATTGCATTCATATAGAACCGCAAGTATATTTAGGATGTGAGCGTCATGTTTTGAAAAAAAAAGTTTTTAAAGTTGGCATGCATATAGGTGGATCCAAATTAGGCATACATGATTTTCTATGATGTAATTCACTTTGCACATGTGCACAATGTTGCAACAATTGGATGAACACTAATTGGATGTTGCAAGGGATTATCTATTTTACTCTTATCGAATTTCGGGGACAAAATTATTTAAGGGTGGGAGAATGTAACACCCCGCATTTTTAATATAATTAAAAATGTGTGTGTATATATATATATGCATAGATAGGTAAATATGATGATGTACAACGGAAATTAATTAATACATGAAAGAAAAAGGAAAGATTAATTCAATACCAGTGTGTGTAACGGAAAAGACAATAAAATAAGGATACTTAATTTAAATATCAGGAATTAAACAAAAGGACATCACTATTGCGTTTGTCTTTGAATTATAAATGGAATAGAGTCCAATTTTTCGAAAATCGGATTCCGTTTGAAGGAGTTATGACCTTCCGAAGTTTCAACCTCAAACAAAAAAAAACATACGTACCCAGGTCGACCAAGAGGTCGACCTCCCGGGGGGAGGTCAACCAAGGTGTTGACCTACCCCTTGGAGAGGTCAACCTATCTCGACTTGGGACGAGAATTTCGGTCCAGAAGCGGGCCGAGTTCTTTTTTGAGCACCTGGATGCAATTTCTGGCCACATACGTTGATCTAAACCTATATAAACAACCCCTAGGCCTCATATTTTCTCCGCACAACTCTCTGATGCTTCTATGCTGCTCCTTTCTTCTTCTTCACCCCTAGATCTTAGATCTATCTTCTCTCCACTCTCTCTCTATAAATCTATTCCTAAATTAAAAATAATTAGATTTAGGAATTCAACTACGGCGAATAAAACAAAGGAGACATTCAGATCTAAAGTACTGCGCAAGAACAGAAAAGAGATTCAGACCTGTAATTCAAGCTACGCAACAAAAAGGGGGAAATCAATCAAAGATTAATCTAATCCATGAATTGAAGAAGAAAATCAAAGATCTATGAATTGGAGCGCAAAAACACTATGAGTGGGATTACAATACATTTCATGCATAATAGTATTATTATCGTTCGTCATTCCTCTGTTAAAATTCATGTTGCAATTTAAAATAATCTTTGTATTCTTAATCTATTCCTCTTCCCTATTCTTCCTTTTTATTTTTGAAACTTTGGCTACCTTCGAGCCAAGGTCGACAGCGTGTAAATCATAGTTAATTGGGAAGATCTTGAGATTTAATCTATGAATTAGGAAATGTGGGTAAAAAGATTATTTCAGGTATGGTTTTATAAGCAAAGTAGAAATGGGTTAAGTAGCACTTAACATATGAATAAACTTAACCAACATATGAGGAATGATAGTAACTTGTTAGGAACACATGTATGGGAAAATTGGAATAATAGGTATAGCCAATGGGATTATAAGCATAAACAAAAATTGGGGTTTTTGGGTAAAGCTTGAATTTGAGACTTGGAAATTGGATATGCCGTTAAGATCCTAGAAACATAATTAAAGATGGAATATGTTAGACAAACCATGTTTTCATGCAATTATGGAACTCGACACATGACATGAAATTGACACTATTGGCATAACTTGAACACGAACATGATTTGGAATTGATAATTGACATATGACATCTAGAATAAACACAAACATGCTTGTGAATTGATAATTGACATATGACATCTAGAATGGACATGAACTAAACATGAAACATGGCTAACTCGAGGTTAGAATGAGTTTGCGGTGTAATCTTGCCCGGAACCGCACGGCACATCCAGTGACCGCAAACAATAGGTTTTAATGTGAGAAGTTAGTCATAACGTGCTAGAAACCCGAGGTTAGATTGAGTTGTGGTGTAATCCAACCCGGAACCAACCGGCACATCCAGTGACCGCAACAATAGGTCAAATGTGAGAGGTTGGGCATTAATAATTAGTTAATGCTAATGACACATGCTACTATGGTAAGGTTAAGTCAACATGAAATACAAGACAACACTTAACCAATTTGACATGATATATGGGTAGGTTAAGTCAACGTGAACCGCTAGATAACACTTAACCAATTTGACATGATATATAGGTAGGTTAAGTCAACACAAACTGATAGATAACACTTAACCAATTTGACATGATATATGGGTGGGTTAAGTCAACGTGGACCGCTAGATAGCACTTAACCAATTTGACTTGATATATGTGTGGGTTAAGTCAACGTGAATTACTGGATAACACTTAACCAATTTGACATGATACATGGGTAGCTTAAGTCAACATGAATTGATAGATAACATTTAACCAATTTGACATGACGCATGGGTCGAATTGAATACACGATTGGGGGTTAAGTCAACTTGGACACATGGGCAAACTTAACCAATATAACAGTACCAAAGCAAGGAAAAATGGGGAATGATAAGATTAAATAATAGATAAACTTTTCCTAGGGATAAAAAAAGAATATGATTTAAGATATAATACAAGACTCGAAGGGTGGGACGGCTTATACCATAAAATAATTTAATATAAGATGGAAATGTGGGAGAACACCCATACGCTATCATTTGATAAAGAGAGCTTAAGTCATGCTTGAATTCATAGGTAAACCTTAGTTAAAAGGAACTAAGTAACAAACCTTAGTTAACGAGAACTAAGTAACAGAAATAAGTATCAAACCTTAGTTAAGAAAACGAACGATTAAGAGAAACTAAGTAGTAAACCTTAGTTAAGAGGACTAAGTGGTAAACCTGAGTTAAGAAAATGAATGATTCAGGAAACTAAGTAGTAAACCTTAGTTAAGAGAACTAAGTAGTAAACCTTAGTCAAGAAAACCAAGTAGAACACGAGGAGGAGCGAACGTCCATCTGATCATGAAGAAGGCTCCAACGGTCTAAGTTACGAAGCACGCGGCTTCGAGGGGACGTGAGGGTACTCTTGGTATCCCTCTGTGAGGTTGTAGATGATCCTCCTGGGCTCACAGAGGTTAATATCTGTGTTAGAAGAACCAAGAGTATGCCTTGGTTGCAATATAAGTAACCTAAAGACTAGGATGCACCAGCGTGAGGCGGCGATATCTTGTTTAGCCCTGTGATAGCATGTCGTCGTCTACCTGCAATCTTGAGTCAATCGAGTACGTGAAGCGGAAAGGCGGAGAACTCCAACAGATCACATACTTGCTATCTAGTTATGGGTGAGGTTTGGCCAGTAGGTTTGTAGGGCATAGGGGGCCATCGTATAGTTCTCATTCTTGATTTTCTTGGGTGCCTTTCATTAGTTTAGGGAGGGGTCAAGTGGGACCATAGCCACACACAGATAAAAAGAGACCTTAGCATCTGCATCGGTAGATAACTTAAAGCCCCTGACCGAGTTCTGTGTTTCATGATTAGCTTTGCCACGGGACTTGGGCTGCACATATAGAGGACATGTGCAACTAAACATCGATAACGATTCATGACACGTACGTGGGGAAAGTCTAGGAATTTATATTGCTTTGGGTAGTGTGTCCTAGACTAGTGGGCATCGTTCGATAGGTAGCATAATCCCTAGTTGGACCTAGGTCGCGTAAACCCTGAATCCGAGAGGCGTTCAATAGGTAGCATAAACCGCAGTGGCCCTTGGTAGCGTAAACCCTGGTTGAATCTAGGAAGCGCTCGATAGTAAACCTTAGATTAGATCTAGATGATAGACAGAATCTAGCAAGATCGAGAGTGGCAGTCCAAACGATTTCGAGAATGGTGGCACTACACTAAAGTAGTATAGATTTACATGATCAAGCCCGTACGACGTACGGCAAGGGACTGTATATATACATGGAAAGGATTAGACGAGTTGGGGTATCTACATATACGTTGTATTAGGTTAATCTACTAGTGGGACATGATAATAGCCTAGAGAGCTAATATCGCAAATAACCTAATAAGCAAGAAAATATAACTGAACAGTATATGTAGGATTATACAGAAGTTTATTCTAAGTCCAGTCACCAGAACTTATGTTCTGACCCCCTCCTTATTACATACTTCCAGATTAGGTTCATGACAGAGATCGTATAGCTTTGGATACTGGTTAGACAGTATGTTATATAAGGTAAAGCTATTTTTGAATATATTATATTTTAATCCCTTCCATTGTGGGACGCTTTACGAGTTCTGACATGTTTCTTATCTCTATCTTTTCTGAAGGATACCAGAGCACCCAACTCGAGTCTCGATCGATAGAGTTTGAAAAATTCGGTCTGTCAGAATTCGGGCTGTCACATCTCGTAGCAGAGCTTCGATTTAGTCATCTTAGGGCAATAATAATTGAATGTACTTGTATTTTTTTAAAAAAAATATAAATATATTATATATATAAACCTAGATCCATATAGTAGCCCACTAGACATGGAAAGAGTTGGGATATCTAGTTTGTACACTAAAGGAATGAACATAGGAATTTTGAGACCCCTAAGAGGATTGGTTGGAAAGTGTACAATTTGACTTGAAGTTAGAGAAAGAAAATATCCCACAGGACGGAAACTGAAATGTCAGTATTTCAGAGTAGTGGGTTTAAAAGTGTAACCTTAGAAACTAGAAAAGGTTGAAAAATGAAAAATGGATTAGGAATATATATAGTCGAGAGAATTGAATTCGCGAAAGTGCCTAGGAAAGACTAGTGAGTTGAAGACCCACTTTGAGTCTAACACAATGATAAGCTTTTAAGAACTTGAATCTGTAAAAGAGTTTATGGTATTTTTCCAAGATTCAATCTTAAAAGTATTTTGATAAATGCTTGCTGGGTTTTAAAGTAAATTGGGGTATATTGTGTAAAACAATGATTTCTTGTTTTAAAAGAATCCTCTCATGAAAAGGTGCATATTATAGAACATATATAGCTCGCTAGTTTTCATATATGAAAGGATTGAAAAGAAGTTTCGAAATCTCTATTCTGTTAACAATAAATTTTTGTTGGGTGAACAATATAAGCGGTAGAGTGTAAGAATAGAGTAGGTGCTAGCACCTTAGCAGCAAAAGTTAACATTGTAAATAGGAACAATGTAACCTCGATAGTTGTCCTTGTCTACTCTAGTTTCATGAATTGAAGAAAATGTTTTGCATTTTATTTTGTGACATGTTTTTTTTTATGGTTTGGCAAAAGCAAGTTTTTGATAAAAGAAAAAAGTTTTACCACTTTTAGTTTTTGGAAGAAGAATGTAATAAAAAGAAAGAAGGCCAAATCATGTTGTAAAAATGGAGTAGTTAAGGATTAAGGCCTGGAAAGAACGAGATAAAGTTAAAGCTATTAGAACCAACTGGGGATTGGTTGAGTTGAATAATTCTCTGAGTGTCAATCTGATGTTGATTTCGGTCTTCGGGGTTGATACTTAGGGAGTTATTTTCTTGCCAATTTACAGTTGTGGATCAGATAATATTGAACTAATGGAAAATTTCCCGTAGAATGCATAAGCCATATGAGTCTAGGATTGTTGCTTGAAAGAGAAGTATAGGCTAGTAATACACAGCATGGACTAGTAGTGATTATTAGGTAGTGAAGGGCAAGCAAGTGTATAGATCCCGTTGTGTGGACTCGCGATTGTCGGAGGTAACAAAGTCCTAAGATTCTTGGATCATAGTTGTAGCTGTGTAGGATACTCTTGAGAACAGAAGAGCTTGTTTGAAATAATAAACTTAAGAAGCAGACTAGCCTAACTAACAAGAAAACAACAGAATCAATTAAGCAACAAAACGAGACGGGAAAAGAAAATGAAAATCTAAAGAGAAAGATGAACAAAGATGAAAATTTTCCAAGGTAAGTTGAAAAACAAAAGAAAAGTTTTCTTGCTTGGACAGGAAAATAGGAAATCTTTATAGAATAGTTGTGTAAAATCCAAGTACAATTGGAAAAAAAACGGAGGATGTGAATTTTTCCGTTTTCGTAACATAAAGAAATTGAATTTGGAAAAGTAGATTTTTCTAAATTCGAATTTAATGATGGTTGGTAGGATTTTGGATGTGATAATTGGATGAACTATGCTCTTACTCTGTAAGAGTATGGGAAAATTTGGATGAAAAACGTTTTGATTTTTCAAAAATATTGCATTCGTATAGAACTGCAAGTATATTTAGGATGTGAGCATCATGTTTTGAAAACAAAAAAGTTTTTAAAGTGTTCATGGATATAGGTGGATCCAAATTAGGCATACATGATTTTCTATGATGTAATTCACTTTGTACATGTGCACAATGTTGCAACAATTGGATGAACACTAATTGGATGTTGCGAGGGATTATCTATTTTACTCTTATCGAATTTCGGGGACAAAATTATTTAAGGGTGGGAGAATGTAACACCCCGCATTTTTAATATAATTAAAAATGTGTGTGTATATATATATATGCATAGATAGGTAAATATGATGATGTACAACGGAAATTAATTAATACATGAAAGAAAAAGGAAAGATTAATTCAATACCAGTGTGTGTAACGGAAAAGACAATAAAATAAGGATACTTAATTTAAATATCAGGAATTAAGTAAAATGGACATCACCATTGCGTTTGCCTTGGAATTCTAAATGGGATGGAGTCCAAGTTTTCGAAAATCGGATTCCGTATGAAGGAGTTATGACCTTCCGAAGTTTCAAGCTCAAACAGAAAAAAAAAACATACGTACCCAGGTCGACCAAGTGGTCGACCGCCCAAGAGGGAGGTCGACCAAGGTGTTGACCTACCCCTTGGAGAGGTCGACCTATCTCGACCTGGGACGAGAATTTCAGTCCAGAAGCGGGCCGAGTTCATTTTTGAGCACCTGGACGCGATTTCTAGCCACATACGTTGATCTAAACCTATGTAAACAACCTTAGGCCTCATATTTTCTCCGCACAACTCTCTGATGCTTCTATGCTGCTCCTTTCTTCTTCTTCTCCCCTAGATCTTAGATCTATTTTCTCTCCACTCTCTCTCTATAAATCTATTCCTAAATTACAAATAATTATATTTAGGAATTCAACTACGGCGAATAAAACAAAGGAGACATTCAGATCTAAAGTACTGTGCAAGAACAAAAAAGAGATTCAGATCTGTAATTCAAGCTACGCAACAAAAAGGGGGAAATCAATCAAAGATTAATCTAATCCATGAATTGAAGAAGAAAATCAAAGATCTACGAATTGGAGTGCAAAAACACTATGAGTGGGATTACAATACACTTCATGCATAATAGTATTATTATCATTCGTCATTCCTCTGTTAAAATTCATGTTGCAATTTAAAATAATCTTTGTATGCTTAATATATTCCTCTTCCCTATTCTTCCTTTTTATTTTTGAAACTTTGGCTACCTTCGAGCCAACGTCGACAGCGTGTAAATTATAGTTAATTGGGAAGATCTTGAGATTTAATCAATGAATTAGGAAATTTGGGTAAAAAGATTATTTCAGGAATGGTTGTATAAGCAAAGTAGAAATGGGTTAAGTAGCACTTAACATATGAATAAACTTAACCAATATATGAGGAATGATAGTAACCTGTTAGGAACACATGTATGGGAAAATTGGAATAATACATATAGCCTATTAATGGGATTATAAGCACAAACATAAATTGAGGTTTTTGGGAAAAGCTTGAATTTGAGACTTGGAAATTGGATATGCCATTAAGATCCTACAAACATAATTAAAAATGGAATATATTGGACAAACCATGTTTTCATGTAATTATGGAACTTGACACATGACATGAAATTGACACTATTGGCATAACTTGAACACGAACATGATTTGGAATTGATAATTGATATATGACATCTAGAATAAACACGAACATGCTTGTAAATTGATAATTGACATATGACATCTAGAATGGACATGAACTAAACATGAAACATGGCTAACTCGAGGTTAGAATGAGTTTGCGGTGTAATCCTGCCCGGAACCGCCCGACACATCCAGTGACCGCAAAACAATAGGTTCTAATGTGAGAAGTTAGTCATAACGTGCTTGAAACCCGAGGTTAGATTGAGTTGTGGTGTAATCCTGCCCGGAACCAACCGGCACATCCAGTGATCGCAACAATAGGTCTAATGTGAGAGGTTGAACATTAACAATAGGGCTAAGTAGTAAACCTTAGTTAGGAAAACGAAAGATTCAGGAAACTAAGTAGTAAACCTTAGTTAAGAGAACTAAGTAGTAAACCTTAGTCAAGAAAACCAAGTAGAAGACGAGGAGGAGTGAACGTCCATATGATAATGAAGAAAGCTCCAACGGTCTGGGTTACGAAGCACGTGGCTTCGAAGGGACGTGAGGGTACTCTTGGTATCCCTCTGTGAGATTGCAGATGATCCTCCTGGGCTCACAGAGGTTAAGGTATGCGTTAGAAGAACCAAGAGTATGCCTTGGTTGCAATATAAGTGTAACGAACCGGGATTTTCGACTCCGAAAATCAACATCAAACTATCATGTTGACCATTCAGACATCGAACATTCCAGATCATTAATAGAAAGAAGTTAGAGGGTGAGAATAGATAAGATAGAAATATTAGAATAGAACAAGAAGAAGAAACACCACACAGAGTCTCACATTGCAGCGGAACAAAATATAATACAGAAATAATCTTTATTGAAAGCTTTTAAAATACTTACAATATCAGAGTACACATCTGGACAGTGGTAATCTGTCCTCATACAACACACAGCGGAATACTAGTAATATCATACGTCTGGACTCTTCCAGCTCGTCTCTGCACAACAGTCGATATCCTGAATCTGTACAACCCGGTCTAACCCGAGCATTTACAAAACACCGGGTCAGTCTGGTGAACCAGAGTGAGATAAACTCGCACAGTAATAAGGGTGAATCATCCAATCATGATTTTAAAGTTCAAACATCTTTTCAAAAGAAAAAGATAATCGTAAGACCAAATCCACACATAAACACGGACGGTTTTTACCTTACGATAACCCAAAACACTTTTGAAATCAATATCTTTTCTGATATTATAATAATGTCTAAATACAAGTAAATAGAATCTAGTGGAACGCTTGCATCTCACGCTCCACGTATATAGTATACAATCAAAACCCGCAGGCGCTTATTGGAGATTGGATTCCAACTTGACAAAGTATGGGTCCACCTGTCGATAGTGTATCTCTAGAGACGAATACACTGGGTTCAACAAGAACTTCTTGCAACCCGGCCCTCACATGACCGACCACTCATTTCGCTTGAGTGTATCGAATGTATATCACCGACGGTTGGGATCAGCAACCGTCTGCCCGAAAAGGGACAGCATCGAAACATAGATTAAAGAAGCAAATAGGATTTTCTCTAGATAGGTGATCATACACTCTAATGGGAGCGACCCACATAGCCATGCTGCCTGCCCGATTTTTGTCATTTCCCGGTTGATGAGGCTTGAGGCCAGAATTAACTCTTGACATCTGGTCGCCATTTACTATGAATGCCACATCGTCAAATCCATCAGATATCACTAATTGATATCCACAAAAATACTCTGGCTGGAAGCTAAGAGAGCGGCAATTCTCCGCCAACAACCATAGCACGTTTGAAGAAATCAACGTACGTGATCCTTTGGAAATACTTTGTCAGACATTCGTCCATATACGTCATCCAGGAACAGGATGAACCGAAGGTACTCTCCTACCGCATCCAATATAGGAATCACCCCATGGATCAGTAGCGAGTAGTCCTTGCAACCCGTAGATTCCAACCACGACAGAATCACAGTTTATCTCTGCTTGCCAGGCAGAGAATATTAGTGGTTCTTCCGTTTATGAAAACCCACGGTCTTCAATGCTCCATCTCGACCATCTTCTGATATCTTTACGTATTTGTTGGTCGGAATGGTTTTCGAATATAAATTCGATCCCGGTCTTCCCATACCAACAATCGTATTGGACATGATTTGATAGTGGGTGTTTTAACTATCAAAATATACAGTGTTTCAATCATGACACTCCAATGAGTTCATTGGTTCAGTATTCAACATCACTTGACCTTTTAATTAAAACAAACTAATTCACTTCTGTTTAATTAAAACTTCTAACTCTGTTAAAACAGATTTATTTAAATTCGGCTTTGGTTATACAACCCACTTCGTTACCCAAATCCACTTTTACTAATCTCCTTTCAAAACTATTCGACCCTTTTCCCATTTTGAAATCTCATTTCAAATCCTCCTTTTTACTTGATCTTGTTTTCAAGTAACGTTAGTATAAAATTAACGCCTTAACATGTTAAACCTCATTTACACGACCCTGGTTTATATAAACCCTTTACCTTAATTCTAATAATTAAGCAATACTTAAATTTAAGTTATCGTTTCGCTTGAAATCCTCTTTATAACATCGTTATAAAAATTTGAGCTTTAAATATACAACCCGCCCATAAATTCCTTTCACCATCTAATTGGATTACATTTCTCTTTGATTACTTTTCAAAAGTAATCTTCTAAATTCTTATTAAAACAATAATTTTCTTCACTCATTAACTACTTCAGTAGTTACTTTCTTTATTTACTAAAATAAATAGAAAATCTTTTATAAAGATCTTGTTTAAAGTTAAAACAATATTCTTCAACTATTTCATTTCGCAAATTCGAAACAAACTAATCTAATAATCAATTCCAGTTAAAGCGGTCGATTTTGTCAACTCAAAACTCGATTATCTCGTTAACCTATTCAAACTAGTTCTCACTCTAAATTAATTACAAATATAATTGGTTTGATTAATTCCATTAATGGTTTCTTTACAAAACAATTACCAGAGTTTAACAACTCGATGTATTCTTATTCTCATACCTGCAAATCTGATTTACGTCAGAATTTACTTTATAAAATAACTCAAAAATAAATCAAAGTCTTAAATAAATAAAATATTGGTTTATTTCTTTTTAACAGACTTTATCCAAAATAATATATTTAAAAATCCAACTTCAGTTATAAAATAAATTTTATAACTTCAGCTCTATTGATTCGCCTGACGGTGAAACAATATTTATAACCCGATTGATTTTTTATAGGCTATACGCTGCCAAATACCCAACCAATATCACCCATTGGTTTAAACAAACAGATGTTGAATATTCAAAAATCAACAATCAATCCAATCACACCAAACATGACAGTTCATATATGATTATATGGAAACAAATATTGTTTTTGAGGAATCCGGTTGGATCCCTCCAACCTGTTCTTCCCTGAAATCACAACGGTTATCTCAAAACAGATCATTTAGTTTCAACCAATTCACATGCAATTTAAACAATTCAACCATTTTAAACACGTTTATAAATAAACGTGACCAACCAAGGTGAGTTACCTTTATTGGAACCAATCGTTAAAAATAACGATTTGGTAATTCACTGAAATTAAACACAGTTTAATTTCATCGGTTAAATCAACAGTTAAATAGATAACTAGCAAAACAGTCAACCATTGGCAAGCAGAGCACACAAAATAAAAATACCCAATTTATATAAAATATAAAAAGGGTAACTGAGTGAGTTTAACTCACTTTGGGTTTCCATCTGCGACTAAATCAATTTCAAGATGTCAAGTTTTCCAGTATGGTTCCAATGCGACTGATTTGTCCAGTTCTGCGCATGGATGAGACGTTATACACGCTATACACAAATGACTTAATTAAATCGATTAACACCCTCACTAAATAATTAATTATTTCTAATTATACGTTATTTTAATCGATCATAATGATTTTGGTTAGGCACATGTAAGCTATGACCATGTTAATACACTAATATTCGGCTACACCACATAAGTCATGTTATATTTCAAACTAAGGCCACCTTATACTTTACATACGTTACGGTCTAATTTAACTAAACTTTATTAAATATATAAATATTAAACTGGGTATAATCGGGCATATTTTAATGGATGTTTGGACACAACTTTATTGATATAAAAGGGCGGCCATGTTCGAAATATGGACTAGCAACCGCCACTCCTTACTGTTAAATATATATTAGCTTAAACTTTTACTATATTACCTTAATCTTTGGTTAAGCATATTGTCGGGCTGCACATTCCCCTTGTCGACTGTGCTGACCCCACCGTCCATGCTTCTTCTCCACGAAATGAACCCAACAACCACCGAACACTCCTCTTCATTTTTCACATACTGACCCCCTCTGTCTCCACTTCCATGCAACTGCACCCTTCACGTTTTCTTACACCCGCCTCGCCCTTCTTCTGTTCTCCTCTCCCCCTTCTGTTTTTAATCCCACTTCCTTGTTCTTGCATGGTACCCAAACAGGACCGACGCCCTTTTTGTTTTACCACCCTCTCCTTTTCATTTAATGTATTAAGCAAACCTCCTTTTTCTTTTTCGTTGATCAGTTTGGAAGATGCGAAGGGTTTGAGGAGTTGGTGTGTTGTTTTGTGTGGAGGTGCACACTACAGTTCAAATACCGAAGGAAGGGAGAGATTCTTATCTCTGTTTGTATTAAAAACGAAACTTGCTGTCAAAACTGGAGGAAGAGGGGAAAATGGCGTAGAAAGGAAAGAAACGAGGCTATGTGTATATAGTGGAGGAAGGTCGTGGTGCGCAAGGTATCAGCATGTCATTTCATCCTATTTCCTTTGTCGGCAAGGTTAAAAAGATTGGCGACCAAGGGATAAGCAAATTGGTACGAAAGGGACTGAAATATGTTGGCGCAAGTTTTCATTTGTTTGTCAGACAAGGAAAAGCCATGTTGGTGAAATGAAAGGATGGTAGTGCTATTATAATATTATAATGAGACTTCGCGATGAGGTAACATGCCAAAATCACTTCAAACAATTTCTGTCTACTGATAAAAAAAACTGTTCTTGATGTAAAACGATATTCCGGATCCAATGGGACAAGTTTCGTCGCAATCCGAGGTCGCATGAAAAAATTTCTTTTATAAAACCAGAAATGAACACGCGTTTAATTTTTCCACGGTCACCAGATAAATAAAATCCACTTGAAACTGCGAACAACGACAATAACTTTTTGATACGAACCCAACGACACTAGTTTCGTCGCATTCTGAGACTGTTGCCCCGGGTAGGCTGTTTTTACCCTGAACCGCCCTACCCTTTTTAACGCCAAATTTTTCGATCTCTAAAATTAACAAACTATATACCTATCCTGACTCTAATCGACGATACGAACTCAACGGAACTGATTTCGTGACTTAATTCGATCGTCTGTTCAGGTTACACCCAATTATCCCTTTATTTATTTAAATACGCTCTATAGAAATTGAACGGGCGTTTATGGCTACCGTGACCACATACGATATCGGTTTGCCACGCAACTCAACACCGTGCAATAATTTAACGTTACGGTCCCAATGAAACTGGTTTCATCGAAAACAGAGTCCGTTTGCAAAACGGCTAATTTAAAGGCCTATAATTAAATAACGGTTTTCCATAGCGACTATTTCAAAATTTGATTTGGCCATAACTATCAAACTATAACACGAAATCTAGATTTTTCTCTTTCATATGAAAATTATCGTCAATATGCTCCCAATGTTTCTTGTTTCGCAGAAATCCGACTTATATCGGACTCTGTATGTCTAGTTGAAGTTCAAACTCGAATTTTCAAACTGCAGCGCTATTTCCAAGCTCTATTTATAATTATATAAATATATAACTTCGAACTTTGTTTAAATAGCGAATTAGATATTAATTCCATTGATATTCCAAATATAATATTTAAATTTAATAAATTAAATTACATATTCGAGTGCCAAAAACACGGGTCGTTACAATAAGCAACCTAAAGACCGGGATGGACCAGCGTGAGGCAGCGATATCTCATTTATCCCTGTGATAGCACGTCGTCGTCTACCTACCATCTTGAGTAAATCGAGTACGTGAAGCGGAAAGGCGGAGAACTCCAACAAACCATATACTTGCTATCTAGTTATGGGTGAGGTTTGGCCAGTAGGTTTGTGGGGGCATAGGGGGCCTGCGTATAGTTCTCGTTCTTGATTTTCTTGGGTGCCTTTCATTAGTTGAGGGAGGGTTCAAGTTGGACCATAGCCACACACAGATAAAAACAGACCTTAGCATCTGCATCGGCAGATAACTTAAAGCTCCCGACCGAGTTCCGTGTTTCTTGATTAGCCCTGCCACGGGACTCGGGCCACACATATAGAGGACATGTGCAACTAGACATCGATAACGATTCACGACACATACGTGGGGAAAGTCTAGGAACATATATGGCTCTGGGTAGTGTGTCATAGACTAGGGGGCATCGTTTGATAGGTAGCATAATCCCTAGTTGGACCTAGGTCGCGTAAACCCTGAATCTGAGAAGCGTTCAATAGGTAGCATAAACCCCAGTGGCCCTGGGTAGCGTAAACCCTGGTTGAAACTAGGAAGAGCTCGATAGTAAACCTTAGATTAGATCTAGATGATACATGGAATCTAGCAAGATCGAGAGTGGCAGTCCAAACGATTTCGAGAATGGTGGCATTACACTAAAGTAGTATAGATTTACATGATGAAGCCCGTACGATATACGGCAAGGGACTGTATATATACATGGAAAGGATTAGACGAGTTAGGGGTATCTACATAGTCGTTGTATTAGGTTAACCTTCTAGTGGGACATGAGTATAGCCTAGAGAGCTAATATCGCGAATAACCAAATAAGCAAGAAAATATAACTGAAATGGTTTATGTAGGATTATACAGAAGTTTATTCTAAGTCCAGCCACCAGAACTTATGTAATGACCCAAGGATTTTCGACCCGAAAATCGACATAAAATCACCATGTCGACTATTCAAGCATTGAAAACACTGGATAGTTGTTAGAAAGAAGTTAGAGGATGAGAAGAGAAAGAAAGAAATATTAGAATAGAAGAAGGAAGAACAACATCACATCAGAATCTCACAGCGGAACGAATAAAATATAATATCAAATTTCTTTATACAAAAGAATTGTATATACATACCAATCATCAGAGTACAACATATATCAGACACAGCGGAGTAATAACTTTATATAACTAGCAGTGAAGCCGTCAGCTTCCAGCTCCCGAACTCCAAGCGAAACCTAACCTGGAACATACTCGGTCTGACCCGAGCACATTTGAAGCAAAGCAAAATACACCGGGTCAGCCTAGAATACTACCAGTGAAAAATCCACATAACACACACTTGTTTAACTTTGGAAAAATCCTTTATGAAATCAAAGGATAATACTAAGACTAGCCCACACATAAACACGGATGGTTTTTACCTTACTGTAACCCAAAATGTTTTTGAAATCATAACTTGCTTTGATATTATCATAATGTCTAAATTCAAATAATTAACAATCTAGTGGAACGCTTGCATCTCATGCTCCACATATATATTATAAAATTGAAAACCGCAGGCGCTTATTGGAGATAAGATTCCAACTTGACAAGGTATGGGACCACCTTCCGAACATGTATCTCTAGAGGCGAATACACTGGGTTCAACAAGAATGTCTTGAAACCCGACCCTCACATGACAGACCACTCATTTCGCTTGAGTGTATCGAATGTATATCACCGACGGTTGGGACCAGCAACTGTCTCCTGATAAGGGACAGCATCGAATATAGATTAAAGAAGCAAATGGAATTTCTCTAGATAGGTGGTTATACAACCTAATGGGAGGGACTCACATAGCCATGCTGCCTGCCCGATTTTTGTCATTTCCCGGTTGATGAGGTTTGAGGCTAGAATTTATCTTCGAACATCTGGTCATCATTCACTTTGAATGCCACGTCGACAGATCCATCAAATCACTAATTGACATCCACAAATACACTATGGGTATTAAGGAGGTGCCCATCTTTGCCACCAACTCGGTATATTTTTAAAAATCAACGTACATGGTTCTAAGGAAATACTCTGTTTGACATTCGTCCATACAAGTCATTCAGGAAAAGGATGAACCAAAGGTACCCTCCAACTGCATCCTTATAGGGATCATCCCAAGGATCGGTAACGGGTAGTCCTTGCAATCCATAGATTTCAACCACGACATAATCACAAACCAAATAACTCTGGTTGCAAGCCAGAGAAATTCGACCAGTAGACCTTCCGCTTATGAAGGTCCACGGTCTTCAATTTCCCCATCTTGATCAGCACCTTCGCGTATCTGCTAGTCGGAATGGTTTTCAAATATAAATTTGATCCCAATCTTTCCGTACCAACAATTGTATTGGTCAAGTTTGATAGTCGGTGATTTAACTATCAAATAACAATGTGTATGTTTCCACTGATTCAGTATTTGGTGTTACTTGGCCTATTAAAAATATATATAACGAAATAGTTAATCAACCTTTAAATCTTCCAATATATTAAAAACATTATATTTATTCTTATTTATAACAAAAAAACTATTTTAAATACTTTACAGCATATATATATACACACACATACACACCCAGCTTCCCATTTTCTTTGGAAATATCGATGTATTTCTTTAAACCTTTTTCCCTTTTTCTGTATTCGAGCATCTCACGATATACATATATGTATAATACTAAATGGTATAAACCAAATTACCAATTCTAATATGATGCATCAAATGTTAAACCACATACTTTTAAAATCAAATATTTTTATTTATTTTGAAACTAGTATTGCAATATCATTTACATACCAAATCTCTCACTAGAGTTCAATATTCCTCGTACAGGACAAAACCAATTCCAACACCTTCACTTATTCCAAACTAATGCCATTCCCCGATAATAGTGAAGCCGTTCAAGTTGGGGTATTTTAGTTACCTCTCAGACCTTGATCGACAACGTTCTTATCTCAGAATAATAATAGTTCGTCACTTAAACACTGACATTAAAATCTCCTTTCCCCTTTGATTTCAAATTTGGTTTTAAAACTGTTTCTCATATTTGCAATTCTCGCTCAAAGCTTCCTTTACTTAAGTCCTTTAATTAAGTAAATATTCACTAAACCATAACTTTTAACTTCAAACATTATTTCACTTATAACATTTGATTTATAATATAAATCCCTCGTCAAATAGTTTGAATCCATTTATTCGAGTATTCTTAAAACAAAAACTTTTACCTTGGATTTTACAACCAATGCTTACATTTACTTTAAATATAAACCTTTTCTAACTAGGATTTCATTTCCAAAAATCCATTTGCCAATATTTAACACAACTGAATTACATGCACTTTCCTTTACCCTTGAAATCCTTATTTCAATTTCCATGGTTTTCCCAATTCAATGCTTTTATCCTTAAGTAATCGGTTTGGTTTAAAAACCTTTTTAAAACCTTGTTTGGATCTCTTCCAAATCAACTATACAAATCTATTCACCATTTTTATGTTTTTGGTCCATTCTTAATCTGTTCACCCTTTTCCTTTAAAGTTTCAATTCATTTGAACAAGCTTTACTTAATTTAGAGGTTACGTAAAACTTCCTTTAAATTATTACATTCACCGACAAATCCCATTTACCAATCTTGTTTGAAACCTGGGTTATAAACGCCATTATAACACCCTTAATTGATTTTGGTCAAACCTATCGATACTCAATCACTTTCTAATGGAAATCCCAATTAAAGGACATTTATTTAATTATTATTAATTAAGAAAAATAATTAACTTTATATTAACTATGTTAGGAATGATTAACTTTGATATTACTCAAAGATAGGATTATTATTATTATTATTGAAAAAACAAAAATGTGTGATCTTCTGATGAGAAAAGAGCTCACATATATATAATAAAATCAAAAATACAAAGTCCGAGTATATAACAAAAATACAAGGTAAAGCCTATCACGACTCTAGGGAAGTAAAGGATCGTAGATAAATGAGCTCTGGATAAACCACCGCCCATCTACTCCAATATTGGATTCTGGCAAGGCCACCACCCAATATTGAAGTATATCTACTCCAATACAATGTCCCATACTCTCTATGTAGTAGCAAAGATAATGGAGTACAACATCCAAATAACTTTCTAACAATAAACCGAAAAAACAACAAATGAAATGTAAATCTTCAATCCAAACATCTATCTTCAAAGCTCCACAAATAATATCCATCATCCTACCTGAAATAACACTAAAAAACAAAAACATAAGTACCCTTCACATATATGTATGGATGTGATTGATTCTATATATATATATATATATATATATATATATATATATATGCATATATATACATATATTAACATGTATATATATATAAATATATCCATACATACATGTGATAAAAGAGAAAAATAAACATATGCGACCACTTAATCTGAAATAACAGAGGTTAATCACAGATACGATACCGATTACCCCTAAAGTATCTATTAATTCTCATAAATAAACTCAAATTAAGTCTTACCTTATATGAAAAATAACCTAATCGATAAGCCTTATAACGCAACATAGACATCCAATCTAGACAGTAATTAACTATATTAATAATTAAATTCTCAGCTGATAATGTAATAGAGTGAAAAAATCTCTGGTTTCTTTCCAACCAAATGAACCAACTTGTGATAATAACTAAAGAATCCAACACTTCTCTTTGAATGGTGTTAAAACCAAATCTATAATGATTCCAATATTCAACACAACTACTAAAAAAGTTTAACCTAACGATAGTAAAAAATCCTTAAAACCATATTTATAATATAATTTGTAATAGCGCATGAGAAAAATAAATGATCAACATCTTCATCCAAAAGACTACAAAAACAACACTTAACATTAAATAATATATTCTTTTTCTTTAAGAGCTCAACCATATTAAGTTTTTTGTGTATAGTTAACTACATATGAAACTTCGCTTTAGGAGGGGATTTTGAACTCCAAATAAACTTAAAAGGGAGAGGAGAAATACCAGAAAAATTAATA
Source organism: Allium sativum (assembly GCA_030737875.1). Classification (NCBI taxonomy): domain Eukaryota; kingdom Viridiplantae; phylum Streptophyta; class Magnoliopsida; order Asparagales; family Amaryllidaceae; genus Allium; species Allium sativum. Next base: position 272,482,879 of record CM060920.1, on the reverse strand, counting down.
AGATTATACATAGAATTTACTGAGTATACTAAACTCTTATCCAAAACCCAACTAAAGGAATCACCATACTCATCCAAGTGATACAAAGCCAACTTAGCTTTTAGTAAGGCTAATTGCCTAATCAAATCACCTTCCAAATTATTAACAAAGGAAAACTCCCACGGGGGATCTAAATCCCTTCTATAGACCTCAGAAATTAATGCATTCTTAAAACCACAAATATTAAATAGTTCACTAAATTCAATTTTCAATGGCACACTAGAAATCCAAGCATCATGCCAAAAAAAGTGGAATTACCACAATGTACTATCACCTTACAACCAAAATTAAAGAAATCAAAACAATACAATACAAACTTCCAAAAGTAAGATAATCTACTTAACCAACTAAATCCCAACCCAACGATGAACTCACCCCCTGAGTAATAATATTTAGAGACAATATTTTTCCATGAAGCCGATACGTCAGGACACCTAAATTTCCATAACCATTTTCCCAATAGAGCATAATTAAAATTATAAAGATTGATGATGCCTAACCCCCCATCTCTCTTTGGCTTACAACATACCTCCCAATTAACTAAGTAATTATATCCCTTACTAATAGAAACACCGCTCCAAAGAAAGTTCCTTCTGATTCTATCAATTTTCCCGATAAACCATTGAGGGAATCGATGAACAACCATCCAATAAGTGGGAATGGCCAACAAAACTGAATTAACTAAAACTAGTCTACCTGCTCTGGAAAGAAATCTGTTATTCCAATTCGACAATATTATTGATCTTATCAATGATGACTACCCAATCATCCTTCTTAAGTTTCGAAGGTCTAATCTTGAAACCTAAATAATCAAAAGGGAATCTCGTGATGGAACAGTTCAAAGTGCTAGCAACTAACGACTCAACATTATCCCTATCATTAAGAACCATTACAGCACTCTTGTCAAAATTAATTCGAAGACCAGACAACATCTCAAAACAGTACATAATGAACTTCAGGGCAATGATATGTTTTGGTAGATGAGAGAAAAATAGTAATGTATCATCTGCAAACTGAAGAATAGATAATTCATTATTAAATTCCTCATTCCCAACACTACCTAAGACACCTAATCTCCCAGCTCTCTTAATGATTCTTGAAAAAACATCTACCGCTAAATTAAACAAAAAAGGCGAAAGAGGATCGCCTTGTCTAAGACCTCTCTTAGACTGAATCCTCTTACCAACTACTCCGTTTACCACAATACTAGAACAACCAGACCTAAGAAAAAGCATAATCCAGTTGGTCCATTTAATACTAAAGACCCTGGCAAGACATAACTCACAGATAAAATCCCAATCAACGGAGTCAAATGCCTTCTCAAAATCTAACTTTAAAATAGCACAAGTAAAATCGTTTTTGCAACAAACATTTATGTACTCCTGTACAACGGCTACCCCATCAACTATATTCCTACCCTTGATAAAGGTTGTTTGTGAAACATCTATAAGATCATTCATCTTTGTACTAAGTCTGTTAGCAAGTACTTTCGATATGATCTTAACCGAAACATTAATTAATGAGATTAGCCTAAAATCCTTAAGAGAATTAGCACCCACTTTCTTATGGATAAGAATGACATTAGCAAAATTAAAACTACCTAGCCGCAAATCACCACTATAAAAGTCATTAAAAAGATTAACAATATCCAACTTTCAAACCTCCCAAAATTGTTTATAAAATATAACTGAGAAACCATCTGGCCCAGGAGCTTTGTCACTAGGCATATCACAGATAGCCTTCCAAATCTCCCTCTCAGTAAAAGGATTATCTAAATCCGCTAACTCAACCTTAGTTGTCAACGGATAAATGTCATTCCATCTAACATTAATTCTTCTATCAGTTCTAGTTCCTAAAATCTGCTTATAATACCTAGTAAAGGCCTCATTTAAGTCCCTCTGGGCAGTTACCTCTACATCATTTATAAAAATAGAATGAATCAAATTTTCCCGTCTCCTCATATTAGCCATGCTATGAAAAAAATTCGTATTATTATCCCCTTCCTTAATCCATTGAACTCTGGATCTTTGCCTCCACATGATCTCTTCTTTTTCTAAAATCAACTTGAGATCGTTTCTAAGACAGCAAAGTCTATCTTTCTCATCCAGACTTAGAATCCTAGTTTCACTAACTTTATCTATATCTAACATCTCGCACAAAATCTTATCTTTCTTAATTCTAACACTACCAAAAAAATTATTCCACCATTTAAGAAAAAATCTCAACTTTCCAAGCTTAGCAACAAAAATCTTCGCAGAATTGCCCTTATACAAATTATTAAAATAAAATAAAGAATTCCATTTGACCAAAACTAAATTACTAAAACTGGAACCTAATAACCACATTTTTTCAAACTTAAAACTATACTAATATGTACATTCGAATCACACGAAAGAATGATTGGACAATGATCAGATAATAAAAAAGGCATACCCTTTACTCTACAAATGGGAAATCTATCCTCAACCTCGGTGCTGATAAAAAATCTATCTAAAAGTGAGAAAGAAGGCTCATCTCTAAAATTAGACCAGGTGAACATTCTATTATTAATAGAAATTTCTATTAAATTTTTATCTATTATAAAATCATTAAATTCCTCCATATCAGAGAAATCACCTTCTCTAGGTGATCTCTCCCCTAAAAATCTAGTGACATTGAAATCCCCCCCAACTATCCATAGATTGGGGATGAGATTTCTAAAGTCAGCACATTCGGTCCACAAGAGTCTTCTCTCTATTTTTGTATAAGGTCCATAAACATTTGATATTCCCAATAACGAATTATCTACTAATGAGACTAAAATAACATGCAGGGAATGCAACATAGGAACCTCCTGAACAAGTCTAAATTGATTGTCTTTCCAACCAATCATCAGTCCAACCGCACTACCTAAGGCTGGAAGACAAGACCAATTCCGGAAAAGGGACCCACCTAACCCATTATAAAAACTAGGATCAGGATTTTCTACTTTAGTTTCTTAAAGTAAGACAATATCAATGTGAAAATCTTTAAAGAACGATCTGACCTTTATACGTTTTTTAGGTTCGTTTAACCCTCTAATGTTCCAACTAACAATCCTCGTCTACTCAACGAGGATACTCTCTCTAATTCTCTACCCCTAATATAATTAGCATCCAACTCTATATCAGTAAAAACAAAGGCTGTGTCCCTAGCAAGCTGAAATAACTGACTAGACGAAAGACTGCCTAATGCAAAAGGAGAGTAATCACTACCATAAGCAGGGACCATACCTGAGCCCAAACTCGCATTGCTACTACTAGCTAACGAGCTCGGGAACCTACCATGAGATGAAGCGGATCTATGTCTTAATCTCGCACCGCATCTAACCAAACCAATACTATGCACTGCTCGCCTCCGGTTTCTCCTCCTTGAAAACAAAGTACCATCACCAATTGTTGCTGACCCATCATCAACATGCGCCCCTTCTACCGATAACAACTGATCTTCCGAACGAGGCAAGACACTTGACATTTGTGACTCGCCAAAATGCATACTCCAAACAACAGAAAAAACACCCTTCTCTAAAACATTGAGCCGAATCAAACAAACCGGCTTAACTAAATTTACCATCAGTCTATTCAATTCACAGCAGACCAATAGTATTGACCAACCCAATTCCATGTCAGGCGCATTACTGTTATTATAAACAGTCCAACCGCATTGGTCCAATCTATCAATCGTATTTCTCATGGTATCAGCAGTCACCCCTGAACCATTACTAATCAACGATGAACTACCACGATCACAAACCTGGCAATCAAACACATCCAAACCCTCTCCACCTATCACTATACATTAGTCTGAGCTGTCCTTTATCGAGATGGAAATCCCTGTCCGCTTCTTCTGTCTCCTGACTGATTTAACCTTAACTACTCTAAAGCCCTTTCTACCCCTCGAAGAAGAATTCTGTGGCTCAATGAGTTGAACCACGACACTCCCCTCATCTTCCACACACACATTAAGTACATCAAAACTGTTAGCCAAAACCACATCCTCAGCCACAACCCATTCACTCTCCTCCACCAAAACATGATTTTGCACATTATTAACCTCATCATATTTTTTCATATCCACCATATCATCCCCCGACAACACCTCCTTAACCTTTCTTGTACTCTCGTACTTGCCAACATAATGACTAACTTCCCTACTATAGCCACGACATAGATTGACTGCAGGGTCATCAAACATAGGATCATATTTCGAATAATACATACCTCTCCCATCAACATCCACCAAATTTTTCACAACCAGCTCATTAACATGATCAGACCGAACCCTTAAATCTCGCAACCCACTCATCCTCGATGAGTCTAAATCCATATTCAGCGATGATCCTACTGACCTCAGTGGAGCATATACCCCACAATTACTCAATGAATGGAAATCATTAACACAACATTCACAATTGACAGCTATGTTGATTACATCAAAGTGATCCAGTATTCCTTCAAGCAACAGTATGGCTCTTTCCTTGTTTCTAGCAACCGAGTCAGAATATATTTTCCTTATCTTCAAAAGATTGAGACTGAAATAGAACGCATGTTCCTTTCGATTAATGGTAACGGTAAAGGACGGGTAACGATATCTATAGAGAAGCTCTTGCGCCACAATAAACCATCAATTAGCCCTTCTAGATGCCATCCCAACAACAACAATGAGTAAGCCCCTTCATTATCTAGATTCGAAAAATCTGATTCATAAAGATCAATAAGGGCCGACAGCTTCTGACATAACCTCAAACAGTTATGATGCATAAGGTCAAATACTGTTTTGCCTCTAAATATATCCGGGCAGTTAGTTAATCGATGGTCGATTCCACCACATTTAAAGCAACGCATTCCATTCCTACATACCTTCGCTAAATTATCAGTACCCCCACATTTGAAACAAGGATGAACACTAAATGTTTTCTTCCGATAGAAACTATTTGTCGAAGAAGTTTTCCATGATATATGTGGTGCAGAAGACTTAGTAATATCAGCAAATGATTTCCGAGGAGTGATTGGTACAAACTGAGAATCATATCGAGAATTTGTATCAAAAAAATTCTGTCTAAAAGTTAGATTTATCCTACCAGATCTTAGATTAGTCTTCTCAACTAACCAATCCGGGGCAGTAACTTTGATAATTCATGAGATTCCATGGAATATATGTCTGGATTTGCCTCCAAAAATAAGAACATCTCCTGATTCTAGTAGGACTTTCTTTATCAAACCATTGTTCTCCTTATCTCTATACACAAATTCGGCCGAGTCACCGATTGAAAATGATACAACAGGAATACCATCTTCAAGGCTTTCTTTGCTTTCGTCTCTATCTTGGTGAAGACCCAATTTACCTTCATTATTGTAGAAATTGACAATGCGTATATTGAGATTTATTTTAGGAAGGTCTTCAACTCTCCCTCCATTCTCCTTTATCACCTTATGAGCAGCAACAATGGATTCTTCAACCAGTAATCTAAAATCGTTCGGGATTCCGAGAGGAATCTCACCATCACATGGTTGGCTATCTTCATAAATATTTGTCATTGGATTCCATTTTTTTCCTAGGCACATCATATAAAGATTTAGTCTTGCACCATTATCATAATCAGGTTTGTGAAAACCTCCTTCACGAGATCCCAATTCTTGACATTTTTTAACTACGTTAATCTGATCTTGCTTTCTCATAAACTTATTTAAAAGAATCAAACCAAAATTAAGAATTAGATGGTGAGAATCACCAACCCTTTCCTCATTTCGATCAAATCTTTCAGTTTGCATACAGATATTGAACGCTTCTTTCCCCCAATTATCATTTGAATTACTACCTAAATCCTTGCCTGCTAAATTTCCTTTAACATATTCTCCATAATTGGATCTTCTATGACCATATTTTCCACAATTGAAGCACTTAATTTGATTCCTACAACTTCCCACCAAGTGATTCTTATCTCCACAACGATAACAATGACTAAGTCTTTTCGGCGATCGTGAAGAAAACAGACCTGAATAGAAAGATGGAATCACCTTTATTGCCTCCTCATATGATCTGGTATCGCCAATAGAAGATTGAAAAGACTGCAGATTAGTACGAGAAGAAGAAGAAAAAACTTCGGCCGCCATTGTGGATTCTTATCGTTATTCTAATGGATTATTATTATTTTTAAAAACTTATTAGATAGTAATCAATGTTATTAACACTCACCAATTCAATAATTTATTTAATTCATAGTAAATCGAAGATTAACTAATATTCAACACTGTTCGTTAAATTTAACGAATATTCAGAAAATTTAAATCAAATTAACTCTATTATCAATTTAAATTCAACACGGTTGATTTGGTCAACTGTACATCCCAGATAATTACTCACTGATTTCATTTGTCATTTCCCTCATTTAAATTAATTAAGTAACTTAATTAATTCAAAATCACCATTTAATTATTTTAAAAATAATATTTCTATTTTAACCATTCGTAGTTAAATTTATTTGATTTATGCTTTTATAACTTGTATAAATCATAAGATGAACCCCTTAATTAATTTCCCTTAAAAACTAAATTAAAATATTTATCCATAAATTTCTAATTTAATTATTCATATAAAATGACTGAAAACTTCAATTTAGTAATAAAATAATTTATAACTTTAAAACACGTCAATCCATCTTATAGTAGACCAATGTGTAAAACAATATATTTTAGGCCATTCACTGCCAACTACCCAATCATCACTGTCGATTAAATATCATAACACGGATGAATATATATTCAATCATCAACATTCAAACAGGTTTTGGTGTAAGTCAGTGTGAACAGTTCATGTGTGAATAATATGCATCACAAACAAAAATACAGTTTATTTGAGGAATCTGGTTGGATCCCTCCAACCTGTCCTTCCCTGCACCACTGCTCGTTATAACATTTCATAATAATATATGAAATAAATTCCGATAATCTACTTAATTTAAAACAATGAAATATAAATAACAGCAACCAATCAAATAGAAAACAATCAATAACAACCAATTAACCAATTTATATTTTTAAATGGTAAATTATATTTTAATATGAATTTACCACATCACAGGATTCCAGAAGGTGTGAGAATTAACTCACCAGATTATACGGTTGATGGTTGACGCGTTTGTTCCTTTTAATTTTGAACGAGCATTCAAAATTAGCTGAAATTTCAACATCATCAGATCAATGCCTTGTCAGAGCAATCGTCTAGGTCTCATCCCTGCGATCCCAATGGATCCAGTTTCATCAGATTTTGTTATCGTACGTAAAAGTTATGGTCAATACAAGTTTATATAAAGTATACGATTATTAATTAGGCTAATTATTAATTAATTAAATATTAACTTACCTTAATAACCGTTATAACTAGGCCACGTCAGCTCCTGTTTGGTCTTCACGCGTTTTCTCCTATGCCAAATTCTGGAACCCGATTGCATCCCTTCCCCAATTCGATTTTAAAAGTTCAACCTCCCCAAATGATCGTCGGCGTTAACACAGTGCACCTGACCTCCTCCTGACACATCCCCCGCAATCGCCACTCCACCGTGGCCACTCACCAGAACCAGCGAGCCTCGACGACCTCCAGTTCACCTGAAAAACCCATCTCCCCCAATTCCGATCATTGCTCAAATTCTCCAACGTCCGACCACTAGGGTTAGCTACACCACCACCGTTGTGACACCAGTCCACCACCACTTCATCGACCTTCACCAATTCTCCTAGAAACGACTGTGGCCCCACTAAATCGAACTAATTTAGTTCGAACCACACCCAAATTTGTTAGCTCCGTTCTTCTCCCAATCACCACCACCACGGCCAACTTCAGGTCATCGACCCAAAGCAGAAAATGACCGCCTACTTCTCCTCTACAAGGTTACCTTTGGACCCCATATCAATCGTCAACCCAATTCACCACAAAACCCCTAAAAATGAAACTGAATATTCATGGTTCATCCTCGATTCCGGCCACCACAACCCTCTGTTCCACCCCAACTTTTTACAGTAGCTAGACAACACCCGATCTACCACTTTCCCTTTGGAACCGCCCTCGAATTCATCACGGATTCAAAGAAATAAATTAAAATAGAAACAGGGGATTTTCTGCAAAAATGTTCATTGGAAAAAACGTTTGGAGGTGTTGATCAGAAATATGGCTGAGGGGGAAGTGTATTTATAAAGAAAAATAATATTTATTTAAGTCGATGTGACGAACGTTATTTTTCTTCATGTCTATCGCTATTTTTAATGCTGTTTATTCGCTCATGCGCTCACATACAAACCCTGTTCGAGACACGAATGGACGTCATAGTGTAATTTGATGATACAGTCCTAATGAAAATTGTTTCGTCGAATTCCGAGTCTGTTTACTCAAATGGCCCTCGTTCTCGTTCAAATGGTCGTTTTTATTTGTATTTTATTTTTCCACGCTCATAAATTAACCCCGATTGATGCGCCACTTGAAATCTTGCAATAATTTACTGTTGCGGTCCCAATAAATTTTGTTTCATCGAAAATGAGGTCGTTTGAATAAAGGCCCTTTTATAACTGCCCAATTCAAATAAAATAAACCAATTTTAAAATACCTCAATATAATATTATTAAAATATTGAAATTGGCCATACACGAACAGAATTTCATAAACTACTCAAATAAAATAGCTCGGGTTGAGCTTGAAGCCAAATCGATATTATAAAAATTTAAAAACCCTTTATTTTATATAAATAACGATATAATATAAAAAGGAAATTCCACAGCGACTTTTTCAAAATTTGATTTGGACATAAAATAAAATCTACAATACGAAAACTCGATTTTTCTCTACTATGATAAAGATATTATCCAACAGATTCCGACGCTTCTTGTTTCGAGAAAATCCGACTTATTTTGGGCCCTGTACAACCGTTTAAAGTTCAAAATGCCAAATTACGAACTGCCGCGCCACTACAGCTCGTTTTAAAATTAAATTATAATTATATTGCTCAAACGTCGTTTTATAAACAAAATCGTTATTATAATTAAATATAAACTCAATTAAAACCATTTTAAATCGCCGTTCATCTTATATTTCAAATTCAACATTTTCTCAAATATCCAGAAAATAAAATATTATTATATTATTAATATAATTTAAATATTCATAACAAATGGTTAAAATCAATTATATATATTCAAATCAATATTTTAAATAAATAAAATATTACAATAAAATGGCCAAAAATACAGGACATTACATTCCTTTCCCCTTAAAATAATTTCGTCCTCGAAATTGCTAAGGTAGAAAGAACGTCACAACCCATTCTCTTTACAAAGATAATAAATTTAAAACTCGATTTTATTTCCAACTAATATAATTGGTCGTAAAACCAAATTATTTCAAATAACTAAATTTTTCAAAAATCTTCAAAAAAATTCTAATACTTAAATTTTGGAAAAAATTTGGCAAAGTCTCCCCTGTATGGAGGACATCTGCAATATCGCAGGTTCAAGGAATAAATATACCTCGACTCTCATGGTCGGAAAATTCAAAAACTAAACTCAAATTCCAAACAAAAACCAAAATTTCATATTTGTGTAGGCGTATCTTTTTGCGAGCGTTATTACGCGTCATGCGATAATTATACTGGAGATGTCTTGATTATTATGTAGCTCTATTCAAACTGGATTCAGATAACTCCAGAATTTTCTCTTGGATGAATTTTAAAGATGAATAATCACATCAGCACCTGTTCTCAACTTCAATAAACTCATTAGTCATCAAAACAATGTTAATCAGGTTCAAAGCATCCATATCGTTCACATTAACCAATTATACACCCAATTCAATCCACACGAGATTATAAATTTTTATAATCACTTCATTTATTTCTATAATTATCCATTCGGATTTATTTATCTAGATTGATTTATTTGAATTATTTATTTCGTATTGGTTTTAAACTAATCGATTTATGTTCAAGGAATCGAGCACACCATCCAAACATATCATACAACATTAACAAATCAATCGATTTGCCCATATTATAATAATTTGTGAAAATCATTACTTTTATTATTTTCATAAAATAATTTGGGAAAAATAATTTCAAAAACAAATTTTAATATCAAATTACAAATACGTGCTCTCATATGTATACTCAAACTCAATCTAGGGTATTACTGACCCCATCTCTATCGAGTTACACTTCAGAGCCAAGGTTATCACTAAACCAATAGCTCAGATACCACTGTAACGACCCAAGGATTTTCGACCCGAAAATCGACACAAAATCACCATGTTGACTATTCAAGCATCGAAAACACTAGATTGTTGTCAGAAAGAAGTTAGAGGATGAGAAGAGAAAGAAAGAAATATTAGAATAGAAGAAGGAAGAAGAACATCACATCAGAATCTCACAGCGGAACGAATAAAATATAATATCAAATTTCTTTATACAAAAGAATTGTATATACATACCAATCATCAGAGTACAACATATATCAGACACACCGGAGTAATAACTTTATATAACTAGCGGTGAAGTCGCCTGCTTCCAGCTCCTGAACCCCAAGCGAAACCTAACCTGGAACATACTCGGTCTGACCCGAGCACATTTAAAGCAAAGCAAAATACACCGGGTCAGCCTGGAATACTATCAGTGATAAATCCACATAACACACACTTGTTTAACTTTGGAAAAATCCTTTATGAAATCAAAAGGATAATATTATGACCAGCCCACACATAAACACGGACGGTTTTTACCTTACTATAACCCAAAATGTTTATGAAATCATAACTTGCTTTGATATTATCATAATGTCTAAATACAAATAATTAACAATCTAGTGAAACGCTTGCATCTTACACTCCACATACATATTATAAAATTGAAAACCGCAGGCGCTTATTGGAGATTGGATTCCAACTTGACAAGGTATGGGACCACCTTCCGAACGTGTAGCTCTAGAGGCGAATACACTGGGTTCAAAAAGAACGTCTTGTAACCCGGCCCTCACATGACCGACCACTCATTTCGCTTGAGTGTATCGAATGTATATCACCGACGGTTGGGATCAGCAACTGTCTCCCGATAAGGGACAACATCGAATATAGATTAAAGAAGCAAATGGAATTTCTCTAGATAGGTGATTATACACCCTAATGGGAGTGACCCACATAGCCATGCGGCCTGCCCGATTTTTGTCATTTCCCGGTTGATGAGGTTTGAGGCTAGAATTTATCTTTGAACATCTGGTCATCATTCACTTTGAATGCCACATCGTGGATCCGTCAAATCACTCATTGACGTCCACAAATGCACTCTGGGTATTAAGGAGGTTCCCCTCTTTGCCACCAACTCGGTATATTTGTAAAAATCAACGTATGTGGTTCTAAGGAAATACTCTGTCAGACATTCATCCATACAAGTCATCCAAGAACAGGATGAACCGAAGGTACCCTCCTACTGCATCCTTATAGGAATCACCCCAAGGATCAGTAGCGAGTAGTCCTTGCAATCCGTAGATTTCAACCATGATAGAATCACAAACCAAATAACTCTGGTTGCAAGCCAGAGAAATTCGATCAGTAGTCCTTCCTCTTATGAAGATCCACGGTCTTCAATTTCCCTAACTTGATCAGCACCTTCGCGTATCTGCTGGTCAGAATGGTTTTCGAATATAAATTCGATCCCGGTCTTTCCGTACCAACAATTGTATTGGTTAAGTTTGATAGTCGGTGATTTAAATATCAAATAACAATGTGTATGATTCCACTGATTCAGTATTTGGCGTTACTTGGCCTATTAAAAATATATATATAACAAAATAGTTAATCAACCTTTAAATCTTCCAATATATTAAAAACATTATATTTATTCTTATTTACAACAAAAAAAACTATTTTAAATACTTTAGAGCATATATATATATATACACACACACACACACACCCAGCTTCCCATTTTCTTTGGAAATATCAATGTATTTCTTTAAACTTTATTCCCTTTTTCTGTATTCGAGCATCTCGCGATATACATATATGTATAATACTTAAAGCTATAAACCAAATTACCAATTCTAATATGATGCATCAAATGTTAAACCATATACTTTTAAAATTAAATATTTTTGTTTATTTTGAAACTAGTATTGCAATATCATTTACATACCAAATCTCTCATTAGAGTTCAATATTCCTCGTACAGGATAAAACCAATTCCAACACCTTCACTTATTCCAAACTAATGTCATTCCTCAATAATAGAGAAGCCGTTCAAGTTGGGGTATTTTAGTTACCTCTCAGACCTTGATCAATAATGTTCTTATCTCAGAATAATAATAGATCGTCACTTAACCACTAACATTAAAATTTCCTTTCCCCTTTGATTTCAAATTTGGTTTTGTTTGTCATATTTGAAATTCTCGCTCAAAGCTTCCTTTACTTAAGTCCTTTAATCAAGTAAATATTCACTAAACCACAACTTTTAACTTCAAACATTATTTCACTTATAACATTTGATTTATAATATAAATCCCTCGTCAAATAGTTTGATTCCATCTATTCGAGTATTCTTAAAACAAAAGCTTTTACCTTGGATTTTACAACCAATACTTACACTTACTTTAAATAAAAACCTTTACTAACTGGGATTTCATTTCCAAAAATCCATTTACCAATATTTAACACAACTGAATTGTATGCACTTTCCTTTACCCTTGAAATACTTATTTCAATTTCCATGGTTTGCCCAATTCAATGCTTTTATCCTTAAGTAATCAATTTGGTTTAAAAACCTTTTTAAAACCTTGTTTGGATCTCTTCCAAATCACCTATACAAATCTATTCACCATTTCTATGTTTTTGGTCCATTCTTAATCTGTTCACCCTTTTCCTTTAAAGTTTCAATTCATTTGAACCCGCTTTTCTTAATTTAGAGGTTAAGTAGAACTTCCTTTAAATTCTTACATTCACCGACATATCCCATTTACCAATCTTGTTTGAAACCTGGGTTATAAACCCCTTTATAACACCCCCAATTGATTTTGGTCAAACCTATCGATACTCAATCACTTTCTAATGGAAATCCCAATTAAAGGACATTTCTTTAATTATTATTAATTAAGAAAAATAATTAACTTTATATTAACTATGTTAGAAATGATTAACTTTGATATTACTCAAAGATAGGATTATTATTATTATTTTTAAAAATTTATCAGATAGTAATCAATGTTATTAACACTCACCAATTCAATAATTTCTTTAATTCATAGTAAATCGAAGATTAACTAATATTCAACACTATTCGTTAAATTTAACAAATATTCAGAAAAATTAAATCAAATTAACTCTATTATCAATTCAAAATCCACACGGTTGATTTTGTCAACTGTACATCCCAGATAATTACTCACTGATTTCATTTGTCATTTCCCTCATTTAAATTAATTAAATAACTTAATTAATTTAAAATCACCATTTAATTGCTTTAAAAATAATTATTCTATTTTAACCATTCATTAAATTTATTTGATTTCTGCTTTTATAACTTGTATAAATCATAAGATGAACCCGTTAATTAATTTCCCTTAAAAACTCAATTAAAATATTTATCCATAAATTTCTACATATAAAATGACGAAAACTTCAATTTAGTTATAAAATAATTTATAACTTTAAAACACGTCAATCCATCTTATAGTAGACCAATGTGTAAAACAATATATTTTAGGCCATTCACTGCCAACTACCCAATCATCACTATCGATTAAATTTAATCACTACACTGATGAATATATATTCAACCATCAACATTCAAATAGATTTTGGTGTCAGTCAGTGTGAACAGTTCATATGTGAATAATATGCAGCATAAATAAAAATACAGTTTATTTGAGGAATTCGGTTGGATCCCTCCAACCTGTCCTTCCCTGCACCACAGCTCGTTATAACATTTCATGATAATATATGAAATAAATTTTGATAATCTACTTAATTTATAACGATGAAATATAAATAACAGCGACCAATCAAACAGTAAACAATCAATAACAACCAATCAACCAATTTATATTTTTAAATGGTAAATTATATTTTAATATGAATTTACCACATCACAGGATTCCAAAAGGTGTGAGAATTAACTCACCAGATTATACGGTTAACGGTTGATGTGTTTGTTCCTTTTAATTTCGAACAAATGTTCAAAATTAGCTGAAATTTCAACTACGTTAGATCAGTGCCTAGTCAGTGCCATCATCTAGGTCTCTCCCCTGCGATCCCAACGGATCTAGTTTCTTCAGATTTCGTTATCGTACGTAAAAGTTATGGTCAATACAAGTTTATATAATTATAAGATTACTAATTAGGCTAATTATTAATTAATTAAATATTAATTTACATTAATAACTGTTATAACTAGGCCACGTCAGCTCCTGTTTGGTCTTCTTGCGTTTTGTCCTATGCCAAATTCTGGAACCCGATTGCGTCCCTTCCCCAATTCGATTTTAAAAGCTCAACCTCCCCAAATGATCGCCGGCGTTGATTACCTCCGCCTAACACATCCCCCGCAACCGCCCCTCCACCGTGGCCACTCACCAGAACCAGCGAGCCCCGACGACCCCTGGTTCGCCTGAAAAACCCATCTCTCCCAATTCCGTTCATTGCACAAATTCTCCGACGTCCGACCACTAGGGTCAGCCACACCACCACCGTTGTGATCCCAGTCCACCACCGCTTCATAGACCTTCACCACTTCTCCTAGAAACGCCCGTGGCCCCACCAAATCGAACTAATTTAGTTCAAACTACACCCAAATTTGTTAGCTCCATTCATCTCCCAATCACCGCCACCACGGCCAACTTCATGTCATCGACCCAAAGCAAAAAATGACCGCCTACTTCTCCTCTACAAGTTTACCTTTGGACCCCATATCAATTGTCAACCCAATTCGCAACAAAACCCTTAAAAACGAAACTGAAAATTCACGGTTTAGCCTCGATCCGTCCACCACAACCCTCCGTTCCGCCCCAACTTTTTACAGTAGCTAGACAACACCCCGATCTACCACTTTCCCTTTGGAACCCCCCTCGAATTCATCACGGATTTAAAGAAATAAATTAAAATAGAAACAGGGGCTTTTCTGCAAAAATGTTCGTTGGAAAAGTGTTTGGAAGTGTTGATTAGAAATATGGCTGGGGGGGAAGTGTATTTATAAAGAAAAATAATATTTATTTAAGTCGATGTGACGAACGATATTTTTCTTCGTGTCTATCGCTATTTTTAGCGCAGTTTATTCGCTCCTGCGCTCACATACAGACCCTGTTCGAGACACGAATGGACGGCATAGTATATTTTGACGATACGGTCCTAACGAAACTTGTTTCATCGAATTCTGAGTCCATTTGCTCAAATGGCTCTCGTTCACGTTCAAATGGTCGTTTTTATTTGTATTTTATTTTGCCACGCTCATAAATTAACCTCGATTGACGTGTGGTCCCAATAAAATTTGTTTCATCGAAAACTGAGGCTGTCTGAATAAAGGCCCTTTTATAACTACCCAATTCAAATAAAATAAACCAATTTTAAAATACCTCAATATAATATTATTAAAATATTGAATGTAACAACACGGAAAATGCGAGCCAATTTAAAATTTTTATTTTGGCAATTTTAGTGAATTTAGAATATTTAAAATGGATTATTTTAAATAATATCAACGAAAAATTTCTTTTGAATAAAATTAGAACGTACATATTTATATAGCTCAACGTTAGAATATAAATATTTATTCATAATTATAAAAGGAATTGAAAATGGCGCGGCAGTTCGATAATTCGATTTCAAATTTCAATTGAATGTACCGGGTGCAAAATAAACCGGATTTAAGTGAAACCAAAAATATTAGAATCTATTCGGGAATATCTTTCCAACGAATCCGAAAAATCGAAATTTTATAGCGGGAATCAAAAGATATGCCTGGTTGAAAATTCTGAATAGTCGCTATGGAATTTAGGCCCTTAAAAATGGAAATTTTGTAAACGATCTCGGATTTCAACGAAACCACTTTTGTTGGATCCGCGATGTCAAATTATTGCTATATTTTAAATTTCATAATTTTTTCGAATCAATATGTAAGCATAGCGAAGTTAAACGGTTTGACCAGTTTCAGTTGATTTTAATCGACTGGAAAATGGCCATTTTTCAAACGGTCTCAGAATTCGACGAAACTAGATTTGTTAGGACCGTATCGTCAATACGAAGTTAGAAAATATTTATCGGGAATTTTTAGAGTTGGTATGTGACCCCAGTAAATTGAAATTTACGTTTAAAATTGAATATAAAGAGTTATATTTGTATTTTAACGAAAACTGATCAAAACGATCGAATCAGCTTACGATACATATCCCATTGTGTTCGGAATGGAGGTAATTAGCTATGGACGACAGGTGGTGGGTTCGATTTCGAGGTCAAAATTAAAAGTTGCTTTTTGAAAATAAAAATAATTAAATATTAAAATATATATATCCCTCACCCCCTCTTTCCCCCTTCTCTCTCCTCATTCAGAAAAAAACCGCAGCACCCCCATCCCCCCTTCTTCTTCTCCACCTCGCCTCCTCCTCCCACTTCCACCCCCCTCCCCCAACGATCGATCGGGGGAGACCCCCCCCCCTCCGTCGTATCCGCCACCTCACACCCCAAGGAACCCCGTGCCTCTTCCGCTACCTCCTCCTCTACCCCCGCACCCCTCCCCTTCATCTCCTCCCGTCCCCTTCTTTCCTCCCCTTTCCTCTAGTACTGAGCCCGCCCAAAACCCCCTTTTCCTCCGACGAGCCGACCACAACAAGCACGCCCGATCCCAATTCAATGTAAGTTTTTACTTTTAATTTTAAACAGTTTGTATATGTTAAAAATATATATTCTTTTAAAATCAGTTTTATATGGGTTTTTATAAATAAAAAGAGTAGATTTTTATGAAAGTAAAGTCGTGATTTTTTTAAGTGGAAAAGTTATGGTTTTTAGTTTATAAAAATTTGACCTTTATATATGTAAAGAATTGATTTTTATCATTTGAATGGAATCATAAAAATACGATTTTTAATGTGTAGAAATGTCGGATTTTTTAATCGTAGAAAGGCGATATTTTTCTAAGTAGAAAGGGGAAATTTTTATATGATGTAGAAGATAAAAATATGATTTTTATATAGCATAGATAATAAAAATATGATTTTTATATAGCATAGATAATAAAAATATGATTTTTATAAGGTAGAAAATATAAAAATACGATTTTTATATAATGTAGAGTAATAAAGATGTGATCTTTATAGAAGTAGCCATATAAAATATGATCTTTTTATCATAGGAAGAATAAAGATATAATTTTTATTCATGTAGAGTAATAAGAATATAATTTCTATTATATTACTAGCGGTGTAAAAATAGAATTTTTATCTATGTAGTAGCATTGTAAAAATAGAATTTTTATCTATATAGTAGCGGTATAAAAATAGAATTTTTATCTACATAGCAACAATATAAAAATGTGATTTTTATATATGTAGTAGCTACGGGCAATGAAATTGACAAAAGGCGAACACGGCGAAGATTCCTACATATGAAGAGTCGTGGCGTTTTGTTTAGCTAGTAGGTGAGAACTTCTCACTTTTAATTTAATTTTCTAGTTAAAATATATACTAGGATGTAGACGGTGTTTAGTAGCACCCGACACCCGTCGTCCACAGACCATGGACGACTTGTATGCTTGTTTGTTTGATTTTGTTGTGTTGTTGATTGTGTGATATGATGTGAAATGGAAATAAAATATTTTATAGTTGAAAATAGAATTTTTAACGTGTATTTAAAATAAATAATTATAAACAAATTGGAGGTTTGTTTATATACACTGATTTGATTGATATTGATTGGGACGATAAATTTTACACATCGCCCAACTACACAAATAAAATATGTGTTTGTTGATTTGAAACCCCACACGGGTATTGGGATGATATATGACATACACTAATCCCAATAATTAGTTGTATGTCGATCGATTGATTGACAGGCTGTTATAAGCGTTAAATATTTATATTTGATGCTTATACAGTGTAGAATGCACTTTGGATGATGGTTGATTATTTGTCATTATTGATATACACATGCGTTGTATGGAAATCCATAGAAATAAAATCTATGGAAATTGATTGGGCCTCATTCCAGTTTTGAATAGAATATTTGAAATGAGATATTTGGAATAGAATATTTGAAAATAGAAATATATGAAGCCGTGTTGATTAGATTGACGCCCTTTTGACGCGAACGAGATTTATATTGATTTTATTCAAATTGAAATGAATATTAAAGTGAATTGAAATTCGAATTAAATTGAATTGATTTGAAATTTGAAATAAACTGAAATGATTTGAAATTGAATAGAATTGAATTCGAATTAAAATTGAATAGAATTGAATTTGAATTAAAATCAATTCGAAATGAATCTAAAACGAATTTATAAGGAAAAATTCAATTTTGATTTGAATTGGAAATGAAGTTGAAATCGTTTCGAAAACGAATTTAAAACCATTTATAAAATACATTTTAAAAGGAAATCGACGAAGTATATATTATATATATTATATATAATATAATGGCCTGAATAGTACGCGCCGCGCCGCGGTAGTTCGCGAATTTCGACCATTGACTTCGAATGGATATTGCGGGAGATCCGACCGTCGGATTCTCCTAAAACCGGAACCGTTGGGTTCATATTGAGAAGAGATTTCTAAAGAATATTAGAAATTTGAAATCTAACGGTTGGATTTGTAATTATGTCCAAGTCAAATTTGGAAAAGTCGCTGTAAGTGCAGTTCGATGGCCGTTGATGGAAATCGACTGTACGGGCCTTGATAAAATTATTAAAAATAGTAATAATTTGTGTAAAATCATAAGAAATGATTTGTGAAGAATTGGGATGAAAAACTCCGTATTTGAAAAGATAAAAATAGATTTTTATCGAAATAAACTAGTTTTGAACTAGAATTATAATTCTATTTATTTTTAAAATAAATAAAGTGGATTTGAAAAGGGTTTTAAAAGTAACCAGAATTTCTAATAATGGAATTGGAATGGATTTGAATCGAAATTGTCTTTGGAATATTTCGATGTTGGATTTCGTGATTATACAGATAACGTTATGGAAATTTGAAAGATATATAGATATCGTTATTTCCAATACGATATTTGTTGGTCGTAGAATTTGATATTGAATATAAGCCGATATATTTTCTATTCAGAGCCTTGTATTTAATATCAAATGTGATTTGGGTTTGTCGTGAACGATGTCTTCATTAACACCGTTCTTGAACCCAGTTGAGAAAAAGATTAAATCTTTCTAATTAGATTTAATGAAGTGTACCAATTAAATTATATTTAATTGGGATTGAATTATTATTGATTTTTGGGTTTATCGTGAACAGTATTTTAAATAACACTTGTTCTTTAACCCAATAATTAATGGAATGTGATTTTGGGTTGTCGTGAACGGTATCTTCAATAATACTGTTCTTAGACCCAAAGGAGTTAAGAAAATCAGAAACTAACTTAAGATTAGTTAAGTTGAATGGATTCTGGGGTATTGATCTGATGTTGGTTTCGGCCTTCGGGGTTAATACTTAGGGAATTGCTCACTTGCTAATTTACGGTTAGGTACTGATTGAAATGTGATGTGATTTTGGGGTTTACCGTGAACCGTGTTTTAAATGACACTGATTCTTTAACCCAGTCGCAGATTAAAACTAAGTGGAGTTTTAATGAATCTTTAATTAGATTGAAAAGATCGAGAATGGAGTATCACCAATTTTGCTCCAGGCGATAGTTAAATCTTAATAAGATTTGAATGTGAAATGGTAACTGAATTTACCGATAACACCGTGGTGTTAGATATGAAGTATGACCAGTTTTACTTCATGGGATAAATAGGTTGGGATTGGGAAATAAAATAAATAATTACTTCGGTGTGGTTCGCTAATCCCGACTGGTTTGAAGTGATATTCAAAGGAAGATTAAAGAATAAATTTAAAGGAATTTATCTTTGATAAAATTAATGGTAACATTTCCCTAAGAATGTGAAATTTAGAAACTAACTGTAGGTTAGCTAAGCAGAACGGTTTCCTGGGTATTGATCTGATGTTGGTTTCGGCCTTCGGGGTTAATATTTAGGGAATTATTCTCTTATTAATTTACGGTTAGTGACTGATGAATTGGAATGAGGCGTATGTTGTGTTTGTGTAACACTTGTTTGTTATATACGCGAGTTATTCGGAAAGACCGGGTTTATCCCATTCTGAATAACTGATTCGACGATAAGTCGAAGATGAAGACGGTGGTTGAAGACCAGAGGTCTTCACGTCGTTTGGGTGATTACTGATGATCTTGATTGGGCCGTACACCTAAGAGGAGGGAATCAGTTAGTGGTCGTCCAGACGTATTTGGAGATCAATGGATATGCGGGGTATTAGGTGCCTCCGGTTTCGTTCAGACCCAGAACGAACTTGTAAATGGACTGTGTGTATGACATTGGATATCATTCTGTGTGATTGATGGATATCGGTTGCATGGAGTGGTTTGCCTGTGTGGCATGCCTAAGTGGCAATTGATCGAGGCTTCTGTTGAAAAGCAAAGTCTTGTGGTTGATGATCAAAGCACCGCCTGTGTGGCATAGCTTTGTGTAATGTGAATTCGTGAGCCTCACACCCCGGTTGTGAACCAGAAACGGGAGAGGACCTCAGAGAGGGCATGCGTTTCCTTCTAGTTAGAAGTGGCGTCAGTGGTTTTACACTCCCTAACGAGTTTGACAATTGCGAGGCGCCTCGGTTATGTCGGTTTTAGCCGATGCATTCTGGTCGGTAGACGGACCAGATTTACGCCCCAAAGGGCGGGGAAACGCAGTGTTCAGGAAGTTTAATCCACATCGGTGAACCGGCCATGTCGCTCCAAGGCTTGTCTGCGCGCTTGCCTGAGACATGGGCTAGATTGTCTCGAATCGGTAGAGGACGATCCCTGGCCTCGGTTCATAGATGGAAATCCAATTTCCAATACGTGACATTTCGATTTTAGTTGTA
This sequence comes from Allium sativum, assembly GCA_030737875.1. Classification (NCBI taxonomy): domain Eukaryota; kingdom Viridiplantae; phylum Streptophyta; class Magnoliopsida; order Asparagales; family Amaryllidaceae; genus Allium; species Allium sativum. The sequence continues at coordinate 272,461,706 of CM060920.1, read as the reverse complement.
ATCCTATATATGGCGACATAATGGGATGGGGCGCTTATGCCGTCTATGATTGATACTTATGATTTGAAGTTGTTTTATACACTATACACTTATAGTAATAATAAATGATTTGTTTTAAACGTATCAAGCATTCTTGGCTATTATAAGGTAAAAACCCTATCCTCCGGCTTGTGTTGCATTGTGTGATGGGACCTGGGTCTTATAATAGCTTCATTGTTCTTTATTTAGCATTACGCTGTTGTTTTATGCACTGGTATTCTTGGGAGGAAACCCGTTCCATGTTATACGGCGTGGTCCATTGATTTACCTAACTTTAAAAGATTAATAACTGTTTTAGTTCTCACACCAGTCACATGACTGACCTGGAGTTTATTGTTTTAACCTAAACTCTAGGTGCCCTTATTTTGACACGGGCAGCTAGTAGTTTTGGTTTTGCAGATTTATATTCACAAGATCCTGATTTACAGCTGGAACGATACTCAGAAAGCTCTGTATCCGTGTATTACTTCTAGTTGTGTATTGTATTATTTTCCGCTGCTTTGTAATGTGTTGTAATCTCTGATATTTTTCTGACGTATATTATTTGCTCATACTCTGTATATTCTTGCAATCTGATGGAATTGTTGTAAATAACAGTGAAATGTTCTTTTGTTTGCGCTCTGATATGGCTTGTTCTCAACTCAATCCATGATTTCCCGTAAGGGGATTTCGGGTCGTTTCATTTTGGTATCAGAGCTTTGGTTTACAAAGCTCAGAGAACAAGACACATTAGAACCATATGAAAGAATTCATCGGAAATTGGATTAGTAATATCCAATGGGAATGACTCGTTAGAGATGGGATCAGTAGTATCCTAGAACGAGTGTGAAGAGTATATTTTTAAAATTGAAAACAAGTTTTGTTTTGAAAATTTAAATCAATTATTCGTATTTGATCATTTATTTTATATTGAATTAGGACAATCCAATATATAAATTTTTTGCATATATGTCTTGCAAACATGTATTCAACGTTTTAATGTACTGGATAGTTATAGAATCACACTCTAGTTGCTCGGGGATAATTCTGGTGGCGGGGCACCATCGCCAGTATTTTTTTTCTAGTTTCGAAAGTGAGATTTCTATATATTTCAAATTGACTGGTGTGAGAACCGAAACTAGATAGGGCTTATTGTTATGATTTGGCATCAAAAATCTGTTTTTTGACTATGTATCAAAGTTATGAATTTCAAAAGCTAATCAACTAATTGATTGATGGTTATGTTGTTGATTATTGGTTGATTAATTAAAATTTGTACCATATAGCCAAATTGAATCAAATAGTGAACTGTATATAAAATTGCTTGAAATTTTCATGCATGTACATGTATATCTACTTAATAGGTCATAGCAAGGAGGCTAAAGCAGAGAATAAAATTGTTTGCCTGAGAAATAGGTACATGTTTATCATAATTTACTGTTTTGTTTGGGTGATGATGATTTTATGAGCCGATGGGCTAGCCGCTTGGCGTTTTATTTTTCTTTTTGAGATCAGAGGGCCTATATGGCAATTTCGGGATTTTCTCAGTGCTCCCGGTGCAGGGGAGGTTATGGCGAAAATTTTCGGAAATTTAGGGTGTTAGCCAAATTTTTGAAAAATTTGAAAAGTTCTTAGAAACTGAAAAGTTGAAGAACTTAAGCCATAATCAAAATAAAGAAAGTTGAGTTGATTAGTTAAACAACTTTAGGCTTCGTTCCTTTTCGGGGACGAAAAGTTTTAAGTGGGGGAGATTGTAACAACCTGGAAAATGCGAGCCAATTTAAAAATTTTATTTTGGCAATTTTAGTGAATTTAGAATATTTAAAATGGATTATTTTAAATAATATCAATGAAAAATTTCTTTTGAATAAAATTCGAATGTACATATTTATATAGCTCGACGTTAGAATATAAATATTTATTTATAATAATAAAAGTAATTGAAAATGGCGCGGCAGTTCGATAATTCGATTTCAAATTTCAATTGAATGTACCGGGTGCAAAATAAACTGGATTTTAGTGAAACCAAAAATATTAGAATCTATTCGGGAATATCTTTCCAACGAATCCGAAAAATCGAAATTTCATAGCGGGAATCAAAAGATACACCCAGTTGAAAATTCTGAATAGTCGCTATGGAATTCAGGCCCTTAAAAATGGAAATTTTGTAAACGACCTCGGATTTTGACGAAACCACTTTTGTTGGATCCGCGATGTCAAATTATTGCTAGGTTTCAAATTTCATAATTTTTTCGAATCAATATGTGAGCGTAGCGAAGTTAAATGCATTTGACCAGTTTCAGTTGATTTTAATCGACTGGAAAATGGTCATTTTACAGAAGGTCTCAGAATTCGACGAAACTAGATTTGTTAGGACCGTATCGTCAATACGAAGCTAGAAAATATTTTTCGAAAATTTTTAGAGTTGGTATGTGACCCCAGTAAATTGAAATGTACGTTTAAAATTGAACATAAAGAGTTATATTTGAATTTTAACAAAAACTGATCGAAACGATCGAATTAGCTTACGATACATATCCCATTGTGTTCGGAATGGGGGTAATTAGCAATGGACGACAGGCGGTGGGTTCGATTTTAAGGTCGAAATTAAAAGTTGCTTTTTGAAAATAAAAATAATAAAATAATAAAATATATATATCCCTCACCCACTCTTTCCCCCTTCTCTCTCCTCATTCAGGATAAAAAACCGCAGTCGCCCCCCCTCCAGCTCCACCGCCGATCGACGCTTCATGTCGTCGCCCCCTCCTCTTCTTCTTCTCCACCTCACCTCCTCCTCCCACTTCCTCCCCTCCCCCCTCCCTCCGTCGTATCCGCCACCGCACACCCCAAGGACCCCCGTGCCTCTTCCCCTACCTCCTCCTCTACCCCCGCACCCCTCCCCCTCAGCTCCTCCCGTCCCCTTCCTTCCTCCCCTTTCCTCTAGTACAGAGCTCGCCCAAAACCCCCTTTTCCTCCGACGAGCCGACCACAGCAAGCACACCCCATCTCAATTCAATGTAAGTTTTTACTTTTAATTTTAAACAGTTTGTATATGTTAAAAATATATATTCTTTTAAAATCAGTTTTATATGGGTTTTTATAAATAAAAAGAGTTGATTTTTATGAAAGTAAAGTCGTGATTTTTTTAAGTAGAAAAGTTATGGTTTTTAGTTTATAAAAATTTGACCTTTATGAATGTAAAGAATTGATTTTTATCGTTTGAATGGAATTATAAAAATACGATTTTTAATGTGTAGAAAGGTCGGATTTTTTAATCGTAGAAAGGCGATATTTTTCTAAGTAGAAAGGGGAAATTTTCATATGATGTAGAAGATAAAAATATGATTTTTATATAGCATAGATAATAAAAATATGATTTTTATAAGGTAGAAAATAAAAAAATACGATTTCTAGATAATGTAGAGTAATAAAGATGTGATCTTTATAGAAGTAGCCATATAAAAATATGATCTTTTTATCATAGGAAGAATAAAGATATGATTTTTATTCATGTAGAGTAATAAAAATATAATTTCTATTATATTACTAGCGGTGTAAAAATAGAATTTTTATCTATGTAGTAGCGTTGTAAAAATAGAATTTTTATCTATATAGTAGCGGTATAAAAATAGAATTTTTATCTACATAGCAACAATATAAAAATGTGATTTTTATATATGTAGTAGCTACGGGCAATGAAATTGACAAAAGGCGAACACGGCGAAGATTCCTACATATGAAGAGTCGTAGCGTTTGGTTCAGCTAGTAGGTGAGAACTTCTCACTTTTAATTTAATTTTCTTGTTAAAATATATACTAGGATGCAGACGGTGTTTAGTAGCACCCGACACCCGTCGTCCACAGACCATGGACGGCTTGTATGCTTGTTTGTTTGATTTTGCTGTGTAGTTGATTGTGTGATATGATGTGAAATGGAAATAAAATATTTTATAGTTGAAAATAGAATTTTTAACGTGTATTTAAAATAAATAATTATAAACAAATCAGAGGTTTATTTATATACACTGATTTGATTGATATTGATTGGGACGATAAATTTTACACATCGCCCAACTGCACAAATAAAATATGTGTTTGTTGATTTGAAACCCCACACGGGTATTGGGATGATATATGACATACACTAATCCCAATAATTAGTTGTATGTCGATTGATTGATTGACAGGCTATTATAAGTGTTAAATATTTATATTTGATGCTTATACAGTGTAGAATGCACTTTGGATGATGGTTGATTATTTGTCATTGTTGATATATACATGCGTTGTATGGAAATCCATAGAAATAAAATCTATGGAAATTGATTGGGCCTCATTCCAGTTTTGAATAGAATATTTGAAACGAGATATTTGGAATAGAATATTTGAAAATAGAAATATATGAAGCCGTGTTGATTAGATTGACGCCCTTTTAATGCGAAAGAGATTTATATCGATTTTATTCAAATTGAAATGAATATTAAAGTGAATTGAAATTCGAATTAAATTGAATTGATTTGAAATTCGAAATAAACTGAAATGATTTGAAATTGAATAGAAATGAATTCGAATTAAAATTGAATAGAATTGAATTTGAATTAAAATCAATTTGAAATGAATCTAAAACGAATTTATAAGGAAAAATTCAATTTTGACTTGAATTGGAAATGAAGTTGAAATCGTTTCGAAAACGAATTTAAAACGATTTAAAAAATAAATTTTAAAAGGAAATCAACGAAATATATATTATATATATTTTGTATATAATATAATGGCCTAAATAAAACGCGCCGCGCCGCGGCAGTTCGTGAATTTCGACCATTGACTTCGAACGGGAGATCCGACCGTCGGATTCTCCTAAAACCGGAACCGTTGGGTTAGTATGGAGAAGAGCTTTCTAACGAATATTAGAAATTTGAAATCTAACGGTTGGGTTTGGAATTATGTCCAAATCAAATTTGGAAAAGGTCGCTGTAAGTGCAGTTCGATGGCCGTTGATGGAAATCGACTGTACGGGCCTTGATAAAATTATTAAAAATAGTAATAATTTGTGTAAAATCATAAGAAATGATTTTTGAAGAATTGGGATGAAAAACTCCATATTTGAAAAGATAAAAATAGATTTTTATCGAAATGAACTAGTTTTGAACTAGAATTATAATTCTATTTATTTTTAAAACAAATAAAGTGGATTTGAAAAGGGTTTTAAAAGTAACCAGAATTTCCAATAATTGAATAGGAATGGATTTGAATCGAAATTGTCTTTGGAATATTTCGATGTTTGTTTTTGTGATTATACAGATAACATTATGGAAATTTGAAAGATATATAGATATCGTTATTTCCAATACGATATTTGTTGGTCGTAGAATTTGATATTGAATATAAGCCGATATATTTTCTATTCAGAGCCTTGTATTTAATATCAAATGTGATTTGGGTTTGTCGTGAACGATGTCTTCATTAACACCGTTCTTGAACCCAATTGAGAAAAAGATTAAATCTTTCTAATTAGATTTAATGAAGTGTACCAATTAAATAATATTTAATTGGGATTGAATTATTTTTGATTTTTGGGTTTATCGTGAACAGTATTTTAAATAACACTTGTTCTTTAACCCTATAATTAATGGAATGTGATTTTGGGTTGTCGTGAACGGTATCTTCAAGAATACTGTTCTTAGACCCAAAGGAGTTAAGAAAATCAGAAACTAACTGAAGATTAGTTAAGTTGAATGGTTTTTGGGTATTGATCTGATGTTGGTTTCGGCCTTCGGGGTTAATACTTAGGGAATTGCTCACTTGCTAATTTACGGTTAGGGACTGATTGAAATGTGATGTGATTTTGGGGTTTATTGTGAAACGTGTTTTAAATGACACTAATTCTTTAACCCAGTCACAGATTAAAACTAAGTGGAGTTTTAATGAATCTTTAATTAGATTGAAAAGATTGAGAATGGAGTATCACCAGTTTTGCTCCTGGCGATAGTTAAATCTTTAATTAGATTTGAACATGAAATGGTAATTGAATTTACCGATAACACCGTGGTGTTAGATATAAAGTATGACCAGTTTTACTTCATGGGATAAATAGGTTGGGATTGGGAAATAAAATAAATAATTACTTCGGTGTGGTTCGCTAATCCCGACTGGTTTGAAGTGATATTCAAAGGAAGATTAAAGAATAAGTTTAAAGGAATTTATCTTTGATAAAATTAATGGGAACCTTTCCCTAAGAATGTGAAATTTAGAAACTAACTGTAGGTTAGCTAAGCAGAACGGTTTCCTGGGTATTGATCTGATGTTTGTTTCGGCCTTCGGGGTTAATATTTGGGGAAATATTCTCTTGTTAATTTACGGTTAGTGACTGATGAATTGGAATGAGTCGTATGTTGTGTTTGTGTAACACCTATTTGTTATATACGCGAGTTATTCGGAAAGACCGGGTTTATCCCATTCTGAATAACTGATTCGACGATAAGTCGAAGATGAAGATGGTGGTTGAAGACCGAAGGTCTTCCCGTCGTTTGGGTGATTACTGGTGATCTTGATTGGGCCGTACACCCAAGAGGAGGGAATCAGTTAGTGGTCGTCCAGACGTATTTGGAGATCGATGGATATGCGGGGTACTAGGTGCCTCCGGTTTTGTTCAGACCCAGAACGAACTTGTAAATGGACTGTGTGTCTGACATTGGATATCATTCTGTGTGATTGATGGATATCGGTTGCATGGAGTGGTTTGCCTGTGTGGCATGCCTAAGTGGCAATTGATTGAGGCTTCTGTTGAAAAGCAAAGTCTTGTGGTTGATGATAAAAGCACCGCCTGTGTGGCATAGCTTTGTGTAACGTGAATTCGCGAGCCTCACACCCTGGTTGCGAACCAGAAACGGGAGAGGACCTCAGGGAGGGCTTGCGTTTCCTTCTAATTAGAAGTGGCGTCAGTGGTTTTACACGCCCTGACGAGTTTGACTTATGTGGTTGTTGTTGTTGCGAGGCGCCTCGGTTATATCGGTTTCGGCCGATGCATTCTGGTCGGCAGACGGACCAGACTTATGCCCCAAAGGGCGAGGAAACACAGTGTTCAGGAATTTTAATCCACATCGGTGGACCGGCCCTGTCGCTCCAAGGCTTGTTTGCGCGCTTGCCTGAGACATGGGCTAGATTGTCTCGAATCGGTAGAGGACGATCCCTGGCCTCGGTTCATAGACGGAAATCCAATTTCCAATATGTGATGTTTCGATTTTAGTTGTAATCCTATATATGGCGACATAGTGGGATGGGGCGCTTATGTCGTCTATGATTGATACTTATGATTTGAAGTTGTTTTATACACTATACACTTATAGTAATAATAAATGATTTGTTTTAAACGTATCAAGCTTTCTTGGCTATTATAAGGTAAAAACCCTATCCTCCGGCTTGCGTTGCATTGTGTGATGGGACCTGGGTCTTATAATAGCTTCATTGTTCTTTATTTAGCATTGCCCTGTTGTTTTATGCACTGGTATTCTTGGGAGGAAACCCGTTCCGTGTTATACGGCGTGGTCCCTTGATTTACCGAACTTTAAAACAAAGATTAATAACTGTTTTAGTTCTCACACCAGTCACCTGACTGTCCTGGAGTTTATTGTTTTAACCTAAACTCTGGTTGCCCTTATTTTGACACGGGCAGCTAGTAGTTTTGGTTTTGCAGATTTATATTCACGGGATCCTGATTTACAGCTGGAACGATACTCGGAAAGCTCTGTATCCGTGTATTGCTTCTAGTTGTGTATTGTATTATTTTCCGCTGCTTTGTAATGTGTTGTAATCTCTGATATTTTTCTAATGTATATTATTTGCTCATACTCTGTATATTCTTGTAATCTGATGGAATTGTTGTAAATAACAATGAAATGTTCTTCTGTCTGCGCTCTGATGTGGCTTGTTCTCAACTCAATCCGTGATTTCCCGTAAGGGGGATTTCGGGTCGTTTCATTGAAATTGGCCATACACGACCAGAATTTCATATACTACTCAAATAAAATAGCTTGGGTTGAATTTGAAGCCAAATCGATATTATAAAAATTTAAAAACCCTTTATTTTATATAAATAACGATATAATATATAAAGGAAATTCCACAGCGACTTTTTCAAAATTTGATTTGGACATAAAATAAAATCTACAACATGAAAACTCGATTTTTCTCTACCATTAGAAAGATATTATCCAACAGATTCCGATGTTTCTTGTTTCGAGAAAATCCGACTTATTTTGGGCTCTGTACAACCGTTTAAAGTTCAAAATGCCAAATTACGAACTACCGCACCGCCGCAACTCGTTTTAAAATTAAATTATAATTATATCGCTCAACCATCGTTTTATAAACAAAATCATTATTATAATTAAATATAAACCACATTAAAACCATTTTAAATTGCTTGTTCATGTTATATTTCAAATTCAACATTTTCCCAAATATCCAGAAAATAAAATATTATTATATTATTAATATAATTTAAATATTCACAACAAATGGTTAAAATCGATTGTATATATTCAAATCAATATTTTAAATATATAAAATATTTCAATAAAATGGCCAAAAATACGGGACATTACAACTTATGTTCTGACCCCCTTCTCATTACATACTTTCAGGTTAGGTTCATGACAGAGATGGTATAGCTTTGGATACTGGTTAGACAGTATGATATATAAGGTAAAGCTATTTTTGAATATATTACATTTTAATTCCTTCCGTTGTGAGATGCTTTACGAGTTCTGACATGTTTCTTATCTCTGTCATTTTCTACAGGATACCAGAGCACCCAACTCGGGTCTCGATGGATAGAAATTGAAAAATTCGGTCTGTCGGAATTCGGGTTGTCACAAATCTCACAGCGGAACGAACAACATATAATAGATAACATATCCTTGAAATAAAATCAGTATATGTATACAGTAACATTATCAGAGTACAACACTTACAACACAGCGAAATAAACAATAGCTATATAATCCTGAAGCCTCCTGCTCCAAGCTCTCCAAGTATATCTGTAAATCCTGACCACTTGACTGCCCGTACAAAATTGGGCACCCAAGAGTTTAGGGAAAGCAAAAAAAATATACTTCGGGTCAGTCATGGGACTGGTGTGAGTAAAACAATTTAAAACGGTTTGAGCAATAAAACGATATCTCATAAGACCACGCCGTATAACGGAACGGGTTTTTCCCTTATGAGAATCCAAATCAATTTGATTTAACTTTCAAATCATTTTGAAAGAAACAATGATCTTTTATATAAAAACTCTTTTGATATTATAATAGTGTCTATCAACCACAATATAATAATCATCTTGCAGAACGCTTTCATCTCACGTTCCACATATATAGTATACAATCAAAACCGCGAGCACTTATTGGGTAATGGATTTCCAACTGTGACAAGGTATGGAACCACCTTCCGATAATGTACCTCTAGAGAGGAATACACTGGGTTCAACAAGAACATCTTGCAACCCGGCCACACATGACCGACCACTCATTTCGCTTGAGTGTATCGAATGTATATCACCAACGGTTGGGAGCAGCAACCGTTTCCCGAATGGGACAGCATTGACAACAGATTATAGAATAAAATGAATATCTCCAGATAGGTGATAATACACCCTATTTGGCAGCCAACCACTTAGCCATGCTGCCTGCCCAATTTTTTTCATTTCCCGGTTGTGAGGCTAGAGGCCACGCTTATCTTTGACAAATCACACAATTATTCACTTCGAATGTCACATCGTCATACCTGCTAAATCAAAAATTGATTTCCCCAAAAATATAATGGGTATACAGCTAAGAGAAACGAATTTCTCCACCACCAAACGTAAATATGTTTGAAGAGATCAACTTACGCGATCCATTAAATATACTTTGTCAAACGTTCTCCCATATAGGTCGTCCTGGGACTGGATAAACCGAAGGCACTATTCTGTAAATAAGACAGCCGTTGCATTAATCTGTTTTCAATTATCTTCATCATATTTGATCGCAACGCTAATGCCCATATAAAGTGGTTTTCAGGTCATGAATCTGATCCTGGTCTCTCTGTATTGATGACGGAAAAATGGTCAAAAACTTCGATAGTCGGTGAGCTAACTATCAAAGAAAAACACGTGTACAAACAACGATATTATTTCCAGATGGAAATTCTATCGATCAATCATCAATCATCATTTATCTCTTAAATTAATTTACCATTAATTTATTCATTCTCCATTTCCTGTTTCCATATATATATATACACACAGAAATTCTATTTTTCTAAATTTATAAAATATATGATACTAATCATTGGAGAACGTTTCCATATTTACTTTCCTTTCTTATTTTCTATATTAGAAAAACATTTCTAATTCTTATTTGGAAAACATTTCCAAAACTCTTTCATTGGATTTAAACAGAAGTTTAAATAAAACATCGCTATGCCAACTCAAATCATTACACTCATTAACTAAATTTACTTAACCAGCCTTCGCTATCGAGCCTTAACCATTCCTTAGTTAAAAACGAAGCCAATCAAGTTGGGGTATAACTACCTCTCGGACCTTAATTGAACAACATTTCTAACTTTGAAATAGAAAAGGTTCACCTTCTAAATCCCTAACAAACTTCCTTACATAACTTCAAAATATCTAACATCAAAATATAACTTTTATTCCTTAATTTAACTTCAAAATATAACTTCTATTTACGAATCCGCTTCTTTTATCGAAATCATTTGATTATAACAATAGTGTTATAATCCCTACTTCTGAAATATCTAACTTCAAAATATAACTTTTATTCCTTAATTTAACTAAAACTAACTAGACAATTTATAAATAAATCATTAATTCTTGATTAAAAACGGAAAGTGTACTTTCTCGAATTCGATATAATTGAATTTCAACGTATAATTCTCTTTTGAATAATCTCTATTCAATAACTCCTTTTTCTTCGAATAAACTATATTCAATAATCTCTTTTCGAATAAACTATATTCGATTACTAATACTCGACTAACTCTAACTCAATTAACTCTATTTGAACAACTCTAATTCGATTTAACTCTAATCGATTAACTCTAATCAATCAACTCTAACTGGTTAACTCTAATTGATAAACTCTAACTGGTTAACTCTAACTGATTAACTCTAACTGGTTAACTCTAACTGGTTTACTCTAACTGGTTAACTCTAACTCTAATCGATTAACTCTACTCAATTAACTCCCTTCGAATAACCAATATTTGATTAACTCCTTTCTTCGAATAACCAATATTCGATAACTCCCTTCTCGAATAACCAATATTCGATAAATCCCTTCTCGAATAACCAATATTCGATAACTTCTTTCTCGAATAACCAGTATTTGATTAACTCCTTTTTTCGAATAATCAATATTCGATAACTCTTTTTCGAATAACCAATATTTGATTAACTCCTTTCTTCAAATAACCAATATTCGATTAACTCCTTTAACTCTATTCAAAAAAACTATATTTGATTAACTCCTTTAACTCTATTCGAATAAACTATATTCGATTAACTCTATCAATTATCTCTATTTGATTAATTCTAATTCGATCAACTCTATTTAGTTAACTCAAATCAATTAACCCTATTTGATTTACTCTATCTAATTTCCAAATATCCCTTTTATAAAACCCTATTTGTTTTATAAATATTTCTATTTATTTTCCAAATAATTCCTTTTATAAAATCTTATTTATTTTATAAATAATTACTTTTATTACTCTATTTATTTCACAAATAAATATTTCCATTTATAATCTATTTGTAAATGTTTTACAAATATTTCCTTTCCAATTCTATTTTTAAATGGTTTACAAATATTTCCATTTCAATACTATTTGTAAATGGTTTACAAATATTTCCTTTTCAATTCTATTCGTAAATGGTTTACAAATATTTCCTTTTCAAAAACCCTTTTTGATTTTATAACTATTTTCTTTTATGAAATCCTTTTCCTTTTATATATAAAATCCATTGATTTTATATAAATAATTTATTTTCAAAATACACTTTGAAAATCCCCTTTTCTACATCCCAGTATTTCTTACGGTATTTAAAATACCAAATAACAATGATTGGTATCACTCAAACACACATAATCAACACAAATTATATATCACATCATACATTACAATATATGAAAACAGTAAAATAAATGTTGAGGAATCCTATTGGATCCCTCCAACCTGTTTCCCTGCATCACAGATGTTACACAATATAGTTCACATCAATATCATTTCAGTATGAAGTATTCTGATAAACAGAATCAATATTTAGTTATTGATTTATATATATATCATTGTCTAAAATTTCAACCAATCATTCAGCAATTCAATCAAACAGTCAACACACAACAATCAATCATCATTTATCATCACTAGATTATATTTATAAAAATATAAACTGGTAGAGTTGGTGAGATTTACTCACATAGGACGATCATCGTTAAATAACGATAATTGTCGTTGATTTGGTTCCGACAATTTATTTTGCTATAAATTGTAACGAGCTCCAATTCACTCCCAGTCAGTTCCATTGGGAAGCCACTGTCCATACGGTCCCAACGGATCTTGTTTCATCTGATTCTGATAATATATGAGAGAGTTACGAATTTTTATAAGTTTAGTACCTCATTAAAATAATTATAAGTTGATTAATATTAAAACTAATCACTAATTCCCTACTTACTTCCTAATCACGTGATCACAACAAATTAGTTTCTTCCCAAAAACGATGAAAGAATCCTATTGCATGTTCTTCGATTGCCATGGAGTATTTTTTTTTTTGAAAGCAAAAATGTGTGATCTTCAAAAAAGAAGATATCACACATATATAATAAAAAAACAAGAATGTTACAAGATCCATCTACAGAATCATAAAGATACAAAATCAATACACAACAAGACTATACAAATGTAAAGGAAAGTAGATAGATGAGCTTCGGATAAACCACCGCCCATCATACCTCAATGGCCGAGTATTATACCACATTTATCTCCTTCGTTACTCGCTCATTTTACAAACAGGCTCCACCCAAATTTATCTCTTCACTAATACCATTGTCGATCTGTCCTACGGTGAACAGTGCATCCATCGGTTTCATTTCCCATCTGCTACTTGTGTTCCTCCCTCCTTCACTAGAATTTGAACCTAAAATACCATGCAACTCTACTTCCAGACCTCTTTATTTACTTTGGATCTTTATTACCACTAGCCGAAACATTAGTGTCCACTTCCTTTCTTTCCTGAAAACATACGGTTCGCATATCACATTCACCATATTCTTCCCACCCATGAATATTACATATATTTATAAATTTATACTAAACTTAAATAGATTTAAATAATTTGGGGCCTTACTTTTTCTTCTTGGTCCCAACGTCCTATATTCACGCAACTGACTCATCTTCTTGTTTCAAACCGTAGCTCCTCTACTTCATTGCTGAAGTTTACACACGCAACCCCTACCATACTCCATGTCTACTGAAACCAAAGCTTACCACCAACGTCTTCCCTGTTCTCAGATCCGCACTCCAGTATTGGTTCAAACACCATTGACAAACTTCGATCTCCATTTTCTCCTTCCATATAGCACGAAATCCACTACAATCCTCACCGATCTTCATCTCTTACATTCACCGTCATCCCCATACCCTTCAGCTCGAACTCAAGCACGGAAATCAATTTTCGTCGAACCGCTGAACTCACGAACCCCAGTATTTCCATCGACAAATTTCATCACCGAAATCACCAAAAACTTGCAGATAGAATCGACACCATCCCACAATCTAAACCTCGAATTTCTACCTCAATACCCCACGAATTCGAACCCTAGACTCACACTCCAGTTTTGCTTGAATTTCCAGATAGTTGCAAGTTACACGATAACAGTGTGAGGTTGTAGCTAATGCGATAGTTTATCCAAGGATACAATTTTTAAGATTTACAAGAATTTATATGAATTAATTTGGATTTTATTTTTAGATGGAATTTTCTGAGAAGAAGAGTAGAACCGACGGCTTAAAAACACGTTTGTGTTGACTACAGAAGAAACCATTTAGGTTAGGATAGTTAAGGGTATTTTATAGGGTAGTTAAAATAATTTTATATTCATTATTATATTCAAATTTAAGCAATTGTAGTATGTATTTGTCATTTAAAACTCCATACCACCACATAAAATACCCAAATTGAATGAAACTGGACATGTAGCTACAGTTTGACATTATGGGCCCAACGAAACTGGTTTCGTCGAATTCCGACTCCGTTTGCTCACACAGGTATTTTTAACCGTCAAAATACTGACAGTTTTTCACATAAAAAATTGGTATGACCACAAACCGACTCCAAAAATCATGAAACTTGAAATCTAACAATAGTTTGACATTACGGATCCAACAAAATTAGTCTCATCGAAAACGGAGGTCATTTGCAAAACTGACTATTTTTAAAGCTCTAAATAACCCATTTAAATATATAAATATATATTTAAAAAATAATTAAATTAAATATGAATAAATTTATATTATCGTATATATATTCACAATAGAATACCATACAGCTCCATATCGGGATTCATAACTCGATATTCCAAATCTAGTGTTACATCGATATTCAATTTATATTTAAAATCCATTTAAAATATAAATAAATTGATACAAATTATAAAGGAATTCCATAGAGACTTTTCTAAAATTTGATTTGGACATAAATCAAAATCTATAAGACGAAATCCCGATTTTTCTCTTCCATTAGAAAAATATACTTCACCAGCTCCTTACGTTTCTTGCTTCACAGAAATCCGACTCAAAACGGACCATGTATATTCAGTTGAAGTTCAAATCGCCAAATAGCGAACTACCGCGCCATTTCGAGCTCGATTATAATTATATTATAATTTTATGTTCAACTGTCGTTTATATAATATATTCATTATTCGAATTCAATTCCAACTGAATTATATATTTTAAATTGTCCAATTCACACAATATTTTGAATTCTGTTATTTCCAATAATTTCAGAATTATATTATCCTATTATTTATATTAGTTAAATATAAATATTATTTAATTCAAGTTATCGATATTGCCAAATCGATATTTAATAATTAAATAAATTAATTATTATACCGTAAAAATATGGGACATTACAAAAACTGGTGGTACTCCACTCTTGATCATTTCATGAATTTGATAAATCTAATTATCTCGTTCTCATTTTAATCTAATTAAAGATTCATTAAAACTCTAGTTCAGTTTTAATCTCAAAAATCATTATTTAATGATTATTCAAATTTCAGGAAATAAATCCTATCCTTCCTTGGGTTAAAGAACCAATGTCACTTAAAACACAGTTCACAATAAACCCAAAATCCTCTTCCTTTAAAATGGAACTTTCACGGTCATAACAGTATATAATCGATACAAATTTCCATATAGTACTATTACTATAAACGGAATAACGGCAAGGCCTATTAAATTCCATAAATAGTAACGATCTTCCTACACAGAATCTCATCTCGATTATTACCAAATCGAATTCCATTCAATTCCAATTTAATATATTAAATTGGAAAAATTTATTTTGGAAAATTTCCATAAAATCTTATTAAAAAGATTTATAAATTCCAAATCATATTTCCACTATTAATTGTGTTTTAAGAACAAATGTTATTTAAAACATCGTTCACAATGAACCCATAATCATCTTCCATTTAATTCCAATTTATAATTATAAACTGGAAAACTTCACTTATCTTAATTAAAAGATTTATTCTTTTCTCAACGGGGTTTAAGAACAAATGTTATTAAAGACACCATTCATGACAAACCCCAAAATCCAATTCGATATTAAATATAAGACACAGAATAGAAAATATATCGGCTTATATTCAACATCAAATTCTGAAACTAACGGATATCGTATTGGGAACAACGATATCGATATCTTCCAAATTCCTAAACAATATCCGTATAACCACGGAATCCAATATCGAAATACTCCAAAGATTATTTCTATTCAAATCCATTCTAATTCATACGTTGGAAAATTCTGGTTATTTCAAAAACCATTTCAATTCCTTTCAGTTCTCTATTCTAGTTGTTAACTAGTTCATTCAGATGAAAATGTTGTTTATATTTACAAATATGGAATATTTCATCCAAACTCTTTCTAAATAATTTATTATGATTTTACATAATTTATTCATATTTTTAATGAATTTAATATCGCCATTTCAGTTGATTTCCAGATACGGTCATTGAACTGCATTTACAACGACCTTTTCCAAAACTGATTTGGACATAATTTGAAATCCAACTGTTCAAATTAAAATCTCTTATATTCATTGGAAAGATCTTTTCGATACGAACCCAGTAGTTACGGTTTTAGAAGAATCCAACGATCAGATCTCCCGTTACATCAATTTGAAGTTAACAGTTGAAATTCGCTAACGATCACTGCGCATGCATTCTATTCAGGCCTTTAGATATATATATTATATATATTTCATCGATTTTCATTTAAAACATATTTTATAAATCGTTTATAAATTCGTTTTAAAACGATTCCAACTTCCATTTCGATTTTAAATCAAAATTGAATATTCTATATCATTATAATATTAAAATGATAATATTTTGAAAATATCAGATTTTGAAATCCGTTTCCTTTTCGTATTCATCATAAAATGAATAAAATCGATATAAAAATCCATCTGAGTTAAAATGGCGTTCAACTACTTAACTCGGCTTCATATATTTCAATATTTTCGTGTCCATCCAAAATCGGACATCAAAATCATATTTTGATTCTTTACTGAATATTATTTTAAAATATTCATTCATATTCTGAACCGGAATGCGACTCAATCAATTACTATATAATTTCAGTTATATGGATTTCATACATCGCATGTATACAAAAATAATGATAAATAATCATTGAACATTCAAACATCACCCAGAGTGCATTCTACAACTGTATAAGCATTAAAACGAATAAATAACGCTTATCGCATCCTGT
Organism: Allium sativum; assembly: GCA_030737875.1. Classification (NCBI taxonomy): domain Eukaryota; kingdom Viridiplantae; phylum Streptophyta; class Magnoliopsida; order Asparagales; family Amaryllidaceae; genus Allium; species Allium sativum. Next base: position 272,444,615 of record CM060920.1, on the reverse strand, counting down.
CAACCAATCGATTGATGTACAACTAATTATTGGGATTAGTGAATGTCAAATATCATACCAATACCCGTGTAGGGTTTTCAAACAACAACAGTCTATTTGTAACTACCTAGATTTTCAGAACCAATTTAAAATTTTTATTTTAGCTATTTTTATAGATTTTGAATATTTAAAATGATTTATTTTAAATAATAACGACTAAAAAAATTTAAATTGAAGTTAGAACATATAAATTTATTTTAATTATAAAACGAGCATGAAATGGCGTGACAGTTTGAAATTTTGATTTTAAATTTTCAAATGAATGTCCAGGATGCAAAATAAATCAGATTTCAGTAAAACCAGAGGTATTTGAGTCGGTTTAATTAGATCTTTCTAAAGAATGTGAAAATTTCAGATTTCATGATATAAATTGAAAGTTATGTCCAGTTTAAAATTTAAAATAGTCGTTATGGAATTTATATATATTTTTATTTAAATATATCCCTTAAAAATAGTCATTTTGCAAACGACCTCTGTTTTCAATGAAACCACTTTTGTTGGTTCCGGAATGACATATTATTGCTAGATTCCAATTTTCATAATTTTTGGAATTAATTTGTGAGCATGGCAAATTAAAACGTGTTTTGTCAATTTTAGTTGAATTTGATCGACTAGAAAATGGCCATTTTTCAAACAGTCTCCAAATTTAATGAAATTAGTTTTGTTAGGCCCGTATCATCAAAACATAGCTAGATTTAATTTTTTGGAATTTTTGGAGTCAGTATGTGACCCTGATAAATTAAAATGTAGGTTTAAATTCGATATACATTTATTTTAATTTTAATAAAAAAACTAATCAAAACAATCGAATGGTCTTACAAAACATATCCCATTGTGTTCGGAATAAGGGTATTGGCTAGGAGCGATAGTCGTTGGGTTTGATTTGGAGTTCGTAGCAATAAACCACTATTTTTGGAATTAAAAGAAAATAAAAATAAATTAATTATATAAATAGCTAATCAGAATTCTCCATTTAACCTAATTCATTTCGTTCCAGACCCGCCTCCGTTAAAATCGAATGACGAAACTACTGAGAACTTCTCCCTCTGATTTCTTCCATTCCACCACGAATCAAAGTATGGTTCTTTAGCAAAAATCAAAGAGCTTCGTCACCTCTTCAAATCCAAACCATCCTCGCCATTTTCGTTGAGTGTGGAGAGAGAATCGTGGCCTCAAAGTGGCGACGTTCCCCACCGTTTGCTGATGTCAGGGTGGCGTCGAGTTCGCTGTCGTTCTGGGGGGAGGGGCGGCTCGCATGGCTCTTAGACGTGGAGGCATCTGATCACGGTCCAGCGCGATAGTGGCGGCAAAAATCTGAACCCTAGCTTTTGAGCTAGGTGCGGCAGCGGGTCTGAGTGTATAACAGAGAAAGGTTTTATTTTTTTCTATTACTTAACTTATACTCAGTTTAAAAATCTGGTTTTTCTAACAAATTACATTGTTTTAAAATCTGAAATTTTAAATATAATAACATTGATAAAAGCTGAATTTTTGAATATAAAAAGTAGCATAGTTTTTAAATCAGTTTTTATTCATATAGAAACATTGTTTAATTTTAGATTTTTAAATATAAAAACATTGTTTAATTACATATTTTTGAATATAAAAACATTGTTTAATTTCAGATTTTTGGATATAAAAATATTGTTTAATTTCATTTTTTTAAATATAAAAACATTGTTTAATTTCAGACTTTTAAAGGTAAACCACATTGTTTATTTCCATATTTTTAAAAATAAATAGCATGATTTTTTTTAAAGAAATAACAATGTAAAAAAACATGATTTTTATGTTTATAGGGTAGAAATAAAAAACTAAATTTTAATATGAAATAGAATTTATAAAAAATGTAACTTTTATATATAATAACATAGTATAAAAATGTGAGTTTTGTAAAAAATAACTTTGTGTTAAAAATGCGAATTTTCAAATATGAATTTGTATATATGAAAGCACTGTTCTAAAAATAGGATTTTTGATAGTAAAAAAAACATTATTTTCAAAATATGGTTTTAAAAAATATTTAGACATTGTTTATGTTAGACCAAAATCTGGGCCTAACACCCAAATGCATATCTCAGATCACAGAATGCAATAAATAGTCAAATAAGAGGAGACACACGAGATTTTTATAGTGGTTCGGCTGTAGATGTAGCCTACGTCCACTTTATAATCTTATTAATATACTGACAGATTACAAGAATCAATTACATGTAATGCACACAATTCGTGTGTTAATTGAGATTAAAAGAGAAGAATTTGAATATACGAAGGTGCAAAGCCCTTGCACTTCAGTAATGGTGGAAGCCGTGAAGAAGAATGGCCCAAAGTCCTTGAAAAATCCTCCAAATGGTGTATTTATAGCCGTTTACAGCAGGTGGTTCGCGGGACATATGGCACGCATCCCAAAAATCTCGAAAAGAGGTGGAAAATGTCCGGAAATCATCTCCAACTCGTCATATGACATGGGTAATCAGATCCATGCAAGTTGGAGTGAAAATAGCCTTTACAATAGGTCAAAATCATGTATAGCAGCAGGCGGTTCGTGGTCCCTGTGTGCTCCACGATCGGGTCGTGGTCACCATGACCCCTAGGATCTTTTAAACCATAAGTCCGATTAAGCCAAACTGAAGCTAATTCAGAGATCTACAACAGTTACAGAGTTTAGCTCCATAATCGTTGTTTTCAGGCCCAAAAAAGGTCATCTGGTAGGAGTTCTGGGCCTTTCTTTGTTCGCAATGAGACTTTGACCAAATCGCTGCCTATCTTCTGATGTTGTTCTCCATATCCGAGCACGAAGCTATCCAGATATTTAGTGTGACAGCTCTTACCAAAAAGCGTGTCAACAGTTTAAAAATATGGTTTTTTAAAAATGTTAAACATTGTTTAAAAATATGGTTTTTAAAAATATATATAGCATTGTTTTTTCAATATATATAGCATTATAAAAATATGATTTTTAATATATATACGGCATGAAACAGATTGCGATGGAACTGACTGGAAACAAAGCGGAATCCAAAACCGTCCTTTAAAGACTGGCGGAGAGGAACCTAAAGTGAGAACTCCTTTTCACTCTAATTATTTTACAGTTAAATATATATTAGGATGCATATGGGGCTTAGAAACCCCCGAAACTATTTATTGTACAAACCATATTTGTTGGTTTGGATTGTATGGTTGAAATTTGGATTGTAGTTGTAAAATTGATTGTGAATTGATTGTGGGATTGTTTGGATTAATTATGAATATTTTTTATGGTGCGAGCCAGTATCAAGAGAGGGGTAATGCTAGATATTACTCTGGTTTTAATATCGCGCAGTTATAATGCCGAAATTTTCTAAAATAAATATTTATTCATTAAAAGTATAATTTTTAATGTGTATATGAACTGCATAAAATATTCATGTGTTGAATAAAATGTTTGAACAATAAAAATATTATTTTTATTAAACGTATGAACTATATAAAATAGTCAAGTGGTGAAACAAATATTTTAAAATATATTTTTTAACGTATATGTGAATGGCATAAAATTCTCCTGGAATGAAAATAAATATTCATTTACAAATCGAACGATTTGTTTGTGTACACCCATTTAACTAATATTGATTGGGACGATAAATTTTACACATTACCCAACTACACAAATAATATTCAGTATTTGTTGGTTGAAACCCCACGCGGGTATTGGGATGATATTTGACGTACACTAATCCCAATTATTTAGTTGTATGTCAATCGATTGGTTGACATACTGTTGTAAGTAGGGCTGAACATTCGGTCGGTTGGTTTGGAGCTAAAAAAACTCAAACCGAATTAAAACCAAAGATTTTCCAAACCGAACCGAATTAATTTCGGTTATTTCGGTCGGTAGCCGATTTAACCGAACATGAAGAATGTATTACTATTAAAATGATGGATTCGCTCAAAGTAAAACATAAATTCATGTTTGAGGAAATTTTACATAGTAAATTTTATGTTAATGATAAGGTTTGATCAATTTGCAACAAACGTCTTCGTATTATATAACTAAACCAATTATTTAAAGCAATACAATACCATAAAATTAGAAAATAAATTTAAAGTTCGGCTAACTCAGTTAAACCGATAACCGATTTTTTATTATTTTACAAACTGATTTAGTTTTAAAACTGAACTGAACCGATCGAAACGAACCGGTTTGGTCGGTTAATTCGGTTTGAACCGAATATTGCTCACCCCTAGTTGTATGCGTTAATTATTTATATTTAATGCTTATGCAGTTGTGTAATGCACTCTGGATGATGGTTGATTGTGTATCATGCTTGTTGTGTAATGTGTTGTATGAAATCCATATAAATAAATTATATGGTAATCGATTGTGTCTGATTCCAATTCAAAAGGAACGAATATTTTAAAATATTGAATATTTTAAAGTAACGAATATTTTAACATAATATTCAGTAAGGGATTAAAATGTGAATTTGATGTCCGATTTTGGATGGACACATAAATATTCAAATATGTGAAGACGTGTTGATTAGATTTGCGCCATTTTAACGTGAATGATATTTATATCGATTTTATTCATTTTTATAATGAATAACGAAAAGGAAATGATTTCAAAATCTAATATTTTAAAAATATTATCATTTAGATATTATAATGATATAGAGTACTCAATTTTGATTTAAAATTGAAATGAAAGTGAGAATCGATTTTAAAACGAATTTATAAAATACGTTTTAAGCGAAATATATATTATATATATAATATAATAGCCTGAATAGACGCGCCGCGCTGCGACCGTTCGCGAATTTCGACCATTGACTTCGAATTGACATTATGGGAGATCCGACCATCGGATTCTCCTAAAACCAGAAACGTTGGGTTCATATCGGAAAGAGCTTTCCATCGGATATAAGAGATTTAAAATCTAATGGTTGGATTTGGAATTATGTCAAAATCAAATTTGGAAAAGGTCGTTGTAAATGTAGTTCGGTGGCCGTTATTGGAAACCAACTGTAAGGGCTAAAATTATTAATAATTTGTGTAAAATCATAATAAATGATTTGGAGAGAATTGGGATGAAAAATTCCATATTTGAAAATATAAGAATATATTTTTATCGAAATGAACTAGTTATTAACTAGAAAGATAATCCAACGTTTTTAAATAAATTTGGAGGAAGATTGTTAATATATATGGAATTTAAAAGGCTTTGTCATTACTCCATCTATATTATTAGTCGGATACGGAAATTGATATCGATTATATATTGATTTATTTTCCGTGAAGATTCCATAATTAATGGAATGTGATTTTGGGTTTATCGTGAACTGTGTTTTAAATGACATTGGTTCTTTGACCCAGTTAAAGACAGGATTACATGTCTAACATTGTATTTCGAAGTGTAATGTTGATCTCTGCTAAACATATATCTGTTTGGTGGCGGGGAAATTATTCTCTTGCTTAACACCCTTCTCTGAGACGTACGAGCTTAAAAGTTATATATCGGCAGAAATCAATGGTACAGTGTAGATTGTCGATGTGGCATGTTTGATTTCCCAAAGTTAAATAATAATTAATAATGATTGTTGGAAGATTAAAACTAAGTGGAGTTTTAATGAATCTTTAATTAGATTGAAATGTGAATGTGATCATTTAAATTATCAAATTTGGGAAATGATCGAGAATGGAGTATCACCGATTTTGCTCCAAGCGATGGTTAAATCTTTGATTAGATTTGAACATGAAATGGTAATTAAATTTATCGATAACATCATGGTGTTAGATATGGAGTATTACCAGTTTTGCTCCATAGGATGAGTAGGTTGGGATTGGGATAATAAAATAAATGATTACTTCGGTATGGCTTGTTAATCCCGACTAGTTGGATAAACATTAATTTGGTTTGAGTTTATATCCAAAGGAAGATTAAAGAATAAATTTAAAGAATTTATCTTTGATAAAATTAACAGGAACCCTTCCTTAATGATGTGAATATTTGAATAAAAGAATAATATGAATTGGAATGAGACGTATGTTGGGTTTTTATAGCACTTTATTATAAAATACGTGAATTATTCGGAAAGGCTGGGTTTATACTCATTCTGAATAATTGATTCGACGATAAGTCGACGATGAAGGCGGTGGCTGAAGATCGGAGTTCTTCACATCGTTTGTGTGATTACTGATGTCTTGGTTGGGCTGTACACCCAAGACAAGGTAATAAGTGGTGATTGTCTAGACGTACTTGGAGATCGACCGGATATGCGAGGACCTCTCTCCTGTATTGGACATATGAGATGAGGAATAAGGTGCCTCTGGTTTCGTTCAGACCCAGAACGAACTAGTAAATGGATGTGTGTTTGACATTGGATTTTATTCTATGTTGATTGATTTCTATTAAATATATATCTGTTTGGTGGAGGAGAATTTATTCTCTTGCTTAACACCCTTCTCTGAAACGTACGAGCTTAGAGGTTATATATCGATAGGCATCAGTCGCATGGCATGAATTATCAGTGTGGCATGCTAAGATGAAAGTGATCAAGACTTCAATTGAAAAGCTGAGTCTTGTGGTTGATGATCAAAGCACGACTTTAAATAGCATAACTTTGTGTATAGCTTTAATTCGCGAGCCTCACACCTCGGTATGAGTCAAAAAGGGGATCGTGACTACAGGGAGTTCACGATGTTTCTTTCTAGTTATGAGTGGTGTCATGGTATGGAGCCCAGACAGTTATGTGACACCCCATGTCCGTTAATGTCACTCATAAGGGGAATGCATTAACTTCTATGTAGCGTTTAAAGTGTGTATAGAACAGAAACTTAACAACAAGACAGATATAAAACAGTACTTAAAAATTAAAAACTTCCTTCATTGCAGCGGTAAACAAATAAGTTCGATTACATCATCAAAAAACCAAAGACTAGAGTCAAATACATAATATCCATCTTGACTAAATCAGAGTATATAAAATGAAAGACATAACCCCACATAAAATAGCCATAAGTAAGATAGGATGAACTTTTACTTCAGCGATCCAAGCAAACTTCCAGAGAAAGAGATAAAGCTGTCCAAATCAAGCTCCACTAGTACTAGTCCCACCTTGAGCACCTGGGGAAGGAAGAAAAGAGGTGGAAACAAAGGGGTCAGACATAAAGTCTGGCGAGTGCAATAACTTTAACAATATAATCATTAAGTAACAAGGACAAGGCATAAGCTGGAAAATAAGGAAATGACTGTGAACTAATGGGTATGACAGAGCAAACAAAGGGAATAGGATGAACAAAGATAACGTTAAAGGCGTACCTAATCACTATAGGATAATTACTACACTGCACCACACCAAACACCCTAAAATTTGATCCCGTCTACAGAACTCAATAATGATAATGGTAGTTTCGTGTACCCCTGGCTGCCTTCATAGGTGACGTCTGCCCCTATCTCCACTAGGTGCACCCACTACCCTCATTCGATCGGCTCCATAACTCGTAGATACCCGTGTTGTCCCCATAGTGGGGTGTATCACTCCCCAAAGTGGCAACCCAATACCACCAAAATGCACGGCTTATACCTACACGATGCAACAATGTCTTACCTATCAGCCCGGGCCCACACACGCTTATGACCTCGTTGGACTTGCGTTGCCACCGCTAACCCGTTTTAACCTCTTACAATCAAATCCAGTACGTGTGTCCCGTCCTCGACTTGGGTCGAGCCCACAAAGATACTTAATGGGTTACTGGTTTGAAAAGGGCCCCCATGCATGACACAAGCTTTCCACCTATGCTTGGTCCCTTCTAAGGTTTTTCCCTACTTAACCCCATTCTTATCCATGTCTTCTTACATGTTTCAATCTTGGTTAAGTGTATCTAATCGTATTTGACATGCCACCTAAGGCACCCACTTGATTTTCACATGCCACCTAAGGCACCCACCTAACCCCTCATGTCCCACCACATGTTTATCTGGTTAATTGTTTCTTAATTCATTAACACCTTAACCTTGTAAAGACCTCCCACATTAGACTGGCATTTGTGGCAGCTGGATTTGTCGGGCGAGTCCGGGCAGTCTTACACCACAAATGAGCCTAACTTCGTGTCTTTACAACTGTTACGCATTTTATTCATGCCTTCGACCTCTCACATTAGACTGGCATTTGTGGCTGCTTGATTTGTCAGACGGGTCCGGGTAGTCTTACACCACAAATGAGTCTAACCTCGTGTCTTAGGCGGTTTATTATTACACATCTTTATTTAACCCCAAAGTGGATTAATATCCCTATTAAAAATTTGTAAATAAATTCCAAATATACTTATGTCCATAACTGTCTCAATTATGTCCATAAATGTCAATTTTTCCAATTAATGTCTTAATTTAATTATATGCCTTTTTCAAGGCCATTATGCCAATTCTCAATATGTGTATATTCAATATTACCCCCATCGTCCCCACGTTGTTCGTTCGTTTATCATGACATATATGTATATTAGACTAGCAATTAGTCTAACTCGTAAAAGGGAAGAAACATCGCAAATTTGCATAACACACAAAATGGATCTAATCTTGATAAGGATTGCAACATAACTTGCATAAACTTGTTATTTTCATGAATCTAAACATAGGCCTAAAGGTGTGAACTTGCATATATGTAATATAGTTCTCATCCAAAACCTGCATAGGCCATAATCACAAACTTGCATAAAACTATGTACATCATAGATCTAAATCTAAAGGTGTAAACTTGCATATATGTGAATCCAATTTCTACCTAAACTTGAATATAGTCACTTTATTTGATTCACATGTAAACTTGTGTACAATTCATATAGAATAGCATATAATCTGCACCCAAACTTGCATATAAAATGATATCAAACATGAATCAAGTTGAACATAGGTGATTTGGCATATGAAAAGGGATCCACAACAAAACTATCATTATGAACAACTAGCATATATTCACAAAATATCACATTTTTTCAATGTCTCACAAAAATAGCCATATAACCCAATTTATAACTTAACCCAATTAACTTATTAATTATCTTATTAAAGATATTGAACTCACTACTCAAAGAAGATCTTGAGTTCTGGAATCTGAGTTCTGAAATTGATTTAGCTCGCCTTTGAAGTAGACAAATTCGTTGTTGTTGTTATAAATTTGAGTTTAATTGAGTTGATTAGCTTCACTTTCCCTATAGTTGGTGGTGGCTACTCTAGGTTGCAAGGTGATAGCATGACGGCCATGTTTCTAATTTTTATTTAGTTTTAGGGTTTAAGTCTACATGTGTTTATATAGAATTTAGGATTAATTTAGGCCATCCGATCAACCTAGAATCAAATCAAGACCATCCATCCAAGATAGGGTGACACCTCAGCCCTAACGACACAGCACTGAGTCACAAAATCGTCATCTTTCAGATCTACCCGGGGGGGCAGGTCGACCCCCAGGTCGACACTAAGGTCGACCTGCATAGGGGGAGGTCGACACTAAGGTCGACCCCCAGGTCGACCTGGCCTTGGGCGGGAAATTTCCCGCCCTGCCCAGTTCTGAGTGAATTCGTTTTTGAATTTAAATTTGAATTTCTAGAAACTTCCGACAGCCATAACTTCTTCATACGAAGTCCAATTTATGCAAACTCGGACTCTATCTCAACCAAAATTCTGGGACGAACACAATGGCATAACCCGTTTCCCTTGATTCTCAAATTTGAAATTAAGTATTCTTTAATTTGTTAACTTTAATATTTAAATTTACGGAGTGTTACAAGTAATATTTTTTACCTATGTGGATGATGGATAGCGAGGCACCTCGGATATATCGGTCACTACGGGCCGATGGATAGGTCCGATAGGACTGGGAAACGTGTGTTGAGGAATACTAATCCACTAACGTAAGTGTGGATCGGCCCTGAATATCCAAGGGTTCACTGCGGGGGATCCTGAGGCATTTGCTAGAGTGTCTCGAATCGGTGAGGAGCTATCCCTGGCCTTGACTCATAGATGGAATCCAATTTCCAATACATGACATTTCGATTTTAATTGTAGAACTAGTATGGTGACATGATATATGGTACCCATGTCGTATATGATTGATACATTTATATTTGAAGTTGTTTTATACACTATGCACTTATAATAGTATCAAATGATTTGTTTTAAACGTACCAAGCATATTTGGCTATTATGAGGGAAAACTCTATCCTCCAGCTTGCGTTGCATTGTGTGATGGGACCTGAGTCTTATAATATCATCATTTTTTCCAAAAAGCATTGCACTGTTTGTTATATGCATTGGTATCCTTGGGAGGAAACCCATTCCGTGTTATATGGCATGGTCCCTTGATTTACTTTATTTCTAAAGTAAAGTATAGATAAATATTTTAGTTCTCACACCAGTCCCATAACTGACCTGGAGTTTATTGTTTTAACCTAAACTCTGGGTGCCCCTATTTTCCGCACAGGCAGCTAGTAGTTTTGGTTTTGCATATATTTCTTTTCTAGGATCTTGGATTTGCAGCTGGAGCTATATTCGGAAAGCTCTGTATTTGTGTATTTCTTTCAATTGTGTTATGTAATATTTTCCGTTGCAATGTAAATTTAAATCTCTGATATTTTCCAATGTGTAATATTTATTCATACTCTGTTATATTCTTGTACATTGATGTAAATTCTTGTAACAGTAATGAAATGTTTTTCTGTTTGCATTCTGATTTGTCATGTTCTCATTACAATCCATGTTTTATGGTCTCCTCGGAGGCTAGCAAATTTGGGTTGTAACGCTATTTAAATTAATCCTTGGTTAACAAATTTAACCAATCCTAATTTGGTTTGAATTATTTTTCTAATTAACCAATTTTACTGTTTAAATTATAAATGGATAATTTACGTCCATTTCGACAACCACAAAGTGTATCCACATTGTTTGAAATTCGAGTGTCGTATATTCAAACAACGCTTCTTGTGAAGATGAGTCATGAATAGTTCATGCGTTGAACTCAAACAATGTCACATACAACAGATAAAAATCAACACTGGCAATCATTACATTCAGTTTTAAAATAAATAACAGTACAAATATTTTAGTGAGAGAATTCTCACTTTGATTTCCACTCCGTCATTCTTTAATTGATGATCGTTTTAACAAAATTAAACAACCGTTTAATTTTGTCAAAAATTCCAACCTCCTCCGTTTCTATTCTGCTCAGTTTTCATATTGTAGAGCTCTTGAACATGATTCCAACGCAAGTGAAATCGCCAGATTTGGACCTCGTATGAAGAAGTTATGGGTTTTTAAACATTCAATAACTTAATTTCATAATTAAATTATTATTATAATTAACTTAACCTAGTTAATCATATTCCACCCCGTAGTGCTCCAGCTAACATCGAAAATGCTCCCTCCCTCAACCTGAATCGCGCCGCCTCCACTAAGTGATCGATCGACAATTGGCCTCCGCCACCACCAGCGCCGAAGTGCCACCTCCCTCCACCCTGGGTTCCGTCAATCCCGAAGTCCCCCTGAAATAATCTACAACCATTTGATGTATGACCAAATTATACATTGATGCAAATGCTATTAAATAGCGTATGGAAGATATGCGAGCAACTGGAGCATATGTATCAAAATAATATATTCTGTATCTTTATTTATATCCCTTAGCAGCTAATCTAGCTTTAAACTTTTCAGTGGATCCATTAATATTCAACTTTTTCTTGAATATCCATTTACATCCTATAGGTTTAGCACTAGGAGGTAAATCAAATAAAACCCAAGTTTGGTTTAACATTATGGAATTCATTTCATCATCGATAGCTTCTTTCCAAAAATTAGAGTCTCTAAAACTCATAGCTTCAGAATAACTTTTAGGATTATCATCGACGTTCATTACATATCTTGTCACATTAAGGACTTCGTCCTTATTGCCTTCTACGAGATATGTTATGAAGTCGGGACCATAGTCCGTTTCTATTCTTGCTCTTTTACTTCTCCTGTGTTCAGTACTATTATCTGGTAACTTCCTTGTTGTTTTGAGCAGGATCATAATCATCATCATTGATATCATTAGTCACAGTTGGTTCTGGATTAGATGATGTCAATGGATTCTCAATAGTTTGATTTTCAAAGAATTCTATATCTACAGATTTTATAACTTCTAAATTATCAAGTATAAGGAATCTATAAGTTATACTATTAAGAGAATATCCTATGAAAACACACTTAAATGCCCTATTACCTAACTTTGGTCTTTGGGGTCAGGTTTTCTAACATATGCTAAGCAACCCCAAACTTTAAGTCTAGTAAGGTTTGGTGTTCTATTAAACCATAATTCATAAGGGGAAATATTATTCTTGTTAAATGGTACTCTATTTAAAATGTATCATGCAAATAACATAGCATGACCTCATAGATTATAAGGTAAATTAGAACTAATGAGCATAGCGTTAACCACTTCTACTAAAGTTCTAATTTTCCTCTCAGCAACACCATTTTGTTGTGGTGTATAAGGAGCGCTACACTGGTGAATTATACCATTTTGTTTGCAAAACAAAGTAAACTCATTTGAAAAATATTCGCCACCACGATCTCAATGTAACACTTTAATTTTAACTCCTAATTGTGTTTCGACTTTTGCTTTGTAAATTTTGAATTTATCAAAGGCCTCATCTTTTGATTTCATTATATATACATATGCATATCTAGTATAATCATCAATAAATGTGATATAGTATTGGTTGCCACCATAGGTGATATGACTTTTTAAGTCACCCACAAACATCACTATATACCAAATCAAGCAAACCAGTTTTCCTTTCAGCAGATTTAAAGGATTTACGGTGTATTTTTGCTTGAACACATATTTCACATGTAGATATAGAATCGAAATCACAATCAGAAATTAGTCCTAACTTATGCATATTTCTAAGAGAATTATAATTAACATGTCCTAATCTACCATGCCATAAATCAACAGAATCAACAGTATAAGCAGAAGATTTCTTTACTAGATTCAACTTAATCATACCAATGCAAGAATTCCCTGTCATAAATTTGCTTTTCTTGGATAACACTAACTTATCAGACTCATACACCATCTTGAATCCTCCTTTGTTAAGAAGGTATCCAGAAACCAAATTCTTACACATATAGGGTACATAAAATACATTGACAAATGTAAGAACTTTCCCAAAGGTGAATGTAAGTTCAATTGTGCCTTTTCCCAAAACTTTGCTTGCAACATTGTTTGTGCCAGTAACTTCGTTGGATTCTCCATTATTTTCTTCGTAAGTCTTGAAAAGATTACAATCTTTGGAAACATGAATGATTGCTCTAGTATCGAGCCACCAATCATTATCAATGCCACTAATGGAGTTCGTCTATTGTACGATAGCTGTTGGATCTAGATTAACCCTAGAGGGGGTGAATAGGGATTATTGAAAATTAAGCGAGATATTAAAAATACCAGATCATAGAATGCAGCAGAAAATAAATGCAGAAAGGTAAATGACACAAGATATACCCAGCTTCGACAAAATCCTGGCTACTGCTGCATTCTTAAGGTTTCTACTAGGTAATAGAACAGATCCTACTTATAAGACTATGTAAACTCGTGAATCGCTCGCTCCTATTCTAATCATACGCTCAAAAGCCTAGACTAGTCTATATCCCCAAGATCAGGTTTCCCCGAATTACAAACCCGTAACCCGTATCCCTAGTTTTTACAGACTCTAGTAAACTGCCAGTTAACCCCTAACTGGATAAACTAGATTTTACAGACTCTGGAAACTGATCAACGGTTTACAAAAGAATTAAAAACAACATAAATAAAAATATGAACTAAAAATCCTTGGATTTAAAAAGAAGGGTCATCCCCTTATCCATTAAAACACTTGGCCGACCTCTTTGTAATTTGTTGAGCATGTTCTCCCTTTCTTTGGAATTTAAAATGGCGACTATTCAAATTGGGGATTATGGTTTCAGTGAATTCCCAAATCAAATCGCGATGCTTCTTCAACTCTAGATAAATCTTCTGATGCTCGAATCTTTGTTAATATCTGATGCTTTGATTTGGGATGTTGATCAAAAATCTGTGATTTTCTCTAAAATATTTTCTCTGATTTTTGGTCTCGATTTTGTTGTTGATTTTCGATTTAATTGTTTGTGGTTTTGATTCCGATGAGGAATTGTGTATATATAGGGTAAATAGAAACCAAAATCGAATCTCTGATTTCCATATGTCTCGATCAGATTGCGTGTGTATTCCCCTTTTGATGCCTTGAGTAAAAACTGCGAATATTGATGAACCTAGACGAATTCTTTTTCTTCTATGAATTTGGTTGATATATTATCCCTTGAGAATTATTGCGTGATATGTGAAATGCTTGTGGCCCTTTGAAATTTGATTGTCTGTCCCTTTACAAAATGAGCAAACCTGTGATATTTTTGAATGGATATTGATTTCCTGTAATGGTTTGCTCTGATTTCAGTTTCTTGCTCGGCTAATTTTGCTTGTTACTTTCCCTTTTGACATTCTCAGTTTCAATGTGTTGCATTATTGTGTAATGAACCAAGACATGATCTCATCCCTCTCTATGAGTCTAGTCAGCTTGATGAAACATATATGTGAAAATTTGTTGGGTCATTTCTCGATTTAAACGGCCTTGTTTGAAAGTTCTTCTTTGCAATATATGAGTGATCGTTTCCCTGTATCATGCATGATTTCTGGACATAAACATGTGTGGCCCCTCTTGAATTCGATTGAATCATTTCTGGAAAGATTGAAAAATACTTGCCAAATATGATTTTAGTAAAACTGGAAATAACTCACTGATCCAATTTGAGATACAATGTCCATGTACACAGTTTTTTCTTTGCCATATCTTCATGATAGAATTTATAACTTTCCAAGAAAATTCATTCAAAATCTTTGGCATCTTATTGACTGGAAAAAACATTTGAAAAACATGGATTGATTCTTTTCCAAAAATGTCTCATGTATTATTGGATACAAATAGAATTTGTTTTTCCTTGCTTTGCATGCAGCAGTATTGTGCACTTCCTGCTTGACATCAATTACCATATACACTTGAAGTCGAAAAACTAGCTCGACCATTTATGTATATGTCCACCACCTTAAATGATGTTGTGCATTTGATATTGCTACTAACATGATCTTGTAGTTGTCCCATTTTAAAAACTGCTGTCATACATTGTATTTGCGCCTTGTATTTGTCTTGAGCATCCTCACTTGTATTTGAGTTGTTCCTTGCATGTCCATACAGTATTGCACCATGTCATGTACACAGCCTTGCTGCCGTGTAAACTTGAACAATACTCCACTCAGTCTTGTTGTTGTGTGCACCACTTTACTGTTCATGCTTACTGTTCCATTTTCCATTTTAAACTGTACATGAACATGTTGTTATGTTGTTCCAGTCTTTTCTACTTGTGTATTTCATTGTGTATTTGCCATGAGCACTTGTATCATCCTACTTGTCATACTGTTTTGTTGATCATGTAGTGTATCCATGCATTTGAACCCATGCTTCATGCTCCATGCACTTGAAACTGATCATTCTTGTTGCATATACATGATAGAGGCCGATCCATTATGCCTTGAACTCATTTACATTTTGACTATGCTTCCCATTGATTTTGTAGCTCCATTCTGGTTTATGTTCACTGCGATGTCCATTTGTATATGTTTTGGCCGTGAAACTTGTGACTACTTTCTTGTATATGTTGTGTAGATAACTTGCTTATGTATGTGCCATGTTTTTACGTGCATCTAGACATGTGTATGTTCCACCATGTTGAATTGAAACTGCGTTGTCCCTTGTACTTGTATGTGTACACATTTGTGTATTTCAATCTCGACCATACATGTTGCATTGACTTGAGTTGGTCCACGTGGCTGCTCCTCAGATGATATACTGCATTCTGATTGACAAGGCAGTGCACACGCGTATATTTATACACGTGTGTATATGTAGCCATCAGACTGATTTTCCTGTCCCTGCACTGTAATATGTATATACACACTATCTGCCTTATGGTATTTACAGTGTATCACTGTGAATATCATAAGCTGTCTAAACACAGTCAGATGAAAATATAAATCATATCAAGTCAGAAAAATGATGAGAAACGCACCGAAATTCTGAGGCGTATAAAATTTAGAATAAAATTTATATTTGCATGTATTTCATATTTATTTCTATTACAGTGTATTGTGTGTTTCTGTTTGTGACAGGTAAGAAGATGTAGACTAGACTGACTGAAGGATGTGGTGAAGACAAAAGACTAAGAGACAATGTCAGTGTGTGTCAGTAAATGTGTCTGTATATGAATATGAAAATGTAAAATGAGTGTCTGAGTGTTTTTGTAGTGAGGAGCACTGTATGAGTGAAAAAGATTGTACAGTACTTTATATCAGTGGAATGTACAAATAGTGGAGTATAAAAATTGCACTGTTTGAAATGTTGAAATAAAAAATTATATTTAATAAAATACTGTTTGAATATTTAAATTCCTGTCCAGTAGTATTTTATACAAATATAAATATTATATTTATGTCTGTGATGTAGAATAATAGTACAATAACAAACACATTTATAATAATATATATTTGGTTGTTATCATCAAACAAAAATCATATAATTGTGTATACAACAACGTTATATACAACAAATCTCCCCCTTTTGATGATCACGAATGAATATTAAGATTTTGAATATAATAAATGTGTTTGATAGTGAAGAACTGAACTCCCCTATTTGAATGCTCCCCCTACAACAGAAATTCCCCCTATAAATGTGCATGAGTGAAAAAGAATGAAAAATGAAATTTTCAATATTAAAATATTTATAAAATATTCACTCATAAATCAAAATCTCAACCCATTCTCCCCCTTTTGTTATCATCAAAAGGATATACAATTTAAAATATAGATGAAAAATGACTAAAAAAATATAATTCCAGCTAAATCTCAACAAATCAAACAAAAATCATAATATTCTAAAAACTAGTACCATATTTCACATTGTAGAGAATGACCGGTTTACGATGAAATTTATATATAATGGAGAGAGTTAAAAATAATATGATTCCAATTATTTTCAAAAGAACTTTTATAAAAATAAAGAACAAAAACAGTGATGAATTTGGACTATAATTACAAATTCAATTTAAGTGACGCATTCATATAATCTTAAATCCCAGTAACTATCAATCAACAAATTATAATACATTAACACATTTCCCAAAATAGAAAATGGATTGATAGGATGATTTTTACACACCAAGGAGGATTTCATACAAAAATTTATTAATTTATTTTTCTTTTTTTTATGATTTAAGAGCACATTGACCATGCATAACCAGATCTTGGATTTTTAAATGAGATCAGTTGCAGCTTAAATATAAGTAATCTCTTAACCATGCAAGACCAGAGCTTGGAATTTTAAATAAGGTTAGAGAAACTTTTATGTATTAATTATATTTATCATTTTCAGCTCCAAAAGAAAAACTCCTTGATATATAAAACCAATATGGATGATAGAAATGTGGTAGGTACAGAAGTGGTTTGTGAAATAAATCTTTAAATTAATCATATTATGGAATATGCTCAACTATACCAGGATCATTGAAAATTTTCAATCATCACTAATTCTAAATAATAATAATATAGTCCCATTTCTATCATAAATATTTCCACTATTTTTTCAAAAAGATTTTTAAAAATATTAACTCTCCACATTAGTATAAAATCATAATGGATGGTAGAATGATGATAGGTTAAGAAGATGTTCGTGAAATAATTCCCAATTCAAAGATATTATAATAACTGTTCAATCATCATGAGAATCTAAATAAAATCTCCTCTTGTTGTGAAATATACTGCAGTCACAATTCATCACAATTTCAAAATCTGATAATAATTTTGACGAATAAAAAATGCAGTTCAATTTGGATATAGATTTCAATTTCTGAGTGAATAATCAGTAAATAACTTTAAAATTGAAAAACAATTACAAGAAGGGTATGAAAACTCTACAAGCCAAGAGGGATTAAGAAAAATACATACATGAAAAAAATTAGCACATTTAACCTGATACCACTTGATATCTCTATTAATGAGGATTTTTAAAATGACACTAGAGACGAACAAGGGTATTTCAAAAAAAAGTAATTTAAACACAAAGCCCAAGTAGATCAAGAAAATTAATTTCATCTATCATAGCATGGTATGTATTTGATACCAAAACAAGCAATCACCAAAAAATATTTTCAAAAATAATATCTGAACAGCACAAAAATCATTTTCAAAGTAGACTAGTCAAGGAGATGTTTCAAAGATATTTCATATAGTCAAAGAATGGTTCATGATCCAAGGTTAAATATATGGTTTATTTTAAATCATTTGAAGGGATATGAAAAGCTTGAGATTCAATGAATCAATCACACCAGATTATAAATTTTAAATTCACGATGTGTGTGAGATTCAAGAAATCAATCATTTCAAATAATTTCATACAAACAAATATTTAAATCAAAAAATCATGAAACAACAGTGAGTTTCAAGACCGGGTTTTCAAAGAATTTTTCCAAATTATTTCTGACAAGCCCGAAGATTTTTTTTAGAATATTTACATCAAGCTAGAGAGATATTCATGATCCAAAAAAAATTAGAAATAATTTATATGAAATCAATTGAATTAATGTCAAGTTCTGAGATATAATGAATCAATCATACAAGATTGGTAATTTCAAATTTAAGAGGCGTGTGATATTCAAAATATCAAGAATTTCAGATGATTTCAAACAAACAAATTCCAAATAAAATGATCATGAATATAAGATGAATCTCAAGATGTATCTCTGTGATTCGAGACAAAACATAATATTCAAGCCAACCTGAAAACCAATGAAATTATCATAACTGAAAAGTAGCAGTGTGTTGTAATGAGTATATTATTTCAAGCTTTTTAAAATGAATTAGAAGAATCTCAAAACACAGAGATGTGTGAAATTCCATTAATTTTTTCAGAACTTCAAATTAGAATTCAAATTAACGGTGTTCAACATACGACAAGAATACATCAACACTGTTATGGATTCAGAAAACAGAAATAAACTTCAAAATAATTGCAGATATTTGCAAGTTTAAATTCAAGGTCTAGAAATAATTAAAACATCAGAGTTCTACTCAAATAAAGTGAATTTCCAAAAGATCATGACTGCAATTGGAAGCTAAGAAAGCCCAAGAAGAAACAAAAATATGGCAGTGTCAAATCAAAAAAAAATAGAAGGGATGGAAGGAGGTATAAACAAAGAAAATAAAAACAGAAAATATTTACAAAGACGAGTCTAGAGATCATACCTGAAATCGATGTGAACCAGAATCTGTAACTCATTGATCTGGGCTAAGGAACTCCGAAAGATTCATAAATATGAAATAAGTTAACTTCAAATTCACTTTTGCAATATGGTTACTCAGCCTCCTCTGGTACCCAGATTTTGATAGGATAGAGTGGTCTAAGAAATGTTATTTTACCACTCACAAATGTGTTCACAACTTTAGGTACCCAAACCTGTCTGTATAACAAACCATCTGAATTCACTTTTGTACCCTTGGGAACCCAAATCTGTTTGAATTTAACGAAGCCTGATTTATTTCCTCTTGGGATCCAAGAATGTTTAAATGGTTTGTTATAAAACACGTTCACATCTCGTTTATGATTTAAAACTCCTTTGAAATTATCATAATTCTAATTTTTAGATCGATTCTTTTCAAAGAAGTTTGAAGGATTTTTAAAACCATTTGATTTCAGCTTTTGCGCAATTTTGTCAGGTTTTTCGAAGCCAATGCCACTTTTATTTCCGATAGAAAATTGGTTTTGCAACTAAATATTTAACGACTTTTCCCCATTAAAAAATTTATCCAAAGTTGATTCTAATCATTGAATTTTGGATTTAAGATCGCTATTTTCTTTTATCAAATTTGAGCAATGATTTATAGTGATCTTCTGTTTAGCATCGGACTGTTTCAAAACCAAATTCTCATTATTAAGTAATTTAATTTTGGCTTGGGATTCGGAAATTTAAAGTTCAAAATGATTTTGCTTTTCAGATTCAACTTTCTTCAAATTTTCAAGCTCATCTTCAAGCTCTTTCAGAATCAAATTTTCAACAAACTTTTATTTTCAGCAATTTCATGTTTGGAATTTTTGATATCCTTAAAATTTTCAAATTCCTTTTGTAAAGAATTGTTTACATCATTCAGCTCAATCTCGTTATCTTTTAAAATCAAAATTTTCTCTTTAAGTCTTTAAATGTTTTTATTTAAATGAACGAGATCAGTTTTTAATTTCAAACAATTTTCACAGTCAGAATTTTTTAATTTTATGACTTTTGAAAGTTTTGATTCCAAACAGTTAATTTTGTTAGTCAACTCATGAATTTTAGATTTCAAGGATTTGTTTTTTCGATGGAAATTATCAACAGTTTTTGTTAAATTAGTACACATATTAACCAAATCTTCATATGAAAAAAATTCAGTTTCGATGTTTGTTGAACACCATCGACTGATCTACTTGAACTTTCATCTGTTTCTCCTTTCAAGCATAGATCTGAATCTGAGTTGACATTCCGGGGTTTTGAGCAGTTGTTGTTAATTTGTCCATACTTCGTATTGAGAGTATTCCAGTTCTCCTGCGCAGTCAAACAGTAGGAGATGAAATAAAGCTGATTATTACTAAGATAAGAACAGAGAATATGCATGACGCACGCATTTGTAACTTTATTTTTCTTATCTAACATATCACCCATATTTATAATTCCAATATTCAGAATTTACATATTTTAGATAGAATTCGATTTTCAATTTCCAGATTAAAAAATATGTGTAACACCCCGTATTTTCTGTAATCTTATAAGTAACAAATCAGAGAAAAATTAAATTATAAAATAAGAATCAAGGGAAACGGGTTGCGCCATTGCGTTCGTCTCGAAATTCTGCTTGGAAAAGAGTCCGAGTTTTCGAGAAACGGAGTCCGTATGAGGGAGATATGGCCCTCCGAAGTTTCAGAGAATTTCAGAATCAAAAACAACTCGAAAATTCGAACTCAAATTCGAATTCAAAATCCCAGAACAGGCTGGGCGGGAAAATTCCCGCCCATGGACCAGGTCGACCTAGGGGTCGACCATAGTGTTGACCTCCCAGGGGCCAGGTCGACCATAGTGTCGACCTGGGGGGACCAGGTCAACCATAGTGTCGACCTGGGGGTCGACCTGCCTCCCGAACCTTCTTTCTGAACCTGATGCATTCTGATGTATTTAGACTTGTTTTCTGTCTAGATTCGTCCGCCTAATCCTATATAAACAGCCCCCTAGCCTCATTTTCTCTACACAATTTCATTCTGTCTATACTCTGTCTCTGTTCTAACTAAAAATAAAAATGGCGTCGCTACCCTGTTGGAATCAAAACTTGGACTGATGCATCTTCTTCCAACCTGAATTGAATTAAAAGCTAAATCAAATCTCAAATCAAAGTTTAGAGCTTCAACAACAATTAAAGAAGAGTAATTCAACCTTTCTGCATCAACACTAGTTTATTTCCTTTCTTAAACCATGAAAGGCAAGTACAGTTATTTTCCGCTATAAACTGTAATTATGATTGTGACATGAATTGTAAATCTGAATTTGAGGTTATGTCTGTTCTATTTTGTTTAGATCTATCTTATTCTGTATCTCTTTCTTCTTTCCGTTCTATAGCCAGGCTACCACGAGCCTGAGCCAAATCTCATAAGAGATTAACGCACGAACGTTAAAATGTTTGGGACAAATAATGAATGATGCATAATTGGACAGGACTGATATGAGGGCATGACATAAAATCTGAGGCATATAATTGGACATGTGGCATATTTAACATATGACTTGAGATTGAGGCATAAAATATATAGGACTTATGACTTGGGATTCGGGGCGTAGATTTAACTGTAAACATGAAACTAATTTAGATACATAGTACATGTTGTAATCTAGATCTGTAGTTAATTTGAGAAATAAACATATGTTAGATCTATATCTGTTCATACTAGGTACGATAATCTGTGATTTGGGAGAAGGGGAATTATAGGATAACTTGAAACTTGGGGGCATAATGCATGTTTTAAATCAAGGTCTGATGTTAGAGTTTAAAGATAATTTACAACATGAATGATAATGCTTGTTGAGGACATACTACATGTTATAGTTTAAAAACCTAGATTTTTGGACATATTCTTTTATGTAAAAATTCATGACTTGAAAAAAGGATATGTGACTTAGGCGTAAAGACCTATACAAAATAGGATAACTATTAAAGTGAATGCGCCTAAATAAGGTTTTTTTTGGATATCTGGCATAATTCATATTATTTATCGTGATTTATGGAGAATATTCTATACTGTGTAATGTTTAATTGGGAGCATATGTGGCAAGTGAGTTTAGGCTAAATTTATGATTAGGCAAGATATGATATATATATAATCTGCTAAATTTGTTATCTGTTATCTGCTAATCTGTTATATTGCCTAATCTGCTAGTTCTGTTATATTGCCTAAACTGCTAATTAGATTGAATTGCCTAATCTGCTAATTGTTAAATTGCCTTATATGCTACATCTGCTAAATAGCCTAATCTGCAAGATCTGTTATCTGTTTAATCTGTTGAATGACGTAATCTGTTGGAACTGAAATGTTGAAATTTGAAGTATGTGAATCTGTAGGCTTGATTTAAAATTGAGCAAAACTTGTTAATAGAACCTCGAATAATCTGCTGTAACTTGTACAGTAGTTTAATCTGTTAAATAAACAGAATTAGTCGGATATCTGAAAAATCTGTATTGGAATGAATTGGCTATGACACGAGGTTAGACTCTGTTTGCGGTAGAAGCCTGCCCGGAACCAACCGGCTTAACCAGTGACCGCAAACTGTCAGTCTAATGTGAGAGGTCGTAGGCATAACTAAAATATTCTTAGACATGAGGTTAGGTCTGGCTTGTGGCAGAAGTCTGCCCGGAACCGCCCGGCATATCCAGCGGCCACAAGCTACCGACCTAATGTGAGAGGTCTGTGCATTAATATTTAATTAATGCAAATCTGGGATAAATGTGATGTCTAAAACGTGTTGGGTGGATAAGGTTAAACCAATTGGACTAATGAATTTAACAAACCCGTTTCGTGAATCTGTAGGCCCAATTACAAAGTTAGACAAATCTATAAATCTGTTAAATCCGTATATCTGATCTGTTAGTCTGAAAACTTGTCTGATCTGTGAACTAGTTGATCTGAACACTGTATGTCTGAACTTGTAAACAAATTAATCTGAAATCTGTTAGTCTGGGAACACAAGGTTAAGAGGGGAATTACTTGTGTCATCTGTTGTTTGGGACCCATATTAGTCGGTAACCCTTTCTGGTATCAAAACTTTGACCCAACAGTAAGTAGGGTCTGGGCACGCTTACTGAACAAATTATAAGTGGTTCATTCTGATAATGGCGAGGGGTGTTGATGGTGCGTTCCAACCGGGCCATGTGCGTGCATGGATCCCGGTCTGCCTTTGAGGATGTAAGACGCCGTGACATCTGTAAATAGGTCTGTGCCAATTGGTTGTCACTTTAGGGAGTGATACACCCTATTGTGGAGCCGACACAGGGTATTTATGTACTAGGGAGCCGATCGCTTGGTGTAGGGTTTTAGGGTACACTTAGTTCTGTCTGTTTCTGTTGGTACCGTCTGTTTCCGTTGGGTGGCAACACCTGTCTGTTTCCGTTGGGTTTTAGGGATTAATCTGTTTTTTTCTGTACTCTCTGTTCGGGTAGTAAAGGCCCATTATTAGCATTCCGTTTCTGTCTGTCTCTGTTCGGGTAGTAAAGGCCCATTATTAGCATTTTGTTCCTGTCTGTTCGGGTGGTAAAGGCCCATTATTAGCGTTCTGTTTCTGTGGAAATTATTTTGTTCCCGTTTCTGCTTTAGTTTAGACATTAGGGTGACACCTAATCTTATTATACTAGTATTATTGCAGAGAAATGAAAAGTAATATTATTCTGTTCCTTCTGTTTAACCTAAGTACATCTGCTGCTCTTGTTACTGTTATCTCTCATCCAGTTTTATTTGCATGCCATGATTATTATTATCTGTTCATATGCTGAAATTCACTGGACTTGCTAGACTTTATGTCTTACCTTGCTTGTTTTCACCCCTTTTTCTTCCGTTCCACCCCCCTCCCCCACCCCCCAGGTTTTCCAAGGAGGGAACACTTTAGCTTGATCCGGATTTCTTCCGCTTGAAGTACTTTAAGTGCTTAAAGTATGGCTTGACTCCTTATGGAAGCTTCTGTGGGGATTATGATTTTAAAGTTTTGTACTCTGATGACTTTCTGAACAAGACTGATATTTATGTACTTGAGTTTTGGTAAAGATGTAACCATACTGATTTCTATTTTCCGCGGTAATAAAGATATAATTTCTCAAGTATTGTTCATCTGTCTTGTAAATTTCTGTTCTGTCTACTAAAACGCTCCACCAAAGTTAAGCATTCCCTTTGTGAGTGACCTTATTGGAGGTGGGGTGTTACACTTGGTATCAGAGCTGAAGGTTACCAGATTAGATAAAAAGTTTTTGAAAACTACTTTCAAAAAGGTTTTAAAAAGGAAGTATTTTCAAAAATAAAGTTTATTTTGAGAAACATAATCCCCAAAAAGCCATATATATATCTTTTTCGTTCTCCGTTTTAAATCTTTTTCTTTCATTCCATCATGTCTGGGAATCTTAACTTTCCAGAAGGTGTGCCAATACCTGGCTGGTTCAAGAGGTACTTAGAGGCTAGGGGCCAACGATGCATGCCCAGCAGATATTCCTCCTGCAGCTGCAGCGATTCCTCCTCCTCCGCCCCCTCCTCGTGCAATTGCTTTTTCAAAGATCTGTAAAGATTTTAGGGCCATAGGTGGAAAGGATTTCAAGGGAACTGAATCATTTGTAGAAGCAAGGAACTGACTCAAAGAAACTGAGGATCTGTTCGTTATCTTCGAGGTGGACGATAGGTAGAAGGTACAATTGGCGGTGTGGTTACTCAAGGACGAAGCTTCCTATTGGTGGGAAGTCACTAACGCCGAGAGACCGGTTGAAACATGGATGGATTTCAGAACAAGGTTTGAGACAAAATTCCTCTCGCAAGCTGAATGAAGTCTACAACTGGAAAAGTTCTTATCTCTTAAGCAAGGAAATATGACGGTCAGGGAATGCATCAATCAGTTCAACCAACTAGCTAGGTTCAGACTAGATTTAGTCAACACCCAACATAAAAAGTCTCTCCGCTTTGTTAAAGGATTGAACGAGCCACTGCACAGCCTAGCTATGACCCATGTACCCATGGGAGCGACTTACGAGAGATTGGTGGATATGGCACTATTGCACGAGGAAGACAACGGCAAGAAAGAGGCAAAGAAGGAAGAACCACAGAACAAGAAAGCATGGCCCAAAAAGGAAACACAAAAGAAGGGTGAAAAGTCTGAAGATAAGAAGGAGAAAAAGTGCTTTACTTGTGGAAGCTCGACTCATCTGAACAAGGATTGCAGAAAAAGAAAGGCCACTTGCTTCAACTGTGGTAACATGGGACACTTCACTAGGGACTGTCCGAAGAAACGAGGGCAAGGGCAGAGGGCAGGACCAACTTCTGGAAGGCAGGCGAACACTCTCGAGGCTAGTGGATAGGATAGAAATAGGAAGACTTTCTGTAGGAGGTTTAATTTCTTTATATGATTTTTGGGTTAAAACTCTTTTTTGATTCTGGCATTTCGATTCTGTAATCGATACTCTGCACTTGAATACTAGTATTGTTTCTGATTCCGCTGTAGACTCAGACCCATAAGGGTTATGACTCGTCTAAGCGTGGTAAGTTGGGTATCTATGTTGAGCGTTAAGTTGACTATGACGCATACATTCTGGGTTTTTATCATGCTTAGTTTCCTAAGAATCAGTTAGTAATCTGCTCTATACCGGTAATCTGTAAATATCTGAATATTTCTGATAAGGTTGAGATTTCCAGTTTTGACATTGTCTAAAGAGGATAATCCTCTAGGTGTTAATCTGATGTTGATTTCAGTCTTCGGGGTTGATACTTAGGGGAATTTGTTTCTCAACCAAGGTCTAATGGAAACCAAGTTTTTGTTTATCCGCACTCACTCCCATCACTCGACTATATCCTATCAATCGAGTCTTCGACCTATAGATAGGAATCCTATGGATGTAAACATGTGTTTGAGACATGTTATGTTTGATGGTTGCAAGTGGATGCAAATGGTTGCTCGTGGATGCATATACACACACTAGGCAGTAGATCGGCTCGAAAACACTCTCATACTGCATATGGATGTGTGAGCATTTTCAATTTCTGTGGATACAAAATGATTGACTCATCACATGGATGTTGCATATGAATGAATGGTTATCACTCATATAAGAATGATATGTATCAAATAGGAAAATTGCATACATGTTGGACCCATGGCACTAACATAATTCGCATTAAGGAGGTCAACTGAATCTGTGGACCGCCTGATCTTTGCATTAGATAAGGAACATATACACACACTTTTGCATATGTTCATACAACATTAGAAGTTTTTTTAAGGACAATGGAAGCTTGTGGATGATGGTTGAGTAGATGGATGACTGGATGGTAGGACACATTCTTCTCAACTTGAAGATTTCGGGGACGAAATCCTTTAAGGAAGGGAGAATGTAACACCCCGTATTTTCTGTAATCGTATAAGTAACAAATCAGAGAAAAATTAAATTATAAAATAAGAATCAAGGGAAACAGGTTGGGCCATTGCGTTCGTCTCGAAATTCTACTTGGAAACGAGTCCGAGTTTTCGAGAAACGGAGTCCGTATGAGGGAGATATGGCCCTCCGAAGTTTTAGAGAATTTCAGAATCGAAAACAGCTCGAAAATTCGAATTCAAAATCCCAGAACAGGCTGGGCGGGAAAATTCCCGCCCATGGACCAGGTCGACCTGGGGGTCGACCATAGTGTTGACCTCCTAGGGGCCAGGTCGACCATAGTGTCGACGGGGGGACCAGGTCGACCTGCCTCCCGAATGTTCTTTCTAAACCTGATGCATTATGATGTATTTAGACTCGTTTTTTGTCTAGATTCGTCCTCCTAATCCTATATAAACAGCCCCCTAGCCTCATTTTCTCTACACAATTTCATTATGTCTATACTCCGTCTTTGTTCTATCTAAAAATAAAAATGGCGTCGCTACCCTGCTGGAATCAAAACTTGGACTGATGCATCTTCTTCCAACCTGAATTGAATTAAAAGCTAAATCAAATTTCAAATCAAAGTTTAGAGCATCAACAACAATTAAACAAGAGTAATTCAGCCTTTTTGCATTAACACTAGCTTATTTCCTTTCTTAAACCACGAAAGACAAGTACAGTTATTTTCCGCTATAAACTGTAATTATGATTGTGACATGAATTGTAAATCTGAATTTGAGGTTATGTCTGTTCTGTTTAGATCTATCTTATTTTGTATCTCTTTCTTCTTTCCGTTCTATAGCCAGGCTACCACGAGCCTGAGCCAAATCTCATAAGAGATTAACGCACGAACGTTAAAATGTTTGGGACAAATAATGAATGATGCATAATTGGACAGGACTGATTCGAGGACATGACGTAAAATCTGAGGCATATAATTGGACATGTTGCATATTTAACATATGACTTGGGATTGAGGCATAAAATATATTGGACTTATGACTTGGGATTCGGGGCGTAGATTTAACTGTAAATATGAAACTAATTTAGATACATAGTACATGTTGTAATCTAGATCTGTAGTTAATTTGAGAAATAAACATATGTTAGATCTATATCTGTTCATACTAGGTACGATAATCTATGATTTGGGAGAAGGGGAATTATAGGATAACTTGAAACTTGGGGGCATAATGCATGTTTTAAATCAAGGTCTGATGTTAGAGTTTAAAGATAATTTACAACATGAATGATAATGCATGTTGAGGACATACTACATGTTATAGTTTAAAAATCTAGATTTTTGTACATATTCTTTTATGTAAAAATTCATGACTTGAAAAAGGGATATGTGACTTAGGCGTAAAGGCCTATACAAAATAGGATAACTATTAATGTGAATGCGCCTGAATAAGGTTTTTTTTGGATACAATAGGCTATAATTTGGCATAATTCATATTATTTATCGTGATTTATGGAGAATATTCTGTACTGTGTAATGTTTAATTAGGAGCATATGTGACAAGTGAGTTTAGGCTAAATTTATGATTAGGCAAGATATGATATATATAATCTGCTAAATCTGTTATCTGCTAAATTTGTTATATTGCCTAATCTGCTAGTTCTGTTATATTGCCTAAACTGCTAATTAGATTGAATTGCCTAATCTGCTAATTATGTTAAATTGCCTTATCTGCTAAATAGCCTAATCTGCAAGATCTGTTATTTGTTTAATCTGTTGAATGACGTAATCTGTTGGAACTGAAATGCTGAAATTTGAAGTATGTGAATCTATAGGCTTGATTTAAAATTGAGCAAAACTTGTTAATAGAACCTCGAATAATCTGTTGTAACTTGTACAGAAGTTTAATCTGTTAAATAACAGAATTAGTCGGATATCTGAAAAATCTGTATTGGAATGAATTGGCTATGACACGAGGTTAGACTCTATTTGCGGTAGAAGCCTGCCTGGAACCAACCGGCTTAACCAGCGACCGCAAACTATCAGGCTAATGTGAGAGGTCCTAAGCATAACTAAAATATGCTTAGACACGAGGTTAGGTCTGGCTTGTGGCAGAAGTCTACCTGGAACCGCCCGGCATATCCAGCGGCCACAAGCTACCGACCTAATGTGAGAGGTCTGTGCATTAATATTTAATTAATGAAAATCTGGGATAAATATGATGTCTAAAACGTGTTGGGTGGATAGGGTTAAACCAATTGGACTAATGAATTTAACAAACCCGTTTCATGAATCTGTAGGCCCAATTACAAAGTCAGACAAATCTGTAAATCTGTTAAATCCGTATATCTGATCCGTTAGTCTGAAAACTTGTCTGATCTGTGAACTAGTTGATCTGAACTCTGTATGTCTGAACTTGTAAACAAATTAATCTGAAATCTGTTAGTCTGGGGACACAAGGTTATGAGGGGAATTACTTGTGTCATCTGTTGTTTGGGACCCATATTAGTCAGTAACCATTTCTGGTATCAAAACTTTGACCCAACAGTAAGTAGGGTCCGGGCACACTTACTGAACTAATTATAAGTGGTTCATTCTGATAATGGCGAGGGGTGTTGAAGGTGCGTTCCAACCGGGTCATGTGCGTGCATGGATCCCGGTCTGCCTTTGAGGATGTAAGACGCCGTGACATCTGTAAATAGGTCTGTGCCAATTGGTTGTCACTTTAGGGAGTGATACACCCTATTGTGGAGCCGACACAGGGTATTTATGTACTAGGGAGCCGATCGCTTGGTGTAGGGTTTTAGGGTACACTTAGTTCTGTCTGTTTCTGTTGGTACCGTCTGTTTCTGTTGGGTGGCAACACCTGTCTGTTTCTGCGTGGTACCGTCTGTTCGGGTGGTAAACGCCCATTTACTAGTGTACACCTAATTCTACATTCTGTTTCCGTAGGGATTAATCTGTTTTTTTCTGTACTCTCTGTTCGGGTAGTAAAGGCCCATTATTAGCATTCCGTTTCTGTCTGTCTCTGTTCAGGTAGTAAAGGCCCATTATTAGCATTCTGTTCCTGTCTGTTCGGGTGGTAAAGGCCCATTATTAGCGTTCTGTTTCTATGGAAATTATTATGTTCCCGTTTCTGCTTCAGTTTAGACATTAGGGTGACACCTAATCCTGTTATACTAGTATTAGTGCAGAGAAATGAAAAGTAATATTATTCTGTTCCTTCTGTTTAACCTAAGTACATCTGCTGCTCTTGTTACTGTTATCTCTCATCCAGTTTTATTTGCATGCCATGATTATTATTATCTGTTCATATGCTGAAAGTCACTGGACTTGCCAGACTTTATGTCTGACCTTGCTTGTTTTCTCCCCTTTTTCTTCCGTTCCCCTACCCCCCCCCCCCCAAGGTTTTCCAAGGAGGGAACACTTTAGCTTGATTCGGATTTCTTCCGCTTGAATTACTTAGAGTGCTTAAAGTATGGCTTGACTCCTTATGGCAGCTTCTTTGGGGATTATGATTTTAAAGTTTTGTACTCTGATGATTTTTTGAACAAGACTGATATTTATGTACTTGAGTTTTGGTAAAGATTAAACCAAACTAATTTCTGTTTTCCACAGTAATAAAGATATAATTTCTCAAGTATTGTTCATCTATCTTGTAAATTTCTGTTTCTGTCTACTAAAACGCTCCAACAAAGTTAAGGCATTCCCTTTGTGAGCGATCTTAATGGAGGTGGGATGTTACAATATGTTCCATTGAAAATAATTGGAATATTACTGGACTGACTCTCAGAGGACTGACAAAAAGCATCCATGATTCTAGGGTTAATAAAATTAGCAGGCTTTGATACCACTTGTTGGATCTAGATTAACCCTAGAGGGGGGGGTGAATAGGGTTTGCTGAAAATTAAGCGAGATATTAAAAATATCAGATTACAGAATGCAACAGAAAATAAATGCAAAAAGGTAAATGACACAAAATATACCCAGCTTCGGCAAAATCCTACCTACTGCTACATTCCTAAGGTTTCTACTAGGTAATAGAACAGATCCCAGTTATAAGATCATGTAAACTCGCGAACCACTCGCTCCTATTCTAATCCTGCGCTCAAAACCCTAGACTAATCTATATCCCCTAGATCACATTTCCTCGGATTACAAACCCACAACCTGTATCCCTAGTTTTTATAGACTCTAGTAAACTGCCAATTAACCCCTAACTGGATAACCTAGATTTTACAGACTCTAGAAACTGATCAATGGTTTACAAAAGAAATAAAAACAACACAAATTAAAAATATGAACTAAAAACCCTTGGATTTAAAAAGAAAGGGTCATCCCCTTATCCATTAAAACACTTAGTCGGCCCCTTTGTAATTTGTCAAGCCCATTCTCCCTTTCTTTGGAATTCAAAATGGCGGCTATTCAAATTGAGGATTAACGTCTCAGTGAATTCGCAAATCAAATCGCGATTCTTCTTCAACTATGGATAAATCTTCTGATGCTCGAATCTTTGTTAATGTCTGATGCTTCAATTTGGGATGTTGATCGAAAATCTGTGAGTTTCTCTGAAAAATGTTTTCTCCGATTTTTGCTCTTGATTTTGTTGTTGCTTTTTGATTTAATTGTTTGTGGTTTCAATTCAAATTGCCGATGAGGAATTGTGTATATACAGGGTAAATAGAAATCCTAATCGAATCTCTGATTTCCATATGTCTCGATCTGATTGCGTGTGTATTCCCCTTTTGATGCCTTGGATAAAAACTGTAAATATTGATGAACCTTGACGAATTCTTTTTCTTCTATGAATTTGGTCGATATATTGTCCCTTAGAATTATTGCGTGATTTATGAAATGCTTGTGGCCCCTTAAAATTTGATTGTTTGTTCCTTTACAAAATGAGCAAACCTGAATATTTTTGAATGGATATTGATTTCCTGTAATGGTTTGCTCTGATTTTGATTTCTTGCTTGGATAATTTTGCTTGTTGCTTTTCCTTTTGACATTCTCAATTTTAATGTTTTGCGTTATTGTGTAATGAACCAAGACATGATCTCGTCCCTCTCTATGAGTCTAGTCAGCTTGATGAAATATATATTTGAAAATTTGCTGGGTCATTTCTCGATTTAAACAACCTTGTTTGAAAGATTTTCTTGGCAATATATCAGTGATCATTTCCCTGTATCATGCATGATTTCTGGACATAAACATTTATGGCTCCTCCTGAATTCAATTGAATCATTTTTGGAAAGATTAAAAAATACTTGCCAAATATGATTTTAGTAAAACTGGAAATAACTCACTGATCCAATTTGAGATACAATGTCCATGTATGCAGTTTTTGCTTTGCCATATCTTCATGATAGAATTTATAACTTTCCAAGAAAACTCATTAGAAATCTTTGGCATCTAATTGACTGGAAAAAACATTTGAAAAACATGGATTGATTCTTTTCCAAAAATGTCTCATGTATTACTGGAAACAAATAGAATCTGTTTTTCCTTGCTTTACTTGCAACTGTATTGTACACTTGCTGCTTGACATCAATTCCATATACACTTGAAGTCAAAAAACTGGCTCGACCATTTATATATGTGTCCACCACCTTAAATGATGTTGTGCACTTGATATTGCTACTACACTTGATGTTGTAGTTTTCCCATTTTAAAAACTGCTGCCATACATTGTATTTGCGCCTTGTATTTGTCTTGATCATCCTCACTTGTATTTGAGTTGTTTCTTGCATGTCCATACAGTATTGTACCATATTATGTACACAGCCTTGCTGCTGTGTAAACTTGAATAATACTCCACTCAGTCTTGTTTTTGTGTACACCATTTTATTGCTCATGCTTGTTGTTCCATTTTCCATTTTGAACTGTACGTGAACATGATGTTGTATTGTTGCAGTTTTGTCTACTTGTGTATTTCATTGTGTATTTGCCATGAGCACTTGTATCATCCTGCTTGTCATGCTGTTTTGTTGATCATGTAGTGTATCCATGCATTTGAACCCATGCTTCATGCTCCATGCACTTGAAACTGATCATTGTTGCTGCATATACATGATAGAGGTTGATCCATTATGCCTTGAACTCATTTACATTTTGACTATGTTGCTCCTTGATTTTGTAGCTTCGTTCTGGCTTGTGTTCACTGTGATTTCCATTTG
Organism: Allium sativum; assembly: GCA_030737875.1. Classification (NCBI taxonomy): domain Eukaryota; kingdom Viridiplantae; phylum Streptophyta; class Magnoliopsida; order Asparagales; family Amaryllidaceae; genus Allium; species Allium sativum. The sequence continues at coordinate 272,411,637 of CM060920.1, read as the reverse complement.
TATATGTTTTGGCCATGAAACTTGTGACCACATTCTTGTATATGTTGTGTAGATCACTTGCTTATGTATATGCCATATTTTTGCTTGCATCTGGACATGTGTACGTTCCACCATGTTGAAAACTTGAAACTGCGTTGTCCCTTGTTCTTGTATGTGTACGCACTTGTGTATTTCAATCTCGATCATACATGTTGCATTGACTTGAGTTGGTCCACGTGGCTGCTCCTTAGATGTTATACTGCATTCTGATTGGCGAGGCGGTGCACACATGTATATTTATACGCATGTGTATATGTAGCCATCAGACTGATTTTCCTATCCCTGCACTGTAATATGTATATACACAATGTCTGCCTTATGGTATTTATAGTGCATCGTTGTGAATATCACAAGCTTTCTAGACACAGACACAGTTGGATAAAAATATAAATCAAATCAAGTCAGAAAAATAATGAGAAACACACCGAAATTCTGAGGCATATAAAATTTAAAATAAAATTTATTTTTGCATGTATTTCAGATTTATTTCTTTTGCAGTGTACTGTGTGTTTCTGTTTGTGATAGGTAAGAAGATGTTGACTGGAATGACTGAAGGATGCTGTGAAGACAGAAGACTAAAGACATGTCAGTGTGTGTCTGTAAATGTGTCTGTATATGAATATGAAAATGTAAAATGAGTGTCTGAGGGTTTTTGTAGTAAGTAGCACTGCATGAATGAAAAAGGTTGTACAGTACTGTATATCAATGAAATGTAAAATCGTGGAGTATAAAAATTGTACTATTTGAAATGTTGAAATAAAATTTTGTATCTAATAAAATACTGTTTGAATATTTAAATTCATGTCCAGTAGTATTTTATATAAATATAAATATTATATTTCTGTCTGCGATGTAGAATAACAGTACAATAACAAACACATTTATAATAATATATATATTTGGTTGTTATCATCAAACAAAATTCATATAATTGTCTACACAACAACGTTATATACAACAACAGCCACAAGCTTTTCTTCGACCACATTCGGTTTTTGTTGTTTCTTCCGAAGGCGACAATCTAGGGCATAGTGGTCGGGTTTGTTACGATAGTAACAGACACCCTTCTTTTTGTTCTTTGAATTATTATTCTTCTTAAATTGTGTCTCATTCTTAGGCTTCAATTTATCAGTAATTTCAACATTATTTGCCTTAGCCTGAGACTCAGTTTGCGGATTATCATCTAGTTCATGTTTACGAGAATCCTCTTCAATATGAAGATGACGTTGTAAACCATCTAAATTATAACCCATTTCTGAATGTTTTAGTTTTTTCTTATAATCATTCCAAGAATCCGAGAGTCTCGGAATAATAACTCCAACAACAAAAGATTCAGAGAGATCAATACTGACATCATTAGGATGATTCACCAACAGTAGTATTTCACTTACTTGTCCAACTATGGACTTGTTGGCGACCATTTTGAAATCCATAAAACTGCTAATAAGAAGAAAAAAATTCTTGCCTCAGATATGCGATACTTGCTCTCCAATTCAGTCCAGAGGTCCTTCGTAGTTTCCAAAGTCCTATGAGCATTGTAGACTGAAGTAGACAATGCATTCAGAATATGCCCTTTACACAGGAAATCATCCTCTTTGCGCTTTGGTCGTTTCTCTTTCAGAGCGGCATCCTCGCCAGCGGTTTCTTCCGGTATCACTTCCAATCCGTCTTCCAAAATATAGAACAATTTGATGATGATCAAGAAGAATTTCATAGTCTCTTGCCAAAGAGTAAGTTTTCACCATCAAAACGCTCTAATTTCATCAAATGTTGATTCATAACTTGCAGTGCACTCAAACCTTCCATGATTGAAGATATTGTCTGATAATTTGTTGGGGATTTTGCAGTTTGAGGCTATTTAATGATGAATATTGTCGTACTTCAAACTTTAAGCATTTGCAGAGCAAATTCTTTCAGACAATAGTTCAATCCACCAGGTACAAACGGATTATCGAACTATTGACTTTCATGATTCAATTAAGCCTTGGAATAGCGAAATCGGATTCAAAGTTTGTACGGCTTTGATCCAATCAAAAACACTCTGATTTTGATTCTGATGATGCAATAAAACAATAAGAATGAAGAAAAGAAGAAGCAGTTGAAACTTGTGACGATTATGGATTTTACAACACCCTGCAGGCATTGCGAATACTCACAGCGTTGACGATTTAATGGCGTCGCAGTTTTCAGTGGAAGAAGAAGATTAATTTCGGAATTTAGAAGTGATTTGAAATGCTTCTGGATGCTAGCATTATAGCGATGGAGAGGTGTCTTCTGGTCAAGCGTCGCGACCGTTTATAACGGTCGCATCCCTACGCCTGCAACATTCTCGAAGTGTTGCAAATTCAAATGACGTGCCTGTTCATTTGTAACGGTTCCAAAGCGTTACAAATCTGTGCGTGTAATTCAAAATTACAGCGGTGTTGATATGTGATGTCATGTTCTTTTGACCCTTTAAATATTAATACGCATGTCATGTTCATGCATTGCCTTATCTCTCCCTTCTCTTCTTTCTTTTGATATGATACATCATGCTTTTACATATATAGAGGCAAGTCCTTGTCTATTTCATAATGTAGGACAAAGAGCATTTCTCATTCCTTCTTCGTACTTTCTTATCTCTTTAAAAACAAACTCCCCCCCCCCCCCCCCGTCCAAAAAACAAAGTTTTGAAAATTTCTAACACAACAATTGTCGACCAACATTGTTTTCCACGGGTGTTAACCACCGAACTATTGTTATTCGGTGATTGACCACCGCAGAGAACGGTGTTGATCGGCGGTTGTTCGTCATGTAAAAAAAACGAAAATAATAAATTTGGTAGCCTTTAAAATGGTTGGTATTAGGAAGTGTATACCCTCAAAATTTTATGGCATTTTTTAGTAATAGTGTTATGCTTTTGGCAACACACTTCACCAAATACCCGTTCCTTTCTCTTCCTTTATTTTCACCAAATTCCTCCTTCCCCTCAGCTCTAACTAGATCCATCACAACCCCGTCGCACTATCTGCCCCCTACCTAAAAACCCCAAAACCGAGACACCATCTACCGACAACATCCTCATCCATACTTTATATCTATTTCCTTTTCTTTCCCCTTAGCCATTGAATTTTGTTCCTCCTTGAAATCAATGCCTCGCAAACCCATCCTGGGCATGATTGATTGTCCAACATCATTCAAGTCCGAAAATAGAGCAGCCGAGCTAAGTACCAGGGTTTCAAGTTGACAATATATTTTGTGGCTAGAAGACGATACTGTAAAAGTAGTTGGTCCAAGATGGTTTGTACATCTGCTAGCGCGAAGGTCTTGATATGGTCTAGGCTTGATAAAGATTACATGCTTTTGTGAAGAACTGAAGAGCATGCTTATGTGAAAAAATTGCTAGCTTCTATATATACTTATTGCTGGTGTAGTTTCATGGTGATAAATAAGGGTGCCCGCAAAGTGAAGTTTGAAGGAGGTGATGATGTTGGTATTGGGTTTATTTCCTGTGAAGTGAGAGCATAAGGGATGAAGGATTGATATTGGGGTTTATGGAGCAGCAATGGTGCGTGTAGAGAAGAAGATGATCTCAGCGGGGTAATTAATACTTAATTAGATAATATAGTTGTTTACTAATGCTTAAGTAAATTGATTTCTTATAAGGTGTATAACTTAATAGTACGAGGTCGAAATCTAACATCACTGGATCCATTGAACTCGCAACGACAACTACATTTCTGAGTTGAATTGGTGGAATTTTGAGTCTTTTAGGAATTAGGCTAAAAATCGAATACTTGTTTAGTTTTAGTTTAAATCCAATCCCTTCGACAATATCAAAAAATCGTGAAATGTGAGTTTACTAACTCACAATAGCATTTTTATTAGGTGAATTAAAACTTTTTAAATAACAATTGGAATGTTATGATGCATTACAAAATTTACGATCGCTTGCTATATGAATTATGCATGTGTGACACACGCACATGTGACATAAATGACACGATACAAAATGATATATGGACGGTTGTTATGTACTGATTTTGTGTGGTGTCTGTGATGTTATATTTATTTTGTTTTTTTTTTCTCACACTATAAGTTCCCAGTAGATTTAGGGAAAATCACTTCGGGTTGAAACGATATATACCCAAACGACTGTATATATTAGGAAATAATTTCGAATCGATTTAGGATACGGGTTAAAATATATATTAATATACCTGGGATTCGAATTTATAAAAATGGATTGAAATGATAAATAAAATCTATTCTCTAAACTTTTATAAGTATGAATCTATTTTGAGATTTAATTTAAATATCTTAGTTTAAACTTAAGATTTGAAACCAGTTTAGCTTAAATGTATGAATTTAAGTAAAATTGTTTTAATGTAAAGGTTTAACACAATTTTCTAAACTGGATTTGTTATTTGGAACTAATATTAATTCGGAAATCTTCTACGTATGTCTTGGTTTATTAAATTGATTTTGATAAATAATTTATATTTTAAGCTTAAGTAGTTTTTTAAAGTATTGAATTTAAATGTATAGGTTAAAACTTAACTGATTCAAATGATTAGCTATTTAAGTTTTAAAAAAAATTGTATTTTGAAAGTTAAAGATAAATCCGATTAAGGATTTTTACAAGGTTAAAGTTTTAATTGTATAAAATTTAGTAAAATTTGAGTTTCTTCAACATAAGAAAATTATTAAGTTTTATGGTTTAATGGATTCAAATGATAAAGTTAAACTTTCAAAGAAGTTGATTGTAGTAATAAAACATGATATTTGGAAATTTGAATACTGGTTTAAAATAAACGAAATGAAGTGATTTTGGGACTCAAGTTTAATACAAACTAAAGTTAAGGATTTAACAAATGGAACTCAAGTTATAATCCAACCTGAACACTTTATTTTAAATTTGAAACTAGTTCTAGTTGAATCCTAAGTTAAATTGAATTTAACTTCAAAATCTGAAACCTTGAAATTGCGGATAATTGATTCATATTAGATTATTTCTTAATATTACTAATATATATTTTACAACTAATATTATTTTACCACTATTTTTTTAATCTACTTATATTAAGCTTATCAATCTTAATTAAACTATTTTGTATATAAAACTTAACCATTTTATTTAATTATTTTATACCAAATCAATTAATTTTATTTCAAATTAATTTATACCAAACCATCTATTTTGTTTAAACAAATTTATATTGAACCTATCCATTTTACTTAAACTATTTTGTACGAAACTTATTATTTTATTTAAACTATTTTATATTCAACTTAACTATATTCAAATAAAAGTATATATTACCAAACTGAGCAATTAAAATTCTGAAATTATTGAATACAAGGATTTAATTGAATAATGATATATTTGCGATATGTAATTCAAATCGAATGTGAAGTTTTGATGATGAATTGATTCGTAAATATGAATTTGAAATTGAAGTGATATCGAATGAAATTTTGATGATGAATCAATTTGAAAATATCAATTTTGGAATTTGAAGTGATATGGAATAATTGAATAGATTTGAGAAATTGATAATAAAATCAATACTTGACGTTAATTGATTTTCGATATTAGAATATGATTTCCAATGTAATGGCCACAGTGTGAAATAAGCGTTTGTGTTATTAAAGAGACCGGAGTTGGTATTGTCATACTCTCCACCAATACTGATACCACTTTAACAACTATGCACATGGTGGAGAATCCAAAATGTAGTAGGATGGTCTGCTGAACGCTCCTAGAATGAAGTAAGAGAACGATGATGGATGATCTTCACCTTTGGGTCATAAATAAAATGACTAAAACATGATCCATACTCAGGCCAAGTGAGGTCGTACATTCGACCAGACGCACTTCTTCGATACTATATCTCTTACTTTGTGATTGATCGGTTTCCACCTTCGATTTATGGGAGTGTTGGAGGGGTGGGCGGTAGTTGCGGCTATGTGTTACCACCAGCCTAGGTCCGCAATTCGGTAGAATCCTACCGTAAGGTATCGCCTCAGTGTCTTGTCATATTATTTTGATCGAGCCTCCTACAATTTTGATTTAATGTTGTCGTATCAAGGCGCATCCCTATTCATCGACGTACTGGTGTTTTATATGCAGATCGTACGCCAACGGTATAAAAGGTGTGAGGGTAATATGGTAATCCCGTTTATGCTATTTTCAATAGTATATTTAACATAGACATTATTATGATAGCATATTATATTATGTGTATCTAATTTCATGTATCCTTAGAGGATGTAAATCCCAAAAACCCTCTAAGTTTTTGATGCATTTCATTGGGCATTTAAGTTGAGTTGAATAACTTATATGAGAATGTTAGTTCTAACTACAGTGTTTTGTGTTTTTGTATAATGCTCGGGTCAAACCGAGTATTACAGCTTTGAGATCTCATTCTTCGGAGCTGGAGATTTTCTGAAGACTCATCTATTTAGTTTATATTTCCATAAATCCCATATGTAATAGAAAACTGAATGTATTAAATTTTCGTTGTATTTATTCATGTAAACTCTGATATATTGTATAAAAAATTTCTACTATGAGATGTTGTGTTTATTCTGTGTCTGTAATTCTGTGATTTGATTCTTATTAACCCCATAGCAATAACAATATGTTGTTCGAAATAATTTGACTTGGTTTTATTATCGACTTAAATGGTTGGAAATAGTAGGTCGTTACAACACATATCAACATACCTTAGTTTAAAATTAAAACTACTTTGTTTAAAAAATGTCCTGATAATGTAAACTTGTATATAATAATTTGAAACTTTGTAAAACTATTTAAACATAGTAAATACATATTTTAAACATAGGAATCCATAAAAAATTTGATATTTTGTAAAATTTAAGTCAAAAATACAATATTTATATTTAAAATTATGTTATAGTTAAATATATTAAAATTTAAATATCAAAATTATAATAATATTAAATCAAAATTATTAAGTTTAAAATCAAAATCAAAACTATAATTAAAATAAAAAAGTATAATATAATATAAAAATCAAAGTATAATATCAACGTATAAATATTTGAATTCATAGTATAAATAAAAGAATAAATATTGAAATCTAAAAAATATTTCAAAATAAAATTATCAAAAAACTTAAAATTTCTTTTTTAAAATTTTATGTTTTTTTTTTTTTTTGAAAATAAAGGATATTTGAAAACATTTTTTAAGGAGGACTTAAAAATAGGAATGCTTTTGAAAAATAAATTTTTAAAAAGAGCAACATTTGATTCTTTTTTTAATAAATGCAGATCATATAAGTGCAACCTGAGTTTTAATATAAAATCTAATACTAAAAAATGTCTTGAGATCTTGAACTCTTCATAGCTCATGAGTCTTCATTCTCCAACCCTTGAATCATCGATCTGAATCTTTAATCTTGATATTGTACTATCTTCATTATCAAAATCCTACGTGATATCCTGCGCTATACACAATATATTTTTAGATAATAATTAATACATGTGTAAGTATAAAATTTTCGTTATTTGAGGCTATTATCGTCAAAACTATCATCTGTGGTACGACACTGTCTACATTATGGTTCCTAAACATAATATCGTTTGACATAGTCTTTAATTGCTTCATCAAAGCTTCATCGTCGATAGAAAAGCAACTTTCCTACTTAATATATGTCAAAGAGCTTCCATATGTTTCCATCTCATTCCAGCACTTCTCAATCTGATATGGTCCATCGGTTATCGTGTTGACGATAAGTCATTTGCCAAACTACCTAACTAGGCCTAACTTGGGCCCATTAAAGCAACTGGCCCTAGGCTTTAGCATTTCCTTGCCCATCGTTTTGTGTGGTTTTCACATACTACCGAAGTTTCCTTTTTTTGGATTAAATCATTGATCACATCTCGAAAATGTCTAGATTCATCAATGTTACGAGCATGTGTTTCGTGAAAGTAGAAGTATTTCCTAGACATTTTCTCTCTTTCAATCAATTCCACTAAGTCAATTTATTATAGTGCTCGGTACCCTATGTGGCAAGGTAGATTGTTTTAACCAATGTTATTCAACGGTGAGTAATCCTTATGCTTATGGGATCTTGAGCATTACTTGAAATCTAGTATCTTACCTTTACTCTCCTGATTGTATTTTTTCAAGTTACCGGTCTTATTACTTATATTAACATCAACATTTACCAAACTCTTCTGGTTTCTTTTACAAGCATGTTACTCTTACTCTAAACCACCTCAGACAATTGTCTTCCAACAAACCATTCCTACGGTTGTATCTGCCTCTTCCATGCCTAGAAATTGGGTCGCTTTCCTATAGAATTCTTCTATGATTAATGGAGGTTTCATTTTCAACAAACCATATTACTAGCATCAACATCAACATTTACCAAACTCTCCTAATTGGTATCTTACCTATAGAAATGTCAAGGAGGACATTTCCTATAGAAATTGGTATCTTACCTGAGCTCTCCTGATTGTATATTTTCAAGTTATTGGTCTTATTACTCGCATCAAGATCAACAATTAGCAAACTCTCCTGGTTTCTTTTGCAATCACGTCACTCGAAACCGTCTCAGACGAATAGTCTTCCAACAAACCATTCATACGGTTGTACCTGCCTCTTCCATGCCTAGAAATTGGGTTGCTTTCCTATAGAATTCTTCTAAGATTAATGGAGGTTTCATTTTCCACCGCTTATCAAAGTTTATTTCGAGGTGAATCTCTTTGATCGATGCTATAAAAAAAATGCCCTCCTTGACATTAATTACTTCAATCACTATCGTATTAAACCTGCTCAATAAATATTTTAGAGATTCCCAAAAATCGGGAAAAGGGTTAACAAAAGACGTACATCTATTAGACTAGTGGTATGTATTGCTCTATGAATCTTCTAGACAGCTATTCAAATGAGAATATAGACCTCGGGAAAAGCCAAGTGAACAACATCATAACCACACCCTTCAAGAATATTTAAAAGATTTACATCTTATTTGTTTGTTTCCCTTTCTTGGTTTATATATCATTCGTACTTTAGCAGATGCTTCCTCAGAAGTCTGATCCATCGTTCCATTATAAGATAACGTAGTGCCATGAAATCTTTTTGGATACTCCTCGCATGGTATTTTATCATTGAATGGGTTCCTACTAGGGAATGTACCTCACCCATCATTACTCCTATATTAGTTCGTATTTACCAATTTTTTCACAATATCAGCTAAATGTTTAAGCTCAATGTGATCAATTGAATGACGATTATTATAACCAATTTCAAGTGTTTAGCCCTGCAAATGGTCTTGATTTATGTTGGTGATATTAGACACTCCTATCACTGGGAAAACCATTCATTGAGTTGATCGGGCCTTACATTCTCTTTGTGATGGGTCCATGGCAATTGTTCGAACTCCAACATTTTAGCTATAAAAAACAGGGACATTTGCATTATCATGCAAATTAATAAAATTCCCATCATTCACGACATGGTATGTCAGATTGGTGCCAATTTGAGGTGATAGTTCGAAACTAACTCGTGCTTTGTTGATTTGAGTTCTTCCTACTTCAACTTTCGAAGTTTGAGTTTTTTTTCCTCTTCATTTTACAATTTCCTTCTTCATTAGAAGACGACGACTCTTCTATGACCTTGGGATGGCTAAGTCATCAAATCCAAATTTTCCCTTATCTGTTTCATCATTGCATTTTGACTTTCGAGCAGCTTATCATTCATCTCTCTCATTACCTTGTCCAAAGCAATTTTAGTGATTATGTCGACAAACTTTGAAGTTCAGTAGTTTCAGACTAATTGGTTTTTACTTCATGTTAAGAGCAGACATTTTCGGCATCATTGGCGGGCTTTCCTGACATTTCTTGGGTCACTGCTTTGGTAAATCTTATGATAGACTCTAGCAAAATCCAAATAACCACGAATCTTTATAACAAAACTTGTAGAACTACTTCGTGGATTAAAGCAGTCCAAAGGTTGGAAATAAATCTAAAGACGAGAATTTGGAACTTTCCAAGGAAAGCATCAAAAGTTGGCACAAACACTCGAGTAGATTAAAGACGGGAATAAGATGAAGAAATTAAAAGAAAAATTAGAAAAAACAATACACAACGATTTACAGTAGTTTGACTAAACTTTGCCCTACATCCACTTAAGCTATGTTAACGTTCCTATAAAGTTTTACAAAATAGATTTTACAGATTGACAGTCTCGGACCGGATATGATTCAAGAAATTGTTACAACACCACAAAAATTTAAAATGCAGAAAGAAGGTCCCAAAATAGTGCAGCTTATCCTCTATTTATGAATGAAGATTCCTGTAGGTATTGTGATTAAAAAAGCAGGTTAAACATCAATTCGGTACCAAGTTAACGGCTTTAGATCGGTACCGATCTAAAAAGCTAAAGTTGAATTGCCAATATTGACAATACTACTAACCAATCTGAATATAACTTGATTTGGACTTAGACCGTGAAGTTCATCTGGTAAATTCATGGCTAAAGTTCCATGACTCTTATTTTGGACTTAAACCGTGAAGTTATCGTTCTGAAAAGCCTGATTTACCAACTGACAATACGACTAACCAATCAAAATATAACTTGATTACGAAGCTGGATAAAACAAGAATCGAATTGCCAATATTGACATTCTGCTAAGCCTATATTTACCATTGGTACATGTAAAATAATGGCTACTGATATACTGAATTAAACAATTATCAATTCGGATAATTTTACCAGTCAAATAACAGCAACAGAACATGACAGGTGAACATAAACAACCGGAGTGATAATATTTCAAAATTGTAATATTCAATTTTCTCAAATTTTAAATCGTTTTCAAAGTTCCGATTTTATGTCAAATGCACAGAGAAAACTAGTAGTATAAATTACACAAAACACTAGTCTCTTTTTCGGTGAAAGTGAAGAACGCCACCATAAATGCCAAACCAAAATTATAACTCCAAGTTTCCAACCATCCAATTATACATTCCCTAAAAAGCCAATAAAGGAAAGAGTTAATATATATCAATCACTACATTGATTTAATGAAATTATGTCATAACTGATGTCAAATTTATATCAAAATGTTTAGAACATGAATAACCAGCCATAAAGGCAAACACATGCAAAAATGCTACAATTACCAATCAGGATTCTACAATTTTTGAGACCAAGCGAACTCTTTTGCCGTCTATGCTAAAACGACCGCTTGAATTTATCTGCAAAGAAAATATTTCATGACGACTAAATGTTCATAACAAAGAAAAAGACTTGAATAAAAGGAAGTCAAAAATACATACTTTGTCAATCAGTTTTTCTCGTAGTTCTTCATCATCGTAATTTACACCAGACCCCTTAAGAGATTTCAATACACGTTTTTGAAGCTTTTTAATCTTCATCACTCCATCCGACTGTCACAAATAAGTTATACTTTTTCAGTAACTACCGAAATACATGAAATATGATATTCTTATTCAAATATTTACTAGCTTCTTCATAGAAGCCATTAAACCACTTAGAATGGTAGCTTGTGAACAAAGGGGAAAAACAATTAGCAATACACAAGAGACCAAAAATTACTGTATATGCACCAAAAATTCGAATAAATCAACATATACCACTGTTTAACGTACCAAAACAAAAAAGTACAATATCAACATCTTTAATAATAATTGAAACACATTTGACGTCACCCATAGACGTGAACAACCCAAAATGCCCTAAAAATCAAATAGATGAACAGATTTAAAAAGCCAAACCTTATTATTAAATAGAAATGTTTTATTCTTAATGTGAGCAAAAGAAAAGTACTCTTCTCTACTATCATTCCCATTACTAAATAGAAAATAAAATACATAATAGAATTACGAATCTTTAACGACATTGGATTTATTTATTTTTTGGTGGTTTGAGATTTTTATTCCATATCTTTTATATACATAAAAATAGGATTTTAATACCTTTGGTTTCAAGGTTATGCAAATCATTTTCCCATGTACATTTGTAAAACAGGGGAAAAAATCCATGCGCCATCTCCACATGCGAAGAGCATGCCATTAAACCCATAAAAATAGTTTTTTTTTTCCTTGTGCTGAATCATATCAGCACTTTAAGAACCTATGTCAAAAATCATGAGCGCAATTTGGTGGTTTCAAAAATGCAAGCGTCAAAATAAAAACAGAAAACAAAATCACGTAAACATTTAAAAATAAAATTACATACGATTTTCAATCTATGCTCACCAAGAAATTGTATGATCAATTCAACAAAATTTTTTTTTTTTTAAGGATTTCTATTTAGGTTTGTTTTAAATGTAAAAAAGAGAAAAAGATGGTATTGAATAATCGAGAAGGGCTATTTTATCCTAGAAATTAAAAAATGTTGTGTAGGTTTAGTAACTTTTGGTCTTTTAATAAAATTTGTCAAAAACAAGTTAGAGTGAACTTACAGATTCCAATGTTGAAGCTATTAGTTTCTTCCATTTAATTTTACCACCGGATGTTTCCTGCTTAACAGCTTGCTCTTTGCAATCAATGGAATCAGTCACACTTTTCTTTTTCTTTGATTTACGGTCAGATACATCAGTTTTTTCGGCTTGTATAATCTCCCCGTTGTTTGAACTAAGATCATTTTCCAGTTCTTCCTTAGGATGTACCTTCCTCTTTTTAGTTTTTCTTTTTCGGTTCCATTGACCTGAATGCTAGAGTCCTTGTTTCCACTTTCACGAACTATGTTATCGGAGCCATTAACTTCAACCATTTGATTATTGCTTAAAGTTTCTTCTTTAGGTTTTTCCTCTTCGGTTTGGTTGGTCTGATTTTGAGAAGCATGAAAGGCTCGTGCTTTTGCTCTGTGTTTTTTGCCATCAGCATGGATTAGTAAAGCCTGCTTGCTTGTAGCTTGTGTTTTGCAGAGGCTGGTGACACAAATTAAGAGAAAAAAGGGTTGAAACACAGTTAACAACCTGCACATGCATGTACAATCTAATGGCATATATCAATGTACTCATCATTATATTTTTATCTTGAAACGTTATTGGATACAACATGAATCCTAAAGAAACACACAACTACTTGTTCAGACCAGGGAAAAGATCCATTTTTTCTCAATTGTAAAAGAGTACCATGTTGCTAGTACATCAAAATATTTTATGAAGATGAGACTTTTTTTGCAGTCTAAATGATAATATTCAAACCAATCTACTTAACAAGATTCAACAAGCTTTGCTTCCTTTATCTTTACCTTTTTATTAATAGATTTTATTTTTTGCATTCATTGTAGTCCTAATTAGAGTTTCAGATATGCCACTGGAACCGCATTATTTAACACAACAACAAAAATATGTCTACCATCTCCTTTTACTTGTAGGCCGATTCATGTTCATTTTTTTATTCTTTTGTGCAAATGATCCCGGCTACAAATCTATTATAGGTTATTTTATAAATATAAAGTTGCATGGATATTATAGAAAGAAAATTTTAAGGAAAAAACAAAATATAAAGGTTGGTGGTTGGGGATAGTATTAGGTCACCTGCAAAACCAAGGAGGACGTGAGGATAATCCAACATTAATGTCAACATCTGAGTTCTTCTTCGGCTTCTCAGGTTTAACATGTCCATTATGGGGTGCATTACCTTGGCCTTTTGGTCCATATTTCTCCTGAAAGTTCCAGTTAAAAGAATGTTATATGCAAGCAATCTGATAAAATTGTGTTGAGAGAACAAATAAATGCTATGATGTATTGTATATAAGGCATAATATTGTGAAGTATAGAACATAATTATGTTTTACACCAGTATCAAGTATCATTTTCAAATATGCATTGGCTCATATTAAATTTATGTGCTTTTTCCAATATAATAAACAACTATGATAACTTTTTTTGCTTTCATATCAAACTTGACGTCAGGTCTTAAGTTTACTTGTTAGTTTGGTGTCTAGAATTTTGAAATATGCAAAAAATACTACTGGTTGAGCTGGTGCTCGGTACATTTACTCAGAAAATGCAAAAACATATTCAGCATGCAGCATATGTATTACATTATCTACGTAATCAATAGTGCTGTCCAGTTAAAAAACGCTACTCAAACCATTTGTGACAAAAAGAATAAGTTACAAATCAAATGTTAATGCATCCATCATCGGAGAACACAAATATTACATTTAGTTTGAAGGCAACATCCATACACAAGCACAAAGTTCAATCTGCATTTCATTTAATTTTCTTATTTTATTTTATTTTTTCTGTGGCGAGATTTATGTGCACATCAAATATTACATTAAATTTGAAGATAGGATCCATACACAGACACAAGTTCCATCTGCATTTCATTTAATTTTCTTATTTTACTTTTATATGGCAAAATCTATCTATCTATCTATCTATCTATATATATATATATATATATATATATATATATATATACACACACACACACACACACACACACATAGACACACACACACACATATATATATATATATAGTCATTGAGATGTTTCGCTGACAAATACCAAATTATCAACACTCTTCAACCTTGAAGCATCTAACTGAGTGCCATTAAAGTTAAATGATATTATAAACAATGAAGTACCTTTCTGGAAGAAAAAAAGACCAATTAATTACTTCATAATAAATCATTAACCACTACCAAATCACATACAAATTGATTTAATTGCCGTATAACAAATAAAATGATAAACGTTTATAGACTAGTTTAAGTAGCATGATTCTCAAGTCTCAACTTCACAAGAGGGTTTTCAGATGAATGTTAAGATCAATTTTTAAATCGAATCAGGATTCAAATCCTAAAATCCATATTTTAAGGTTTGTATAAACTTAAAATCGATTTTGACATTTGAACTTCTACACCCAAACCTAAAACTAAATTTTCTCTCTTATTCCTTTTTCTTTTCTAAGCATAGAAATGGAATTGTGAATACAAATAAGTAGATTGTATATATCAATATGTATTGAATCAAGTTTCTCAATTGCAGCTTTAAGTGGATTTGAACGGATCGTAAAGGGAAAATTTTGATATGAATCATAATTGAAATTATAGGATTTTAAGATTTTGGAAACGATACTAACACTACCTACATGTTACAATACACGATTCTAATAGAGAATGTGCTTTAATATCATATGTAACAACTTGCATTATCGAAAATACATATATTGTATCTAACTTTATCACCTGTCACACTGAATGAATCAAAATGTAAGCTCAATATTACTTTAAATAATAGATAGGTATGCATTTTTTTTTGGGGGGGGGGGGGGGGGGGGTATTGAGCTACATGATTTGAGATCATATTATTCTTAGGTATTAAGAGAATTTACCATTAATTATCTATTGACAGAGCTTAATACAATTAGGGCCAGGTTTAATAATAAAACATGCTGTTTGATTTAAGTGCAAAGAGGCCACTCGGATTGTGACTTGTAAGTAATGTGCATTTTAATACAAGAATGGTTTGAATGGTATAATCTACAAACAATAAGATCAAAGTACATTGCTTATGTGAAACATTATTCCCTCCCACTTTCATTTATGCTGCCTAGTAGAAGTAAACAAAGTAGAAACTCAGACTATGGTAATGATAATTAATAATACCATAAAGCTCCATTCGTATTTCAGTTAAGTATCCTGACCTTATTTCATCAGTTGTCTGGCTAATCCATATTATTTTATATATCTGTTCAGGAGTAAATTGTATGTATGGAACAAAGTAAAACATAAAATGTCAAAAATAGCTATAAAGATAATAATCAAAACATTTACTTGTTTTGCTTGATCATCTACAAAATCATTTATATAAAATAAAAGTTACGAATAAATAACCACTCATATACATAGCTCTCACTGCTATTGATGTTGAACATATTGTTATGTATAAATGGAGACTATCCTAGTAAATACTAAATATATCCAATTTGTATTCGAAAAACCAAATGAAGTCCAAATAAATGATATTAAACATCGTCACTTAGAAACATAATGTAATGTTAAATAAAAGAACTAAAATCAACATTAGTTTGAGCTAACCGCTTCAGTCATGCACTGATTATGACTCTGAACGCTATCCTGATTAAACATCACTCCACAATCGATACAAGAAAGCTGTCGACATAAAAGAAAATGTACCACACAATAATCAGTATTCAGTAACAATAATAACCCCAAAACACTCGCGCAGAGAAAATATATAGATTACAAACCTTGTAGGCAGAACACATGCGAAAATGATTCGCAAGCTTCGGTTTTTTTAAGTTCTCGCCGCAATCTTCACACTGGAACCAAACCATTTTAGTGAATTTTGCGGGAGAAAATTCCGAAAAAGGTTGGATTTACGATTTGACTTTCTAGGGTTCTGGAGAAAAGAAGAAGACGCTGGTTTATCGAGGGTTTTGGTAGATCGATCCGACAAGCAAACAACCGCAAAGTTCGGCCCGGATAACTACGAGGAATGACAATTGACAACGGTGCGGGGCGGGTTTCTTGTAATGCAGACCCGCCCAACTGGGTTTAGAGTTATGTCCCGTGTAGATTACAGTAAACCAAACTCACCCACAATCCGATAAAATTGTGTTCTAATTCAAGAGAGTTATTGGGTCCCGCTCAAGGAGATTGTAGGCGGTCTTTTCCATGTTGTTTTCTCCTCTCTCTTTTTCCCTCATATTTTTCACACACACCCTCCCCCCCCCCCCCCCAACCCCCCCCCCCCCCCCCGATATTTGATTTGCTAGTGTTGTAGGGTCTAGAGCTTTTGGTGTTGGTTTTCGTCTGGTTCCGGGATACATTACGACATAAGGTGCAACCTTTCAGAGGGATACGATGGAGCTGACGACTAGGAGCTATCGAAGTCTCTGGGGTGACGGCTTGGACTTTGTAGCCTTTGTCAATGGTCTTCCTTGGAGGGCACGTCAGTTGGCCTTCCTGGTATCCCACCTGGGTGGAGCTTTTGGGGTTCCAGCGTCGCTTTGTCTATGGCGTCCGTCGGCAAAGGATTCATCAGAGTCGCCTATTCTGCTGTTATCTACTTCCAGTTGTTAGTCTGCTGTTTTTTACAGATGCATATTGTTTTGTATTTTCTGTGTGTGTGTGCACGGTTTCTGCAATCTGCAGAAACTATTTTTGTGAGTCGTTGAAGAATGACTAGATTCTTTCTTTTGTTATATTATATATTCTTTATCCTATATATATATACACACACACACAAATAATAATGTGTTAATAATGAGAGAATATAATAAAATGAGTTGTAAGATAATAGTTCAAAATGTATACAACTCTTATTATATAATTATCATTGATGTAATGAAAAATTCAAGTCATAATCATGTATACGTAAGAAGATTAACAAGTAAACATTGTAAAGTGTTTTAATGATGTCTCAATATTGCGGGTTGGGTTAGGACAGGTTAGTCGTGCCCTGGACTCGACCCTAGATCTGAACCTCTTAAAGTTGGTTGCGGGTCTATCCGCCTCGAAAACCCAACGGGACGGGTTTGAATAGGAGGTCAACCGAGTTTGGATCGTAGACCCACTCCGTTGTCATTCCTAATTACAAGAAGAAACACTAGGTCCATTTTCAACGTTGTCACATGGAAAACCCATAGTATTGAGTATGTAAATTTAACCCGGGTTTTTTAAAAAAAACATAAAACATGAGTTTTATTTTTAGTATTTATAATACAAATGCAAGGTAAATTGTAGCTTTTAAATTTAGTATTTCGTTCTAAAATTTTTGAAAATTTAAAAATTCACGAAAACGCAGTTTAATTTCCACTTTCTATCAAAAAACTACAAGATAGTTTGCACGTAATTTCGATTTTTAAAAAAACGAGGATATAATTTACACAATCATTGTTATATGGACTTTCTTGTAATGACATCAGAATAGGAACTTGTTATGTAAAACTCCAACCGATTAAGTAATTCAACTTTAAAGCTTGGAAAATCTATTACTAAAAACTTAAAGCATGGATCTTTAATTGTTGATTTGGGCATACATAACATCGCATTTCAAAATAATACTCATTCATCTTTTTTCCCCTTTTTCACAAAATAACATTTCCCTAGAGTATCTCCAACCCATAATAAATTTTGAAGTAATGTCAAGCCGCATAAGCAATTAAAAAATGTCATTTAAAATGTTTTCTCCAATACTAATGTAATTTGTAATTCTAAGATGACATTGTGAAGTGCAATGTCTAATTTTAGACATTGCATATTACAATGTGAAGTATTACATGTATACAATTATTAATGAGTTAGATAATTTTTTCGATCTTCTACAAATGATAAAGTGACACGTATGGGTAAAAATGAAAACTTTTGGTATTTGCATTAGAGAGAAATTATAAATTTCTTTGTCATATATACAAACATTGAATGAATATTGTGGACACATAAGCTTGACATTATCTAGGGCTGTCAATGGGTCGTGTCGGGTGTGTTCGTGTCTGGTCAAGTCGGGTTCAGGTTGATTTATAAACAAGTCGGACCAACCTGTTTATTAAACAGATCATTTTTCTCCAACTCTAACCCGGCCCGTTTATAAACGGGTTGACCTGACCCGTGTAGCCCGTTTAACTAAAGGAGGCGTGTCATGTAGGGTTTACCAGTTTGACCCATTGGCAAATATTTTCGAGTAATATAAACAGCAAAAGAACCAAATCACTAACATGTAGCACTATTATACAACCATCAACAAACAGCAAGTTACAAAATCATCAACGGAAAACAAGTTACAAAATCACCAACATGCAACACATATATAAAGCATGAAATCGTCATATCCAAAAAACATTCTTCATAAATAAGAATATATGAGCATAATGCATACATAAAATAATATCAGTATGGAAGAGATACTTATATTATAAGTAAAACATAACTAACAACATACAAGAATAAATTAATAAAATATAAAATTTTACACAAGAATATCCCGTTGTCTCTATTTCACGTCTCCTTTCTATTTCATGATAGCGAAAGAACCTCTATTCATCAAACTCACAGTTAGGGAGGTTTGCTTATTGTCACTTGACAAAAATCAATTTCTCTTAAGCGTAAAAGGTACGCCACTTTTTTCTCCTCGCTGCTTCCTTCCGCGTTTCCCTGCTTGAGTTTTTTCACTAAACATCCGCCAACACTAAGAAGACTTCTTCGTTCTGTTAAATTGGATCTTCAACGAAATCCTCTATTTCTTATGGTCCATTCTCTTTAATTTTATCGCCTTTGTTTACTCCCATCTCTTCTCCCAAAATTCTCATTTTTCTCTCCATTCTTTCTAATATCATTCTCCTTTGTCAGATCACCCCTTATGTTGATTTGCTTGTTCCCTGTTTGAAATTTATCGCATCCGAAGCTAGTTCTTGAATTTAATTTGCCAAATTTCTAACAATGATTCAAGCTGAATTCTAGAAAATTGAAGATGAAGGCATTCGAAGTCCAAATTTCCGTGAAAAACCCCAAAATTGTAACTGAGTAACATGAATGGATAGACCACCTAATTTCGCTTAGAGAGTTATTTTTAGAGTGTCTTCCTCTTACCGATTACATATGCTTCGGGTCCGTCGGTGGAAATGGCTTGCAGTTCAAAAAAATATCGGCTTCGTCATGCACCGATTCTGCTTCCAATGCAGAGACTTCGCTTCATCTGGCTCGTTACCTACTTCACTATTTTGACAAAAAAAAAATTTAATTGCTTTTCGCTTATCAATTCCTAGCTGCATCATGTTACTCTTCCTAACGATGCATCTACCTTTCATTTTCATCATCGTGCCACAAGTTGTTGCTTACCCTAAGCAAGCATGGTTTGGATCCTTCTTTTCATGCTTCAATCTTTAACCTCGTCAACCAAATTTTTTACCTTGATTTGTTTGTTTGATTCTATGTTTCTATCGTATGCAACAACAATGTAGAGGGCCCAAGAGTTAAATGCAAAACATTGGCTTGAAGAGAAACCCTAATTTGGAAATTGATTCATTTCAGAATTAAGAGCAGCAAACATGAACTAAGAATTAAGAGCAACAACTAAGGGAGAATGAGTAATGTTATTTATTTCTTGATCCAACTTCGTAGTAGTATAGTTTGAAACTGCAACTAAGTGTACAATGTCTAGTAAAAACGCTCTCAAAGTAGGCATGACACTCCTTGCTTTTAATGCTGCCCGTATATCTCGTTTCTCATTTTGTTTTCATAACGTTTGATGCTGACTACTAGTGTAGTTAAGTGAGTGATCAATTTTTGACAAAGGTGTTAAATTTTGGATGAATTTTAAGATGGGTTCCAAATTTGCGATAACAGAGAAGAAATATGAAGAAAGAAGAAAATTTGGAAGTGTTTACTAAGCCATCTAAAAACACAACACAACAAAATGAAGATGAAAAAAAAATCAAGCCAGATTAATGAATGGTAGTTTCCAACCATTTCCTTATGTACTTCTGTGATGTAGAGAACATAAAAGAAAAGGGAAAACAAATATCATGACCTGTACATTTGTAGATTTACCAAAATGAGGTAGTAAGGTTTTGTCTTTTGTTCTCTCCTTGAAGCTGAAATGCAAGTTAGATGAATACGTTCTACTTGATTAGTATAGTTGATATTCATTTCGAAGTGAACGAACTCTTGTAGTTAGCTATCATTTTATGCAAGATCATATTCATGACTATTTTGCTATCGTATCAAACCAAATTGCGTATATTTCAAATATTGTACCAAACCACTTATATTCCACTCTACTCAGTAGCTTGCTTATATTAGAAGATATCGAAAATACCTTTTTGAAAGAAGATTAAATACATTTTTCATGTTTTGTTAGTAGTTTATCAAGTTTCAATAATTTTCTACAAGGAACCAGCAAAAACAATGTCATGAATTTCATGTCCGGAGATGCTTACATAGAAGTAAAACATACACAAATATATAAAGTAATTTATATTTCTTTTTAGAATGTAGAAGATGTAATGTTTTAAGGCAATAATGATTAGTGTATGCATGCGCATGAATACATATGTAAATGTGGAAGGTGTTTGCATGTGAATGTACTAATCAATGTTTCGACATATAAATGTTAATGTTTTTGCAATGCGAAAAAATACCAACTTACTTGCAATTTGTAGTTCTTTACATTTCGACATATACATATTGGTCATATTGGTGAACATTTAGCTTGAAATCATATGATGATTCAGCTTTACAGACCACTGCTAGCTTTCCACAATCATATGAATTAAGCAGCACATCACCGCATTAGGTCATTAGCACATATTCTAAATAGCGATAAAAGATGATGCTATGGGAAGTGCTACACATGTCACTAGATTTAACTAGTGAAAGGTTTTAAATCCTGAGAGACATGCAAAACTAGTATTTAACAACACAGATATAAGCTAATATCTCAATTCCTGGTTTTTACATATCTAGCAATAGAATCAACGATAAATTTGGCAACTTTACTGCATGTAAAAGCTGGAGTTCGTGTATTAAAATGAATATTTAATTTCACATGGCATCATTACGTAGTTTTTCATCGACGAATCACTGCTTGCACATGTGCTAGCTAACATGTTTATGTTCTAGTTAGTTCAGCCATGTCTACATCAATTTCACATGTAATGTACATAGACAAACATATCGATTATTAATTTATTATACATGAAAAGCACACTCAATATCAGATGTCCATGTTGACACAGCTGGGTTGATAATAGTTGAAGTCAACTAAAAGAAATAGTTTTAAGAAAAAATAAAAACAAACACTATATAATTTTACAATTTCCATGAAAAAACACAGATTAATAAACCACTCATATTAGTTAATAAACATAAATCAATCAATGAAAGGAAAATAAACTCACGTTATAATCAGCTATGTCTATCAAATTATCATCAACCTTTCTTTCCATGAAACAAATTTGCCGCCATCATTCCGCTTCATAGCCAAACTCCCATCCCAACTCTTTAATTAAATTTTCGCAAGTATGATTTATATTTTAAGCTAATATTTTTTTGATTTGTCCTTCCGTTTTTCAAATTCAATTGTAATTTATAGTTATGAAAAAACTCAAAATGAAGAGTACACTGATCATTGTTGATATAATATTTATGTATTTGTAAATGATACATATCAATACATTGAAAACATATCCTCGGAATCAAGCTGGTTTTCATGTACAACCGTCGATGGAATTAGATTTACACTTTTATAATTGCTTTTATTTTTTTAATAACAAGTAAATTAAGGGAAAAATTAACAAATTTTTTGTCTCTATTACAATATAATTTAATGGTCAGAATTCTAGTTATTTTATAAGCATTGATCAAATTCACATCTCATAATTTGGTTGTTCATCTCCAGTCCCTACTTTCAAGGTCAAGGGCCCAATCGATGAATGTCTTCATCGTCAAGTCTCTACCAAGATCCCGGTAATTCGGAACATTATTAGGTAATTACTATTTCAATGACTTACATCATTTGGTTGGCAGTATAATATCCATTACATATTATACACAAAGCATTTAACGTAATACTTTTTTTCTCTCTCTCCTCTCTCTACATTGGACGTATTTTCCATTTTTTTAATGCTACAACTTGAAAAATGGTAAAACAATCAACTGTGCGGACGATAACAAATGAGCATATGTTTTGAAGTTATGGTAACATTTTTTTTCAGGTTGAATAATGGGGTAGGAGAATGAGAATGTGTGTATTGTAATGAGACATTATCACCCTCTGTAATGGTAACTTTCAAGTTGCAATTACTACTAAATAAATAAGGATATAAGTTTTTCGGCAAACAAAATTGTTTTACCAACCAATTTATATTGGCACCAAATGATAGTAATGTTTCTTTCTTCTAAAAAAAGGAAAGCTCTAAATACTGCTAATATTGTTTAATACCCCCACCAAGTAGCAGTTAACAAATTGGTAAACTCTTCGGTATCCAATGAACATGCTAGCAAAGAACATATCTTTCTTCATTATGTGTTGGACCATGGTAAAACATCGTGTTTGGTTTAGTGATTGATTAGTTATTTAAGCTTACATATCGCTCTTTTTAGTAATTTTCCTCATAAATTATGATGCATTACAGTTTAGGGGGGGTTGAGTTGCATATTACACCATCTTATGGTTGTGCACTACAAAATTCTTATATTATTGTTTTGACAAAAATGTTTTCCTAACGAAATTGTGATAAGATGTTGTTTCAAATGTTAATCATTCAGAATGAATATGAGATAATAATTTTTATTTTGATTCATCAGTATCCTAAACTCCAATACCATTGTGGATTATATTCAACTTTAACATTGAGTAGGTATTAAATGTGATGTATTTATATGCAGCTTTCTAAAAAAATTAACACTCTTTTTCTTATAATATTTTGATAAGAGATTCATACTAAGTAATCTTAACTTACAATCCATTGAGTGGATTATCACTTTTTATTCTCTACTTCAGCCCAAATTTTTTGAATAGTTATCATTATGTTACTAGCCATAATCGCATATGTGAACAGTAACCTAACATATGCAATATTTTTATTTGGAGAAAAATATAGATTTCAAGTGATATTAGTATTTTCGTGTGACACAGTAAGGTTAAAAACAAGATTTTTTTTTTTAAGAATTAAATTAGGTGTGTAAGTAATAATTTTTGGTTGTCACCAATTGAACATCACTTTCTATAAACTTTCCTACTTGACTTTTAACGACTCTAGACTTTTAACCAATTGATGCACTTTTATGAATATAAATAGTATGAAAATTAGGCAAGTGTAGAAGAGAAGGAGAGGGGGCTTTAAGGGAGGGTGATAGTGTAAGGATGTCTAAGTTGGGACGATATATAACATAAGAAATGATGTATAACATTTTTTGGGTTAGTGAGTTGCTTCGTCAAATGCTTAAGAATACAAATGAAGAAGAGGTATACCAAAAAATGTTGCTTAGGGTGGATGATGGGAATAACAAGAACAATCTTTTGATGCAAATTCAGGTTGGATATTCAAAATTGTTTATTATGCACTGATGTTAAAAATGTTGGATCTAGATTAACCCTAAAGGGGGGGGGGTGAATAGGGTTTATCACGGTTTATCGAATAATTAAAAATAATCGCAGCACAGATAAAGCAGAGTAAGTAAATACGGAAAGTAAATAACACACAGAGATACCCAGCTTCGGCAAATCTTGCCTACTGCTGCATTCCTAAGGTTTCTACTATGTGTTAAAACAGATCCCGCATACAAGACCATGTACACTCGCAATCCCTGCTCCTATTCTAACCCTACGCTCAAAAACTTAGACTGATCGATATCCCCTCGATCAGGTTTCCCCGAATTACAACCCTGTAATCCATAACCCAGATTTTACAGACTCTGAAACTGACAGTCAACACCCTGACTGATTCACTCTAGTTTATACAGACACTAGAAAACTGTTTAGATGATTTTTACAAAGCAAATTAAAAAAAAAAAAAAATTGAAACCCTAGTAGATAAAGGAGTTAAAAAAGGGTCATCCCCCTTTTTAGTTGAGTTCACTTGGCCGGCCCAATTGTAATTCAATTGGCTCGATCTCTTTTCTTTTTGCTCTGGAAAAAATAATGGCGGCTGGAAATTTGGCTAGGGTTTCTCCAATAAATCCCCAAATCGAATCGATCTCTTGATGAAATGAAGTTCTCTGATGCTCCACTTCTCTGTTGCTTTCTGCTACTTCGATTGACTTGAGTTGCCTTCTGATCAAAAATTAATTGTGAGTATTCGAATTTTATTTCTCTGACTGCTCTCGATTTTGTTGTTGTTTTTCGATGAAAAACCACCTGTGATGAATTGGTTTGGATAAATATAGGGTAGGATCGAAAACCCTAAACTCTGATTTCACCATAAATGATTCGATCTGAATTTGCGTTAGCTTCCCTTTTTTTATTTATTCTCGGCTTTGATTAAAATTGCTCTGAATTCCTTGATGAACTTGACGTGCTCTTGTCCTATAAATGAATTTGAAAATTGCCGAGATAATTTCTTGCAAACTGGAAATAATTCATTTTCCCCTTTTAACACAATCTAATTTCTGGAAATTATTAAAATGATTTGCTGGCCATTAATCATTCCATATCTGGAAACAAAAAATTTAGATTGCAATTTGTACTTGCCCAATCTGAAACCTGAATTGTTTCGGGAATTAACTCTTTTGCCTTGAAAGAAAATGACCCTGAATTGATTTTGAAATGTTGCAGTGATCCCCCAAAATATTTGTTTCCATTTGTTCTGTGAGATGCTGCAAAATCTTGCCACATTTGTATGAACCATTTCTTGGAGAGCTTTAAAGCCGTGAATCCTGGCTTATTTATTTCTGAAAACAAATATATGTTTGCTTGATTTTTGCGTGTGTGTTTTCCTTTGAATGAATTTCTGGAAACTAAAAAATGAGTGCTTCTTTTGCTGAATGTCTTTGATTTCTCTTGTGAACACTTTGACTTATTTCACTCTTTCCTGCTTTGAAAATGTTGTTCATATATTATCATGATAGTTTGTGACATGTTCACATGCTTGTGCATTAGCCTCGACTATGTTCACTTTGCAATTTCATTTCTGCCATGAACTCGACCATTTATGTCATATATGGTTTCTGGAAAGAACATGTAGTTTGAACCATTTGTATTCATCGCCATTCCTGACACATTGAATTCAAAATGTTGTGATGACTTTAGCATGCTATGTCTTGTCCACTTGTAATGTACACTTGTTTTCTTTTGTATCCTTGTGCACATGTATTCTGTCACCACCATATGTGATACTTGACTTGAACTAAAATTCATGTACACCAGAAATTTTGCTACCTCATATCTATACATGCTGAAATGAATTTTAGCACATGCATTTGTAAAGGACTGTTGTACTAACTGCTTTGATCATGGCTATGAAAATTTGCACTTATGTTTAACCATGCTTCACCATTGTTGTCT
Organism: Allium sativum; assembly: GCA_030737875.1. Lineage (NCBI taxonomy): Eukaryota > Viridiplantae > Streptophyta > Magnoliopsida > Asparagales > Amaryllidaceae > Allium > Allium sativum. Next base: position 272,385,630 of record CM060920.1, on the reverse strand, counting down.
TGTTAGTCTTGACAGTCTCAACTATTGGCCTGTGCACTTTGCTAAACTATATATAGTAATTGCTCCATTGTATATTTGCATGAGTTGTGCTCGACCATACATTTGCATGATAATTTCCGAACCTAGCATGCACATACATGCTTGTTTGACCAGTAAATGATGCACTTGTCCTCTTTGTTCTTGAAGCTTGAAACAGTTGTGTAAGCATGCACGTAAGCTGCTTGTTTCACCCTTATCATTTCAGTCTTGTATTGCTAGTATGTTGACAATGAAATGCTTGACCTTGACATCATGCTGACTGGCCAGTTTATTTTGAGTAATACTTGAACTTAAACATGTTGCTGAAACATGTACATTTTGACGCATGAGTTTGGATTGACTGTGTTGACCGTGTCACCATGTTGTTGCACCACGTCCACTTTGTACTCAACACTATGTTGACTAAGATTAGCTCTGCCTTGAACATTTTTGAAATGCTACTCGACCATTAATGTTGGGCTGCCACTTGTATTTGATTGTTTCACTGTTGATCGTGCACTGAGTCGAGATGGTCCACGTGGCTACTCCTCAGTTGCACACTAATTGGCGTGGCAGTGCACACGTGTATTTATACACGTGTGTATTTGCAGCCATCAGAAAATTTCCTGTCCCTGTACATATACAAAGTAGCTAGACACAGATCGGATCAAGTCATGAAAAATGATGAGAAACACACCAGAAAACTGAGGCAAATAAAATTTAAAAAAAATTATATTTGCATGTATACAGTTTTTTATTTATTTCTATTGCAGTGTACTGTGTGTGTGTTCATTTGTATGACAGGTATGAAGACTGGACTGAAGTGACTGGACTGAAAGCTGTGAAGACAAGAAGACAGAAAGCAGAAAAACAAGAACAGTGTGTGTAACAGTGAAAGTGTCTGTATTTGAGTCTGTGACTGTATAACTGAAAAAGTATGTAAACTAGTTGATTGAGTGTGAGGAATTGAATATGAAAATAAAAGTGAATTTAAATGTATACATGTTCAAATAGTGGAGTATAAAAAAATTATACTGTTTGAACTTGAAATAAAATATTCTATTTAAATAAAATACTGTGTATATCTGAATTTTTGTACAGTCGTATTTTATTTAAATATAAATATTATATTCCTGTCTGTGATGATATATATATGAAACAATACAGTACAAACACATTTAATTGTATATATATTTGGTTGTTATCATCAAACAAAAATCATATAATTGTGTATACAACACCGTTATTTACAACAAAAAACTACTCCAACACATGATCATACTTCTCATACTTTTTTGTGAGGTTTCATATTTAATATTAGCTGCATGATTCCAAATCAAAATGCTTTATTTCTGCATAAATGCACTGAGAATCATACTCTGCATGACATTTTTTAGCAGTTAAACAACCATTTTATTAAATATTCAAACAATTTTTTTATTAAGAATCGATGTAACAACCCAGAATTTTATTATTGTAAAATATGTAAATATTTAATTTATTTTAGATATTCATTAAATGAATATTTATATTAAAAAAAATTCTTTTTAATTTATAAGTGATAATTTGTAATTTAACCTCACAATTTGATGCACACTAATAAATTGTTCCTTTGAAAACTAAAAATGTGACCAGAACACATTTCTTGGATTTTCAGCTGTTATTCAAATAGAGAATTGATTCTTAACAATTGTTAACATTGTATAATTAAGAAAGTATTAGTTTGACTGGACTTCAAATAACTATAAGTGACATATTTAATGGTACAAAAAAATGCAGTTAAAAATTTTAAACATATTTTCAAAGGAGAACTTTGAAAAATATTATTTTGATAATAGTAGTAATGTTTTTAATGGTGTTTAAAAATAGACTGAATATTTTATTTATTTAAATTATTTCAAAAAGGGAATAAGACAACAAACAAATACACAACAGGAAAATACCCTGAAGGAAAAAATGAACAAAAAATTATTCCGTAAGGACAAGGGGGCAAAATTTTGTCCATAAGGACAAGTTTTAGTGTAAAGGGAGAAATTATAGTGGATCCCTAAATTCCTCCCTTTATACTAAATTTTGTCCTTCAAGATAAAATTTTGCCTCCTTATCCTTATGGAACATTTTTTGGTTCCTTTCGTCCTTGAGGTTAAAAACCCCAGATTTGAAAAGTATCCCCTAGAAGGATGAAATTATTGTTAGAAAAAGAAAGGAACGTAATTATTTTGATTTGCAAGATGTGACAAATAAGTTAATAAATAAAACGAGAAATTAAATAGCTTACGTAAGAAGCAAAAAGATAAGATATTAACAACACAAGGAAAAGACATCGGTAGAAAAATGCATACTAAGACATGAAATGTGTGTGTTACAAACCAGATAAGTAGTAATAATGATATATATATAAGAGAGAGAGATAGAGAGAGGGAGAGAGAGAGAAGTATAAAATGGCATAAAAGTACCGTCCCCACCTCGAACATTTACAAATATGCATAAGTATGCATTCCTTACATAATGAAAATGATGGTGTCTCCTTGAAATCATGTTTTGTTTATAAACTAATTTTAGCTTTAAAGAAGGCAAACTTGTTGGTTATAAATCAATTCAATAAGTACATCGCATTTCATTTTTTTTATTGTATCTATCTGTTAGAATTTGTGATACAATATTTCCATTTGCAGAAGATTTGGAAGATATTATTGATTATGGTGATAGAATATTTCTAATTAGAGAAGATTTGAGAAATATTGTTAATTTGAGTAATATAATATTTCCAACTGCCGAAGATTTGGAAGATATCAGTAAATTTATTGCATCTTTTGCAAAATTAGGCAGGGCAATAAACTACCTACATAAGTGGAAGGATTTAAAGAAGGTTTTTTTTTGGATAGTGAAGTAAGAAATTAATTCCCTAATTGGTTGGTTAAACAAGGAAGCCTATCAGGAGAATTGTAGAATTAATTAGGCATTGATTTATATCATAAATCAATTACTCCAACCCCAAGCATTAATCCTTATATAAGGATAGGGATTAGGTGAATGTATTATCATCTAAAAAATATGAGATGTATCATCTCTAAAAGTTCTTCTTCTTCCCTACTATCAGTCTTGTAATTTTTCTTATTGAGAAAAGTAATAAAATCTCCTCTCCCCAAGTGGACGTACACTAACAAGACGTTAGTGGAACAACTATAAACCTCTTGTGTTATTTGTTTTACTGCTAGATCTGTGATTGCTTTGCTGGCGACTATCTGTTGTTTGTTTTGCCTCACCATCAATTCGTTCCTATCCGTTTTTTTTTGCAACAATTGGTATCGGAGGAACTAGGTTGATTGAGAAAGGGTGTTAGATATTATGGCAGGAGATAAGGAGAATTCAGTAATTGTATCAAGGTCATATGTCAAAAGGACATATATGGAAGTAGTATCTCAGTTAGCAATAGAAAGATGGAATGGGGATAAAGACTTCGAGAAGTGGCAATGGAAGATGAAAGCTATTCTGATGAGAAACAATGTTCATTCTATGGTGTTTGCTCCTGAGGAGTTGACAGATGATATTTCAGCCATGGAAAGGAAGGAGATGGAACGATGGGCATTTACTACTTTACAATTAGCAATGGGAGAAAATGCCATTTCAAATATTAGCGGTGAGACCACTGCTAAGGACATTTGGACCAAGCTGGAAAAACTTTATTTAAAGAAGTCACTAACCAACCGTCTGATTTTGCTGAAGACGTTTTTCACCATGCGGATGAGAGAGGGTACTTTAGTGAAGGCATGACACATCTTGATGTGAAGGCAGGTCTTCTATCTGAGGACTTGAAAGATCAGATGAAGGGGTTGAGTGAAGGTAGAAGAGAAAGTAGTACGAAAGCCTTATTAGCTGGTACGGAGAGAGGGGAGAAGAAGAAGAAAATAAAGTCAAGAGATGGGAAGCACTGTACTTGGAGGGTCAAGGGTTGGAGCCTACAGTTCTCGTGGAAAGATGTCAAAGTTAGACATACTAGAAGGGACTTTGAGTTTCTGCATAGGCAGAATATGATCAAAGGGGAAAGCTTCAACAAGGTGGGATTTTGCCAAGAGGATGTACTTGATAAGCGGAAGAAGGGATCGTCTGAAGTTGGTCAGAGATCAAAGGAGAAAGCAGTGGGTATGCATAAGTCTTTGCAGACTGCTAAGTTCGGGCATTGCTAGAACTGGAATCGCTTATCGAAATGCTAGGTGCCACGTGGTGGCACGGTGTGGGGAGAGGGTTGAGATAGTTCATGGAGACGTTTGTTTTCATGGTAAAGATTGATAGGTCTTACTTGAAGGGGTTACTTTGTACACTTTATTGGCAGGCGGTGGCGTTGCCGGAGTTTGTTAACAAAGTGCAATGAGTGATGGCCATGCCGAAGCTCATTGGGTAAAGTAATCATGGTATCTTATCCAAGAATATGCTTAGAGTAAAAGGATGTAGGTGGAGTTGATATGCTTTCAAGGAAATATAGTATTAAGGTGGAGATTGTTAGAATTTATGATGCAATATTTCCATTTGAGAAGATTTGGAAGATGTTATTGATTATGGTGATAGAATATTTCTAATTAGAGAAGATTTGAGAAATATTGTTAATTTGGGTAATATAATATTTCCAACTGCAGAAGATTTGGAAGATATCATAAATTTATTGCATCTTTTGCAAAATTAGGCAGGGCAATAAATTACCTACGTAAATGAAAGGATTTGAAGAAGGTTTTTTTTGGATAGTGAAGTAAGGAATTAATTCCCTAATTGGTTGGTTAAACAAGGAAGCCTATCAGGAGAATTGGAGAATTAATTAGGCATTGATTTATATCATAAATCAATTACTTCAATCCCAAGCATTAATCCTTATATAAGGATAGGGATTAGATGAATGTATTATCATCTCAAAAATATGAGGTGTATCATCTCTAAAAGTTCTTTTTCTTCCCTACTATCAGTCTTGTAATTTTTCTTATTGAGAAAAATAATAAAATCTCCTCTCCCCAAGTGGACGTACACTAACAAGACGTTAGTGGAACCACTATAAACCTCTTGTGTTATTTCTTTTATTGCTTGATCTGTGATTGCTTTGTTGGTGACTATCTGTTGTTTGTTTCTCCTCACCATCAATCCGTTCCTATCCCTTTTTTTTGCATCACTATCCTCCTCTTTCTTCTTTATTTCTCTCTCTTTGTTCGTTTTCTTTTCAAATAAAGAATGGCAGCAAGCTTCAATTTTAAAAAAGGTCTATAAAAAAATGGAAAGGCAGCAAACTAAGATACGCAAACATGATAAGCAGTTCACAGAAAAAGAACAAAATGTTTGTAAAACAACATAGCACTAATACTTCAAAAGGAAGGCAAAGGAAAAGGATAAGGAAAAATTGAAGTATGTCCATTACAAAGGTGAGTTTAATATCTTGATCTTGTTACACTTTGCAAACATAAACGGTTTGAAATATTTAATCTTCGTTGAATGAAAGGGTGTATATCTGGATTCCTAGCTAGTTTATATGCCTAGTTTAGAGATTGATTCAAAAGTAAACTTATTGGAATGAAGAAATAAACATTGCTAATGCAGATAAACACTTACAGGTTCTTATATTCTTCTCTGTTTTCGAGTCCAAGCTCAAACATGCTCCTTTTTGAAATTTCAAAATTCATCTACACGATGTTACCTCGAGCTGCCAACTGCAAAGATGTTTATTTGGGTCTATAGTTATTTTAATAAATATCCATTCGATGATTTATCGATGGAGATGACATAAATTGTTTAACTATAGTAAGCAGGAAGGAAAGGACAAATTATAACTAATCATATTACGATGAACGAACTATACGATCAGGTCAGTCTCATCGATATAAGATTTTTGAAGGTGTTTTAGAGATTTTTAAGCATGTGATTTGGGAATACTGTTGAGATGATCGAAAATTGATTTAAATTAGAATTCTGGCAAACGGGACATTAATTGATGGAATGGGTGGGGTGGAGGTGGCAATTATTGGGTGGAGGTCGCGGCAGCAATCGATGATCCAAGACAGTGACGTGGCGGAGATTCTTAACCGCATTATATGTGGTTCAGTTCTTTTTAAAAACTTAGCTATGGGTTTGAATTTGGCTATAAGGGTCGAAAATGTTTGACTGGGGCTGGATTTAATAATGAGGTTGCTGGGGTAGTGAGAAAGTGGCAGTGGGGTGAACTGCAGTGGCACGGAGGTGTGGACTGTGGTGGGCTTCGTGTACATGTGCACTGATATGCACGTACGAGCCGCTCGAGTGGTTCCATGTTTTAGGATTATGAGGAAGTGTTTCAAGCATTTTAACTAGGGCTGTCAACGGACTTTCGGATACGGATAGTGTCATATCCGTATCCGCATCCGAAACCATTTTTGGATATCGAATATTCGTATCCGCGGATACAGACGGATATCGGATAATTATTCGCTCCGCTAACAGTCGATAAATCAATGAACATAAATGATTTTTTAAAGCTTAATATTAAGGTTTTTCAACCCAATTGATTACAAAAGTGCTAAAAATAAATAAATATGATGATAATATATAATTTTAAGCAATTAGCAAGCTTTTATTAGACATTTAATTTTGCAGAGTAATAAATTAGTATATTTATTTATGTTAGAATATACATAATTTAAGCTATAATTGTGAAAAAAAGCGGATGGATAATTTTCGGATGTGGATACGCCTATATCCGTATCCGCATCCGCTTTTCCGGATATCGGATATTTATCCGCTTTTCGGATACGGATGCGGACGGATTTCGGATTTTTCGGGTATCCATTGACAGCCCTAATTTTAACGTGAAGTTAAAAGTATGGATTGAAATTAAGCATAGTGATGGGCTTTTGTTGAGGGTGGTCGGGCCAGGTAGGTTTGAATTAAAATTAGGAGTTAATTTTTATTTAGCGTTCAAATTTAGTGCAAGTTCAAATTTTGAAATATAATAACTTAGCTTGTTTTTATTCCATTAACATATGGATTATGATGTTGGATTTGTATCGCCTAATATATCATTTCTATTTGGAATTTTGTTTGGGATATAGAAAAGCATTCAAATTAACTACGTCGATTTATAATTAATGTTTACAAACAAGTTAGCACAATAAAATATCATTCCACAAAAATTAAGTCAAATTGATTATATTGGGTATCATTAATAGAATAAACCACCATTTTGCTATTTTGTTAATTTGGACGTATATTGATCTGTTAGCTAATTATCGATTGTTAACTACCAAGTAATAGAATAGTATAGTTGCATATTTTTTAATTATGTAAATACGTGTGTTACGACTTAAATGTCGTTACTAAATTTAATGGTGGTTATGTAAATACCATTGGAATTGCTTAGCCTCTTTCCAGTAATGATGCTGATTTAGAATCTGCTTAAGTGTTGAATTCAAATTGAACAAATTACCACTTTGTTAAAAATGGTTTTAATTGAGTATTATTCAATTAACAATGATTTAGAAGTTAATTATTATTCAATTAACAATGATTATAAATTAATTATTATTTAATTTACAAATGATTTGGAAGATAATTACTATTTAATGAATAATGATTTAAAAGTTAATTATTGTTTAACGATAATTTAATAGAAATGATTTGATATTAAATTAATAGTTTTTTAAAGGTTAACTATTGTTTTAATTAATAAAAAAATAGTTTTTTACTTTTAATTAGTAATTAACTTATGTTAATCTATTTTGTAATTAATAATTGTTCGGAAGTTTAGAATTATTTTAACAAAATTATTTAAGATAATTAATTATTAATTTGGCAAATTTAATTATATTAATTTACTTGTTAATAATATTTTGAATTGGTTAATTATTGATAAAGAATATTTAAACTTGATTAATCATTTTTATACGTGAGGTTTGAGTAAGTTAGTTAATTTACTAAAGATGTTTTAACTTAATTAAATTAACTTAAGACATGCTTTAAGAATTATTATAAGCAAAGAATTTTGGTGGTATAGAAATGACTTACTTAATAATTAAATTAAGTAAAAGAGTTTTATAATTAGAAAGAGATTGAGAAATCAAATAGTTTATAAAACTTTGGCTAAAAAGGAATTGTATACAACACTTGTGAAATCATTTTTTTGACACACAGATTTGAGATAGCAAGTTTTTATCTATCTTAAAGATAAAAATGTTTTCAATCAAGGTCTAATAGGTCCCAACTTGATAGCTTCATTATTGTCTGATGGATAGTATTAATTTGATATAAAGATTGAGTTGATATATTGGAATTAATTAAAATTCCATAAAAAAATGTGTGACTTAAGTAAGTCAAGTTTATAATAAGTAGTTTGGGTTTATGATAACCAATGTTTTCAAATAACATTTGGTTAACCTATTTTATATAACTTAGACGAGAACTTTGATAATTCTAATAAAGAGACCAACAACAATTCATTTATTCATTTACGCCATTACAGTACAAAGCAGATGACGGCTAAAAGAAGAGAAAAGCTTAACCCTAAAACAACACAAGAGGCCTTTATGTATAGGCAAAACATAAAACAAAAGACTATATTGCCCTTTAGAGAATATTAATTACGCTAACATCCCCCCTCAAACTCACGATGCGATAGCAATGAGCATCGAGAGTTTGTCAGTCAAAAACCGGAAGCGTGAAGATGACAAAGATTTAGTGAACAAATCTGCAAGTTGCAAGGAGGAAGAGACAAATGGCAATGTCAATGTGCCATTCTGAAGATGGTGGCGAGTAATATGACAATCAATCTCAATATGCTTGGTCCTTTCGTGAAAGACGGAGTTATGAGCAATCTGAATAGCACTTTTATTATCACAGTACAAAGGAGTTGGTCGTCGCAAGAAAACACCCATATCAGCAAGCAACCATCGTAGCCAAACAATTTCACAAGTAGTAGAAGCCATAGCACGATATTCTGCCTCTGTTGAAGACCGAGATATAACATCCTGCTTCTTACTTTTCCAAGAGATTAGAGAATCTCCTAGAAAAATACAAAAGCCAGTAGTGGATTTGCGATCAGTAGGATCACCAGCCCAATCTGCGTCAGAGTAAGCACATAACTCTAAAGATGAAGTAGAAGAAAGCAAAAGAGTCTGAAACTGAGTGCCACGGAGATATCTCAAAATGCGAATAACAGCAGCCCAATGAACTGTAGTAGGAGAAGTAACAAACTGACTGACTATGTGAACAGCATATGCAATGTCAGGGCGAGTGATAGTGAGATAAACCAAACTTCCAACAATCGTTCTATAAAGACTAGGATCTGGTAATGGAGATCCATCAGTAATAGAGTATCGAGCATTGAGCTCAATTGGAGTATCAACAGTCTTATTATCTGAGAGACGAGCGCGCTCAAAAATGTCAGAAATGTACTTAGATTGAGAAAGAAGATAACCTTTTGGAGAAGAAGCAACTTCAATACCCAAGAAGTAACGAAGGGGACCTAAGTTTTTCATAGCAAAACATCGAGTCAACTCAGACTTCAACAAGTTAATTCCAACAACATCATCGCCTGTAATAATCATATCATCAACATAAAGAGAAAGCAAAATTCGACCAGCCGAGGTACACTTGACAAACAAATCAGAATCATGGTTACTCGGGTAAAAACCAAGAGAAGTAATCACAGTAGAGAATTTCTCAAACCAAGCACGGGGAGCCTGTTTGAGACCATAAAGAGCTTTCCTAAGTTTGCAGACCTCACCAGGTTGATGATCAATACCAGGAGGAGGAACCATATAGACTTCTTCATGAAGATCCCCATTCAAAAAGGCATTTTTAACATCCATTTGAGTAATATTCCAGTGGCGAACAGAAGCTACCGCAATAAGAGTTCGAATTGTAGTCATTTTTGCAATAGGAGCAAAAGTCTCCTCATAATCCATACCATATTCTTGAGAATAACCTTTAGCAACCAAGCGAGCTTTATACCTTTCAATAGATCCATCAGCTTTAGTTTTAATCTTATAGATCCAACGAGAACCAATAGCACGTTTTCCTGCAGGAAGAGGTACTAAATCCCAAGTTTGAGTCTGATGAAGAGCAGTCAGCTCCTCAGCCATAGCACGTTGCCAAAGAGGATCACGAACCGCATCTTTGAAAGATGAAGGCTCAGAGAGACAATGTATAGAAGCAAGAAATGAAGAAAATGAGCTGGAAAGACAAGAATATTCAAAATCAGGTCGCCTAGTAGACTGACGATTTCGGATAGGATATCGACGTTCACTAGTATCTACTGTCTCAGAAGGTGATTGGGTGGTTGTTGAGTCAATGGAAATGTCTGGACTTTCAGCAGGAAGTAGCTCATCATCATCAGCAGTGAAAGGATCAATATGAACAATATCAGACATAGATATATTGTGAGTACGATCAGGAATAGTAAAATAAGGAATATGTTCAAGAAAAACAACATGACGAGAAACATATAGCTTGTGACTGACTGGATCAAAACAACGATATCCTTTTTGTCCTACACCATAACCAAGAAAAACACATATAGCAGACCGTGAAGTTAGCTTACTCCGTTGGACATGAGGAAGAAGAACAAAACATGTGGAACCAAAAACACGAAGAGAAGAATAATCTGGTGGACAACCATACAACTTTTCATAGGGGGACAAGCCAGAATTATGAGCAGTAGGAATTCTATTAATCAAATAAACAGAAGTAAGAGCTGCCTCTCCCCAAAATTCACTTGGAACACTAGCAGACAATAAAAGAGATCGAGCAGTCTCAAGAATATGTCTATGTTTCCTTTCAGCAACCCCATTTTGTTCAGGAGTATCAGTGCAAGAAGTCTGATAAATTGTGCCATCTAAAGCAAGAAGTTCTTTAAAAGCATGAGAAGTATATTCTCCCCCTAAGTCACATCTGAAACATTTAATAACAGCTCCATGCTGAGTTTTAATAAGAGATCGAAACTCATTATAGATGCCAAAAAATTCTGAACGACGTTTCATAAGATAAATCCAACAATAACGAGTGTAGTCATCAATAAAGGAGACATAATAACGAGAGCCTCCCTTTGTAGAAACAGGAGAGGGTCCCCAAACATCAGAGTGAATAAGATCAAAAGGTGCAGTAGAAACTGTATTACTTTAGGGAAAAGGTAAAGCAGAGAATTTTGCAAGTTTACAACCACTACAATCAGAAATGTCATGAGTTTTCAATTCTCCCAAAACTCCTGTAGACGCTAAGAATTGCAATCGAGACTTAGATACATGGCCCAGACGAGAACGCCACAAATAAAACATAGAAGATGACTGACTCAAACGAAAAGACGAAACATCCACACCTGGAATAGAAGCTGCAATCTCTGAAATCTTAGGATCTTTGAGCTGATCCAATACATAAAGTCCTCCTTCTCTATGGCCGGTCCCAATCACTTTCTGAGACTTTGGATCCTGAACATAACATTCAGAAGAAGAAAAAGAAACCAAGTAGCCATTATCACAAATTTGACCAACAGAAGCAAGATTTAATGCAAGTCTAGGAATGTGATAGACATTAGATAATGACAAAGAAGGTGTAATGACTGAACCAACACCTTGCACGGGCATAGATGTACCACTAGCACTCATGACAGGTACAGAAACTTTAGGAGCCAAAGAAGTGAAATCGGAGAAATTAGGTGACATATGATTCGAAGCACCAGAATCTAAAATCCAGGTAGAAGAAGATATACCTGATGAACTAGATGACAAACCTATTTGAGGCGAAGCTGATATGGCATGTGGCTGAGATGCAAGGAACTTCTGAAATTGTTCAATCATTGATGGATCTAAGGAGGAATCGACAGAATTCCAATACGCATAATTTTTACCATCTGCTTGAAGCGAATTATCTCTACTTATTGCCATTTGATCAAACACGGAACAAATAAAAGTTTTCAATGAAATCGGGTTCACCACAAGGAATGCAACACAATCAGCAAGCTTTCACGTCGGGTTCACAAGAAATTCAACACAGTAAACATAACGCCACAAGGAATTCAACACAGTAAACATAACGCCACAAGGAATTCAACATAGTAAACATAACCTTTATCTTCAGGAATTCAACGTAATCTCTATCTTCAGACCCTCGTCTCTAATAGGGTTCGGGTTCACTGAAATCGGGTTCAGATCTGGTGCTTTGGGCGGATCGGGTCTTGATGTTTCATGCGGTTCGGGTATGGAGCTACAGGGTACGGCGGAAATTGGGTCTGAGGATGGCGATGGCGGATTCGAGTCTGAGGATGGCGAGGATAATTTCGGTTCGGATTTTGGGTTTGGGAAAACTTTGGTCTTGGTTGCTGAGATGGGATGAACGTGCTGAGATGGGATGAACTTGCCGAGATGAACGTGCTGAGATTGCTGGATCTGCTGTAGATTGGATGAACGTGCTAAGGTGCTGAAACTGCTGAAGCTTGCCGAGATTGAGAAGGACTTCGTGGATTTGCTGAGAGGAGATTACCAAATCGAGATGCTGAAACTTGAGCGAGAGCGTAAAACCAGATTAGATTAGGATTGTGGATTTTATTGGCTCTGATACCATGATAATTCTAATAAAGAGACCAACAACAATTCATTTATTCATTTACGCCATTACAGTACAAAGCAGATGACGACTAAAAGAAGAGAAAAGCTTAACCCTAAAACAACACAAGAGGCTTTTATATATAGGCAAAACATAAAACAAAAGACTATATTGCCCTTTAGAGAATATTAATTACGCTAACAAACTTATCTTGAGTGTGTGTTAATGTATACTTATATCGGAGGGTTAAGTATATTAATTATTTTGAGAGAAAATAATTGAAGAGATTTAATTAATTTGAAATTAATTACATGAAGCATACTAATTTCCTTGGGAATTCGTATATGATTTCTTTGGATCACTTTGATTGTTGTATCACCAGTTATTGAATCTAGATTAAAAGAATTAAGTTCTTATTACTTGAGTTTTCTCATGTTGATTTTCCAAACTGACCTAGGAGTTATTTTATGTTAATGGTCGGGTCAGACTGATTAAATTTTCATATTAGATTTGGACTACTTTGGAGCTTCGGGAATGAGTTAGAGATTTGAGACTATTCTCATATTCTGTATCATTCCGCTGTGTATGTCATTATTTGAGACTGTTGGGCTTATGGGGTCAATTTGTTATAACTATCCAATTTGATTTGTAAGTTGTATTCTGATGTGTTTAGACAAAATTAAATTTTCTTTTATATATGTATTGTTGTACATTATATATTATTCATTCTATTGTGAGATTTGTTCTATCTTTTCTTTCTTTTCCTCTGACTATCTGTCTTTTCGACACTTGGTTATTTGGCATATGAATATCATGGATGTATTAATGTCAATTTATAAGGATATACAGTTGGTATCAAAGCTTAGGTTTAGTGAACACCTAGGCTTTGATTGGATGGACTTTTAGAGATAGAGTTAGTAATACCGTAGAATGAGTTGAGGTACTAAGAGAGCGTAATTGTTATATTCTTATACAAAGGTTTTTAAACAACTTAAAAATATTTAGTAAGATTGTGTACATTCTAAAATAAGAAATGATTTTTTATGTAAATAATTAAAAGAATATATGGTTATGCAAATGAATGAGTAAGTTGGAGATCGTGTTTTACAAACATACATCTATGGTGGTCTCGGAAGTCACCTCTCTTATACTTAACACTCTTCCCTGAGGCGTATGAACTCCGGGGTTGTATCTTCGTGGAAATCAATTAGTATGTTCTGAAAATTGACGATGTGGCATTCTAAGAGAAATATGAAGCTTAAAAGGATAATTGTTTGTCTCTATAGCTAAATTCCAACTAATTAAGATTTTAATGGTATGTTATAAGTTTATTATACCCTTAACCTAAGTCTTCTAAATATGACATGTGGTGTTGGTTGTAATATAAGTTGGATTATGCTCGTTTCCATATTTCTAGGAAACTGTTGATATGTCTTCGTTAATGACATTTTGAAAGATCATTAATAAGTACAAACTGAAGTAGTCTGAACTTATTAGTTGTTGAAGTCCTTCAATGTTGTAAGGTTTTTGATTTTAGGAAAATGTGATCTTATATAAAGTCATTATTTATGTTGATTCCTAGTGTGAATTTACAATTATTTGAAATGCAATTTTGAAATTATATTAAAAAGAATATTGTGTAGTAATTATAAATGATATTTACTTTATTCGAAGTAAGAAACCCTTATAATATTTCATGGATATACCTAGGTCAGTGAGATAGGTATTTGAATCTATTTTCTGCGTACTACAAACATTATATGCATATACTTAGGTTGTTGAGATAAGTTATGTATACGTAAATATTTCTACTTATAGAAAGCATACGTCATGAAATTCCTAAGTTGATAAGATAGGTATGAATTCATTTTCTATGTACGGAAAATATGATGCTTTATGCGTGTATTTAGATCGTTGAGATAAGTATATGTATAATTATTTCGAAGTACTAAAATAATGTTTTATGAGTATGCTTATACTGTTTGATAAGTATACGGAAACGTTACCAAGAGATTTTATAAATGATTTGAATCAAATGAAGTACCCGCAATGATAATTAATTTGATATTGGGATCGGACCTCCTTGCAGTGTTGCATTAACATGACAAGGGGTTCTTGCTTTTTGGACTGCGCCGAAGTTAAGACTTAAGCCTATATTTTCCTAAAATTAATGGGCTAGTTTGCTAGGGTATAAGTCGAGAGGCCCACCATAACCATCATAAAATTTAATGTGGACACATTTTGTAATCCATACAGTGGATTTAAATGAATTAAGATTTCAGAGGACGTCTGGACAAAAACTCGTGAGTTCCTGATGATCATAAAATGTACATACCGTAAATTATGGGGTTTGGTATCTATAGTTTCTTATGATTTAGTTGGGATAGCAACGTAAGTCAAGCAGCAGCGAGTGCCTACATTCTACTTAAGTTTTTGTTGGGACACCGATGCAACCTTCGTGTAGATGCAATTCTATCAATTTGTGTTTGGATAGCATAAGTTGGGGACAGCGAGTGCATATAGTTTACTTAAAGTTCCATTGGGATAGTGACGCAAACTTCACGTAGCATCGATCTATCGATTTGTGTATCATTGGTACTTCTCATATCAATTTTAAAGACATTTTCAGGTATTTTCACTGGATATTGAAACAAGTCTACTAAGTATTCAGATATTTTTAGTCTTGCGACTGAGCAATGCATGTCTAAATTCTCTAAAGAACGAGGATAAACTTGTTTAAAACATCGAGTTAAAAAAGTCTATTGATATCACACTAACATTATAATAATATGTAGTTTGAAATTTATAAATCACTAATTTATAATAAACAAGTAATGAATAAATTGGTTTATAAGATGGTAGATATATATATATATTTATACATATCAAATGTTAGTTCTTACTTTGTTCCTTTCGAGAACGAGAAGTTTTAAATGAGGGAGAATGTAACAATTTGGAATTTTATTGCTATCAAATATGTGGGTATTTAATTTATTTTAGATATCCATTAAATGAATTTTTATAAAAAACTTGTAACTCTTTTTAATTTATAAGTGATAAATCATATTCAACCTTATGATTTGATTTACATCAATAATTTTTTTGTTTGAAAACTGACTGTAACACATTTCTTGGATTTTCAACTTTTATTCGAACAGAGCATTGATTCTTTACAATCATTAACTTTGTATAATTAAGAAATATATTAGTTTGATTTGGATTTCAAATAAATACAAGTGATATATTTAATGGTATTTGTAACAACCCAATATGTTGAGCTACTCGGATCTACAATAATCCACACATGTAAGACTTGAATTGCTCAAAACAATAGATTATTAATAAATTTTGAGTAAATACAAATCATATCACAGATATAGGAATAACAGAATAACTCGTAGCGAAATAAAACAAAACTCATAGTAGGTCACGAAGCTACTACGAAATACATAATCTCCAAAACAAGTACATAGTATTAAAGTCACAAGAATAAGTACAACTGAAATATCAAATACATAAGATGTCCACTAATAGATAAACAAATAACAACAACAACTGATGAATATAGATAGAACTGAAAGAAGCTAGCTAATAGATGGCTAAAACTCCAATGGATCTCTAGCTCCAAGATAAGTCTTCAAAAGTTGTGGCACTCAAGCTGACCCGAGCATCATGCAAAACAAAACACTCAAATCAGGACTAACATTCTTGTGTAAGTGAATTAACTCAAGTGAAATGTTATAGAAATGCACCAGTAACATAAAGTATGTTTAAGATTCCATTCTTTGAAAATTCATTAAACTAGATATCATATAAAATAATGCACTATTATAATAATGTCTATTCAGTAAGGTAAAATATCAAAATAGCGTAAGCGAGATTACATTTTTACCTTTATATAGTTTATAACGTCGTAGTTTATATAGATACCACAATGTCTATCATAAACTAGTGGCTATCAGAAGGCACTCCATACGTACGATATAAATCCAAATCATAGGGGACTCGAGCAAGATAATATGACAAGGCCTGTGAGGCAATGCACAAGGTAGGATTCTACCAACTGCACACCCGGACCAGTTGTAACGCATAGTCGCAACTACTTCCGCCCTCGAACCACACTTCCATAATAAAAGGAGTACCCCAATTAAATCATAAAGTAATGGATATGGTTTCGAAGAAATTGTTGAGTCAAGGTTTGATTCAAGACTAGAAACTTACTATACAACAAGAAGATTTGACGATTAAAACGATAAAAAGAAAGTTATTCATATTAAACTACAATGGATACGAGATTTTGAATCTATTGCATAACTTCTATTTTATCTATTTTATCGAGTTTTTAGTCTTAGAATATAACTATTAAAATCTCTCCTCAAGTAGTGTATATATATATATATATTAAAAGATAAATATATTTCAACTAAAATATAAATATATATAACTATGCTAGTGTGCAAATTGCACACAAATATCAAGGTCAGTCAACCGACCTATGATACTCTGTGCAATTAGCACACATGCACGAACATATGAAATTCAACTAAACTGGTTTAGTCAACTAAATTAAAAATTCAGTCGACCGAATTCCAAATTTAGTCAACTGAATTAAATTTTAGTCAACTAAACATCTCTATATTAAGAGATTCATATGCTACTTTTCAATAAATTCTCTTCGTAAATGGTTTCTAATAATTAACTAGTATGTGTACATGTTCTAATATCAATCAAATATGCTTTCTCTATTCTAACTCGATCTATCTATACATTCTACTACTCTCTATTTTCCAAGTGTTCTAAATATATATTGCTTGAATTGCCCTCATATTTCATATTCAAGTAGTAACTTTCTTTCTTATCTTCATATACCTAAATTATCTACACATATATACTCAAGGAGAAGATTGCAGGAAGAGTGTACTGTAAAGAGATATATCCGTATTATCAAGAACACAAATAGTCAACAATCTTTTATATTAGTGTAAAGTCCTGTTCTTTTGCTCAATTATGTCAAGTCCTCTTCGACTGCTGAGGCAAAATCCTGTTCTGCTGCTCAGGTTCCTGTTTTGTTGCTCGGGTGTTGTAATACCTAATCCTCTGGGTTACATGAGGGTTGTTGATTAGTCGAAGTTCCAGAAGGAATCTAGGACTGGACATTGGACGGTGCTTCGGACTAGTATAAAAATATGTGGTGTCCTTTATTTTTATTTATTGCTTATATATTATTTACTATATCTTCCGTACTTAGTCTATTACACATATTTCTATATTACTCAATCCTTCTCGTCTTTTCATTTGGTATCAGAGTCTGGTGTTCTATTGATCATGACAACATTTTATAACAATGGCCAAAAATAGAATATCCACTCAGAATGCAAAGATAGAGAAAGAGAAAATTCCAAAAAGCAAGCAACAAGATATATAATTTCGGCACATGCGCAGCATTGCTGCAATCAGATCTAAATTGGTATGCAATGATTCTATTTATAATGATCTTTTAACATCACATGACAACTTACTTAAAGATTTCAAATTATTACAAAAGATCAATTGTGTTGCTTTGAAGAAACAAAAAAATTATGAACTAAAATATGATAAATTAAAGGAAGAAAATGATTTTTTTTGTAAAACAAACAAAGATTTTTGAAAATTCTTTTTAAGGCTTGTTTTACAAAATAATTTTCTTATAAAAGAAAATGATAAATCGATTGATAGTAACAATAATATTTCAAAGGTAGGGCCGGTCCTAGTAGTTTTGGTACCTAAAGCAAAATGGGAAGACGAGGCCCTTATACATAAGTCGATATATTATATCAAAGCAATTTTTATTGCTTAAAAAAAATTAAAAAAAAATTGTGAATACGTAATCTACGAGTTATAATTTACTAGACATAATTTCAACAATAATTTAAAAGCTTTTTTTAACTAACCGATTGGACTTATAAACTCTAACATCAACTTCTTATGAAAAATATAGTCATCAAAAAGTGCATTAACTACTATCAAATAGACCGTTCTTATAAAATTATCAATTATGTAGGATATCAATTTGAATATATCAATTTTCAAATAATTCTTACTAATTATCATGAAATGTTCAAAACTTCAACTTAATCCTTAAATTCATACATGACGACTAATCCTTAAAATTAATATATGACTAACCTAAAGTTAAAATTTAAGATCAAAACTTGATTTGCAATGTGGCATAAATTAAGATGTTCACCATTCCATTTTACAAAACTGTGTACAAATAAATTACGCTGCAATTGCTTCTAAAAAAGTTATGCTGCAGCAACTTCTATTAACAGGCTATAAGTAGACAACTCAATAGTTAGCTTTTAAACATAAAAAATCCAAATTTTTACCTTCAACCTCGGCTACAACCGTGAATATGAAATTGATTTTATGCGTTGTTCGTCTTTGACTCTTTCGCGACATCAAATTTTTTGACTCTTTCAAGACATCAAATTTTGCCCTAACTACTACTGACTGTCGTGATAAAGGATGGGGATTCGAGAGCTTGTCGTCTGGAGTTAGAGCCAATATCCACTCGTTGCCTAGATTGAGAGTTGGATAGGCAATCGATCGAAGACTCGGTTCGTTCGTAAATCATGATTTGTGAATCGCGATCCCCCTTCTTTTTTTCTCTCTTTTTCTAATTGCGACTGTGTATTGCCATCGATGAATTGAAAATTTGAACTGGTGCCCTAACTTTTTTGATGCCCTAAGCGGATGCTTCACCCGCTTTGCCCAAGGGCCGGGCTTGTTCAAAGGAAAATGAATTTTGTAAAATAAAATTATATCTTTAGAAAAATCTTTAAATAATTATAATTCTAATCTTTTGTCTCCTGAAAAAGAGAACAGTGCTTTAAGCAACATAAATTTAGATTTAATTAAAGAATGTCAGATTTTAAAAGAAAATCTTTCAAAAAAGTTTGTGATCTGAAAAACCAAAATAGTTTATTATAATCATCTTTTGATAATTCAGAATTTCGAATTGATCGTCTCGAAAATGAGAACAGTATATGTTAAAGAAGGAGAATTCTGAATTAAATAAGGAAATTGATATTTTGAAAAATAGCAAAAATTCTTTTGAAATTGACAAATGCAACTTTAAAACAAAATTTGAAAAATACAAAAAATATTTTACAAAATGATTTAAACACGATTTTATCCAGTTCTAGACCTTTACACGACAAAAGTGGTTTGGGATATATTAAGACTAATCGTAAAAACAGTATCAATTATATGCATTTACATATTATAAAAGTATTAGCACTAGTATTAAATTTCAAATAAATTCTAGATTCAAATTTTATAGAAATTCAAGTGCTTCTATAAGCAGTAATGTTTATAATATTTACACAGGTACAAAATTATTAACAGGAAATACGAATAGAAATTATCTAAGTATTTTGGTTTCTGTTAATTGGAAAAATAGAGAGAAATATATTGAATATTATTTTAATTCAATTTTTAATAATGAAAATTTTATTTTTAAAGGTTCCATTAAACCCTCTTGGGCATGGTTACCTTCCATATAACCCCTTGGACCGTAATGAAGAAAGCAGGTACTAAAATATATGGCTTATTTTTTGCAGGCATCCAAAAAATCTAAAGATAACATGAATTTGACAAAGCGATTGTTCCTTACGTAGGATGAAAAATGGGCGTTTACGGTTAATGAAACTGCTGCAAATTCGGTATATCTAATTCGTTTTTTATTCATTTTTGGGTTGATATTTTATTGTAGTGAAATATTCTAAACTATTATATGACCCAGAACAAATATATATCTACACTTCCTTTTTGTCGATGACAAAGGGGAGAAATACAAATCCTAATCTTCGAACATAGGATATATGTCACCACATATTTAGCGGAAGTAAGTATAAATATTTAATATTATATATCATCATATATTACCTTCATTTACAGGTCGTCATTAATAAAAAAAGGAGTAGAATGTTGAGTCATGGTTTTGATTCTGACAAGAAGCTTACTCTACAACAAGAAGATTCGACGATTAAAGCGACAAAAAGGGAGTTATTCATATTAAACTACAATGGAGTCTGCACAACTTCTAATTTATCGAGTCTTTAATCTTAAAATATAACTAGTGCTAATCAGTGCTACGCACATGGGTTTATCTTTAAATTTGTTGTAAATTTTGTGTTACATGAAAAAATAAACAGGAAAATACCCTGAAGGACAAAATGAACAAAAAATTGTTCCATAAGAACAAGAGGCTAAAATTTTGTCCATAAGGACAAATTTTATGTAAAGGGAGGAATTATAGTAGGCCCCTGAATTCCTCCCTTTACACTAAAATTTGTCCTTACGGATAAAATTTTAGCCCCTTGTCCTTATGGAATAATAAATATGTTGTTAAGCGATATCATAATAAATGAGTCAAAAGAATGTAATAATATACTTATTGTAGATTCAAAATATTTAATTGGATTTAACGATATCATAACGGTTTAAACGTAATGCTTGGCCCAAAGAAAAGTTTAAACGTAAATAAAGCAAAGAATTTGGATAATTTTTGACAGTTAGTGTAGTGCTTCTAAAATTCTCAGTAAAATAATGTATGTAAAGATATGCAGATTGGTAAATTTTGTTCTCTGGGCCCTTGTATGTAAAACTACATCCATTAGGTTTGAGATGGGCTTTGGCAAGGTCCAGTGTACCTTATTCATTGTTGGACAAAGCTATGGAACTGGGGAAATTATCGCTGGTCCAGACTAATTATCAATGATATCAAAATGTCTTGAAAAACAATCTAATATAGTTTTGCTTTAAAATGAAGAATGGTACCCAAAATACTATTGTAGACAGAAATTAAGAATTATACTTTGTTGGCATGAAGACAAATTCTTGGTTCACAACGTTGATGCTTCCAATAACAGAAGTACATAAATTTTGCAAAGCTGTTAAAAAGTTACATAAGTAGAAATGCTTCCATAAAACCAACCAAATCACATATTACAATCACAATGATGGTAATGCATAACCATAGCGAAATTCTTCTCCTCTTACAGAATAGTATATTGCATTCACATAATGCAAAAAAAATGGAAAATAAAATGCATTTGCCTCAGGTTTGAATCGTTTAAGTGCACAATAATCAGCACAATCTCAATATGTGCTATAGGCAACCACCAAAGCGAAATCACAACAATAATTATTAGAGTATAAGATCATTCACACATCCAATTTGACTTACAAGTCAATCATACAAATAAGATTATTATAGTAAGCTCAATGTAGTGAAGTTACTTTTGATGGGATGAGCATCAAGTACAAATTAGTTAATTATCACGTACACAATACTGAACTCAATTGAAAGGATACTTGCACCTCTTAGAAAACAATCCTCAAATGATTTCTTTACTTAAAAGCAATTTCACATCTTGATGATTTTCATAGAATTAATTTCAATTACTGTATTCCAACCGTTTTATGACCAGGAAAAACATATTGATTCCCAAAAAAAATTAACATAAAATCGATCATCATAAAATGAAAAATGTTATTAAAAAATAAATCATGTATTCGAATTCATTAAACTTCTATAAGATCCATTTTTTCACACAACACTTGCAGTTGCTGATAGTTTTCAAGCTTCTTTGAAATCTCTCTCTCTCTATACATATACATACATAAGTGTGTGTGTGTGTTTGTGTGTATATATAGTAGAAAGTTATATTAACTGGGGAGATATAACAATGAAAGTAAAACAAAAGTTATTATCTAATAGATTTTAAAGAGGAATGCAAAAATAACCCAAATAATTATGCAATATGATTGTGTATCTGAAGGCATAGGAAAATCAAAGTACGTGTAAAAGTCAAATTTCAAACGTCATGGATCATCTAAAAGCAACAACTTTGCAAAGAGGAAAATAACCACCATTTCCGCGACCTTATTAGAAACTGTTGGAAAATAACCACCATCGTCCATGTTGAATCTCCGCCATACACGGTTGATGTAATCTTCTTGAGATAGCTGCAAGAGTCCTTTCTGCTTATCTCTAGTGATTTGCATTCCAAGAATCTTCTTTGCTGGACCAAAATCTTTCATGTCAAACTCCTTTGACAGTTGCTACTTCAACCTTTTGATATCATCCATATTTGATCCCCCTACCAACATGTCATCAACATAAATAAGTAAAATGATATAACTAGACCTATATCCCTTGAAGTAGCAACAATGATCAGCATTTCACTTTTGGAAGTCTTCCTTGTGCATAAATTCATCAAACTTTTTGTACCATTGTCTTGGGGCTTGTTTCAGGCCATACAAACTTTTCTTTAGTCTATACACCATGTTCTTCTTCCCTTTCTCGAAGAAACCTTCTAGTTGGTGCATGTATATCTCCTTATCCAAGACTTCATGAAGAAATGGGGTCTTCACATCTAACTGATCAAGATGAAGGTCTTCAATAGCAACAATACTTGATACCGACCTGATAGTATTGAGCTTCACAACAGAAGAAAAAATGTCAGTGTAGTCCACTCCTTCCTTCTCTTGGAATCCTTTGACAACTATCGAGCTTTATATCTCTTGAAAGCATCACGCTTCTCTTTCACCTGATACACCCATTTATTATGAACTTCCTTCTTTCCTATGGGTAACTCAGCTAGTTCCCATGTCAGGTTGGACATAAGAGACTTCATCTCATCTTTCATGGAAAGCTCCCACTTGCTAGCATCTTCAGTCTGAGAAGCTTCATCATAGCATTTAGGTTCCCCTGCATCAGTCAAAAACAAATAGTTCATGTACCTTTTGTTAGGTACATGAGGTCGAGTAGACCTTCTCATTATAGGAGCTGGAGTAGGATGTTGTGGTGTATCAGACTGGTCCACATTTCTCAAATCAACGATTTCATCAGGTTGAGAATTTGCTATAGTCGGTTTTGTTATGAGACTATCAGGAATATCATTTGAATCTTCAGATACTGGCTCACTCTGCTTTGAGTCGTTGACTTCTGTTTTATGTTTGTCTTTGTACATCATTCTTTCATTAAAAATCACATCCCAGCTACGGATAACCTTATTGTTCTCATCATCCCAAATGCGGTAGCCAAACTCATTTTCGCCATAGCTGATGAGAGTGCATTTCTTGGATTTAGGATCAAGTTTATTCCGCACATATGCTATACAATTGAAAACTTTTAAATGTTATAATTTTACCTCTTTTCCACTCTATACCTCTTCTAGTATTTTATGCTCTAATGGAACCGAAGGACCTTTGTTGATCAAATAAGTTGCTGTGTTGACTGCTTCTGCCTAGAAATGCTTTGGTAGACCTGATTGTATACGAATGCTTCTGGCTCTTTCTGTCAACATTTGATTCATACGCTCAGCTACACCATTGTGTTGAGGCGTACCCGACACGATTCTCTGCATTTTGATCCCGTGCTCATAACATAACTGCTTGAATCTGGTATCTTCATATTCACCTCCACTGTCAGTTCTAAGCTTTTTGATCTTTAGATTTGTATCATTTTCAACCACAGCTTTCCATATCCTGAAATCCTCGAACACTTCAAATTTATGCCTTAAAAATTATTTATCCCTTAAAAACCACACATATATTGGGTTTTGATTAAGTTTGCGTTTGTATTATGGATCGGGCTTCATTAGGGTCGGTCATGCAAAATGCTTCTCAATATACTCAGACGGTCTGTGAAAGGTCAGGGATGGTCACACACTACAAAGGGTTGAATACAGCTGGGAAAGTTGTGTAGATTAGAACGGTCATGGGGTCCTCTCAAACACATCCTGGGTTAGTCACATGGCATAGTTTGGTCCTACGAAGAAGTCACATATGTAAGACCATCCCAAGGACGGCCGACACAAAGGCTCACACAGCCTGGAAGGGTCGTTTCGCTTGTCCCCGTATCAGGAAATTTGATTGAACAAAGCAAGGAGAAGAACTGCCCCATTAGATAGATGAGAGTCCAAAGATACCAGGGATCGCACACGCGCTCTATGTCCACTTACGGATTACATCCCTAGTCGCTCGCCCCCCGGTCTGTCATTACTGTTTCAATCGGGGGTTTTCCTCCAATTAAAGTGCTGGTCGCCCATCCACCTACAATCAAGCATGACCGTTTCAACCAACCCACCCGCCTACATGGGATCGCTTGCCTAAAGTTGTTCGGACTTGGGAAGTCGCTCACTCTCAGAGAATCGTTAGCCCTTGTAAAGTCACTTTTACTAGACAACTGGGGACGGTTGTTGACAGCTGGCTACAACCAGGCGGAGGCATTTTAGTAATCAATGGGACAAGCAACTCATTCCAGTTCAAACCTCCATAAGGGCTCACCTATAAATAGTTCACGCCCTCAACCAAAAAGGAGGACCCTCGGCCACCACTAAGTGTTGCTAAATTCCATCCTTAGCCATTCCTTAAACAATTCATCCATGATCATCATTATCACCCGAAGATCTTTCATCCATTCGACCATGGCATCCGTTGAAATCCTATAAGTGCAAAAAGGTCAAAGGCGTCCTCCTCCTCCATCGCCTTCCCGTCCTTCTTCATCACAGATTCTGCCATTCCTCCATTGAATCCTGTGAGTCTCAGCAAGATTTGTATGTACAAGTGAGGATATATTGAGAGAATAGAAGGATGTATAAAAAATGAGAGTTGAAATGTCTTGTAATCATCATCATGATAATGCAAATTCCATTCACGGTGGATGTACGCCTAATACAAGGATGAACCACTCTAAAACCTCGTCTCCATTTTGTTTCCTTCACATTTTTACTTTCAATTGTTGTTGAGTGCGGCTCCACTTATTTTCTAAGCATATTGGTGAAGTACAATCCTTGTACCCTTGGTGTTTGAACCATTTTTAGTGAAAACAAAAAGTAAATCCATACCTTTCGCAAGTGATCATCAATGAATGTAACGAAGTAATGCTTTCCACCAATGGATGAGATGGTCTTTGGCCCCAAAAAATCGGAATGAACAAGCTCCAGCTTTTGCTTCTTTGGGATTCTACCATTTATATGAAAGTTGACTCTCTTCTGCTTTCCAATTACGCAATGTTCGCATAGGCCTATTTCCATTGACTGTAGATCTGGAAGTTTTCCCTTCGAGTGCATAATCTTCATAACCTTTTCACTCATATGGAATAACCACTGGTGCCATTGTTTGGAGTTTTCATTGCTAGCTGCAATAGTGATCAAACACCGTTCTCTTGTTGTCATGTAACAAGTATCACTCTTCTTGCCGTGAGCAATCGTCATTGCACCCTTTGAAATTTTCCAATCGTCACCATGGAAAGTTGTGGTATAGCCTTTACTAGCCAATTGTCCTACGGAGATCAAATTATTTCTCAAGTCAGGTATGTGCCTGACATTTTTTAGTTCCCAAACTGACACATTTAACTTAATCTTCATAACACCTTTACTAACGATATCACACAAGTTTGATTGTAACATCCCACGCTTTTCTACGTCCAAATTTCAACAAAAATAGAAATTCAAACACACCCAAGCATGGGGAGTGTATATCTGGTACCTGCAATAAATGAGCATGCATAATCAGAGTAACATAAAAGAAAACTCACAGCAGAAATAAAATAGGATAAACTAGTATTAACTCAAGTAACTACCTTTTCAAAGTAAGTTACTTTGCCAATACCGAGCACGAGAGAGAACGAGAACCGAAAGCCAAACCTAAACACCTATGTGAACCCAACCTTCTCAAGGAACCTGGAAGGTTGTATTGAGGAGGGGAGGGGGTCAGAGAAACAAGTTCTGGTGACTAAGAAATGTATAACACATATTATAATACACAGATGTATCCTTTTGGTTCAACCCAAAAAGTATGCCTAACAAGGTTAGTGGTTCCATACCAACCTTGTAAATGTTTACGCACGACTTTACTATTCTTTCCAAAGTAGTATTCCCAAATTATAATATCGAGATAGGACATTTACACATATCTTTGTAATGCCTTTAAACCAGAGCTTAGCTGGTTACTATATCGAGATTTGACCACTAATTACGGAGTTCCTATATCCATATACTTTCATTCATTTTAACCTTCATCATTTATTGCCTCACTATGAATGGTAGATATGGTGGATTCTTCCTGATCGTTTAAGACCCTAGGAGGACCGATTGGTCACTTATTATTTCTCGATAATTTACTTAACATTACACAAAATAGAGGGCACTAGCTATGGGCCCTACTAGTTAAGGCTTCCGTCATTCACACATATACCTTTTCCCCGCATAAGGTGAGAGATGGTATTTTATCGTTCGCTATACCTATTAGCTGACCTTATAAGATAACCCCCTTAGTAGATTATTACTTCCCGTAGGATAGGTAGCAATATCTGGCATTTTAGTTTCCATGTTTGGGTAGGCCCACACACACCTGCCATTTAAGACCCTTGAACTGAAAGACCTATTCCCAGGTGGACTCTTTAACCCCAGTTACTTAGCCGTTTAGGACCCAGGAAGTGAACTATACGTGAAGGTTATTAGTTCATACCCCCATTAGCCATTTATATCATTCCCTATTTGGGATAAGGTGGGCTACGTTATTAAGTCATTTCCGCTTAGTCCCTCTGTATGGAAATGTTATACGTTCACCATTCGTTTTCGTCACAGGTTCATATGGTTAATAATATCTTACATTATTAACCTACTAAGTCCAACTATATTTTATATTGTAAGTTCTATTTTTTTTGGAAAATTGGTTCACTTTTACTATCTACTAAAAAGCAGTACAAAAGACAGGTTAGCATACTAACCGTTACATAAAAGCGGAAAAAACAAGCAAGAAAATACAAGAAAATCTAAAAATAACTAAGATAAACTAGCCCATGATGAGGCCATCACAAATTTATAACTCGCCGCCTTGAGTCATAAGCTCATTCGCTACCACAGCTTACTTCGAACAAGCAGGTGTCCTGCCTAATGATCCTCCATCATCACCTCTTACCAAAACCATCCAAAACCAATTACCCAATAATTCTGCCCACAAGCTAATCAACCCTTAACTTCATATAAAACCATAACGGGTTCACATGATTTCGTAGGAGATCAAGAAAGAATGACCATAAATTATAAATAGGTTACTTGTGAAAAACTATTCGTAGACATGCTGAATTAAAAACATAAAGAGGCCAAATCCATATTTCAAACACACTGTAGCTTCTTAAGTTTGCAATCCTCCATCCAAACTAAGCTAGACACTTACAGGTACATGGATGCCTAAATTCAGCCAAATGAAATCCCAAAAGATAATCAATTCCATTCTCTAGGTCTGGTTAATGATCCACATACTCCTATGGATTAATCCTAGTGCCAGAATCGACAGTTTGATATATAGATTCCAAAACTGTAAATAAAAATGCCACCATGTAACTGTCCTGTTATTCTAAACAGCTGCTCATGATCAAACAGGTACAAGATTCACCAACATCTCCACAGCTAAACCAAAAAACTGACTAAACCAGACTGCCAGAACGTAGTTATCATTCACCAGACCCAAATAATATATAACAATCATACCTCTTGACAATTGGATCTAGTGATATGACTGGAATCTAAGCCAGTCGCTTAAGGTGATGCGGCGAATCTGGTCTAACTCATCGCTCATTAACAACCCAAAATGAAGGGATTCCTTTAAGCTCAGTCTTTCAAAAACAATGTATTGCTCGAAATCCATCCATCACCAACTACGAAACCGGAAGAAACAACAAACTTAAATTTTTCTTGGCCGCTTTTGTCGAGCTAAATCTGTTACGAATCAGTTGAGGGTAGCTTAGATATGGAATTTCAATTTTCTTAATAACGAAGTGGATAAACTTAGAAGAAGGTTGATTGACAGAAATCTGGAGTATAGATTGAAAACAAACGCTTTGTGGTACTCAAATCTGGAAAAAAACTACCCAGATCTAACGAGGGTTTAAAAAGTGAAATAAAATTTGCGGATCTGATTGTAAGTATGAAAAATGAATGGAAAACCAGTGAAAAGCGGTAGAAAACAAATGGAAAACATATAGAAATCTGATGGAAACGAAGAGAAAGAAGAAACTCACGCATGAACAAAAGCAGGCGATAAAGCCAGTCGCCATGGACAAGTTTTCCTTCTTGACAAAGGACTATACATATATTGTAAGTTCTATTTTCATTAAAATAAATAAAGAAAGTTATATCCCTTTTTTCCGTAGGATATTTATTTGATTACTTCCCTAGTTTGGACTTAGTATTTAAACGACAATCAATATCCAATAATCTCCTTTTTGAGACCCGTTTTCTTTTACTTTTATTTATTGCCCTTTATGACCATAAAAGTCATACTTTCCTAAGGCATCCCTTTATCTTTGATTACCATTGATTACAATTAATGTCATTTATGAACCTAAATGCCATATTTTTCCTAAGAATTTTTCCTAAGACATTAATTACAATGGAATTTCCTTATTTTATCAGTCTCAAATGTATTTAACTATTGTACCACAACAGACATTTCTAATTTTATTTATTTGTTGCATGTTATAAATGTGTGTGTATATATATATATGCACCGAGCCTCTCTATAACACCCTGTATTTTCTATGTTGATTAAAGTAACGAATTATAGAACACTAAATTTTAAAAGTGAGAATTAAGGGAAACGAGTTAAGCCATTGCATTCGTCTCGGAATTCTGCTTGATATAGAGTCCGAGTTTGCGTGAATCGGACTCCACATGAAGGAGTTATGGAGTTCAGAAGATTTCATGTTTAAACAGAAAATTATATAATTAAATAATTTAATAAACAAAACAGTTCGAATTTCAAAAATCACGTGGCTCAGCTGGGCGGGAAAATTCCCACCCATAAAGGTCGACTCCCACAAGGGGGGTCGACATAGGCGTCAACCCCCCAAGAGGGGTGTCGACTGGGGTGTCGACCCCCCTATAGGGGTCGACACCCTTGCCCAGATTCAAACAATGACGGTTTCTGAGTGGTTGCTGAGTCACTAGGGCAGAGGTGGCAATTTCTGGATAGCTCTATCTTGTCTGGATGGTTGTGATCTCTCCTAGGATGATCTAACGACTCACATAAGTTTAAACCTCTATAAAAGCAACCCTAGTCCTCAACCCTAAATCACACAATTTCATGCCAAGGAGCCACCATGCTGTCCATGATCGACCAAGCCTAGCCACCATTTCTTCTCAACTAGAAAGAAAGTTAGAAGCTATGAATCTAATCTAAATTTGAGAATCGATAGTCTACGTCAAGGGATTGCTTTTCAGTTTCAGAAAATAGATCCCAGAAAACAAGACTTTCTTTTGTTTGTAAGTCCTATTATTATTTAGATGTGAACAATTAAAAGTTATGATCTATAATAAAGTGAAAACTAGAGTTGTGCCTAAGTTGTAAGATAATGGTGATGCTGATTCATGTCTATTCTTGTAACGATTCTATCATATATGCCTATGGGACTATTGTGGTTTATTGGACTTATTATGTATGTTAAACCAACCGTGTATTATGTAAATTTGGCGACTCTTTCATGTTATGTTACATGCAAGTTTTTAGGTTGAGTTATATATATGTTTAGATCTACATTCTCATATGTTAGATCTATGATTATTGGATCCAAAATACAAGTTCATATCTACATGTCTAATTGGACATGTGTAATTCTATATATGTAAGTCCCCGTTTATATGCTTAAGATTCATATTAATTGGATCCAAATTGCAAGTTTACATTTACATGCCTAGTTGGACTTGTTTAATTCTATATGCTTAAGATTCATGTTTATTGGATCCAAAATAAAAGTTTACATTTACATGCCTAGTTGGACTTGTATAATTCTATATGCTTAAGATTCATGTTTATTGGATCCAAAATAAAAGTTTACATTTACATGCCTAGTTGGACTTGTGTAATTCTATATGCTTAAGACTCATGGTTAATTGGATCCAAAAATGCAAGTTCATTGTTTTATGCCAAGTTCACATGACACATGTTTATTTAGATCCTTATTATTTTATGTTGTATGAATGGTACATGCTCCTTTCTTTCCCCTTATGTATATAAGTTAGGCTAAGTTGCGAGCCTAACATTCTGTGTTAATTTTGCGAACGTATAACGAGGGTAACGTTGGGAAAACCTTAAATTTCATATTATTGGCATAATTTGGCCTATAAATATATGAATGATTAGTGGCATAAAAATGGTATAATTTATATACCTAAAAATTATGAATATGATTTAGAGGGTAGATGGGGCATGACTTGAATGGCAATAATTGTGGATAATTTACATATAAATATAAAAGGTAAATATGTAAATTAAGTAA
Source organism: Allium sativum (assembly GCA_030737875.1). NCBI lineage: Eukaryota > Viridiplantae > Streptophyta > Magnoliopsida > Asparagales > Amaryllidaceae > Allium > Allium sativum. Next base: position 272,354,735 of record CM060920.1, on the reverse strand, counting down.
AAGACGAATATACCTAACCTGAGGTTAGATTGAGTTATGGTGTAAGACTGCCTGGAACCGCCCGACACATCCAACAACCGTAATAATATAGATCTAATGTGAGAGGTTAGCGCATCAATCCCAAAAGAACCTGAGGTTAGATTGAGTTGCGGTGTAAGACTTCCCGAAACCGACCGGCACATCCAGCGACTGCAACAATACATATCTAATGTGAGTTGCTGGTGCTTTAATGAATGAATTAAAGCTAAGACAGGAATGGTAGGGTTAAGTTAATTAAGGCAGCACTTAACCAATACAACATGTTAACTAAACTGATGGGTGGGGTTAGGTTAATTTGAGAACAGTTAACCATTTTAACATGTTGATTAGGAGACCCTAGTAACGGGGACCCATTTCAGCAGTAACCAACATAGATGTATCATGGTACCCTGAACTAGGCATGGTGGGGCACGATTACTGGGCTGATTATAAGCGGTCAAAACAACGGCGGCTGGTGCGTCAGTGTAGGTTCCGACGGAGTGCGGGCGTGCACGTACTCCGTAGTGGAAAAAGCAGGCTCTGGGCATCAGTGGTTATATACTATGCATCTTGAATTGTGTCGGCTTGCTACCATAGGATTTGATACACCCCATGGTGGGACCAGCACAGGTATCTACAATCAAGCAGGGCCGAATGACACAAGCGGTAAACGTATATGAATAGGAGCCGATCGAAAAAGGGGATCATTTATCTTGAACACATGGTGCTTGTTGAAATACTTGTAAGTGGGTGCAGAGAAATAGAAATGAGTGTGATAGCATATTCAGTTTTATTATCTTATTTCTAGGGTACTGTCCTAGGTTCAGTTTATTCATGTCATAATCCTTTTTCTTGTTTATATGCTAAATAATCACTGGACTTACCATACTCATGTCTGACCCATTTTATTTTGTCTTCTTTTCTTCTGTTCCCCCCGGTTCGCAGGGAGGGAATACTTCAGCTTAGTTCTGACCATTTTTATAACGACCCGGTTTTTGTCGATCTTGGTTATCCGATATACAACACATATTGAACATCCAAGGATCAAAAATAACCGAATGGTTAATGAAAGAAGTTAGAGGGTGAGAATAGATAAGATAGAAACTTATAGAATAGAAGAAGAAGAAGAACATCATCATCAGAGTAAACACGAATCTCACAGCGGAACTAAACAATAGCTATATAATCCTGAAGCCTCCTGCTCCAAGCTCTCCAAGTGTATCTGTAAAATCCCGACTACCTGACTGCCCGTACAAATTTAGGCACCCAAGAGTTTAGGGAAAACAAAATAAAATAAACTCCGGGTCAGTCATGGGACTGGTGTGAGTAAAACAGTTTTAAACAGTTTTAACAAGTAAACGATATCTCATAAGACCACGCCGTACAACGGAACGGGTTTTTCCCTTATGAGAATCCAAAATATCTTTATATCAAAAACCTTTTGATATTATAATAATGTCTATCAACCACAGTATAATAATCATCTAGCAGAAACGCTTTCATCTCACGTTCTACATATGTGGTATACAATCAAAACCGCAAGCACGTATTGGGTAATGGATTTCCAACTATGAGAAGGTATGGAACCACCTTTCGCTAGTGTACCTCTAGAGAGGAATACACTGGGTTCAACAAGAACATCTTGCAACCCGGCCACACATGACCGACCACTCATTTCGCTTGAGTGTATCGAATGTATATCACCAACAGTTGGGATCAGCAACCGTTTCCCGAATGGGACAGCATCAACAATAGATTTTTAGAAATAAATGAAACTCTAGATCAGGTGATTATACACCCTAATAGGTGCGACCTACATAGCCATGCTGCCTGCCCGATTTCTGTCATTTACCGGATGTGAGGCTAGAAGCTACGCTTATCTTTTTACGTATCATATCTTCATTTACTTAGAATGCCACATCGTCATACCCTTTAAATCACAAATTGATTTATCCAAAAATAACACGGGTATACAGCTAAGAGAAACAAATTCCTCCGCCACCAAACGTGAATACGTTTGAAGAGATCAACTTACGCGATCTATTAGGTATACTCTGTCAGACATTCTTCCATACAGGTCGTCCTGAGACTGGACAAACCGAAGGCACTATTCAGTACAACCATCTTAGGCAATCTTTACCTAAGATTTATGCAACAGCCCTTGCGCTTTACTCCGTCTTCAATTATCTTTGGCATATATGATTCGCAACGCTTATGCCAATACAAAGTGGTTCTTTGGATAATAATCCAACCGGTCTCTCCATATTAACAACGTAAAATGGTCAAAACATTGATAGTCTGTGATTTAACTACCAAAGAAAAACACGTGTGCAAACAACGATATTATTTCCAGATGGAAATTATATCGATCAATCATCGTTTAACATATATCTCTCTATTTAACTTATTCATTTTTCATCTCCTGTTTCCCTATATTTAACATTTCTTATTTTCTAAATTTAGAAAATATACGTTATTAACATTGGAAACATTTCCATAGCTTATTCACGCATCATTACCATTCCACAACTATTAGTCCCTAACCGTAAACTAGTAGGAGAACAGTTCTCTAAGTATAAACCCCGAAGGCCGAAACCAACATCAGATCAATACTCAGAAAACTATTCAACTTAACTAATCTCTAGTCAGTTTCTAATCTTGTTTAACTCTATTTCGATTAACTCTTTTATATCTCATCAATTTCCTTTTTATACTTCTATTTATTTTCTAAATGAATATTCCTTTATTAATTCTATTTATTTCCTAAATAAATATTTCCTTTATCAACCTTATTTATTTTCTAAATAAATATATCCTTATTCTATTCTATTCGTTTTATCAACATTTTTCCCTTTTATAAAACTCTATTCGTTTTATAAACATTTTCCTTTTATTATACTTTCGAAATATTTCCTTTTATAAAATCTGTTGATTTTATTAAATCCCTTTATTTCAATATACATTGAAATAATTCTTTTTACATCCCAGGGTCTTTTTATGATATTTAAAATATCAAATAACATGGATCAATATCATTCTAACACACATAATCCATAACAGATTATATAACACATCATATATCACAATATACGAAAATAGTAAAATAAATGTTGAGGAATCCAGTTGGATTCCTCCAACCTGTTTCCCTACATCACAGATGTTAAACAATATCATTAACATCGATTTCATTTCAATATGAAATATTATGTTAAACAGAATCAATATTTGATTAATGATTTATATATATATATATATATATCATTATCAATAATTTCAACCAATCAATCAGCATTTCAACCAAACAGTTAACACACATCAATCAACAGATAATTATCAGTTCTAAATATACGTTAGAAAAATATAACTGTTCAGAGTTGGTGAGTTTTACTCACATTGGACGATCATTGTTAATAACGATAACCATCGCTCGATTTGATTCAGACGGACAATTTATTTTGCTATAAATTGTAATGAGCTCCGATGGACTTCCAGTCAGTTCCATCGTGTAGTGTCCATCCCTACGATCCCAACGTGACTGACGGTTCGTGATTCTGATACCGTGTGATCCAGATATGGTAATTATAAGCTCATATAAACATTTAAATAAATTTAAATTAAAACTAGTTAATTTAAATTCCAAATCAGGCATCTCACCTTGATTAATATCGGCCCAGTATAATTCAAACCCAACCCTACCATTTTCTTCATTCAAACCTAAACTTTGGTTCCCTCTAGACAGATCAATACCCACACGTTTCCCTCTTACTTATGATTTCCACCCTTTTCTTTTTCTTTCTTTTGTATTGGGCTTCACCACTTAGGACTCGGCCCATTTTCCCTTAACAGTAAAACATCAAACAACTTCCTCTTGTCAAAGCCGGTTCTCCACCGCATGGTATCACCACCAATGAACTCTCTCCCTTGTTTACGAATCCGCAGCTCCTACTCAACACAAACCGCCATGCATTTACACTCACACCCTCTTCGTTTACCACCTCTATACTTCAGATCTGGACCGGAGACCCTCCTCTCCCTTCTGCTGATACCAACACCTCAACCCAGAACTCCCTGTTCTTCCCCAAACACTTCCTCTCCACGTTTTCATCTCCTCAACAACCATACTCACGCTCAACATACTCCACCAAAATAAAAACCCATGTCCACGTTTACCACTTCTCCTTTCCAACTTCACGTTTTCTCTGAACCCATGCAAATACAACCATTTCACAACCCGTTATAACCCTTGGACTTCCCCACATGCTACAGTTTTCAACCACTCCAACGCTCCTTCTCACTCCGTGTTCTCGAACCAGCGCCTCGCCTCTGCAAATCCTACTGCAAACGCTACTACATACCTCAGTTTCTCGTTTGTTTGCATTCTATGATTTATTTGAGGTCGATTCTTTTTGCTGAGAAAGGAAACAAGCGGTGGCTCAAAGGGAGAGGCGTGGACCTTGTTTTGATCCTGAAATGAGATACTTAGGTTTAGGGGAAGATATTATATAGTGGGTTTAGTTTTAGACATTTTGAAGATATCATGCCTCCACGTTGCTGGGAAAACAAAGAACGGTGGCACCACTCTTGTCCGTGAAAATTGAAGAAAATAATTAGTTTTAAGTTATAAAACTTAGTGTACCTCGCTATGAAATATTTCGTTCCCATACGAGTCATCATGGACAGATATAAAAATACCGTTGTAACTAGTGAGGTACCACGATTTCAAAATTATAAAAATACCGGTAGATTAACTCATATTGTGAAATCCCAAAATCGCTGATTAAGGTTGCAAAATACTCCAAATAAAAAGTTGCTTATTTAATTAGTTAAAAATTACAGTAAAATTCTAAAAATTAAATTATCATTACGTCCCAAAAGAACCTTGTCTAAATTGAAACCCGATACTCAAATATTTTTAAATAACCGTTATGGCCACGAACGAATATACTGCTGTTTTTCTGAATATTTGATTTGGAAATAAATCAAATTCTACACGACGAAATCCCGATTTTTCCCTTCCACTAGAAAGATATACTCCACCGCTCCACACGTTTCTTGTTTCACAAAAATCCGATTTAAAACGAACCCTCTACATTCAGTTGAAGTTCAAATCGCCAAATCGCGAACTGCCGCGCCATTTCGAGCTCGATTATTTTTATAATATAATTTATACGTTCAACCATTGTTAATTAAATATATTCGTTAATATAATTCAACTCTAAACTGAATTATATATTTTGAATTCCCCAGTTCACACCATATTGCCATTTCAGCCAATTCTGATTATTTCAGAATTAAATATATTATTTAATTTTTTTAAATTAAATATTCACTCTTTTTTAATTCAACGACCATTAAATCCTCTTAATAATTATTTAAATAATTAAATAAATTAATTATTATATCGCTGAAAATGCGGGTCATTACAATTTCCAGCTTGAAGAGAGTAGATTTATTGCTTGGATTCTCTTTCCTTGGGCTATGGCTTTGGATACTCTCTTATTGGGGATTTAGGCTGCCTTACTGTTATTTAATGCTTCTTTATGTTTTAATTCAAGATAGAGATTTTGTTGTAATAATTTGGAAGTTGGTTTGAGACAGTTGTTGTAATGTTTTAACTGAACCACGTACTTATGAAATAAATTTAGTTTATCCGCTGTTTATATGTCTGTCTTGTAAATTATCTGTATCTTTTACCTATAATGCTCCACCGAAATTAAGGCATTCCTTTTGTGAGCGACCTTAACGAAGGTGGGGTGTTTCACTTGGTATCAGAGCTGATGGTTGCCAGATCAGATAAAAATTTTGGAAGCTAATTTTCAAAAAAAAGAAGTTTAAAGAAGCATTTTCAAGAAAAAGTGTTGTTTTTATTTTAAAAGGCATAATCCCCCAAAGCCATATGCACTATCTTTCTATCCTTTGTTTTGAATCTTTTATTTTTCGTTTCAGCATGTCTGGGGATCTTAACCTTCCAGAGGGTGTACCGGTACCTGGCTGGTTCAGAAGGTACCTAGAGGCTAGGGCTAATGATGCAGGCCCAGCAGACGTTCCTCCTCCCCCAGTTGCAGCTGTTCCTCCTCCTCCTCCTCGTGCAAATGCTTTCTCAAAGATATGTAGAGACTTTCGAGCCATGGGTGGAAAGAACTTTAATGGAACTGGGTCATTTGTAGAAGCAAGGAACTGGCTCAAAGAAACCGAGGACTTGTTTGTTATCTTCGAAGTGGACGATAGACAAAAGATACAGTTGGCCGTATGGTTGCTTAAAAACGAAGCCTCTTATTGGTGGGAAGTTACTAATGCTGAGAGACCAGTTGAAACTTGGGAGGATTTCAGAATGAGGTTTGGAATGAAATTCCTCTCACAAGCTGAACGTAGCCCATAAATGGAGAAGTTCTTAGCTCTCAAATAGGGAAGTATGTCGGTTAAGGAATACGTCAACCAATTCAACCAGTTGGCTAGATTCGGGCTGGAGTTAGTGAACACTCCTAATAAGAAGGCTCTTCGTTTTGTTAAAGGGTTGAATTAGCCACTGCACATCCTAGCTATGTCCCATATACCTATGGGTGCGACTTATGAGAGACTGGTGGACATGGCACTGTTATAGGAGGAAGACAAGGATGGCAAGAAAGAGGCAAAGTTGGAAGTACCTCAAGATAAGAAAGTGGAGGGATTGCAGAATAAAAAGACAGATTCAAAGAAGGGCGGGAAGAACAACAAACCCCGTGACAAGAGGAAGTGTAATTTTTGTGGCATTCCTGGTCATCTGATTAAGGACTGCAGAAAGAAAAGGAGGAAGATGGGTGGTTGTTTTCACTGCGGCAAGACAAGACACATGCCTAAGGACTGCCCAAGAAAGCAAGGGCAAGAGCAGAGGACTGGATCTACTTCTAGAGGGCTAGTTCATGCTCTCATAGCACCTCCGCAAGAACGAGATAGAAATATTTCTGTTGAGAGTTTAGTTTATCTTTTTAATCATCCTGTTCGTACACTCTTTGATTCTGGCACATCGCACTCTTTTATATCTACTGCTTTAGTGGAATCTCTATACCTAGACACCAGTATAGTAGAGGATCCCTTGGTTGTTTTAAATCCAATTGGAGGCTCGGCTTATTTGTCAATGATTTGTTTGGATTTGGAAATTTCTATACTAAGCTTTGGGTTTAGATGTAATGGCTATGTTTTGGACTTCACGGGCTATGGGTTAATTCTACGCATGGATTGGTTATCCAGTAATGGTGCCATGCTCGATTGTGAAAAGAGAGTGGTTAGACTTATGACTCGCCTCGGTAACACTCTCGAAATCTCTTGTAATCCCATGAATTGTGTTATGCTTAGCTACCTAGAATCTCTTGATGCGTCTGTTGAAAACTTACAGTCTGTTAGAGTAGTCCGTGAATACTCAGATGTATTTGAAGAGGTGAAGGGCTTACCTCCGAAGCGAGAGATAGACTTCCGCATATACCTTATTGATAGTGCAAAACCTGTAGCTCTACCCATTAGACACATGGCTCCAAGGAAGAGGAAAGAGCTCAGCAAGCAAGTTAAAGAGCTACTCAAAAAGGGGTTTATAAGGCGGAGTATTTCTGAATGGGGTGCTCCAGTAGTGTTCGCAACCAAAGCGGATGGTTCACTTCGCCCATGTGTTGACTATAGGGAGCTAAACAAGCTGACCAAGAAGAATAGGCACCCACTTCCAAGAATATATGACTTGTTTGATCAGCTTGTAGGTGCATTGGTTTTCTCCCAACTAGATCTAGCTATCGGGTTTCATCAGCTAAGAGTGGCTGAAGACAGCATTGATAAGACCACGTTCAGAACCCCGGATGGTTTCTTCGAATGGCTTTTCATGCCTTTTGGTTTGACAAACTCACCCGCTTATTTCATTGACTTGATGAGAAGGGTGTTCAGGGAGTTCCTTAATAAGTTTGTGGTGGTCTTCGTGGACGACATTTTGATTTTCTTGAAGAATGAAGAAGAGCATGCTTTGCATTTAAGGGAAGTCATGGATACTCTTCGTGCACATCAGCTGAAATCCAAATTCTCCAAATGTCATTTCTGGAGAGAAGAAGTGAGGTTTCTTGGACATGTGGTGTCCAAAGAGGGGGTAGCTGTGGACCCTGCAAAAGTAGTTGCAGTGCAAGATTGGAAGGTTCCATGGAATGCAACCGAAGTCCGAAGCTTTCTCGGGCTAGCGGGATTTTACCGAAAGTTCATTAAAGACTTTGCAAAAATCTCAGCCCCACTCACAAGATTGACAAAGAAGAATCTAACTTTCGTTTGGGATTTGGATTGCGATGTTGCTTTCCAACGCTTGAAAAGGGCTCTAACAACAGCCCCAGTTCTGACATTGCCTGATGGGAGCAAAATGTTTACCGTATACACAAGCTCATGCGGTACAAGATTAGGCATTGTCTTGATGCAGGAAGGCAAGGTAGTTTGTTATAGGGGAAGGCAATTGAAGGTACATGAGAAGAACTACCCAGCTCATGATTTGGAGCCAGCTGCCATTGTTTTCGCTCTTAAGTCATGGCGTCATTATCTACTAGGAGAAAGGTTTGAATTGTTTACTAATCATAAATCATTAAAGTACCTTTTCTCACAGAAAGATCTTAACTTAAGACAACAAAGGTGGATGGAATTTCTGGCCTTATATGATTTTGAGATTTCCTATACCCCTGGCAAGGGCAATGTGGTAGCATACGCCTTGAGTAGAAAGAAGCTAACCTTGAGTCCTCTCTTTGTAGAAAGGCAAAGCTTGGAGTACATAGCAAACTTTGAATTTAGTCCCTCTGAATTTGTACCTGGTTTGTTAATATCGCTAGAGGTGCATCCTACTCTTTTGGACTCAATACGAACCGCGCAACTTGAAGACCCTCAGCTAGTTGATATGATGAATAAGCTAGTTAAGGGTGAAACTTCTAGTCACCTCAATGGTTACTCCATCGATGATAAGGGTTGGCTGAGATGGGATGGAAGACTATGTGTCCCACAAGCAAGCGATTTAGTGAAGATGGTTCTCGAAGAAGCACACCATTCTAAGCTGACCATACACACAGGTGGAGACAAGATGTATAAAGACATAAAAAGGGTTTTCTTTTGGAATGGCATGAAGAGGGATGTAGCTGAGTTCATCGCTAAGTGCTTGATATTCCAGAAAGTCAAAGCGGAGCAGAAGAAGCCTGGTGGTCTGCTTCATCCTCTAAAGGTCCCACAGTGGAAATGGGATAGAATTTCGATGGACTTTGTTGATGGGTTCCCTAGGTCAAGAAGGGGGCAATACCAATATTTGGGTAATAGTGGACAGCCTCACTAAAAGCGCTCACTTTATACCTGTTAAGAATAGAAGGACTGCCTCGTCCTTAGCATCCATTTGTCTTAAAGAGATAGTTCGAATCCATGGGATACCCTCCAGCATAGTGAGTGATCGAGATCCTACCTTTACAAGCGAGTTTTAGAAGCGTTTGCAAGAGGCTGTAGGAACACAACTATGCTTAAGCCCGGCCTATCACCCCAAACCGATGGTCAGACGGAAAGGGTGAACAGAGTATTGGAAGACCTCTTGAGATTGTGCATTCTTAACTTTGGAGGAACATGGGAGGATCATCTTCCTTTGGTGGAATTCGCTTACAACAATAGCTACCAAGCCACCATAGGAATGACACCCTTCGAGGCTTTATAAGGAAGACCATGCCGATCACCAACTTGTTGGTGGGAGTCTACAGACAAACTCGTACTTGGGCCATACATGATAAGAGAAACTTCATAAAAGGTGGACTTAATAAGAAGACGGATGAAGACTGCACAAGATAGACAGAAATCATACGCAGACAAAAGAAGGACCGACCTTGAGTTTGAGGTTGGAGATAGGGTGTTCCTTAAAGTATCTCCTTTGAGGAATGTCATTCGCTTTGGGTCCGTAGGAAAGTTGGCACCAAGATTTGTAGGACCATTTCCTATCATTGAAAGGATTGGGATAATGGCTTTCAAAGTAGAGCTACCTGAAAGACTGGCTGGAGTTCATAATGTTTTTTCATGTTTCTCAACTACGAAAGTGCTTACATGAGTCTATGGAAGTTGTGGAGCTGAGTATACTAGAGGAAGTAGAAGTGGAACGAGAAGCGACTGTGAGAAGAGTTCCAACTCGTATCTTGGGTATGGAAGTCAAAAAGCTACGCAACCATGAAGTCAAGCTTGTTAAAGTTCAATGGAGTGACGCTGAGGAAGACGCGACTTGGGAAACTAAGAGAAAAATACGTGCAGCCTACCCTTTTCTTTTTTAGGGTACCTCCTTGATCTCTTTTTCCATAAGTTTATACACGCTTATATCTATCTTTTTAAGTATATCTCCTCCGTACTATTCTTTATCCTTAGGTAGAAACCAATGGATGTAAACATGTATTTGAAACATGTTATGATTGATGGTTGCGAGTGGTTGCAAGTGGTTGCTAGTGGTTGCTCGTGGATGCATATACACACACATTAGATGTTAGATCGGCTTAGTCACTTTCATATTGCATATGCATGTATGTATTTGTATATAGATTGAAACTTGGAATGTTATCATATGGACGTTGCATTTGTATGGATGATTGTGCACTCATGTAGAAAGTATGATTAGGAATAATTGCATGCATAATGGACTCATGGCACTAACATAATTTGCATTAAGGAGGTCAACTGAATCAGTAGACCGCCTGATTTTCCATTAGATAAGGACATATACACACACTCTGCATGCAATCATGAAAGCATTAGAAATCTTTTAAGGACAATGGATGCCGGTGTATGATGGTTGAGTAGATGGACGATTGGATGGTAGGATATACATTCTTCGTGACTTGAAAATTTCGAGGACGAAATCCTTTAAGGAGGGGAGAATGTAACACCCTGTATTTCCTATGTTTATTAAAGTAACGAATTATAGAACACTAAATTTTAAAAGTGAGAATTAAGGGAAACGGGTTACGCCATTGCGTTCGTCTCGGAATTCTGCTTGAGATAGAGTCCGAGTTTGCATGAATCGGACTCCGTATGAAGGAGTTATGGAGTTCATAAGATTTCATGTTTAAACAGAAAATTATATAATTAAATAATTTAATAAACAAAACAGTTCGAATTTCAAAAATCACGTGGCTCAGCTGGGTGGGAAAATTCTCTCCTATAGGGGTCCACTCCCCCAAGGGGGGGTCTACATAGGTGTCGATCCCTCAAGAGGGGTGTCGACTGGGGTGTCGACCCCCTCGCCCAAATCCAAACAGTGACGATTTCTGAGTTGTTGCTGAGTCACTAGGCAAAGGTGGCCATTTCTGGATAGCTCTATCTTGTCTGGATGGTTGTGATCGCTCCTAGGATGATCTAACGGCTCACATAAGTTTAAATCTCTATAAAAGCAACCCTAGTCCTCAACCCTAAATCACACAATTTCATGCCAAGGAGCCACCATGTTGTCCATGATCGACCTAGACTAGCCACCATTTCTTCTCAACTAGAAAGCAAGTTAGAAGCTACGAATCTAATCTAAATTTGAGAATCGATAGTCTACGTCAAGAGATTGGTTTTCAGTTTCAGAAAACAGATCCCAGAAAATATGACTTTCTTTTGTTTGTAAGTCCTGTTATTATTTTGATGTGAACAATTAAAAGTTATGATCTGTAATAAAGTGAAAACTAGAGTTGGTCCTAAGTTGTAAGATAATGGTGATGCTGATTCATGTCTATTCTTGTAAGGATTCTATCATATATGCCTATGAGACTATTGTGGTTTATTGGACTTATTATGTATGTTAAACCAATTGTGTATTATGTAAATTTGGCGACTCTTTCATGTTATGTTACATGCAAGTTTTTAGGCTGAGTTATATATATGTTTAGATCTACATTCTCATATGTTAGATCTATGATTATTGGATCCAAAATACAAGTTCATATCTACATGTCTAATTGGATTTGTGTAATTCTATGTAAGTCCCCGTTTATATGCTTAAGATTCATATTAGTTGGATCCAAATTGCAAATTTACATTTACATGCCTAGTTGGATTGTGTAATTCTATATGCTTAAGATTCATGTTTATTGGATCCAAAATAAAAGTTTACATTTACATGCATAGTTGGACTTGTATAATTCTATATGCTTTAGATTCATGTTTATTGGATCCAAAATAAAAGTTTACATTTACATGCCTAGTTGGACTTGTGTAATTCTATATGCTTAAGACTCAAGGTTAATTGGATCCAAAAATGCAAGTTCATTGTTTTATGCCAAATTCACATGACACATGTTTAGTTAGATCCTTATTATTTTATGTTGTATGAATGGTACATGCTCCTTTCTTTCCCCTTTTGTATATAAGTTAGGCTAAGTTGCGAGCCTAACACTCTGTGTTAATTTTGCGAACGTATAACGGGGGTAACGTTGGGAAAACCTTAAATTTCATATTATTGGCATAATTTGGCCCATAAATATATGAATGATTAATGGCATAAAAATGGTATAATTTATATACCTAAAAATTATGAATATGATTTAGAGAGTAAATGGGGCATGACTTGAATGGCAATAATTGTGGATAATTTACATATACATATGAAAGGTAAATATGTAAATTAAGTAAAAGACGAATGTGCCTAACCCGAGGTTAGATTGAGTTACGGTGTAAGACTTCCCGGAACCGCCCGACACATCTAGCAACCGTAACAATATAGATATAATGTGAGAGGTTAGTGCATCAAGCCCAAAAGAACCCGAGGTTAGATTGAGTTGCGGTGTAAGATTGCCCGGAACCGACCGGCACATCCAGCGACCACAACAATACATATCTAATGTGAGTGGTTGGTGCTTTAATGAATGAATTAAAGCTAAGACAGGAATGGTAGGGTTAAGTTAATTAAGGCAACACTTAACCAATATAACATGTTAACTAAACTGATGGGTGGTGTTAGGTTAATTTGAGAACTCTTAACCATTTTAACATGTTGATTAGGAAACCCTAGTAACGGGGACCCATTTCAACAGTAACCCACATAGATGTATCATGGTACCCTAAACTAGGCAGGGTGTGGCACGATTACTGGGCTGATTATAAGCGGTCAAAACAATGGCAGGTGGTGCGTCAGTGTCAGTTCCGACGGAGTGCGGGCGTGCACATACTCCGTAGTGGAAAAACATGCACTGGCATTAGTAGTTATATGCTGTGCATCTTGAATTGTGTCGGTTGTCACCATAGGATTTGATACACCCCATGGTGGGACCAGCACAAGTATCTACAATCAAGCGGGGTCGAATGACACAAGTGGTAAACGTATACGAATAGGAGCCAATCGAAAAAGGGGATCATTTATCTTGAACACATGGTGCTAGTTAAAACACTTGTAAGTGGGTGCAGAGAAATAGAAATGAGTGCGATAGAATATTCAGTTTTATTATCTTATTTCTAGGTACTGCCCTTGGTTTAGTTTATTCATGTCAGAATCATTTTTCTTGTTTACATGCTAAATAATCACTGGACTTACCAGACTCATGTCTGACCCATTTTCTTTCGTCGTCTTTTCTTCCGTTGCCCCCCAGGTCCGCAGGGAGGGAATACTTCAGCTTAGTTCGGACCATTTTCCGCTTGAAGAGAGTAGATGTATTGCTTGGATTCTCTTTTCTTGGGCTATGGCTTTGGATACTCTCTTATTGGGAATTTATGTTGCCTTACTGTTATTTTAATGCTTCTTTATGTTTTAATTCAAGACTGAGATTTTGTTGTAATAATTTGGAAGTTGGTTTGAGACAGTTGCTGTAATGTTTTAACTGAACCACGTACTTATGAAATAAATTTAGTTTTTCCGCTATTTATATGTCTGTCTTGTAAATTATCTGTATCTTTTACCTATAATGCTCCTCCGAAATTAAGGCATTCCCTTTGTGAGTGACCTTAACGAAGGTGGGGTGTTTCACTCTCACATTAAATTAACTACTTGTGGATGCTGGATTTGCCGGTTGATTCTGGGCAGACTTCTACCACAAGTTGAACTTAACCTCATGCCTTAGTATATTTATATTAACGCAATAGACCCCTCACATTAAGCTGATTACCTGTGATTGCTGGATTTGCTAGTTGGTTCCGTGTAGGCTTATACTACAAGTGAGCTTAACCTCCTGTCTAAACGCGATTATAATTCAAACTTCCTAATTGGTGTACAATATTAATCCTAATTAATTCAAGAATTGTAACCATCACCCTATCATATTCACTTTCCCCATTCAACATTGGTTACAATTGTTATTTATTGATTTATGGTCCTATTTATATCAATTAATCATAATGATTGCTACAAATGGTCACTACAAATATATTCATTTAATATGGAATACAATTTAGATATGTGATTCCATAAATGAATGTTATCCACTCATTTAACATTACATACAATGTATATTTTGCCGTTTTACGCTGATTTGGAAGGATAATGTGTATATATATATATTTATTTTTATGTTTTCGTGCGGTCAACGTAGTTTTTGTTATTATTCTTATCATTAATTTTTATTTAAATGATTTGGTATAATCAATAACCAAACATTTTTTTTTGCATTCAATCTTTCCAAAAGGTTTCCAGTCTTCCAAAAAGATCGTTAGCGGTAATTATTGTAACTTATGCCAAATTTGTGGAATAGACACAATTCAAATTCATAAGAAATATATATGTTTATAAATATTTTTAGAATAGTCGATGCAAACTATGCACAAATATCTATTTTTATATTTATACATACGTTTGAACCACTTTTCCTTTTTAGATTTTTTTTATCATATCCCTTGAGAATTCAAAATGACATATTTTTTTTTTCAAAAATAAGAAAATTCATATTTACAATAATTAAGCGCAAACTCAACAATATTGAATACAAATAGGTATAATTACAATCACATAATTTAACAATCATATCTTTCCAAATTCACATAATTTACCAATTTCAATTTTTTACCCAAATTCACATATTTTATATTTTCAATACGGAAAAGATCTGGAGTGTTACTACAACTAATTGGTGTTTAATGGGACTGATTTCCAGATCTACAGTGTTATGCAATGTCCACAATACATTCTATAACATAATTTCAATATATTTCACGACATAACTATAGGAATAGGTGTAAATAAGTTTATGAAATCCTACAATTCATTTTATGCGTAGCCATAATGTACAATTCATAAATTCTAATACTTTTTATAACCAGATCTGATGGGTGTCAATCTAATTACCACAATTTATTTACCAGAACTGATAGGTATAAGCATAAAAATTGAATTTATTACAGACGAGATAAATACATTATTATAAACGTATATGTAAATTTCCCACTCACCTTATAGCCTCCAAATTCAATTGTTTGAACCTTTTTAGGCCTACAATCCCCAAATTTTTATAAATCTACAATTTATCTAGAAAAGGGAAAATTCTAGATCTGTAGAAATGTAAGAAAAAAGGAAGAGAGCAAAGATTCTATCATGGAGAGTCAAATTGCATTCTTTTCCATTGAATTTGTTTATCCTCTCAGTTGAATATGAATTTGATTTGATTTGATATGTATGAACATATTTTTATTTAAGAAACTAGGTTAGAAGAGAGAGGAAAATGGCAGAGCACCGCTGCTATTATAGATTTGAATGGAAAAAGTATGAGGCCTTACCCCTTTATTTATTGAAGTGGAAATGGCCTTGCGCCGTTGGATTCATTTTAAATACCATCCATTCGTCCATTTTATAAATATTATAAACAAAACCCTAAAAACCTAGCCGTTGTTGGGCGGACTGACGCCCAGTAGGTCGACCTAGGTGGTCGACCGCTTGAGCCTTAGTTACCCAGGCCGGCTTGGTCAAATAAGCTATACTATATATTAATTATTTTGTTTATTTATTTCCGTTCGTTTTTCGTTTTTTGACCAGAACTCCGAGACGAACGCAACGATTAAAGTTTCATGGTCAAATTCCATCATTTTCAGAAATTCCTATTTTTGAGCTTCTAATT
The DNA here is from genome assembly GCA_030737875.1 of Allium sativum. NCBI lineage: Eukaryota > Viridiplantae > Streptophyta > Magnoliopsida > Asparagales > Amaryllidaceae > Allium > Allium sativum. Next base: position 272,338,704 of record CM060920.1, on the reverse strand, counting down.
AAATAAATATTTACTGTAAAAATTCCGGGTTGTAACATTCTTCCCCCCTTAAAAGGAATTTCGTCCTAGAATTATGACACCTAGTTATCCTATTCTACACAACCAATTTGTGTACATACACTTTGCAACCACGTGTATACGTGCATGGTGTACTTAATGCATTTCAACCATAAAACATGCATATAAGATGATTCTAAATCGGACCCTCTATAGGTATGCATTGAGATTTTTAAAACACTTTTGAAAACATGATGGAAAACTTCCTAAATATACTGGTAGTTCTATACGAATGCATATTTTGAAAATTCATCCATAGCCCTCACACAATTATGAATAGAAGTGTGAAGAAACCAATTTTGCATCCAAACCCAACCATCCAAAATGTACGCAATCTAATCGTTTCCTATTTAATTTCTCCTAAACCGAAAAAAATGAAATCATAGCGAAGAATTTTAACATTCCTCCGCTTAGAAATATTTCATTTCCCGCCCTATAGTGGAATTTTCACCTCAGTTACACAAAATACTCCAAAATTTTCTATCTATAGACTGTAAAGGAGGCTTAAAAAAAGCTCTAAAACGTAAAACGAGTTAATTAATAACTCTCACGCATCGTTGACAAGGTATGGAAATAGCGTTTCCAAGGCTAAAGTAGCCTTTTCCTTATTGTCATTAACATTTTTATCGTATTGTTGGTCCTATTGCACTGCTAAAACGTGCACACAAAGCATCCAAACATCTTCCTTACGCTATTCGTATGACCAAAAATCGAGTTTTTTCACAAAAATAAATTTTAGCTTAAAAACTTATCATGTTTATTTTGAAAATTTCCTTCTAAAATAGCTTCACTTTCCTCTATAAAATAAGGAAACGATAAAAATGTTTATTTTTTTAAACAACATTTTCCCAAAACTCAGAAAATGTATTTTATGGAAATTTAAACGATTCAAGTCACATGTTGGCGAAAAAGGAAGTTAGTCACGCCAAAAATGCGAAAATTGAAATCAGACATAAAAGACCAAATAAATTTTAATTTTGACAAGGAACAATGATTTATTTATTTATATACCCATGACGTAGAACCGGTCCTTTACTAAAATTTACCCAACACAGAATTCTATTCTTTCCAGCCCTAGGACAATTATTAGTTTAAATAAGAAAAATGAGATTTCATTCAAACATGCATACGTTAATGACATAAACATTTCCAAACTTAGAAATCTCATTAACCTAAGTCATGTGATTTAAACAACACTAACAGTTACAAGCACGAATCACCACAGAGCCAAGGTCCCAATGCTGGAAAGGGATAACAACAAAGACAATGACAAAACAACACCAAACTCCCAAAACAATGGCTATAAACAACAAAATGTCTTGCTCCATAGTTGGATCTCAATCCATTTTTATGATCTTTGATTAACCATACCATGGTAGCAAAAATGCCCAATCTCGTGTTATAAACACTATTGTTGTTGTTGGAGGTTTCCACATCACTATCTCTTCCAAGAGAGAATTTATGATGAGAAAAGAGATCTACCACAAAATTGCTTCTCATGGAAATCCACCCAATATTTTCTAAGGAAAAAATAGACAGGTGAAATTACAAAAAGTTACTCCGTGAGACAACTCACAAGAACACAAGCTGAATCGAATATGAGGCGGCACTAAATAATGGTTACGCCACCAATCAAGCAAAGGATTAGATTATCGCATCATGAGACAAATCTAGTCATGACTTCCTGTTTATAGAACGATGTGCCAAATGGGTCACACACCTACATGGATAGTTCGAACATAGATTCCCAAACACAAAAACCGACATCAAGAAAAAGAGAAGATGCAGAATCTCCAAAGCCGATCAAACAAGAAACCATACTAGTTCGCGTACAACACGAGTACCTCTAAAATCTCTTCGGGACTCTCCTCAGAAAAACCATCCAAAGATAGCTTATCTTCATCTCTAAAACGATGATCACCTTTGAAAGAACCTATTCTAACAAGGTATGGCAAAGGCGAATGCATCACTATAACACCCCGTAATTTTGTTACCAGTAAAGAGGATAAATTAAATAATAATTAATTTAATATTCAGAATTAAGGGAAACATACTGCGGCATTGCGTCCGTCTTGAAATTCTGGTCAAGATAGACATTTGATTTGCGTAAAATGGGCAACATATGAAGCAGTTATGAGGGTTTTAAGTTTGTATATGCGCATAAAGAACATATATACAATATGAGTCATGTATGAGTCAGATATGAGTCAGACCCTATCCAGAATAGTTCGAAAATCAAAAACTCGTCAAGGCGGCAAATTTTCCGCTCTTGGGGGTCGACCCCCCTAGAGGGGTATCGACACCAGGGTCGACCAACATTAAGGGATGTCGACCTATGGGTCGACCCACCCACAGGGTGTTGACACCCCAAGGGCCGATGTGGCACTCGGTTTCAGGGGGCATGACTGCTATATGTGTGTCCAATTCTCCTATTTCTTCATTGGAAATCATGGAAGCCACATGCTGCCGGTGTGCGAACTGTGAAGAATCTGTTTTCTTCAAACAACTATCAGTTTTACAAATCAAATCTAGAGATTCAAGATCCATTCTTTCTCTTTTCTAATCCTAACACAGTGAGTTTCTAGTTACTTTTAGATTTGAATATTTAAAAGTAAATCATGAAAGAATGTGATTTGGACATGTTGTAAACTATGAATCTATGCTATTGTTAAATCTTAGATTATGTCATGATAGATCTATTTCTCTAGATCCAATCCAATTGTGGTTGTTCTATTATGTTTCCTTTGTGGATCTTGAATTGTAACTATATTGTGGTCAATGTAAATCTGTTAATTTGGACAACTACAATGTTGGTTAGATCCAATTCTTTATGTAAATCACCTTTCACCTATCATATTGTGATCAATTTAGATATGTTGTAAATTGGATATGTGAATCCATATTTAGATCTAAGCATGTTACTATGTCATCCTAATTATGTTAGATCTGTTTTTGTGACCACATTATAATTATGTTGGATCTAAATAGTTGGACACCTAAATGGTCAATTAAGATCTTGTTATGCTCAGTATGACATCATAGTTATGTAGTACTAGTAATTGCCACAAGTTCATCAGTTTTATGCTTATATGTCCACCTTTTCACCATGCTAGTTTATGTTTATGCCAAGTTATGTTAAAATGATCACTTTGGTTATATTCCCGTTTTGTTTCCTTTTATCGTTTATGACTAGGCTATTGTCTAGCCTAGGCATACTGCCAATTTATGAGTGCGCTAGTTAGAGAACGGGGAAAAAGGGTTAATATTGGCATAATTTGAATATGAACATTTTTGGACATATAATTCGAATTATTGGGTAGAGTGGGAATTAACACCTATAAAGGGAAAGGTTTAATTAATTGATTAATTAATTAATAATGGAATGTCTAGTAATTATAGTTAGGAATTGTAATGGCACTTATGACACGAGGTTAGGTTGCGTTAGTGGTGGAAGTCTGCCCGGACCCGACCAGCATATCCAGCAGCCACTAATGTTGAACCTAATGTGGGAGGTCTAAGTACACAAATATGAATCGGACTAAGACACAAGGTTAGGCCCAACTATGGAATAAGACTGCCCGGACCCGATCGGCATATCCAGCATCCACACGTTGTAGGCCGAATGTGGGAGGTCTAGCCCATTATGAACCATAAATGGACAATGGAAATGAATTGGACTACTTAACCAAATCTAATCCATAGGGATTGTACGATTGTGAACTAAAGTTATGGTTAAGTAAATTGATTGGATAGTGGATGGGTTAAGGAAATCTAGAGAGGGTGGGTAATATTTACATATAGGCCCACAAACTTAACCCGATAAGGTTATATAATTAAAGACACCTAGTGGTATACATAACCCGAGGAAAATATAAAAGTTATGTAATTAAAAACACCTTTTAGGGTAAGCATAACCGTATAGGGATATGTACTATAAGACACCTAGTGGTATACATAGTCAGTGAAAAACCTAGTGGGGGATACAAGTCAAAGGGGAGAGCTTGTATCATATTGTGTGGGACCCATTTCAGTCAGTAACCCGGAGTAAGTATCAAATAAAATACTCTGTACTAGGTGGAGAGGGGACACACTTACTAACTGATTGTAAGAGATCCAAACATGGAGGACGGTGTGGGCGGCGCAAACCGATCGGGCCATGTGCATGCATGAGTCGGGCAGAGGGGGATAAGACGACCGTGACACCAGTAGATATGGGGTTGTGCATATGAGTGAGGGGTTGCCACTGTAAGACGTGATACATCCTACTGTGGGGCCATCACAGAGTATCTACAGAGTAGGGAGCCGATCAATTAGGGTAGTGGTTAGGGTACGTTTGGACGTATGCTCTAAGTCTACCACCTTATAGTCGAAGGGATCATCTCGTTCTGGTTGTACTAGTAATAGTGCAGAGTAATCATTAGAGAAGCGTATACACCTTATCCTTTCTACCTTGTCACACCTGCCATTTATGTAGCGATCTCTCTTATCCACTGTATATGCCTGTCATGTTGCTTTTATTTATCTACTTGCTAAAAGTCACTAGACTCGCCAGAATTTATGTCTGACCCACTTGTTTCCTCTTCTTTCTTCCGTTTCCCCCAGGTTCTCAGGGAGGACACACTCAGGCTTAGTCAGGACTCAGATATCATCTTGCTAGAGTTGCTTTCGAAGTATGGCTCAAGTTTTTATCTCTACTATGGCTTTGTCTCTTTTATTTAGCGAATTATGTTTTGTTTTAAGTATTTATGTACTCTGATGTTAAAAGATAGAAGTTATGCTATAATGATTTTTGAGACTCATTGTATTTTGAACCACGCTGTACGATTTGTGTTGGAAATAAAAAATTAAATTTCCGCTGCTATCTTATTTAAGTCTGTCTTGTAAAATTCTGTGTCTGTTTACCTATAACGCTTCACGAAACTTAATGCATTCCCTTTGTGAGTGGCATTAACGGATGTGGGGTGTCATACTTGATATCAGAGATGAAGGTTGCCAGATTAGATAAAAGTTTTTGAAAAATATTTTCAAAATGGGTTTTAAATGAAAGCATTTTCAAAAATAAAAGTCTATTTTGAAAAACATTCCCCAAAATGCCGTATGTAATATCTTTAGAACCTTTGTTTGAATCTCTTCATTTTTCTTTTCAGCATGTCTGGGGAGCCAAACATTCCAGAGGGCGCTACGATACCCAGATGGTTTCGTAGGTATCTGGAGGCCACGGTGCCTGCCGAAGGCCAAGGAAACGTTCCTCCCCCAGCTGCACCCATTGTTCCTCCTCCTCCTTCTCCAAGAGCAGATAATTTCGTCAAGATTTGCAAAGACTTCCGTGCTATGGGAGGGAAGCCATTTCATGGGAACAACACATTCGTGGAAGCACAGAATTGGCTCAAGGAGACCGAGGACTTGTTTGTAATCTTTGAAGTAGAGGATAGAAGGAAGATTCTGTTTGCTGCTTGGCTACTGAAAGACAAAGCCTCATTCTGGTGGGAAGTTACCCAAGCTGGATGTACGGTGGAAACTTGGGAAGATTTTAGACAAAGATTTGAAATGAACTTTCTTTCCAAAGCCGAGAGAAGCATACAGATGGAGAGGTTCTTAGCACTCAAACAAGGGAACTTGATGGTGAAAGAGTATGTGAACAAATTCAACCAGCTAGCAAGGTTCGGGTTAGAATTGGTGGATACGCCGCATAAGAATTTGCGGTTTGCTAAAGGGCTAAATGAACCCCTTCATGGGTTAGCCATGTCCCATATCCCAATGGGAGCCACTTTTGAAAAGCTTGTTGATATGGTCCTAATGCATGAGGAAGACAAGGGAGAAAAGAAGGAAGGAAGGGCTGAGGAAGCAACACAAAATGAGAAGGTGTGGCCCAAGAAGGGACAACAGCAACAACAACAACAGCAACAGAAGAAAGGCGAAAAGAATAACAAGGTTAAAGATAAGAGGAAGTGCCATAGTTATGGGCAAGAGGGTCACTTAGCCAAGGACTGCAGGAAAAGGAAGAATGCATGCTTCGCTTGTGGATAGGTCAGGCATCTTATTAAGGATTTCCCGAAGAAATAGGGATAAGGTCAAAGGACAGGAACTTCTGGAGGGCAGGTGCATGCTCTCGCGATCAGTGCTCCTGATAGAGGTAGATTTTTGTTGTTGAAGGTTTAATTTCTCTTTCAAATCATCCTATTAGAACACTTTTTTATTCTAGTGCTTCACATTCATTTATTTCTAGTTCTGTGGTTGAATCTCTGCACTTAATTACTAGTATGGTAATGGATCCCGTAGTTGTCTCAAACCCGGTGGTTCGGCTCATTTATCTATGATTTGTAGGGGTTTGAGAATATCTGTATTAGGCGTCGAGTTTGAATGCGACGCATATGTGCTCGGGTTTATGAGTTATGGTTTGATTCTAGGGATGGATAGGCTAGCCATGTATGGTGCCATTCTGGATTGTGAGAGGAGGGTCGTTAGGCATCTGGCTTGTCATGAGAGGACCCTCGAAATTTCTTGTGACCCACAAGGGTTTGTCATGCTTAGTTCCCTAGAGTCTCTTGAGGCGTCTATCGATGATCTCCGATCGGTACCATTAGTCCTTTAGTATCCTGATGTCTTTAATGAAGTTCGGGGTTTACCCCTGAGGTGCGAAATTGATTTTTGTATATATCTGGTGGATAATGCGAAGCCAGTTGCATTACCTGTGCGCCATATGGCTCCTAAAAGAAAAGAGGGAACTTGATAAGCAAGTGGAGGACTTAGTTTATTAGCAACGTATCACCTTTGAGGAATGTGATTCGCTTCAGATCAGTAGGGAAGTTGGCACCTAGGTTTGTGGGACCATTCCCCATAACCGAAAGGATTGGCCAAATGGCCTATAGATTAAAGTTCCCAGAAAATCTATCCGGTATTCATGATGTTTTCCACGTTTCCCATCTATGGAAGTGCCTCCATGACACCGCAGTAATTGTTGAGCCGAGTGTGTTGGAAGAAGTCAAAGTGGAACGGGAGGCGACAGTCAGGCGAGTTCCTACCCGTATTATAGGATCAAAAGTTAAGAAGCCACGCAATAAAGAGATCAAGTTGCTAAAGGTTCAATGGGGAGATAACCCAAAAGATGCGACTTGGGAGACCGAAGGCAAGATTCGTGCTTCGTACCCTTTCCTTTTCGAGGGTATGTTCGTAGCTCCTTTTTCAAAATTTTATCAGTACTTGTTTCTGTCACTTGAGTATATCTTATCCATAGTATTTTTCGACCTTTAGATAGGAATCCTTTGGATGTAAGCATGTGTTTGAGACATGTTATGTGTACAACCCGTATTTTTGTAACATGTTAAAACTGTAAATCGAGGCAGAATTAAATTTTAAAATAAGAACCAAGGGAAATGGGTTGCGCCATTGCGTTCATCTCAAAATTTTGCTCGGAAACGAGTCCGAGTTTTCGAGAAACGGAGTCCGTATGAGGGAGATATGACCCTTCGAAGTTTCAGAAACTTTCAGAATAAAAAACAGCTCAAAATTCGAATTCGAACCCCAGAACAGACTGGGCGGAAATTTTCCCGCCTAGGATCAGGTCGACCTGGGGGTCGACACTATGGTCGACCACCCAGGGACCAGGTCAACCCTATGGTCGACCTGGGGGTCGACCTAGTGCCCGAACCCAGCTTTGAGCCTGGGTTCATTCTGATGTATATGGCCTCGTTTTCAGTCTAGATTCGCCCGCCTAATCCTATATAAACAGCCCCCTAGCCCCATTCTCTTTACACCATTCTTCTCTCCTTATGCTGCCTCTGAGATAATAGAAATAAATAAATAAAATAATGGCGTCGCTACTCTGCTGGAATCAAATCTAGAACTAGTGCATCTTCTTCCAAATCTGAATTAGATTAAAAGAGAACTACTGCAACTCTTCTTCTATAATCCAATCAAGGCAAGTGCAGTTATTTTTCGATATGAAGTGTAATCATGATCTTGAAATAATTATAAAACTGAATATGAGATTATGCCCTTTTTTTCTATTTATCAAATCCGTTCCTCTGTTTTATTATTCTGTTTGTTCTGTATTTCTTCCTCCTTTATTTCTTTTTGTTTGATAGCCAGGCTACCACGAGCCTGAGCAAAGTCTCATAAGAGATGAACGCATAAACGCTAAATTTGGGAAGAATATTGAATGAGGCATATTTGGGCAAAATCGATTTGTAATTAATTTGAGGATACAACGCATGTTGTAATTCTGGACATAAATTTGAGGCATATTGCATAAGACGAACCATGACTTGGAAGAAGAGGACTATTGTGACTTAGAACATAAAGAATATATGTTGTTACTTAGAACATAAATCTGAGCCACATAGTTGGGCATGTTGTATTAAAAACATAAGGTGTATTTAACGTATGTCTTGAGTTTTGAGCCATAAAGAATATTAGACATATGACTTGGGATTTGGGGCGTAAAGTTTAACTGTGAACTTGTAAACGATTTGGATGCATAGTATAAGTTATAATTCAAGATTTAGATCTGGACATACTATATTTTATAGTCTGAAATATGGAAAAAAGAGAATTAATTTGCATATAACTTAGGTGTAAAGATCCATATTAAGATTTGATGATTGTTAAGTATGAATACACCTAAGTAAAGGGGAGGGGGGGGGGGGGGTTGGATATATGACATGCATTGTAATCCATGGCTATATTTGGCATAATTTATATGTAAGGTTTTTGGGGAATATTCTGAACTATGCAAGTTTAACTAAAATTTGGGACATATGTTATATGGTGGATTATGACCATAATTTGGCCATATAAGTTTAGGCTTACTTTATGAATTAGGCAAGATATGTGAATAGGACTTTAAGGAATGTTTAAATCGACTAAAACTGTTATCTGCTTAATATGCTAAATTTGCCTAATCTGCTAAATCTGTTACCTGTTTAATCTGTTGAATTGTCTAAACTGTTACATATGTTGAATCGCCTAATATGCTAATTATGCCTAATCTGCTATATCCGTTGAGTTGCCTAATTCTGCTAAATCTGTTTGAACCGCCTGAACTGCTAAATCTGTTGAAAAGTTGAATGATTGTAATTTGTGTATGAAAATCCGTAGGCTCAATCTAAGATTGAGTAAAACATGTTAATTTGATTAATCTACTGCGACTTGAAAAGAAGTCAAATCTGTTAGTCTGATAGTTGTATAATTTGTAATGGAATATACTGGTTATAATAAAAATGTTGAGACATGAGGTTAGACTCATGTTTGCGGTAGAAGCCTGCCCGGACCCAACCGGCTTAACCAGCAACCGCAAACTGCTAGTCTAATGTGAGAGGTCGTAGGCATAAATAAAATATGCTTAGACACGAGGTTAGGTCTGGCTTGTGGCAGAAGTCTGCCCGGAACCGCCCGGCTTATCCAGCGGCCACAAGTTACCGACCTAATGTGAGAGGTCTGCGCATTAATATTTAATTAATGCAAATCTGAGATGAGTATGATGTCTAAAACGTGTTGGGTGGATAGGGCTAAACCAACTGAACTAACGAATTAATAAACCTGTTTCGTGAATCTGTAGGCCCAATACAAAGTTGGACAATCTGTAAGTCTGTTAAAACTATACATCTGATCCGTTAGTCTGAAAACCTGTTGACTTGATTTTCTGATCTATGAACTAGTTAATCTGAACTCTGTACGTCTGAAAACTTGTAAACAAGTTAATCTGAAATCCATTATTCTGGGGACACAAGGTTAGGAGGGAAAATACTTGTGTCATCTGTTGTTTGGGACCCATATTAGTCAGTAACCCTTTCTAGTATCAAAACTATGACCCAACAGTAGGTAGGGTCCGGGCATGCTTACCGAACTAATTGTAAGCGGTTCATTCTGATAATGGCGAGGGATGTTGATGGTGTGTTCCAACCGGGTCATGTGCGTGCATGGATCCCGGTCTGCCTCTGAGGATGTAAGACGCCGTGACATCTATAAATAGGTCTGTATCATTCAAAGGTTGCCACTTTAGGGAGTGATACACCGTTCTGTGGGGCTGGCACAGGGTATTTATGTATTAGGGAGCCGATCGCTTGGGGTAGATTTAGGGTAGACTTAGTTCTGTCTGTTTTCGTTGGGGTACCGTCTGTTTCTGTTGGGTGGTAACACCTGTTTGTTTCTGCGTGGTACCGTCTGTTGGGGTGGTAAAGGCCCATTTACTAGTGTACACCTAATTCTAACATTCTGTTTCCGTAGGTATTATTCTGTTTCCGTCTCTGATTCTTTTTATGTACCTTCTGTCTGTTGGGGTGGTAAAGGCCCATTATTGGCATTCTGTTTCTGTATAGATTATTCTGTTCCGTTTCTATTTTAGTTCAGACATCAGGGTAACACCTAATCCTGTTATACTAGTATTAGTGCAGATAAGTAAAATATAAGTAAGAAGCATTACTTGGGCTATATCATTCTGTTTCTTCTGTTTAGCTTAAGTATACCAGTTACTCCTGTTGCTGTTGTCTCTTATCCAGCTTTATTTTCATGTCATGATATTATTATCTGTTCATATGCTGAAAGTCACTGGACTTGCCAGACTTTATGTATGACCTTGCTTGTTTTCGCCCCTTTTCTTTCATTCCCCCCCCCCCAGGTTTTTAGGGTGGAAGTATAGGGGCATGATTTGGATTTTCTCTGTTTGAAGTATCGCTTGGCCTTGGCTCTATCTTTTCATGGCGGTCTATGTTGGGGATTATGATTTTAAAAACTATGCATTCTGAAGGCTTTTGTACAAGACTGATATTTTGTACTTGAATTCTGATATTGTGATTTGAAAAGATGTAACCAAACTTACTTCGGTTTCTGTTGTAATAAAGTTATTAATTTTTCAAGTACTATTTTATCTGTCTTGTAAATTTCTGTTATGTCTACTAAAACGCTCCATCAAAGTTAAGGCATTCCCTTTGTGAGTGACCTTAATGGAGGTGGGGTGTTACACTTGGTATCAGAGCTGAAGGTTACCAGATTTGATAAATAGTTTTTGAAAACTATTTTCAAAAAGGTTTTTAAAAAGGAAGTATTTTCAAAAGTAGAGTTTATTTTGAAAAACATAATCCCCAAAGCCATGGCCTATCTTTCTATCCTCTGTTTTGAATCTTTCCTTTTTCTTTCGTTTCAGCATGTCTGGGGATCTTAACCTTCCGGAGGGCGTACCGATACCTGGCTGGTTCAGGAGGTACTTAGAAGTTAGGGCTAATGATGCGAGCCTAACAAACGTCCCTCCTCCCCCAGCTGCAGCGGTTCCTCCTCCTCCTCCACGCGTGAAAACTTTTCCGAAGATATGTAGAGACTTTCGAGCCATGGGTGGGAAGAACTTTAATGGAACTGAATCCTTTGTGGAAGCAAGGAAATGGCTCAAAGAAACTGAGGATTTGTTCGTTATCTTCGAGGTGGACGATAGGCAGAAGATACAGTTGGCGGTATGGTTGCTTAAAGACAAAGCTTCATTTTGGTGGGAGGTCACAAATGGAGAGCGTCCGGTAGAGAGATGGATGGATTTCAGGCATAGGTTCGAGATGAAATTTCTCTCTCGAGCGGAAGGGAGTCTATACGTAGAAAGGTTCTTGGCGTTGAAGCAGGGGAATTTATCAGTAAGAGAGTACGTCAACAATTTTAATCAATTGACAAGATTCGTCTTAGAATTGGAAAATACACCACATAAGAAGGCACTAAGGTTCGCTAAAGGTTTGAATGAGCCGCTACATGGATTGGCGATGTCCCACATTCCTATGGGGGCAACCTTCGAAAAATTGGTGGACATGGCGTTAATGCATGAAGAAGTCGAAAGTAAAAAGAAAGATGAAAAGCTTGAAGGACCACAGATCAAGAAGGCGGGGCCCAAAAAGGAAACACAAAAGAAGGATGAGAAGACTGAAGATAAGAAGAACCGCTTTACTTGTGAAAGTTCGACCCATCTGAACAAGGATTGCAGAAAAAGGAAGGGAACTTGCTACAACTGTGGAGAAATGGGGCACTTCACAAGGGACTGCCCAAAGAAACGGGGGCAAGGGCAGAGGGCAGAACCCACTTCTAGAGGACAGGCGAATGCTCAAGTGATTGGTAGATAGGGTAGAAATAAGAAAATTTATGTAGAAGTTTTAATTTCCTTATCTGATTGAGGAGTTAAAAACACTTTCTGATTCTGGCATTTTGATTCTGTAATTGAAACTTTGCACTTTAATACTAGTCTTGTTTCTGGTTCCGTTTTAGTCTCACACCCCATGAGGGTTACGGCTCATCTATTTGTGATAAGTTGGGGTTTGAGGGCATCTATGTTGGGCGTTATGTTGACCATGACGCATACATTCTGAGTTTTTATCATGCTTAGCCTCCTAAGAATCATTTGGTAATCTGATCTGTATCAGTAGTCTGTAGGAGTTTTTACTCAAAGCGTGAAATAGATTTCCAGTTGGGCATTTGTTTAATGGGAGTGATTCTCCGAGTATTAATCTGATGTTGATTTCGGTCTTCGGGGTTGATACTTAGGGAGTTATTCTCTTAAACAGATGTCTAATGGGAACCTGGCTTTAGTTTCAATTATACTTGTTTCTATCACTATCCTTCGACCTTTAGGTAGAAACTAATGGGTGTAAACATGTGTTTGAAACATGTTATGTTTGATGGTTGCAAGTGGATGCAAGTGGTTGCTAGTGATTGCTCATGGATGCATATACACACGCTAGGCACTAGATCGGTTCAAGAACACTCTCATACTGCATATGGATGTGTGTACATTTTTTTTATGGATGCAAAATGGTTGGCTCAGCACATGGATGTTGCATATGAATGAACGGTTGTGCACTCATATAGAAATGATATGTATCAAATAGGAAAATTGCATACATGTTGGACTCATGGCACTGACATAATTAGCATTAAGGAGGTCAACTGAATCAGTGGACCGCCTGATCTTTGCATCAGATAAGTACATATACACACACTCTTGCATAAGTACTGTAACAGCCCGCATTTTACGTATCTGAAGATCGTAAAATAATTTTATTTTATTCTCTGAGGGTTGGAACATTCTCATCTTTTAATATGTTGCTTATGGGGATGTGTGACATGTCCATAATTTTTACCGATTTTGTTTCTGACCATTTTGCCCCTGTCAGTTTTGTACTGGGCATAACTTTTGACTCAGGTCGAATCAGAGGGTGAGACCTGTGCCATTGGAAAGGAATTGATGATTCTCTTTCCGTAGAGTGGTTATATGAAAGATTTGGCTCAGCGGTTTGGGAGAAATCGCTGTTTTAAGGTTTTTCAGTTGGTTGTTCAGATTTTGGAAGGCTAATGGGCTGATTTGGAGAAGGCCCATTAGAGGGTGGGTGGAGACTATAAATAGGGGGTAAGGGATATGGAGAAAGGTTGGAATTTTCCATTCTCTTATGGGGAGGCTTTGATCTTCTTCTTCCTCTAAACACTTCCCACCATTAACAATCCAAATCTAAGGGGGAAATCATAGATCTACACCATTGGAGGCAAGATCTACATCAATTGGAGTGAGGATTCATCAAATCGAAGGGCTAGGAGCTATCTCTTCGCTGTCCGGAATTCCATTTCTTTGATTTTGCTTTGTTTTGGATAATTGGTGAGTGATTTACATCTCTCATTCGGATTCATGAAAGTATGTGAGTTATATGTTGTTAATTTCATCATTTCCGTGTTCTTTTCCTTAGATCTACACCATGCTATGTTTATATTACATATGAATCACCTTAGGATCTGATCTAGATAATTTAAATGGTTAATTTCATGATTTCTCTCAAGTTTATGCAAATTAGATCCGTTTTTATATTCATATGCTTACTTATCATGTTTTGGGAAATTTATGTGTTTTGATGGAAATTGTTAGATTGATGATATTGTTGGTTGCATAACATGTTTGTGGTTGCGTTTGAATGAATCGGATAAGCCGGTTTCGTCGGATTCGTCGTTTGGCGAAGTTTTGGTCGAAATCGAAGTCGAAATGGAGTTGTGCAGGAAACAGGTTGGTCTAGAGGGGTCGGTCCTAGATTGGTCGGTCAAATCGTGGCTTGGGAAGCAAGACAGGGATTGGGTCGGCTAAGAGGGAGCAGGCTAGTCAGATCGGTCGCAATGAAGTGGTCGGTCGGTCTATACTGGTCAGGTCGAGCAAATCTGGAGTTCTGATTTGGAGCAGGTGGGACGGTCATGTTCCAGGAAGGGGGTGATCAGGTTAGGTCGCTCTAGGGTGGTTGGTCGAGCAGGTGGTCGGTCAGTCTCAGGTGATAAAGGCTGGTCGGTCTTGGAGCTGGTCGGTCTGATCGGTCCAGAAGGTTGAGAAGGAAGTCTAGTCGGTTCAGAAGCATTCTGGTCGGTCCAGAAGGAGCTGAAGGATTCTGGTCGGTTCAGAAGGATTCTGGTCGGTCCAGAAGGAGCTTAAGGATTCTGGTCAGTTCAGAAGGATTCTGGTCGGTCCAGAAGGAGCATAGGGAGGTCGAGTCGGTTCAGGAGGGGTCTGATCGGTCCAGAAGGACCAGAAGGGGGTCTGGTCGGTCTAGAATGGGTCTGGTCGACATTTCTAGTGGAAATTTTTGATCGGACACTTCAAGTGATGTTATAACTTCGAAGTAGTTCAAGTGGGAAGGTTCGAAGTGTTGAATGTGTTCGTTGATCAAGGTGGAACAACGAATGAGGCGACAACTCAAAGGTCGTGAGTTGATGGATAATGGCTGCTCGAGAAGGTTGCTTGAGCTATGAAATATTGTCAAGGTTGGACGACTAGAGATGCGAAGGCCGAGTGGTCATCGTTGTCGTAAGTTCTAGCAGGCTCAAAGCAGGGGTACGATGGGGGCACCCAGAAGATCAGAAGGTTGCTGGTTGAGTACCCTGGGTCTTGGGGAAAGGCCTAGTGTCAAGGTTGGACATTGTCAAGGTTGGACATATGGAGTTCATGCTAGAACTGGGGTTACCATTAGCCCTTGACATATGGCAAGGTTGGCCGTCATACGATAATGATGATTTCGAAGCAGGATTGGCGGTGATAGCCAGAGTCTGTCATGTATGCTGGATGTTTTGCTTGTGCCATCTCACGTGGGTTATCCAACATCGAAGTAGATGTCCCTGGAGTGCTTGTCTGATATTGGTTTCGGCCTCTGGGGCTTGTATTCGAGGGATGTTGAATTTGACTAGGATGATTTGCGTGAGATATATATAATCTGGATGCCATAATTGCTATTGTTGGTTGTTTCTGTTTGCTATGAACAAATGGTTGTTCTGGTTTTTATGGATTAATGGTTTAAATGCTTGGTGTATAGGCTATCACTGTCTGATGTGGGGAAGATAAGGTTGAGTTCTTCTCTGGTGTTGTGGGTAGATAAGTTGTTCATTTACCCATTCTCATATACTTTCTTGTTGAAGTTTGTTAGCTGTTTTATCGCTTACTAAGACAATTGTCTGACTCAAGGTTTTATGTCTCCTCTTATTACCTTGGGCTGTTCATCCGGTTGTGGATGGGCAGACTGAGTAGCAGGTTACAGTTAATGGAGCTTAGTGAGACGAGGAAGCTGAGCGAAGACGAGCAGGAGGCTGGCGTACCAGTTTTATTACTATCTAGTATTTCTGTTTTCGCTGTTTGAGTTGCTTGAGAGTTATAGTGAGGCCTTATGTACAAACTTTGATATCAGTTGGATAATCTTTCTGGATGTTGAGAAAGTTTCAAAAGTTTGTTATATGATACCTCATTGCTATTACCTGTTGTATATGTTCTATTATATTTTATCCTTGCGCTGTGAGCTCTACGACAGGTTACGATGTGTTTACCTACTCTGATGATCGTCCATAGCAGCCTGGCACACCTTTCAGCGCATTTTCCACTTGTTTAGTGCGGGGGTTGTAGGCGGTCGTCACATTTGGTATCAGAGCTCTGGTCAACGATTTTGGCCAAAGTTCGAAGACGTAATTACGTATTTGTAGATTTCAATTGGATGTTTACTATATATATTAACATATATGGTAGTAGCAGTTGTATCTCTTTAGCAGTTTTTGTTGGAAGTGGCTAATTATTCTAGATTGCAGATTTAAAATGAGTAGACGACCATCAAGACACGCTGCTAGGAGAGCTAATACTAGAGGGGGAAATGGTGATGAACCGGATTACCCGGCTATGTTTGAAGCCATGGCAGAAGCAATTATGCGAAGGGTACCCGCTCCAGTGGCGGCTACGGTAGATGTAGGTGTGCGAGTTCCTAGAGTAGATTTTGCAAAGATGTGCAAGGACTTTATATCTCTAGGAGGGAAACCATTCAAGGGAACTAAACCAGCTGAAGAGGTTCAGAGGTGGATGGATTCATGTGTTCGAATCTTTGGAGACTTGGGTATTGAGGATGCAATGAAGAGAAAACTTGCATCAAGGCAGCTGCAGAGCAGGGCTATGGAATGGTGGAATTCTGCCATACTCGAGACTCTGGAAGAGGAGATTTCATGGGAGCAATTCCAAGCTAAGTTTAAAGAAAATTTTATCTCCACTGCTCAAAAGTCCGTTCTCTTCAAGAAGTTCATAGAGTTGAAGCAGAATGGCAGAACAGTTCTTGACTACATTTCTGATTTTGAGGCTTTGTCCAGATATGCCCATTCATACATTGATACACCCTATCAGAAGAACGAGAAGTTTGTCTTGGGTTTGGATGCTTATATTGGAAAACCACTTGTGGACCATCTTGATGATTCATTTGAAAAGATTGTGGAAAAAGCTATTCGTCATGAGAGCTTGTTTCCCAAGGAAGCAAATGTTGTCGCTGCAACCAAGGAAGCTCAGAAACCACTGCAGGGTGGTAATAATAAAAAGAGGAAGCATGTGACGGCTCGCCCCACACCAACCGACATTTACTCCAAAAGTGCGTTGTACACATGTCCAGTTAGCACGGAACGGGTCGTCAAGAGGAAAAAGAAGAAGGAAATGAACTAATCAAGAACCTGTAGAATGTCTCACAGCGCATAGAATAAAATATAATAATAACATACTTGACATAAAACAGGTGAGACAGTGCATAAGCTGAAAACCAGAACTAAACATCATAGCAGCGGATATCC
Organism: Allium sativum; assembly: GCA_030737875.1. Lineage (NCBI taxonomy): Eukaryota > Viridiplantae > Streptophyta > Magnoliopsida > Asparagales > Amaryllidaceae > Allium > Allium sativum. The sequence continues at coordinate 272,321,574 of CM060920.1, read as the reverse complement.
AAAATACAACTTATTACAACTTTTCAAACTGTCTCAAAGCAAAAGCAAGATAAAAGAGGTACACTACTAATGCCCAAGTAGCGACCACCAACGACACAGGGAGAATATATATATATAATACGTGGAAGCCTCCTGCCCGCCTCCGAATCAGCTACTCACGCATCACCACCTAACTTGTCTCTAGTCTGCTCGTGTGAGCACCCAGAGTAATAAGAGGAGACATAAAACTCTGGGTCAGACATAAAGCCTGGTATGAGTGATAAGCATCTAAAGTGAACAATAACAGGTAGACTAGAAACATACCTGAACCTGGACCTGCAATCAAAGAGTTAGCACTACATACTGTACAACACTCTAAGGTGCCATATCAAACAGTGTAAAGATACGGAGGTGGGGGAGGTGTGCATGTCATAGGGATGGCAAACAATCAAACATAGCATCCATCCTCACATCTCTCACTCAGTGCGTAAAGCATACGATATTCACCACTTCGATTACCCACCCTTGCTACGATCACTTTGCCCCATGAAGTCATAAAATGGCTTCACTGCACTGATAACGTAGCCACTAATCCTTCGCTATGTCCACTTGCCCCATGGAGATATCCACCCCATCTGCGCTGGCTCATAGCCTTACCAATCCTTACTATGTCCACTTGCCCCATGGAGTTATTCACCCCATCTGCGCTGGCTCATAGTCTTACCAATCCTTTACTATGTCCACTTGCCCCATGGAGTTATTCACCCCATCTGCGCTGGCTCATAGTCTTACTACGCATCACCTTGCCCCTCAAGTCATAATGACTCTAATGCACTGATAACGTAGTCTTGCTACCATCACCTTGCCCCTCGAGTCGCAATGACTCTACTGCACTGATAAGTAGCCCATCATTCATTCTTAGTGGTGAATCGAAGTTATGAACGTCGACAACTCCTTAGCGCACGTCCTGCAGCAAAGTCCAACCATGAAGTGAACTCATCGGTTCCCAACTGGACTCTGAGATCTAACTTCCCATATTGGACTACCTTTGCATCTCGGGTTATTGGTCAATACTGGGTTGGGTCGGGTTCCTCTTCAAGCCATCGGTTCGGGTCGGGTGTCCTCCATCGGTTCGGGTCGGGCCTTCTTCTGGTGCGGTTCGGGTCGGGTGTGTCTCCTCGGGTCGGGTCGGGTGCCATTCCCCTCCAGTTCGTGCTTCTGCTCCGATCCGCCTCCTCGTCCTTCACATGCTCCTATCCGATCCATCTTCATGTTTCCGCTCCAATCCGTCCTCCTTAATCCGATCCAATCCCAGTTCAGTTAGTGTGGCCTTCCTTTTTGCCAATTTTCCCAAGTGTCAGGTTCCGATCCGATCGAATCCCTTGCCCAATTCAACATATACGATCCGAGCCCCATATCCGATCCGATCCGAAACCTGCACTGTTTTTCTGAAACTGTTCCAGCAAGTGTTTACGCCATTCGACGACGTTTTCGACCATTCTAACTATTGAAATCAATCACAAAGCATATAATACAGTCATAGCAACATGCATAATCAACCACAAACATCAAAACATCAATATGACAGGTTAAAATGGATCAAACATACCCAAAGTCCCATATTTTCCCTTAAGCTTGTTTAGGTGAAACTAATGATAGGATTAGCAAAACTTAACCGAATTAACCCAAATTCATATCAGAGGTCTAAAGCATCATTTAGGAATTTATGAACATTTTTCCTGAATTTTATCATGCTTAAATTCGCTAATTAACACTAATTACCCGTAACTAGCCATAATTAGGGTAAAACCATGCAAATCACTCACCTTAGCCAGAAATAAACTAAGATCTGAAATAAATCTCTGATTTGATGTGAATATCAATGCTAAACAGCAGCTCCAATGTTGCATTGGTGTAGATCTTCCTTGATTAGGGGTTGCTAAGCCAAATCCTTGACCAAAAGGTGATTTGGAGGTGATTTAGAGGTTGGAGGTCATTTTTAGGGTTCCTTGGTGATAAGTGGAGGCTAGAAAACTGAAATGGAATGATTCTCTATCTCATTTCAGCCTTCCCATAACCCTAATCCCGAAATGGGTTATGGGCCTACTCACTAATCACCCTATTTGGCCCGGTTAAGCAGTTTTTCACCCTCCAAACCTTATTTCAGCCATATCTCCCAAACGGTAAGTCCGTTTGGCTATTATGACCACTCTACGAAAAGGTAAACCATTAAACGAATCTAATGGAAGTGGTTTCAGGTCAGAATTCCTTTCCAATCAAAAGTTATGGCCAAAACAAGATCAACTAGGGGCAAAATGGTCATTTAAGAATCGACAAAAATCATAAGCATGGGAAATGACTTTATTGGATGTTTCCCAAAGTTACTTGACCATACAACTTCATACGGGAAAGAAATAAATATTCTATGATCTCCCGATGCGTAGAATGCGGGTCATTACACTCTCCCCCCCTTAAGAAATTTCGCCCCCGAAATTCCCTAATCAAAGAACACACAAAGGTCCCGCATGCCTATCAATCATAAATCAACAATCAAACATGCAACCAAGCAAAATAAGTCTACCCTAGCATGCGGAAAACTAAATTGCAAAGTAAATCTTACCAGGCAAAGAGTTCTGGATATGCCTTCCTAATGCTCTCATCTGTCTCCCAAGTACAATCATTCTCGTCCTCGCCCCACTGAACCTTGACTAGCTTCACCGCCTTCCTTCGAAGTTGCTTCGTATCGTGTCCCACAATACGAATCGGCTTGCGGTTCCCAACCGCCTCGGGTTCTACTTCGAAGTCCTCTAACTGATCAGGTGAAATAGTCACATTTGAGTCGTGAACGAATTTCCTCAGTTGGGAAACATGAAACACATTGTGAACTCCCGCCATCTTCTCTGGTAAGCCAACCCTATATGCCAAATTCCCGACTAGTCCAAGAACAGGGAATGGGCCAACAAATCTTGGTGCCAACTTGCCTCTCCGGCCAAATCGAATCACGCTCTTCAATGGAGAGATCTTGACGAACACCAAGTCACCAACGGAGAATTTCAAGTCTCTTTTCATCTTATCAGCATAACTGTTCTGCCTATCTTGGGCAGCTTTCATTCATTGCTGAATGATCTTAATCTTATCCGAAGTTTCTCTCACCACATCTGGTCCAAGCACAAACTTCTCGCCAGTCTCTATCCAACATGATGGTGAGTTGCACGGTCTTCCGTACAAAGCTTCATATGGGGCCATACCGATACTGGATTAGTAGCTATTATTATATGCAAACTCTACTAGATGCAAATGGTCATCCCATGATCCACCAAAATCCAATATACAAGCTCTCAAGAGATCTTCCAATATACGATTCACCCTCTCCGTCTGACCGTCGGTCTGAGGATGATATGCGGTACTGAGATGTAATCCTGACCCTAGAGCCTCTTGTAAGCTCTTCCAAAACCCACTAGTGAACAACGGGTCTCGGTCACTCACAATGCTTTTGGGTACTCCATGAAATCTCACTACCCACTTCATATACAATTCCGCCAACTTGGCCGCTGTCCTGGTCGATTTGACTGGTATAAATCTTGCACTCTTAGTCAATCGATCCATAATTACCCAAATGTTATCATATCCCGATCTAGTCCTTGGTAAACCATCGATGAAATCCATCGAGACTTGCTCCCATTTCCATTCGGGAATTTCTAATGGTTGCAAAAACCCACTAGGCTTCTTTTGCTCGGCCTTAACTAGCTGGCAATTCATGCATTTGGATATAAACTTCCCAACATCTCTTTTCATCCCTTCCCAGTAGTAGGTTTGCTTCATGTCTCGATACATCTTATTACCACCAGGGTGTATAGTTAGTTTTGAGTGATGACATTCTCTAAGCACTTCATCTCTCAAACCATTCACGTTGGGTACAACTAGTCTTCCCTTCTTTCGAAGCCATCCATCTCGATCAAGCCCATACACATTCATCTCCTCACTGTCGACGTTCATCTCTAACTTGGAGATGATTTCCAATAGATTAGGATCGTCCCTCTGGCTGGAACCAATCCGCTCTATCAAAGTGGCTCAGATCGTCAAACTAGCTAGCATAACTGGATCCAATTCGCACTTTGGTCTGAAATCAAACCCCGCGATATATTCCAGTTGCTTCCACTCAAGAAACATTGCCCCTAAACTGGCATGTCTCCTACTCAAGGCATCGACTACCGCATTACCTTTCCCAGGTGTATATGCGATATCAAAGTCATACGAAGCCAAGAACTCTAACCATCTCTACTGACGGAGATTCAGATCTTTCTGGGAGAAGAGATACTTTAACGATTTATGATAGGTAAACAACTCAAATCGTTCTCCCAAGAGATAATGTCTCCACATCTTCAATGCGAACACAATCGCTACTAGTTCCAAATCATGTGTAGGATACTTCTTCTCATGCGGCTTTAGCTGTCGACTAGCATAAGCTACAACCCTACCTCCTTGCATCAATACAGCACCCAGTTCAGTACCACAAGCATCCGTGTATACCGTCATCTCTTCATTCCCTTTAGGAATGAATAACACTGGCGCATGCGTCAACCTCTCTTTTAGACTCTTGAAGGCATCCTCACACACTCCGTCCCAGACGAAGGACTGATTCTTCTTAGTCAACTGAGTTAACGGTGCTGCTATCTTGGAGAAGTCCTGGATAAACTTACGATAATATCCAGCTAACCCCAAGAAACTTCTTTCATCTGTTGCATTCTTGGGCGTAGGCCAATCCTGTACCATAGCCACCTTCGCAGGGTCCATGGCAATACCACTCTCGGAAACAACATGACCCAAGAATCTCACTTCCCTTCTCCAAAAGTGGCACTTAGAGAATTTCGCTTTCAATTGGTGTTTCCTCAACACCTCCATCACTATCCTCAAGTGTCCCTTGTGTTCCTCCTCTGTCCTTGAGTAAACAAGGATATCATCCACGAACACTAGAACAAACTTATTCAACTGATCTCTGAATACTCGATTCAAAAGATCCACATTGTAATAACCCGAAAATTCTGAGCCAGTTTAAAATTTTTATTTTGGCAGTTTTAGTGAATTTTGAATATTTAAAATGAATTATTTTAAATGATATTGACGAGAAATTTATTTTGAATATAATTCGAATGAATATATTTATATACGTCGTCGTTAGAATATAAATAAATATATATAATTATAAAAGGAATAGAAAATGGCGCGGTAGTTCGATAATTCGATTTCAAACTTCAATTGAATGTACCCGGTGCAAAACAATCCAGATTTTAGTGAAACCAAAAATAATAGGATCTAATTGACAATATCTTTCCAACGAATCCGACAAATCGAAATTCCATAGTGGGAGTCAAAAGATATGTCCAGTTGAAAATTCTGAATAGTCGCTATGGAATTCAGGCCCTAAAAAATGGGAATTTTGCAAACGACCTCGAATTTCGACGAAACCTCTTTTGTTGGATCTGTGATGTCAAATTATTGCTAGATTCCAAATTTCATAATTTTTCGAATCAATATGTGACCGTGGCAAAGGAAAATGCGTTTGACAGTTTCAGTTGATTTTAATCGACTGGAAAATGGCCATTTTTCCAACGGTCTCAGAATTCGACGAAATTAGTTTTGTTAGGACCGTATCGTCAATACGAAGCTAGAAAGTATTTTTCTGGGATTTTTTGAGTTAGTATGCGACCCCGGTAAATTGAAATGCGCGTTCAAATTCAATATATAGAGTTATACGTTGATTTTAACGGAAACGGATCGAAACGATCAAATCAGCTTGCGATACATATCCCATTGTGTTCGGAATAGGGGTAAAACGCTATGGACGACAGGCGGTGGGCCTCGTTTTGAGGTCGAAAATAAAAGTAGCTTTTTAGTGAAAAATAAAATAATTAAAACAAAAAATTAAAATAAACTTTCTCTCTCCCTCTCCCCTTAAACTCCTCTGGCCCCCTTTCCCTCGTTATTCATTCGTTCTGAAGTGAAAAAAAAAGAAAAAAATTTAAAACCTAATCGCGCCCCTCCCCGTTCGTCGACGGCGCCGCCCAAACCCCCCACCGACCAACCTCCCTCCAGCCTCGCCCCTCACTCCCCTCTCTCTCGACTCACCCTCCTCTTCTCTGGAGAAACGACGCAGCCCCCCCCCCCCCCCCCCCCCCCCGCCAAAACCCCCTCGCCCTGTCGATCGCCCAAGACACCACCGCCCGCTTCCAGCTCCTCCCTCGTCAGCAAGCCGCAACCCCTCATCCAATTACGAGCGCGACAGCCCCCAATCTGTAAGTCCATTCATTTATTTTACAACCCTATTTATTTTTATTTGTTTAAAGAAATTGGTTTTAATTTTTAGTTTTACGTTTAGTGATTTTTGAATTGAAAATTTTATATTTTTATTTGTAAAAATATGATTTTTATAGGAGGTAAGGGTAGAGAAGATTTTATTCAGTTAAAAATATGACTTTTATATTTTTAAAGTATTAAAAATATAATCTTTCTTATGTAGAAGATGTAAAAATATGATTTTTTATGTAAAGAATTAAAAATATAATTTTTACATGATAGGAACATTAGAAATATCATCTTTATATGTATAGAAAAATAAAAATGTGATTTTTATAATGATAAATTTGAAAAGGAGAAATCTTTAAAATTGAAAAGGCGAAATCTTTATATTAGAAAAATATAATTTTTATCTATATAGTAGCGTTAGAAGAATATAATTTTTATCTATATAGTAGCGTTAGAAAAATATAATTTTTATCCATATAGTAGCGGTGGAAAATTTTGATTTTTATATATTGAATAGCGAAGTAAAAAATTCGATTTTTACATATGTAGAGAATACGGGCAACGAAGGTGATAAAAAGGCGAGAAACGACAAAGATTTCTATAAAGGAAGTATCGTGGTATTGGATAGCTATCGGTGAGAATTTCTCACTCTTCAATTTCCTTTCTATTTATATATATATACTAGGATGCAGACGGTGCTTAGTAGCACCCGACACAATCGTCCACAGACCATGGACTTGTTTGTTTGATTGCAAAAATTAGTTAGATTATTTGATTGAATTGAATTGTTTGGTGAAATGAAATTAATTCGATTGATGTGTGAATGGCGTGGGTCTTCACTAGACCGGGGATAAGGCTAGGCCTCGTCCCGTTTCTAGTATCGTTTCGTTATGCCGCCGAAATTTTCTAAAATATGTTAGAAAAATAAAAATATCATTTTATTGAATAAATGAACTGAATAGAAATTCATATGTTGAAATAAAATGTTTTTATCGTTAAAAATATAATTTTTAACATGAATATGAATACAGTGAATGTGAATAAATAAATATTCATTAACAAACCGGACGGTTTGTTTATGTACACCTATTTGACTGATATTGATTAGGTCGATAAATTTTACACATCGCCCAACTGCACAACTAAAATTTGTGTTTGATTGTTTGAAACCCCACACGGGTGTTGGGATGAAATTTGAAGTTCACTCATCCTGATTGATTAAATTTGTCGATCGATTGATTGACAGGCTGTTATAAGTGTTAGATATCTATATTTGATGCTTATACAGTGTAGTGCACTTTGGTTGATGGTTGATTATTTTTCAATGCTATTATATACGTGTGATGTATGAAAATCCATATAATTAACATTATATGGTGATTGATTGGGCCTCATTCCAAATTAGAAAATAAAGAATATTATAAAATAAAGGTTCATGTGTTGACAGTACTCATCCGTTGAGATTAGTCATGTGTTGAACGAAATATTTTGATAATAACAAATATTTGAAATAGAATATTTGAAATAAGAAATATTTGAAATAGAAATATTTTGATAACAGGAAATATTTGAAATAGAATATTTGAAAATAGAAATATATGAAGCCGTGTTGATTAGATTGACGCCATTTTGACGTGAATGATATTTATATCGATTTTATTCATTTTAAAATGAATATTGAAAAGCGATTTCGAAATGAATTGAATATAAAACGATTTCGAAATGAATTGAATATAAAACGATTTCGAAATGAATTAATTATAAAGCGATTTCGAAATGAATTGAATATAAAGCGATTTCGAAATGAATTGAATATAAAACGATTTCGAAATGAATTGAATATAAAGCGATTTCGAAATGAATTGAATATAAAGCGATTTCGAAATGAATTGAATATAAAACGATTTCGAAATGAATTGAATATAAAACGATTTCGAAATGAATTGAATATAAAACGATTTCGAAATGAAAAACGATTTCGAATTAAATAGAAAACAAATTTGATTTCAATTGAATATATAACGAATTTGATTTGAATTGAATTTGAATTGAATAAATAACGAATTCGAATTGAATTGAATAGATAACGAATTTGAATAGAAAATGAATTGAATTCAAATTGAATTGAAAACGAATTGAAATAGAAGTAAAATCAATTTGAAAGGAATTCAAATTGAATTGAAATTTGAATTGAATTCAAATGAATTTTAAAACGAATTTATAGGGAAAAATTCAATTTTGATTTGATTTGGAAATAGAAGTTGAAATGTTTTTGAAACGAATTTAAAACGATTTATAAAATTCGTTTTGAATAGTAATCGACGAAATATATATTATATATATTATATATATAATATAATGGCCTGAATAGAATGCGCCGCGCCGCGGTAGTTCGCGAATTTCGACCATTTATTTCAAACGGACATTACGGGAGATCCGACCGTCGGATTCTCCTAAAACCAAAACCGTTGGGTTCGTATCGAAAAGAGCTTTCTAACAAAGATTAGAAATTAAAAATCTAACGGTTGGATTTGGAGATACGTCCAAATCAAATTTGGAAAAGGTCGTTGTAAGTGCAGTTCGATGGCCATTGATGGAAATCGACTGTACGGGCCTTGATAAAATTATTAAAAATAGTAATGATTTGTGTAAAATCATAAGAAATGATTTGGGAAAAATTGGGATGAAAAACTCCATATTTGAAAAGATAAAAATAGATTTTTATCGAAATGAACTAGTTTTGAACTAAAAATAAAACCCATTTATTTTTAAATAAATAAATTGGATTTGAAATGGGTTTTAAATAGAATGTGATTTGGGTTTATCGTGAATGGTGTTTTAAATAACACTTGTTCTTTAACCCGATAATAAATAGAATGTGATTTGGGTTTATCGTGAACTGTGTTTTAAATGACACTAGTTCTTTAACCCAGTAAAAGGAGTTTAATGAATCTACAATTAGAATGAAATGTGAATTGATAATTTAAATTATCAAATTTAGAAAGTGAGCGAGAATGGAGTATCACCAGTTTTTGCTCCAAAGCGATAGTTAAATCTTTAATCAGATTTGAACGTGGAATGGTAATTAATTTTACCGACGACACTGAGGTGTTAAATATGGAGTATTACCAGTTTTGCTTCATGGGATGAATAGGTTGGGATTGGGAAATAAAATAAATAATTACTTCGGTGTGGTTCGCTAATCTCGACTAGTTTATAAGACCATAATTTGGTTTGAAACGACATCCAAAGGAAGATTAAAGAATAAATTTTAAAGAATTTATCTTGGATAAAATTAACGGGAACCTTTCCCTAAGAATGTGATTTTGAGAATAAAAGAATATTCTGAATTGGAATGAGGCGTATGTTGTGTTTGTGTAACATTTGTTTTAACATACGCGGGTTGTTCGGAAAGGCCGGGTTTATACCCATTCTGAATAACCGATTCGACGATATGTCGAAGATGAAGACGGTGGTCGAAGACCGGAAGTCTTCACATCGTTTGGGTGATTACTGATGATCTTGATTGGGCTGTACACCCAAGATGAGGGAATCAGTTGGTGGTCGTCCAGACGTACTTGGAGATCGATGGATATGCGAGGAAAGTGCCTCCGGTTTCGTTTAGACCCAGAACGAACTAGTAAATGGATTGTGTGTCCGACATTGGATTTTATTCTGTGTTGATTGATTTCTGTTAAATATATATCTGTTTGGCGACGGAGAATTTATTCTCTTGCTTAACGCCCTTCTCTGAGACGTACGAGCTTAGAGGTTATATATCGATAGATATCAATCGCATGACATGAATTGCCTGTGTGGCATGCTGAGTTGCATGGATCAAGGCTTCTGTTGAAAAGCAAAGTCTTGTGGTTGATGATCAAAGCACGGTCTATGTGGCAGCTTTGTGTATAACGTGAATTCGCGAGCCTCACACCTCGGTATGAGTCAAAAATGGGATACGGACCGCTGGGAGAGCACGACGTTTCTTTCTAGTTATGGTGGTGTCAGTGACTTACCAGCCCTGACATTTATATACTTTTCACCTTTGTGGTTGTTGGAATGAGGCGCCTCGATATTAGGTCTGTAAGGACCAGGAAACGTGTGTTCAGGAATTGCCAATCCTCTAACGTAAGTGAGGACCGGCCCAGTCGCATCCGGGGTTGCCCAGAGTGTGTAGTCCCGAGGCATTTGTTGGAGTGTCTCGAAGCGGAGAGGAGCTTGCCCCTTGCCTCGACTCATGACGGAAATCCAATTTCCAATACGTGATATTGCGGTTTTAATTGTAGAAATAGTATGGCGACATGATATATGCTACCCATGCAGTCTATGATTTATATTTATGATTGAAATTGTTTTGACACTATACACTTATTATAGTATCAAATGATTTGTTTTAAACGTACCAAGCATGTTTGGCTGTTATAAGGTATAACCCTATCCTCCGGCTTGCGTTGCATTGTGTGATGGGACCTGGGTCTTATAATAGCTTCATTTTTCAAAAAAGCATTGCGTTGTTCATTCTATGCACTAGTATTCTTGGGAGGAAACCCGTTCCGTGTTATACGGCATGGTCCCTTGAATTACTCTCTTTTAAAGTAAAGCTTTAAATAACTATTTTAGTTCTCACACCAGTCACATGACTGACCTGGAGTTTATTATTTTAACCTAAACTCTGGGTGCCCTATTTTCCGCACGGGCAGCTAGTAGTTTTGGTTTTGCATATTTATATTCACAGGATCCTGGTTTACAGCTGGAATGATATCCGGAAAGCTCTGTATCCGTATATCACCTTCAGTTGTATTTTATATTGTTTTTCCGCTGCTATGTAATTTATTGTAATCTCTAATATTTATCGAATGTAATTTATTCATTTATACTCTGTATATTCTTGTATCTGATGGAATTGTTGTTATAGCAATGAAATGTTCTTCCGTTTGCGTTCTATTTGTCGTGTTCTCAAAACGATCAGGGGTTTCGAACGGTCTAGATCGGTTTAACGACTGATTCAGATCAAGCGAAATTCTCGGCCGTCACACTTGGTATTAGAGCTTTGGTTTACAGAGCTCGAGAACAAGGCACATTAGAACCATACGAGAGAATTCATCAGATATTGGATCAACAAAATCCAATTAGAATGACTCGTTAGAGATATGATCAGTAGTATCCTAGAACGAGTGTGAAGAGTATATTTTTCAAATGAAAACAATTTTGTTTTTGAAATTTAAATCGCTTTATACGTATTTGATTATTTATTTATTTTGAATTTGGACAATCTAGTATATAAAGGTTTTGCATATACGCGTCATGAACGTATATTCGAAATATTAATATATTAGATAGAAATAGAATCACATTCTAGTCGCCCGGAGATGGTACTGATGATAGCACGTGCATCATCAGTATTTATGTTCGTGTTTCGAAGGTGAGATATCTATATATTTCCATTAGACTGGTGTGAGAACCAAAACTTATATAGATAGATTTATTGTTGTGAATTGGCATCAAAAACATGATTTTCTGTATATGTATCAAAATTATGAATTTGAAACTCTAATTCACTAATTGATTGATGTTTGTGTGGTTTGTTTAGTTGTTTGATAATTTTTGAACCATTATGCCTAACTGAATCTAATATTGAATTGTATTGAAATTTGGTCACATTTGCTTGCATATACAAGTACTTACATTGAACAGGTCATAGCAAGGAGGCTAGAGCAGAGAATAAAATTTGTTTGCCCGACAAATAGGTACATGTTTACTACATAATTTACTGTTTTGTTTGGGTGATGATGATTTTATGAGCCTATTGGCTAGCTGCTTGGCTTTTTCTTTTTCTTTTTGAGATCAGAAGGCCTATATGGCAATTTCCGGATTTTCCCGTGGCTCCCGGTGCAGGGGAGGTTATGGCGAAATTTTTCGAAAATTTAGGGAGTTAGCCAAATTTTTGAAAATTTGAAAATTCTCAGAAACTGAAAAGTTGGAGAATGGAAGCCAGATCGAACGTAGAGTTGATTAATCAAACCACTTTTGACTTTGTTCCTTTTCGGGGACGAAAAGTTTTAAGTGGGGGAGATCGTAATAACCCGAAAATTCTGAGCCAGTTTAAAATTTTTATTTTGGCAATTTTAGAGAATTTTGAATATTTAAAATGAATTATTTTAAATGATATCGACGAGAAATTTATTTTGAATATAATTCGAACGAATATATATATATATATATATATGTCGTCGTTAGAATATAAATAAATATATATAATTATAAAAGGAATAGAAAATGGCGTGGTAGATCGATAATTCAATTTCAAACTTCAATTGAATGTACCGGGTGCAAAACAATCCGGATTTTAGTGAAACCAAAAATAATAGGATCTAATTGACAATATCTTTCCAACGAATCCGACAAATCGAAATTTCATCACAGGAATCAAAAGATATGTCCAGTTGAAAATTCTGAATAGTCGCTATGGAATTCAGGCCCTTAAAAATGGGAATTTTGCAAACGATCTCGGATTTCGACGAAACCACTTTTGTTGGATCCGTGATGTCAAATTACTGCTAGATTCCAAATTTCATAATTTTTCGAATCAATATGTGACCGTGGCAAAGGAAAATGCGTTTGATAGTTTCAGTTGATTTTAATCGACTGGAAAATGGCCATTTTTCCAACGGTCTCAGAATTCGACGAAATTAGTTTTGTTAGGACCGTATCGTCAATACGAAGCTAGAAAATATTTTTCTGGGATTTTTCGAGTTAGTATGCGACCCCGATAAATTGAAATGCACGTTCAAATTCAATATATAGAGTTATACGTTGATTTTAACGGAAACGGATCGAAACGATCAAATCAGCTTGCGATACATATCCCATTATGTTCGGAATGGGGGTAAAACGCTATGGACGACATGCGGTGGGCCTCGTTTTGAGGTCGAAAATAAAAGTTGCTTTTTAGTGAAAAATAAAATAATTAAAAAAAATTAAAATAAACTTTCTCTCTCCCTCTCCCCTTAAACTCCTCTGGCCCCCTTTCCCTCGTTATTCATTCGTTCTGAAGAGAAAAAAATATAAAACCTAATCGCGCCCCTCCCCGTTCGTCGACGGCGCCGCCCAAACCCCCCACCGACCAACCTCCCTCCAGCCTCGCCCCTCACTCCCCTCTCTCTCGACTCACCCTCCTCTTCTCTGGAGAAACGACGCAGCCCCCCCCCCCCCAATACCCCCTCGCCCTGTCGATCGCCCAAGACACCACCGCCCGCTTCCAGCTCCTCCCTCGTCAGCAAGCCGCAACCCCTCATCCACTGACGAGCGCGACAGCCCCCCTCTGTAAGTCCATTCATTTATTTTACAACCCTATTTATTTTTTTTGTTTAAAGAAATTGGTTTTAATTTTCAGTTTTACGTTTAGTGATTTTTGAATTGAAAATTTTATATTTTTATTTGTAAAAATATGATTTTTATAGGAGGTAAGGGTAGAGAAGATTTTATTCAGTTAAAAATATAACTTTTATATTTTTAAAGTATTAAAAATATAATCTTTATTATGTAGAAGATGTAAAAATATGATTTTTTTATGTAAAGAATTAAAAATATAATTTTTACATGATAGGAACATTAGAAATATCATCTTTATATGTATAGAAAAATAAAAATGTGATTTTTATAATGATAAATTTGAAAAGGAGAAATCTTTAAAATTGAAAAGGCGAAATCTTTATATTAGGAAAATATAATTTTTATCTATATAGTAGCATTAGAAAAATATAATTTTTATCTATATAGTAGCGTTAGAAAAATATAATTTTTATCTATATAGTATCGGTGGAAAATTTTGATTTTTATATATTGAATAGCGAAGTAAAAATTCGATTTTTACATATGTAGAGAATACGGGCAACTAAGGTGATAAAAAGGCGAGAAACGACGAAGATTTCTATAAAGGAAGCGTCGTGGTATTGGATAGCTATCGGTGAGAATTTCTCACTCTTCAATTTCCTTTCTAGTTATATATATACTAGGATGCAGACGGTGCTTAGTAGCACCCGACACAATCGTCCACAGACCACGGACTTGTTTGTTTGATTGCAAAAATTAGTTAGATTATTTGATTGAATTGAATTGTTTGGTGAAATGAAATTAATTCGATTGATGTGTGAATGGCGTGGGCCTTCACTAGACCGGGGATAAGGCTAGGCCTCATCCCGTTTCTAGTATCGTGCCGTTATGCCGCCGAAATTTTCTAAAATATGTTAGAAAAATAAAAATATCATTTTATTGAATAAATGAACTGAATAGAAATTAATATGTTGAAATAAAATGTTTTTATCGTTAAAAATATAATTTTTAACGTGAATATGAATACAGTGAATGTGAATAACTAAATATTCATTTAAAAACTGGATGGTTTGTTTATGTACACCTATTTGACTGATATTGATTGGGTCGATAAATTTTACACATCGCCCAACTGCACAACTAAAATTTGTGTTTGATTGTTTGAAACCCCACACGGGTGTTGGGATGAAATTTGAAGTTCACTCATCCTGATTGATTAAATTTGTCGATCGATTGATTGACAGGCTGTTATAAGCGTTAGATATCTATATTTGATGCTTATACAGTGTAGTGCACTTTGGTTGATGGTTGATTATTTTTCAATGCTATTATATACGTGTGATGTATGAAAATCCATATAATTAACATTATATGGTGATTGATTGGGCCTCATTCCAAATTAGAAAATAAAGAATATTATAAAATAAAGGTTCATGTGTTGACAGTACTCATCCGTTGAGATTAGTCATGTGTTGAACGAAATATTTTGATAATAACAAATATTTGAAATAGAATATTTGAAATAAGAAATATTTGAAATAGAAATATTTTGATAATAGGAAATATTTGAAATAGAATATTTGAAAACAGAAATATATGAAGCCGTGTTGATTAGATTGACGCCATTTTGACGTGAACGATATTTATATCGATTTTATTCATTTTAAAATGAATATTGAAAAGCGATTTCGAAATGAATTGAATATAAAACGATTTCGAAATGAATTGAATATAAAACGATTTCGAAATGAATTAAATATAAAGCGATTTCGAAATGAATTGAATATAAAGCGATTTCGAAATGAATTGAATATAAAAGGATTTCGAAATGAATTGAATATAAAGCGATTTCGAAATGAATTGAATATAAAGCGATTTCGAAATGAATTAAATATAAAACGATTTCGAAATGAATTGAATATAAAACGATTTCGAAATGAATTGAATATAAAACGATTTCGAAATGATTTGAATATAAAATGATTTCGAATTAAATAGAAAACGAATTTGATTTCAATTGAATATATAACGAATTTGATTTGAATTGAATTTGAATTGAATAAATAACGAATTCGAATTGAATTGAATAGATAACGAATTTGAATAGAAAATGAATTGAATTCAAATTGAATTGAAAACGAATTGAAATAGAAGTAAAATAAATTTGAAAGGAATTCAAATCGAATTGAAATTTGAATTGAATTCAAATGAATTTTAAAACGAATTTATAGGGAAAAATTCAATTTTGATTTGATTTGGAAATAGAAGTTGAAATGTTTTTGAAACGAATTTAAAATGATTTATAAAATTCGTTTTGAATAGTAATCGATGAAATATATATTATATATATAATATAATGGCCTGAATAGAACGCGCCGCGCCGCGACAGTTTGCGAATTTCGACCATTTATTTCAAACGGACATTACGGGAGATCCGACCGTCGAATTCTCCTAAAACCGGAACCGTTGGGTTCGTATCAAAAAGAGCTTCCTAACAAAGATTAGAAATTCAAAATCTAACGGTTGGATTTAGAGATACGACCAAATCGAATTTGGAAAAGGTCGCTGTAAGTGCAGTTCGATGGCCATTGTTGGAAATCGACTATACGGGCCTTGATAAAATTATTAAAAATAGTAATAATTTGTGTAAAATCATAAGAAATGATTTGGGAAAAATTGGGATGAAAAACTCCATATTTGAAAAGAGAAAAATAGTTTTTTATCGAAATGAACTAGTTTTGAACTAAAAATAAAACCCATTTATTTTTAAATAAATAAATTGGATTTGAAATGGGTTGTACATAGAATGTGATTTGGGTTTATCGTGAATGGTGTTTTAAATAACACTTGTTCTTTAACCCGATAAAAAATAGAATGTGATTTGGATTTATCGTGAACTGTGTTTTAAATGACACTAGTTCTTTGACCCAGTAAAAGGAGTTTAATGAATCTGCAATTAGAATGAAATGTGAATTGATAATTTAAATTATCAAATTTAGAAAGTGAGCGAGAATGGAGTATCACCAGTTTTTGCTCCAAAGCGATAGTTAAATCTTTAATCAGATTTGAACATGGAATGGTAATTAATTTTACCGACAACACTGAGGTTTAAAATATGGAGTATTACTAGTTTTGCTTCATGGGATGAATAGGTTGGGATTGGGAAATAAAATAAATAATTACTTCGGTGTGGTTCGCTAATCTCGACTAGTTTAGAAGACCATAATTTGGTTTGAATGGACATCCAAAGGAAGATTAAAGAATAAATTTTAAAGAATTTATCTTGGATAAAATTATCGGGAACCTTTCCCTAAGAATGTGATTTTGAGAATAAAAGAATATTCTGAATTGGAATGAGGCGTATGTTGTGTTTGTGTAACATTTGTTTTAACATACGCGGGTTGTTCGGAAAGGCCGGGTTTATACCCATTCTGAATAACCGATTCGACGATATGTCGAAGATGAAGACGGTGGTCGAAGACCGGAAGTCTTCACATCGTTTGGGTGATTACTGATGATCTTGATTGGGCTGTACACCCAAGATGAGGGAATCAGTTGGTGGTCGTCCAGACGTACTTGGAG
Organism: Allium sativum; assembly: GCA_030737875.1. Lineage (NCBI taxonomy): Eukaryota > Viridiplantae > Streptophyta > Magnoliopsida > Asparagales > Amaryllidaceae > Allium > Allium sativum. The sequence goes on along the minus strand of CM060920.1, from coordinate 272,304,378 downwards.
ATCGATGGATATGCGAGGAAAGTGCCTCCGGTTTCGTTCAGACCCAGAACGAACTAGTAAATGGATTGTGTGTCCGACATTGGATTTTATTCTGTGTTGATTGATTTCTGTTAAATATATATCTGTTTGGCGGCGGAGAATTTATTCCCTTGCTTAACGCCCTTCTCTGAGACGTACGAGCTTAGAGGTTATATATCGATAGATATCAATCGCATGGCATGAATTGCCTGTGTGGCATGCTGAGTTGCATGGATCAAGGCTTCTGTTGAAAAGCAAAGTATTGTGGTTGATGATCAAAGCATGGCCTACGTGGCAGCTTTGTGTATAACGTGAATTCGCGAGCCTCACACCTTGGTATGAGTCAAAAACGGGATACGGACCGCTGGGAGAGCACGACGTTTCTTTCTAGCTATGGTGGTGTCAGTGACTTACCAGCCCTGACATTTATATACTTTTCACCTTTGTGGTTGTTGGAATGAGGCGCCTCGATATTAGGTCTGTAAGGACCGGGAAACGTGTGTTCAGGAATTGCCAATCCTCTAACGTAAGTGAGGACCGGCCCAGCCGCATCCGGGGTTGCCCAGAGTGTGTAGTCCCGAAGCATTTGCTAGAGTGTCTCGAAGTGGAGAGGAGCTTGCCTCTTGCCTCGACTCATGACGGAAATCCAATTTCCAATACGTGATATTGCGGTTTTAATTGTAGAACTAGTATGGCGACATGATATATGGTACCCATGCCGTCTATGATTTATATTTATGATTGAAATTGTTTTGACACTATACACTTATTATAGTATCAAATGATTTGTTTTAAACGTACCAAGCATGTTTGGCTGTTATAAGGTAAAAACCTATCCTCCGGCTTGCGTTGCATTGTGTGATGGGACCTGGGTCTTATAATAGCTTCATTTTTTGAAAAAGCATTGCGTTGTTCATTCTATGCACTAGTATTCATGGGAGGAAACCCGTTCCGTGTTATACGGCGTAGTCCCTTGAATTACTCTCTTTTAAAGTAAAGCTTTAAATAACTGTTTTAGTTCTCACACCAGTCACATGACTGACCTGGAGTTTATTGTTTTAACCTAAACTCTGGGTGCCCTATTTTCTGCACGGGCAGCTAGTAGTTTTGGTTTTGCAGATTTATATTCACAGGATCCTGGTTTACAGCTGGAATGATATCCGGAAAGCTCTGTATCCGTATATCACCTTCAGTTGTGTTTTATACTGTTTTTCCGCTGCTATGTAATTTATTGTAATCTCTGATATTCATCGAATGTAATTTATTAATTTATACTCTGTATATTCTTGTATCTGATGGAATTTTTGTTATAGCAATGAAATGTTCTTCCGTCTGCGTTCTATTTGTCGTGTTCTCAAAACGATCAGGGGTTTCGAACGGTCTAGATCGGTTTAACGACTGATTCGGATCGAGCGAAATTCCCGGCCGTCACACACCTAGTAGGATGGTGCATTGGTCAACCCAAATGGCATGACCAACCATTCATAAAATACAGACGGCGTCCTAAATGCCGTTTTCGGAACACTCTCATCTGCTACTCGAAGCTGATGAAATTCTGTCACGAGGTCCAACTGGGAGAACACTCTAGCTCCTTCCAGTTGATCAAAAAAATCATCTATCCGCGGTAGAGGATACTTATTCTTCCATGTCACCTTATTCAACTCGCGATAGTCCACACACAAACGAAGGGAATCATCTGCCTTAGTGGCAAACACAACTGGTGCTCCCCACTTGGAGACACTCCTTCTAATAAATCCCTTCTTCAAAAGATTGCTGACTTGCACCCCGAGCTCTCGCTGCTCCCTTGGTGCCATACGACGAAGTGGCATCACTATAGGTCTGGCATCTTTCACTAAATCAATACGGAACTCAATCTCTCGGTGTGGTGGAAGCCCGGTCACCTCCTCGAAGACGTCCGGGTACTGGCCAACCACGGGCACATCTGACAACTCATCCTGCGGGATGTCGAGGGAATTTACAAAACTAGCCATAACCCCATCACTAGGTAGACTACCAAACACTACCCTCCGCCCATCATCCGCCCTCACTGTCACCAAAAAGCCCTCACAGTCTACCACCGCCCCGTATCTTTGGAGCCAATCGACTCCCAATATAATTCCATACCCAGTAAAGCCCAAAACAAAGCAATCACAAACAAACATACATCTATGACTCGATAAGACCAAATTCCTGCAAATCATACTAAGGCTAGTCGAACCACCAATCGGGTTCGTCACAACCAATGGTCTATCGACGATCTCGGGTTCCAGTCCCAACCTATCTACCAGGTCACTAGATATGAAGGAACGGGAAGCCCCAGTATCAAACAAAACTCGAACTGGTATATCATAAATAGAAAGCATACCTTGAATAACAACATTCTTTCCTTTCTCCGCTGCAGTTGGGGCATTCAACGAAGAAGGAACAACATCAATAGCATATGCTTTCACAATCTGCTCCTCCTTAAGAGGTTGCAGACACTTATCCTTGAAATGTCCCACTTGACCACAGTTGAAGCACTTCTTATCCGCTGGCTTGGCCCGACAATCTTTAGCATAATGGCCCTTCTTACCACAGCTGAAGCACTCAATATCCTTCTTGCTCTTTTTCTAGCTACCCTTAGATTGGTCCTGCTTCCTCTTATTCTGAGAGTTATTCTTGCCTCCACCGCCTGCTTGCGGCTTTGGCCCTTCTGCAGATGCAGCCTCAGTCTTTGACTTAGGGTAAAGACTCTCTGATCTCAAAGCTTTCCCAACAATCGATTCAAAAGTCTCATCGATGTGGTTGATAAGCCTTTCCCCCAAGTACCCATCCAAACCAGTGATGAACTTCTCATTCTTCTTCTCAGGAGTATCGAAAAGAGATAGCCCATACTTCGACAAAGTGTCGAACTCAGCAATATAATCAGAAACTGCCCTTCCGTTCTGCTTGAGTTCCAAGAACCTCTTGAACAACACTGAATTCTGGGCAGCTGGAATAAACTTCTCGCTAAAGCGAGCCTTGAACTAATCCCACGTAACCTGGTCCTCTGGAGTAGCTGTTCTAATGGAATTCAACCAATTCATCGCTCGCCCTTGCAACTGACGAGACGCTAGCCTTCTCTTCATCGCATCCTCAAGACCCAAGTCATCGAAGATACGGTCACAGCTATCCATCCAGTCCTGAACATCCGTGGTCGACTCCGTTTCGTGGAACGGCTTTCCGCCAAGGTTAGTGTAATCCTTGCACAACTTGGCGAAATCGACCCTAGGCGCCTGCACTACTGGGCCAACACCAACTCCGGGATTGGGAACTTCCCCTTGCACTTCACTAAGCATGTCTCTCATGAGGTTAGTAAACATCGCCCTCATGTCAGCGGCATTCCCCTGGTTGGTCCCTCTACCAGTACCCCTCGTGTCTCGGCTCATCGTCAATCTGAAAAAAGTAAACAATTAACGACCCCATAGTGGTGCTAGTGCAGTGCGACTTCATTCTTATACTACTAATAGTATATACATATATAGCTTTTGAAAACCAAAGTAATCACAAATACGCGCTCTCATATACATACTATCTCTCCCTGGTGTCTTTCCCTAGGTTAACTACACAACCTAGAGCTCTGATACCAAGTGTGACGGCCCGCCCCGCACCAACCGACATTTACTCCAAAAGTGCGCTGTACACATGTCCAGTTAGCATGGAACGGGTCGTCAAGAGGAAAAAGAAGAAGGAAATGAACTAATCAAGAACTTGTAGAATGTATCACAGCGCATAGAATAAAATATAATAATAACATACTTGACATAAAATAGGTGAGACAGTGCATAAGCTGAAAACCAGAACTAAACATCATAGCAGCGGAAATCCAAAATACAGCTTATTACAACTTTTCAAACTGTCTCAAAGCAAAAGCAAGATAAAAGAGGTACACTACTAATGCCCAAGTAGCGACCACCAACGACACAGGGAGAATATATATATATATATATATAATATGTGGAAGCCTCCTGCCCGCCTCCGAATCAGCTACTCGCGCATCACCAGCTAACCTGTCTCTAGTCTGCTCGTGTGAGCACCCAGAGTAATAAGAGGAGACATAAAACTCTGGGTCAGACATAAAGCCTGGTATGAGCGATAAGCATCTAAAGTGAACAATAACAGGTAGACTAGAAATATACCTGAACCTGGACCTGCAACCAAAGAGTTAGCACTACATACTGTACAACACTCTAAGGTGCCATATCAAACAGTGTAAAGATACGGAGGTGGGGGAGGTGTGCATGTCATAGGGATGGAAAACAATCAAACATAGCATCCATCCTCACATCTCTCACTCAGTGCGTAAAGCATACGATATTCACCACTTCGATTACCCACCCTTGCTACGATCACTTTGCCCCATGAAGTCATAAAATGGCTTCACTGCACTGATAACGTAGCCACTAATCCTTCGCTATGTCCACTTGCCCCATGGAGTTATCCACCCCATCTGCGCTGGCTCATAGCCTTACCAATCCTTACTATGTCCACTTGCCCCATGGAGTTATTCACCCCATTTGCGCTGGCTCATAGTCTTACCAATCCTTTACTATGTCCACTTGCCCCATGGAGTTATTCACCCCATCTGCGCTGGCTCATAGTCTTACTACGCATCACCTTGCCCCTCAAGTCATAATGACTCTACTGCACTGATAACGTAGTCTTGCTACCATCACCTTGCCCCTCGAGTCGCAATGACTCTACTGCACTGATAAGTAGCCCATCATTCATTTTTAGTGGTGAATCGAAGTTATGAACGTCGACAACTCCTTAGCATACGTCCCGCAGCAAAGTCCAACCATGAAATGAACTCATCGGTTCCCAACTGGACCCTGAGCTCTAACTTCCTATATTGGACTACCTTTGCATCTCGGGTTATTGGTCAATACTAGGTCGGGTCGGGTTCCTCTTCAAGCCATCGGTTCGGGTCGGGTGTCCTCCATCGGTTCGGGTCGGGCCTTCTTCTGGTGCGGTTCGGGTCGGGTGTGTCTCCTCGGGTCGGGTCGGGTGCCATTCCCCTCCAGTTCGTGCTTCCGCTCCGATCCGCCTCCTCGTCCTTCACATGCTCCTATCCGATCAATCTTCATGTTTCCGCTCCGATCCGTCCTCCTTAATCCGATCCGATCCCAGTTCAGTTAGCGTGGCCTTCCTTTTTGCCAATTTTCCCAAGTGTCAGGTTCCGATCCGATCGAATCCCTTGCCCAGTTCAACATATCCGATCTGAGCCCCATATCCGATCCGATCCGAAACCTGCACTGTTTTTCTGAAACTGTTCCAGCAAGTGTTTACGCCATTCGACGACGTTTTCGACCATTCTAACTATTGAAATCAATCACAAAGCATATCATACAGTCTTAGCAACATGCATAATCAACCACAAACATCATAACATCAATATGATAGGTTAAAATGGATCAAACATACCCAAAATCCCATATTTCCCCTTAAGCATGTTTAGGTGAAACTAATGATAGGATTAGCAAAACTTAACCGAATTAACCCAAATTCATATCAGAGGTCTAAAACATCATTTAGGAATTTATGAACATTTTTCCCGAATTTTATCATGCTTAAATTCGCTAATTAACACTAATTACCCGTAACTAGCCATAATTAGTGTAAAACTATGCAAATCACTCACCTTAGCCACAAATAAACTAAGATCTGAAATAAATCTCTGATTTGATGTGAATCTCAATTCTAAACAGCAGCTTCAATGTTGCTTTGGTGTAGATCTTCCTTGATTAGAGGTTGCTAAGCCAAATCCTTGACCAAAAGGTGATTTGGAGGTGATTTAGAGGTTGGAGGCCATTTTTAGGGTTCCTTGGTGATAAGTGGAGGCTAGAAAACTGAAATGGAATGATTCTCTATCTCATTTCAGCCTTCCCATAACCCTAATCCCGAAATGAGTTATGGGCTACTCAATAATCACCCTATTTGGCCCGGTTAAGCAGTTTTTCACCCTCAAAACCTTATTTCAGCCATATCTCCCAAACGGTAAGTCCGTTTGGCTATTATGACCACTCTACGGAAAGGTAAACCATCAAACGAATCTAATGAAAGTGGCTTCAGGTAAGAATTCCTTTCCAATCAAAAGTTATGGCCAAAACAAGATCAACTAGGGGCAAAATGGTCATTTAAAAATTGACAAAAATCATAAGCATGGGAAATGACTCTAACGGATGTTTCCCAAAGTTACATGACCATACGACTTCATACGGGAAAGAAATAAATATTCTACGATCCCCCGATGCGTAGAATGCGGGTCATTTCAAAGCAGCAACAACAGAAAGGAAAGGATGGCCAAAAGAAACCCAAGAGTGAGGTGGTTTGCTTTAACTGCCAACAGAAGGGTAATTATTCAAATGAGTGCAAGAATCCCAAAGCTGAGAAGAAGTGCTTCAAGTGTGGAAAGCCTGGGCATGAGAAGAAAGATTGTCCAGAATCAGCTAAGGGCAAACAGATTGTGAAGGCATATGCTTTGGAAGCCATGCCATCTTCTTCAAGAGCTCCTACTGCAGAGGAGAAGGGAAAGGGTGTCGTGGTGCAAGGTACTTTTTCCGTTAACGGTGTTTCAGTTCGAGTTTTGTTTGATACTGGAGCATCACATTCATTCATCTGCAATGAGCTTGTGTGTTGCTTGGGTTTGGAACCCGAGATTTGTGATAGACCATTGATCATGACTAATCCAGTTGGGGGTTCGTCCAGTTTGTGCATGATTTGCCGTGGTCTAGTGTTATCGAGTCATGGTTGCTCTTTTATGTGTGATTGCTTTGTTCTTAACTTCACTGGGTATGGGACCATCTTGGGCATGGATTGGCTCAAGAGATATGCAGCAAGGGTGAATTGTGAGAAGCTAGAGGTGAGGGTCGGGGATGTGGAAGGGCGAAAGGTGTTGATTAGATGTAAGCGCGAAGACGGGGTCTTCGTGAGTTATCTATATTCGCTTGGGATTCCACAGGAAGACCTATCATCAGTGCTGATCGCTAATGAGTATGTAGATGTCTTTGACGAGGTCAAAGGGTTACCGCCGCATCGCGAGATCGAGTTTAGGATCAATTTGGTCGAAGGTGCTAGACCAATTGTTATGCCCCTTAGGCGGATGGCGCCTAGGGAACAGCGAGAGTTAGAGGTGCAAGTTCGTGACCTTTTGGGAAAAGGATTCATTTGGAGGAGTGTTTCCGAGTGGGGTGCATAAGTCGTGTTTGCAACTAAGGCAGATGGCTCGTTAAGATTGTGTGTGGACTATCGTGAGCTGAACAAGGTGACTAAGAAGAACAAGTATCCGTTGCCAAGGATTGATGACTTGTTTGATCAGCTTCACGAAGCCAAAGTGTTTTCTCAGATGGATTTGGCAACGGGATTTCACCAATTGAGAGTGGCTAAGGATAGTGTGCCAAAGACTGCTTTTAGGACACTGTCCAGGTTTTTCGAGTGGTTGGTGATGCCATTCGGGTTGACTAACGCGCCAGCGTATTTTGTGGATCTTATGAATAGAGTGTTCAGAGATCAGTTGAATAAGTTTGTGCTTGTGTTCGTGGATGATATACTGGTTTACTCCAGAAATATGGAAGAACATAAGACGCACTTGAGAGTTGTGTTAGAGATCTTGCGAAAGCATCAGCTTAAGGCCAAGTTCTCAAAGTGTCACTTCTGGAAGGATGAAGTGAGGTTCTTAGGTCATGTTGTTTCTGGAAAAGGTATAGCGGTTGACCCCGCTAAAATTGCAGCAATCCAGGATTGGGATAGACCTAAGAATGCGACGGATGTTCGGAGTTTCCTTGGGTTGGCTGGTTATTACCAAAGGTTTATCAAGGATTTCTCCAAGATAGCTGCACCATTAACAGGATTGACGAAGAAGAATCAAGTATTCGCATGGGATGCGAAGTGTGAACAAGCGTTCGGAATTTTGAAAGAGAGATTGACGAGTGCACCTGTGTTGACCATTCCAAGTGGGAATGAAGAGATGGTGGTGTATATTGATGCATGTGGTACTGGACTTGGAGCAGTGCTAATGCAGAAGGATAAGGTAGTGGCTTACGCAAGTCGACAGCTAAAGCCGCATGAGAGAAAATATCCAACTCATGTTTTGGAGTTGGCAGCGATTGTGTTTGCTCTGAAGATGTGGAGACATTACCTGTTGAGAGTACGATTCGAGTTGTTTACGGATCACAAGTCGTTGAAGTATCTTTTCTCCCAAAAGGGTTTGAATCTTCGGCAGCAACGATGGTTAGAGTTTCTGGCATCGTATGATTTTGGGATAGCCTATACTCCTGGCAAAGGCAATGCAGTTGCAGATGCATTGAGTCGAAGACATGCAAGTTTGGGAGCGATGTTTTCGGAATGGAAGGGCCTCGAGTACTTGGCAAGGTTCAATTTCAGGCCAAGGTGTGAGTTGGAACCTGAGATATAGGCAAGCTTGTCGATAAGGCCGACTCTTATCGAAAGGATTGGCGAGAGCCAAAAGAAAGATGTGAAGCTTGTCGAGTTCATTCAGAAACTGAAACCAGAGGATAAAGAGTTCGAGGTCGATCGAGAAGGTTGGCTTCGAAAGCAAGGACGATTAGTTGTTCCTGATGTCGACGGATTGAGGGATGAGGTTCTGAGAGAGTGTCATCACTCGAAGCTAACGATTCATCCTAGTGGTAATAAAATGTATCAGGACATGAAGCGAGCCTACTACTGGGAAGGGATGAAAAGAGATATTGGAAAATTCATTTTCAAGTGTATGAACTGTCAGTTGGTGAAAGCTGAACCGAAGAAGCCGAGTGGTTTGCTTCAGCCATTAGAGGTTCCTACATGGAAGTGGGAACATATATCGATGGATTTTATCGATGGACTACCTAGAACTAGGACAGGTAATGAAGGGATTTGGGTCATTGTGGATCGTTTGACCAAAAGTGCAAGGTTCATTCCTATCAAGACGACTAGGACATCATCAAAATTGGCTGAGCTTTATGTGAAATGGATAGTTCGATTCCATGGTGTCCCAAAGAGTATAGTAAGTGACCGGGATCCATTGTTCACGAGTGGATTTTGGAAAAGTTTGCAAGAAGCTTTGAGAACCGAATTGTGCTTAAGTACGGCATATCGTCCCCAAACTGATGGTCAGACCGAGAGAGTCAACCGAGTTTTAGAAGATCTCCTGAGGGCTTGTGTGTTAGACTTCGGAGGATCATGGGAGGACCATCTACATCTAGTTGAGTTTACATATAATAATAGCTACCAGTCGAGTATTGGGATGGCACCATACGAGGCGTTGTATGGAAGGCCGTGCAATTCTCCATCTTGTTGGTTAGAAACTGGAGATAAGTTGGTACTTGGGCCTGAAATGATTAGAGAAACCTCGGATTGTATCAAGATGGTTCGACAACGAATGAACGCGGCCCAAGATCGTCAGAAAAGTTACGCCGATAAGCGTCGTAAGGATTTGGAATTCGACGTAGGAGATATGGTTTTTGTGAAGATTTCACCGTTGAAGCATGTGGTTCGATTCGGAAGTAAAGGGAAGTTGGCTCCTAGGTTTGTTGGACCATTTCCGATAGTCGAGTGAATAGGAAAGCTCACATATAGGGTGGAGTTACCCAAGAAGATGTCGAGTGTGCATAATGTTTTCCATGTGTCGTTTTTACGGAAGTTTGTGCACGACTCGAATGTGGTGGTATCTCCAGAACAGTATGAAGATTTAGAAGTCGAGACCGCAGTTGCGAAACCTTATAGGCCACTTCGTGTTGTGGGGAATGACACGAAACAGCTTAGGAGGAAGACGGTTAAGCTAGTCAAGGTACAATGGAGTGAAGATGGCGACGATTGTACATGAGAGACGGAAGAGAGCATGAGGGCGACTCATCAAGAACTTTTCATCGGTAGAACCCTTAGATTGTATCGTCGTTATATCGTTGTATCTTGTTGTTGTTTGATAGAATTCCGCGTGCTAGGATAAGGCTATGGATGCATGGCTTGATGGTTGCTAGTTTGGATGATAGGATTGGCTTCTCATGGATGATAGGCATGCAGAATTGTTATGGTTGCTTGGGTTTGCTTGGAATTTCGGGGGCGAAATTCTTAAGGGGGGGGGGGGGGGGAGGATGTAACAGTCCGCATTTTACGTATCAGAAGATCGTAAAATAATTTTATTTTATTCTCTGAGGGTTGGATCATTCTCATCTTTTAATATGTTGCTTATGGGGATGTGTGACATGTCCATAATTTTTACCGATTTTGTTTGTGACCATTTTGCCCCTGTAAGTCTTGTACTGGGCATAACTTTTGACTCAGGTCGAATCAGATGGTGAGACCTGTGCCATTGGAAAGGAATTGATGATTCTCTTTCCGTAGAGTGGTTACATGAAAGATTTGGCTCAGCGGTTTGGGAGAAATCGCTGTTTTAAGATTTTTCAGTTGGTTGTTCAGATTTTGGAAGGCTAATGGGCTGATTCGGAGAAGGCCCATTAGAGGGTGGGTGGAGACTATAAATAGTGGGTAAGGGATATGGAGAAAGGTTGGAATTTTCCATTCTCTTATGGGGAGGCTTTGATCTCCTCCTTCCTCTAAACACTTCCCAACATTAACAATCCAAATCTAAGGGGGAAATCATAGATCTACACCATTGGAGGCAAGATATACATCAATTGGAGTGAGGATTCATCAAATCGAAGGGCTAGGAGCTATCTCTTCGCTGTCCGGAATTCCATTTCTTTGATTTTTGCTTTGTTTTGGATAATTGGTGAGTGATTTACATCTCTCATTCGGCTTCATGAAAGTATGTGAGTTATATGTTGTTAATTTCATCATTTCCGTTTTCTTTTCCTTAGATCTACACCATGCTATGTTTATAATACACATGAATCACCTTAGGATCTGATCTAGATAATTTAAATGGTTAATTTCATGATTTCTCTCAAGTTTATGAAAATTAGATCCATTTTTATATTCATATGCTTATTATCATGTTTTGGGAAATTTATGTGTTTTGATGGAAATTGTTAGATTGATGATATTGTTGGTTGCATAACATGTTTGTGGTTGCATTTGAATGAATCGGATAAGCCGATTTCGTCGGATTCGTCGTTTGGCGAAGTTTTGGTCGAAATCGAAGTCGAAATGGAGCTGTGCAGGAAACGGGTCGGTCTAGAGGGGTCGGTCCTAGACTGGTCGGTCAAATCGTGGCTTGGGAAGCAAGACAGGGATTGGGTCGGCTAAGAGGGAGCAGGCTAGTCAGATCGGCCGCAATGAAGTGGTCGGTCGGTCTATACTGGTCAGGTCGAGCAAATCTGGAGTTCTGATTTGGAGCAGGCGGGTCAGTCATGTTCCAGGAAGGGGGCAATCAGGTTGGGTCGCTCTAGGGTGGTTGGTCGAGCAGGTGGTCGGTCGATCTCAGGTGATAAAGGCTGGTCAGTCTGATCGGTCCAGAAGGTTGAGAAGGAAGTCTGGTCGGTTCAGAAGGATTCTGGTCGGTCCAGAAGGAGCTGAAGGATTCTGGTCGGTTCAGAAGGATTCTGGTCGGTCCAGAAGGAGCTGAAGGATTCTGGTTGGTTCAGAAGGATTCTGGTCGGTCCAGAAGGAGCTGAGGGTGGTCAGGTCGGTTCAGGAGGGGTCTGATCGGTCCAAAAGGACCAGAAGGGGGTCTGGTCGGTCTAGAATGGGTCTGGTCGACATTTCTAGTGGAAATTTCTGATCGGACACTTCAAGTGATGTTAACTTCGAAGTAGTTCAAGTGGGAAGGTTCAAAGTGTTGAATGTGTTCGTTGATCAAGGTGGAACAACGAATGAGGCGACAACTCAAAGGTCCTGAGTTGATGGATAATGGCTGCTCGAGAAGGTTGCTTGAGCTATAAAATATCGTCAAGGTTGGACGACTAGAGATGCGAAGGCCGAGAGGTCATCGTTGTCGTAAGTTCTAGCAGGCTCAAAGCAGGGGTACGATGGGGGCACCCAAAATATCAGAAGGTTGCTGGTTGAGTACCCTGGGTCTTGGGGAAAGGCCTAGTGTCAAGGTTGGACATTGTCAAGGTTGCACATATGGAGTTCATGCTAGAACTGGGGTTACCATTAGCCCTTGACATATGGTAAGGTTGGCCGTCATACGATAATGATGATTTCGAAGCAGGATTGGCGGTGATAGCCAGAGTCTATCATGTATGCTGGATGTTTTGCTTGTGCCATCTCACGTGGGTTATCCAACATCGAAGTAGATGTTCCTTGAGTGCTTGTCTGATATTGGTTTCAGCCTCTGGGGCTTGTATTCGAGGGATGTTGAATTCAACTAGGATGATTTGCTTGAGATATATATAATCTGGATGCCATGATTACTATTGTTGGTTGTTTCTGTTTGCTATGAACAAATGGTTGTTCTGGTTTTTATGGATTAATGGTTGAAATGCTTGGTGTAAAGGCTATCACTGTCTGATGTGGGGAAGATAAGGTTGAGTTCTTCTCTGGTGTTGTGTGTAGATAAGTTGTTCATTTACCCATTCTCATATACTTTCTTGTTGAAGTTTGTTAGTTGTTTTATCACTCACTAAGACTATTGTCTGACTCAAGGTTTTATGTCTCCTCTTATTACCTTGGGCTATTCATCCGGTTGTGGATGGGCAGACTGAGTAGCAGGTTACAGGTAATGGAGCTTAGTGAGACGAGGAAGCTGAGCGAAGACGAGCACGAGGCTGGCGTACCAGTTTTATCACTATCTAGTATTTCTGTTTCTGCTGTTTGAGTTGCTTGAGAGTTATAGTGAGGCCTTATGTACAAACTTTGATATCAGTTGGATAATATTTATGGATGTTGAGAAAGTTTCAAAAGTTTGTTATATGATACCTCAATGATATTACATGTTGTATATGTTCTATTATATTTTATCCTTGCGCTGTGAGCTCTACGACAGGTTTCGATGTGTTTACCTACTCTGATGATCGTCCATAGCAGCCTGGCACACCTTTCAGCGCATTTTCCACTTGTTTAGTGAGGGGGTTATGGGCGGTCGTCACAAGTACATACAACATTAGAAATCTTTTAAGGACAATGGTTGCTTGTGGATGATGGTTGAGTAGATGGATGTCTGGATGATAGGATGCATTCTTCTTAACTTGAAGATTTCGGGGACGAGTCCTTTAAGGAGGGGAGAATGTAACAACCCGTATTTTTGTAACATGTTAAAACCGTAAATAAAAGAAAAATTAAATTTTAAAATAAGAACCAAGGGAAACAGGTTGCGCCATTGCGTTCGTCTCGAAATTCTTGTTAGAAACGAGTCCGAGTTTTCGAGAAACGGAGTCCGTATGAGGGAGATATCACCCTCCGAAGTTTCAGAAATTTTCAGAATAAAAAACAGCTCGAAATTCGAATTCGAAATTCGAATTCAAACCCTAGAACAGACTGGGTAGGAATTTTCCCACCCAGGACCAGGTCGACCTGGGGGTCGACACTATGGTCGACCTCCCAGGGACCAGGTCGACCCTATGGTCGACCTCCCAGGGACCAGGTCGACCCTATGGTCGACCTGGTGCCCGAACCCAGCTTTGAGCCTGGGTTCATTCTGATGTATCTGGCCTCGTTTTCAGTCTAGATTCGCACGCCTAATTTTATATAAACAGCCCCCCAGCCCCATTCTCTTTACACCATTCTTCTATCCTTATGCTGCCTCTGAGATAATAGAAATAAATAAATAAAATAATGGCGTCGCTACTCCGCTGGAATCAAATCTAGAACTAATGCATCTTCTTCCAAATCAGAATTAGATTAAAAGAGAACTACTGCAACTCTTCTTCTATAATCCAATCAAGGCAAGTGCAGTTATTTTCCGATATGAAGTTTAATCATGATCTTGACATAATTATAAAACTGAATATGAGATTATGCCCTTTTTTCTATTTATCATATCTGTTCCTCTGTTTTATTATTCTGTTTGTTCTGTATTTCTTCCTCCTTTCTTTCTTTTTGTTTGATAGCCAGGCTACCACGAGCCTGAGCAAAGTCTCATAAGAGATGAACGCATAAACGCTAAATTTGGGAAGAATATTGAATGAGGCATATTTGGGCAAAATCGATTTGTAATTAATTTGAGGATACAACGCATGTTGTAATTCTGGAGATAAATTCGAGGCATATTGCATAAGACGAACTATGACTTGGAAGAAGAGGACTATTGTGACTTAGAACATAAAGAATATAGGCATATTGCATAGAACGCATGTCTTGAGTTTTGAGGCATAAAGAATATTAGACATATGACTTGGGATTTGGGGCATAAAGTTTAACTATGAACATGTAACTGATTTGGATGCATAGTACAAGTTATAATTCAAGATCTAGATCTAGACATACTATATTTTATAGTCTGAAATTTGGAAAAAAGAGAATTATTTTGCATATAACTTAGGTGTAAAGATCCATATTAAGATTTGATGATTGTTAAGTATGAATACACCTAAGAAAAGGTGGGTTTTTGGATATATGACATGCATTGTAAACCATGGCTATATTTGGCATAATTTATATGTAAGGTTTTTGGAGAATATTCTGAACTATGCAAGTTTAACTAAAATTTGGGACATATGTTATATGGTGGATTATGACCATAATTTGGCCATACAAGTTTAGGCTTACTTTATGAATTAGGCAAGATATGTGAATAGGACTTTAAGGAATGTTTAGATCGACTAAAACTGTTATCTGCTTAATATGCTAAATTTGCCTAATCTGCTAAATTTGTTACCTGTTTAATCTATTGAATTGCCTAAACTGTTACATATGTTGAATCGCCTAATCTGCTAATTGTGCCTAATCTGCTAAATCCGTTGAGTTGCCTAATTCTGCTAAATCTGTTGAACCGCCTGAACTGCTAAATCTATTGAAAAGTTGAATGATTGTAATTTGTGTATGAAAATCCGTAGGCTCGATCTAAGATTGAGTAAAACATGTTAATTTTATTAATCTGCTGCGACTTGAAAAGAAGTCAAATCTGTTAGTATGATAGTTGTATAATTTGTAATGGAATATACTGGTTATAATAAAAATTCTGAGACACGAGGTTAGACTCATGTTTGCGGTAGAAGCCTGCCCAGACCCAACCGGCTTAACCAGCAACCGCAAACTGCTTGTCTAATGTGAGAGGTCGTAGGCATAACCAAAATATGCTTAGACACGAGGTTAGGTCTGGCTTGTGGCAGAAGTCTGCCCGGAACCGCCCGGCTTATCCAACAGCCACAAGCTACCGACCAAATGTGAGAGGTCTGCGCATTAATATTTAATTAATGCAAATATGAGATAAGTATGATGTCTGAAACGTGTTTGGTGGATAGGGCTAAACCAACTGAACTAACGAATTAATAAACCTGTTTCGTGAATCTGTAGGCCCAATACAAAGTTAGACAATCTGTAAGTCTGTTAAAACTATATATCTGGTCCATTAGTCTGAAAACCTATTGACTTGATTTTCTGATTTGTGAACTAGTTAATCTGAACTCTGTACGTCTGAAAACTTGTAAACAAGTTAATCTGGAATCCATTAGTCTGGGGACACAAGGTTAGGAGGGAAAATACTTGTGTCATCTGTTGTTTGGGACCCATAGTTGTCAGTAACCCTTTCTGGTATCAAAACTATGACCCAACAGTAGGTAGGGTCCGGGCATGCTTACTGAACTAATTGTAAGCGGTTCATTCTGATAATGGCGAGGGGTGTTGATGGTGCGTTCCAACCGGGTCATGTGCGTGCATGGATCTCGGTCTGCCTCTGAGGATGTAAGACGCCATGACATCTGTAAATAGGTCTGTGTCATTAAAAGGTTGCCACTTTAGGGAGTGATACACCCTTCTGTGGGACTGGCACAAGGTATTTATGTATTAGGGAGCCAATCGCTTGGGGTAGATTTAGGGTACACTTAGTTCTATCTGTTTCCGTTGGGGTACCGTCTATTTCTATTGGGTGGTAACACCTGTCTGTTTCTGCATGGTACCGTCTGTTGGGGTGGTAAAGGCCCATTTACTAGTGTACACCTAATTCTAACATTCTGTTTCCGTAGGGATTATTCTGTTTCCGTCTCTGATTCTGTTTATGTACCTTCTGTCTGTTGGGGTGGTAAAGGCCCATTACTGGCATTCTGTTTCTGTATAGATTATTCTATTCCATTTCTGTTTCAGTTTAGACATTAGGGTATCTCCTAATCCTGTTATACTAGTATTAGTGCAGATAAGTAAAATATAAGTAAGAAGCATAACTTGGGCTATATCATTCTGTTTCTTCTGTTTAGCTTAAGTATACCAGTTACTCCTGTTGTTGTTGTCTCTTATCCAGCTTTATTTTCATGTCATGATATTATTATCTGTTCATATGCTGAAAGTCACTGGACTTGCCAGACTTTATGTCTGACCTTGCTAGTTTTCGCCCCTTTTCTTTCGTTTCCCCCCTCCCCCCTCCCCCCAGGTTTTTAGGGTGGAAGTATAGGGGCTTGATTTGGATTTTCTCTGCTTGAAGTATCGCTTGGCCTTGGCTCTATCTTTCCATGGCGGTCTATGTTGGGGATTATGATTTTAAAAACTATGCATTCTGAAGGCTTTTGTACAAGACTGATATTTTGTACTTGAATTCTGATATTGTGATTTGAAAAGATGTAACCAAACTTACTTCGGTTTCTATTGTAATAAAGTTATTAATTTTTCAAGTACTGTTTTATCTGTCTTGTAAATTTCTTTTCTGCCTACTAAAACGCTCCGTCAAAGTTAAGGCATTCCCTTTATGAGTGACCTTAACGGAGGTGGGGTGTTACACTATGTTTGATGGATGCAAGTGTTTTCTAGTGGTTTCCTGTGGACGCATATACACACACATTTGGCACTAGATCGGCTTAATCACTCTCATACTACATATGGATGTGTGTGCATTTTCTTTTCTTTTATGGATGGAAATGGATGAGTTAGAATATGGATGTTTCACTTGGACGAATGAGTATGCACACATATAGAGCTTACATGTGATAATAGGATTATTTGCATACATATTGGGTTCATGGCACTAACATACATTACAATAAGGAGGTCAACTGAATCGGTAGACCGCCTGATCTTAGCATTGGTATTGGGACATATACACACACCTTTGCATATATTTATGAAAGCATTAGAAATCCTTGAGGATAATGGATGCCGGTGATTGATGGTTGAGTAGATGGATGATGGATGGTAGGATATGCATTCTTCTCAACTTTGAGATTTCGGAGACGAAATCTTTTAAGTGGGGGGGAATGTAACACCCCGTAATTTTGTTTACATTAAAGAGGATAAATTAAATAATAATTAATTTAATATTCAGAATTAAGGGAAATGGAATGCGTCATTGCGTCCGTCTCAAAATTCTGGTCAAGATAGACATTTGGTTTGCATAAAACAGACACCGTATGAAAAAGTTATAAGGGTTTTAAGTATGTATACGCGTAGAAAGAACATATGTACACATATGAGTCACGTATGAGTCAGATATGAGTCAGAATCTATCCAGAACAGTTCAAAAATCAAAAATTCGTCAAGTGGGCAAATTTCTTCTTTAGGGGGTCGACCCCCTAAAGGGGTGTCGACATCGGGGTCGACCCCCTTAAAGGGTGTCGACCTATGGGTCGACCCACCCATAGGGGTGTCGACACCCCTAGGGATGATGTGGCACTCGGTTTCAGGGGGCCTGGCAGCTATATATATATTTCCAATTTTCCTATTTTCTTTATTGGAAATCATGGAAGCCACATGCTGCCGGTGTGCGATCTGAGACGAATCTGTTTTCTTCAAACAACTATCAGTTTTGCAAATCAAATCTAGAGATTCAAGATCCATTCTTTCTCTTTTCTAATCCTAACACATTGAGTTTCCAGTTACTTTTAGATTTGAATATTTAAAAGTAAATCATGAAAGACTGTGATTTGGACATGTTGTAAACTATGAATCTATGCTATTGTTAAATCTTATATTATGTCATGATAGATCTATTTCTCTAGATCCAATCCAATTGTGGTTATTTTATTATGTCACCTTTGTGGATCTTGAATTGTAACTATATTGTGATCAATGTAAATCTGTTAATTTGGAGAGTTACAATGTTGGTTAGATCCAATTCTTTATGTAAATCACCTTTCACCTATCATATTGTGGTCAATTTAGATATGTTGTAAATTGGATGTATGAATCCATATTTAGATCTAAATATGTTACTATGTCATCCTAATTACGTTAGATCTGTTTTTGTGACCACTTTATATTTATGTTGGATCTAAATAGTTGGACACTTAAATGGTCAATTAAGATCTCCTTATGCTCACTATGACATCATAGTTATGTAGAACTAGTAATTGCCACATGTTCATCAGTTTTATGCTTATATGTCCACCTTATCACCATGCTAGTTTATGTTTATTCCAAGTTATGTTATAATGATCACTTTGTTTATATTCCCGTTATTTTCCCTATTATCTTTTATGACTAGGCTATTGTCTAGCCTAGGCATACCGCCAATTTATGAGTGCGCTAGTTAGGGAACAAGGGAAAAAGGGTTAATATTGGCATAATTTGAATATGAACATTTTTGGACATAATTCAAATTATTGGGTAGAGTAGGCATTAACACCTATAAAGGGAAAGGTTTAATTAATTAATAACGGAATGTCTAGTAATTACAATTAGGAATTGTAATGGCACTTATGACACGAGGTTAGGTTGCGTTAGTAGTGGAAGTCTGCCCGGACCCGACCGGCATATCCAGCAGCCACTAATGTTTAACCTAATGTGGGAGGTCTAAGTGTGCAAATACGAATCGGGCTAAGACACGAGGTTAATCCCAACTGTGAATAAGACTGCCCGGACCTGACCGACATATCCAGCATCCACATGTTGTAGGCCTAATGGGGGAGGTCTAGCCTATTATGAACCATAAATGGACAATGGTAATGAATTGAACTATTTAACGAAATCTAATCCATATGGATTGTACGATTGTGAACTAAAGTTAGGGTTAAGTAAATTGATTGGACAGTGGATGGGTTAAGAAAATCTAGAGAGGGTGGGTAATATTTACATATAGGCCCACAAACTTAACCTGATAAGGTTATGTAATTAAAGACACCTAGTGGTATACATAACCTGAGGAAAATATAAAAGTTATGTAATTAAAGACACCTTTTAGGGTAAGCATAAGTGAATAGAGCTATGTAATTAAAGACACCTAGTGGTATACATAGTTAGTGAAAAACCTAGTGGGGGATACAAGACAAAGGGGAGAGCTTGTATCATATTGTGTGGGGGCCCATTTCAATCAGTAACTCGGAGTAATTATCAAATAAAATACTTCGTACTAGGTGGAGAGGGGACACACTTACTAACTGATTGTAAGAGATCCAGACATGGAGGACGGTGTGGGCGGCGCAAACCGATCGAGCCATGTGCGTGCATGAGCCGGGCAAAGGGGGATAAAACGACCGTGACAGCAGTAGATATGGGGTTGTGCATATGAGTGAGGGGTTTCCACTGTAGGACGTGATACATCCTACTGTGTGGCCGGCACAGAGTATCTACAGAGTAGGGAGCCGATCAATTAGGGTAGTGGTTAGGGTACATTTGGACGTATGCTCTAAGTCTACCACCTTATAGTAGAAGGGATCATCTCGTTCTGGTTGTACTAGTAATAGTGCAGAGTAATCATTAGAGAAGCGTATACACCTTATCCTGTCTACCTTGTCACACCTGCCATTTATGTAGCGATCTCTCTTATCCACTGTATATGCCTGTCATGTTGCTTTCATTTATCTACTTGCTAAAAGTCACTAGACTTGCCAGACTTTATGTCTGACCCTCTTGTTTCCTCTTCTTTCTTCCATTCCCTCCAGGTTCTCAGTGAGGAAACACTTAGGCTTAGTTAGGACTCAGATATCATCTTGCTAGAGCTGCTTTCGAAGTATGGCTCAAGTTTTTATCTCTACTATGCCTTTGTCTCTTTTATTTGGGGAATTATGTTTTCTTTTAAGTATTTATGTACTCTGATGTTAAAAGATAGAAGTTATGTTGTAATGGTTTTTGAGACTCATGGTATTTTGAACCATGCAGTACGATTTGTGTTGGAAATAAAAATTTAAATTTCCGCTGCTATCTTATTTAAGTCTGTCTTATAAAATTCTATGTTTGTTTACCTATAACGCTTCACGAAACTTAATGCATTCCCTTTGTGAGTGACATTAACGGACATGGGGTGTCACAATAACAAACACCACCTTTTTCTAAGATCTCGAGTAATGGATTGGTGCAAGTCCAACTGCTACAACAAATTTTCTTAGGTCTAAAGTGATGAGACCTTTTTGCTCATTCCGATCCAACTAAACGACCTCTACCTAAGGAGGAGACTTTA
This sequence comes from Allium sativum, assembly GCA_030737875.1. Classification (NCBI taxonomy): domain Eukaryota; kingdom Viridiplantae; phylum Streptophyta; class Magnoliopsida; order Asparagales; family Amaryllidaceae; genus Allium; species Allium sativum. The sequence continues at coordinate 272,283,968 of CM060920.1, read as the reverse complement.
ATGGTGAGAGTAAGATTGAATATTGCTACTAGGTATTATAGACCAAGAAATGGTCGGAGAGAAGAAATTAGATCTTGGAGTATTAGTGAGGCAAGATCTAATGCGCAAACAAGCGCGAAAAAGAGGAGATGAGGCGACAACAAAGAAAGAGAAGAAGAATAGGGATATGGTTCGACGACATGAGGAAGAAAGGACGGAAAAAGGAAGTTAAGAGGTAACTTGGACACAACTTTAACGGTTGAGTCCTAGGTCCAAGTTGTCACAAAGCTCATCAACTAATTGACCGTCCTAGCATAGCACTAAACGGTCAACTACTAAATAAGCTTTGGAAAGAGGTTGAACCTTAACCTTATTTGGCCAGATTTAAAATATTAATCATCCCATGTCATCTTTTAAGATTTAACGCGATCCAAAAAAATAATTATCCTCATCAGAACTGTATTAAAAGACCGTAGTTAAACTTCGAACCAACTCCAAGGATTTATAGTCTAAAAAATGATGCTCCTACTACACAATGAACTAACGAATTCCAAGATTAATTCAGCTAGAAATCCGTAATATAATTTGAAACCGATTTCCCTTACCTAGCTGACAACAAACAGACGATTCACGAAATCAAATACCCCAGAACCCAGATGAAGGATTTTCCGTAGCCTTTTCGAAGAAAAATTTAAAACTTTTCCAAAAATGGAATTTATTATAAACTAATGGTTTCGTATTTATAAATTATTGCTATTATTTATATTCCAGTTTATATTTCAAACTGGAAACACCTTTTCATGTTCAAAAATGTTAGAGCTTTAGAATCTTAAGGATTAATTGTAGTAATTTCAATAAATTATCAAATATATATCGGGAGAGAGACACTAAAAATCACAAGGAATAGATATTTATTACTTTCAAGTTTAGTGGCATATTCCTTGTCATTTCTAACTCCATCTTTCCTACCAATCAAACTATATTTATTAAAATTACACTATAGCTCTAAAATTTTGAAATACGAATGGATTAAAAATTTAAAACCATATCGTCACAAACTCTTTTCCGAAACCATATTTCAAAACCGTTGAGATCCATTTTTATTTCTCAAATAGTTTTAAAAATAAATTTCCTCGTATACAAGGCCAAGAACTCAATTGAATATCTTAACAAAGGTAGATTCGGACTTTTAACGAAGTAACAAATGGATACACCTCGTATTTATATTTCCGAGATGGATACGACATATTAACGTGGGCTTTTTCTTTTCTTTTTGGGTCTAGTAATCGTATTAACTGGAACTACCAACAAAACCAAACCAGGAATTCTGACTATCTCGGTTGTAGCTAGATTTTTGTCCAGTCTCCAAACTCGAATCAACAGAATCCACCACATGCTATCCTCATGCTCTCCACGACTAAATCGCCAACGTACTGTGGGATAAGATAGAATTGGTTAGAAACCCGAACCCAACATATTCCAATTGCTAGTCGCTTAAAGCCCATTTTTATTATTAGGTCCACAACTAATTCATCGTTGAAATTAATTTAAGCCGAGTAAGAAAGACGAAGAAAAACAGAAAAGAAAATCGAATTAAGTTCTCTCTCGATTCCTAATTTAACTAATATTTATGATCATTTAACCTAAGCTCTGATACCAAATGTAACACCCCACACTTTTCGGCATCCAAATTTTGACAAAAATCGAAATTCAAACACATTCAAGAATGGGGAGTGTATATATGGTATCTACAATAAATGAACGTGAGCATAATCTGAGTACAGTAAAAGAAAACTCAGTGGAAACAAAATAGGATAAACTAGTATTAACTCAAGTAACTACCTTTTCAAAGTAAGTCACTTTGCCAATACCGAGCATGAGAGAGAAAGAGAACTAAAAGCCATACCTAAACACCTGTGTGAACCCGACCTTCTCTTGGAACTTGGGAGGTTGTAATGAGTAGGGGGGCGGTCAGAAAAACAAGTTCTGGTGACAAAGAAATGTATAACACATATTATAATACATAGATGTATCCCGTTTGGTTCAACCTAAGATGTATTCCTAACAAGGTTAGTGGTTCTAGACTAACCTTTTAAATGTTTACGCATGACTTTACTACTATTCCTAAAGTAGTATTCCCAAATTATAATACCGAGATAGGACGTTTACACATATCATTGTGAAGCCTTTAAACCAGAGCTTAGCTGGTTACTATATCGAGATTAGACCACTAATTATGGAGTTTCTATATCTATATACTTCCATTTGTTTTATCCTTCATCATTTATTGCCTCACTATGAATGATAGATAGGGTGGATTCTTCCTGATCGCTTAAGACCCTAGGCAGACCGATTGGTCACTTATTATTACTCGATAATTTACTTAATGTTACATGAACTAGAGGGCACTAGCTATGGGACCTACTAATTAAGGCTTCCAATATTCATGCATATACTCTTTCCCCGCATAAGGAGAGAGATGGTATTTTTATCGTTCGCTATACCTTCCAGTTGACCTTATAAGATAACCCCCTTAGTCGCTTATTACTTCCCGTAGGATAGGTAGCCATATCTGACGTTTTAGTTTCCATGTTTGGGTAGGCCCACATAGACCTACCATTTAAGACCCCTAAACTGAAAGACCTGTTCCTAGGTGGACCTTTAACCCCAGTCACTTAGCCGTTTAGGACCCAGGAAGCAGACTATACGCGAAGGTTATTAGTTGTACTCCATTAGCCTTCTATACCTTTTCCTATTTGGGATAAGGTGGGCTACGTTATTAAGTCATTTTCGCTTAGTCCCTCCATACGGAAATGCTATACGTACGCCATTCATTTTCATTACGGGTTCATATGGTTAATAATATCTTACGTTATTAACCTACTAAGTCTAACTATATTTTATATTGTAAGTTCTATTTTCGTTAATATAAATAAGGAAGGTTATATCCCCTTTCCCCTAGGATATTTATTTGATTTCTTCCCTAGTTCGGACTTAGTATTTAAACGACAATCAATATCCATTAATCCCCTTTTTAACACCCATTTTCTTTTACTTCTATTTATTGCCCTTTATGACCATAACGATCATACTTTCCTAAGGCAAACCTTTATCTTTAATTAACATTGATTACAATTAATGTCATTTATGAAACTAGCGACCATAATTTTCCTAAGATATTAATTACAATGGAATATCCTTATTTTATCAGTCTCGAATGCATTTAATTGTTGTACCCTAACATACATTTGTAAATTTTATTTATTTAATTGTTGCCTGTTATAAATGTGTGTGTGTGTGTGTGTGTGTGTGTGTGTGTGTATATATATATATGTATATATATGCACCGGGCCTCTCATATTAAGTTGACTACTTGTGGATGCAGGATTTGCCGGTCGGTTCCAGGCAGGTTTCTACCACAAGTTTAACTTAACCTCGTGCCTTAGTACATTTATATTAATGCATTAGACCACTCACATTAAGCTGACTACCTGTGGTTGCTGGATTTGCCGATCGGTTCCGGGCAGCGTTATACCACAAGTGAGCTTAACCTCATGTCCAAATGCGATTATAATTCAAACTTCCTAATTGGGGTGTACAACATTAATCCAAATTAATTTAGGAATTGTAACCATATTTACTTTCCCCATTCAACATTGGTTACAATTATTATTTATTGATTTGTGGTCCTATTTATAGTAATAACAATTAATTATAATGATTGCTACAAATAGTCACCACAAATACATTCATTTAATATGGAACACAATTTACGTATATGATTCCATAAACGAATATTATCCACTCATTCAACAATCCATACAATGTATATTTTATTCTGATTTGGATAGATAATATGTATATATTTATTTTTATGTTCTCGTGCGGTCAACGTAGTTTTTATTATTATTCTTATCATTAATTTTTATTTAAATGATTTGGTTTAATCAATACCAAACACTCTATTTTTTTTGCATTCAATCTTGCCAAAAGGTTTCCAATCTTCCAAATAGATTGTTAGCGGTAATTGTTGTAACGTATGCCAAATATATGGAATAAACACAATTCAAATTCACAAGAAATATATATATGTTTATATATATTTTTAGAATAATCGATGCAAACTACGCACAAATATTTATTTTTATACATATGTTTCCACCATTTTTCCTTTTTAGATTTTTTTGTCATATCTCTTGTGGATTCAAAATGACATCTTTTTGTTCAAAAAGAAGAAAATGACATATTTACAATGATTAAGCCAAAAACCCAACTCTATTGAATACAAAAAAGTATAATTATAAATCATAATTTAACAAATCGTATCTTTCCAAATTCACATAATTTACCAATTTCAAATTTTTATCCAAATTCACATATTTTATATTTTCAACACTGAACTAAAGATCTAGAATGTAACTGCAACTAGTTGGTGTTTAATGGGACTGATTTCCAGATCTACAGTGTTATGCAATGTCCACAATACATTCTATAACATAATTGCAATATATTTCTTGACATAACTGTAGGAATATGTGTAAACAAGTTTAAGAAATCCTACAATTCATTTTATGCATAGCCACAATTTACAATTCGTACGTTCTAATACTTTTTATAACCAAATCTGATGGGTGTCAGTCTAATTACCACAATTTATTTACCGGATTTGATAGGCATAGGCATAAAAATTGAGTTTATTACAAACGAGATAAATACATTATTATAAATGTGTATGTAAATTTCCCATTCACATTATAGCCTCCAAATTCAATTGTTTGAACTTTTTTAGGCCTATAATCCCCAAATTTTTATATGTCTATAATTTATCTAGAAAAGGGAAAATTCTAGATTTGTAGAAATGTAAGAAAAAAGGAAGAGAGCGAAGAATCTATCATTGAGCGTCAAATTGCATTCTTTCCATTGAATCTATTAATCCTCTCAACTGAATATGAATTTGATTTGATTTGATATGTATGAACATATTTTTATTTTAGAAATTAGGTTAAAAGAAAGAGGAAAATGACAGAGCTCCGCTGTTGTTATAGATTTGAATAGAAAAAGAATGAGGCCTTACCACTTTATTTGTAGGAGTGGAAATGGCCTTGCGCCATTGGATTCATTTTTAATAACATCCGTCTATCCGTTTTATAAATATTATAAGCAAAACCCTAAAAAATTAGCCGTCACTGGGTAGAATGACGCCCAGTAGGTCGACTTGGGCGGTCGTCTGCTGTGGTCGACCTCCTGGGTCTCAGTTGCCCAAGTTGGCTTGGTCAAATAAGGTATAATATATATTAATTATTCTATTTATTTATTTCTATCCATTTTTCGTATTTCATCCGTAATTTTTACATACGGACACTCCGTTCGCGAAACTACAAACATGAAAGTTGACCAGAATTTCGAGATGAACACAACGGTTAAAGTTTCATGGTGAAATTCCATTGTTTGCAGAAATTCCTATTTTTGAGCTTTTAATTAAATAACTATTTATTATCAAAATTATGGGTTGTTACAATGATCGTCACCAAGATATACCTTTTCTAGAAAATAGTATTTATTATAAATGTAATGATCTCTTCGAACAACAAATATTTTTATGAAATTATGTGTAACATAAAATTTGAATACAAGCCTTTTGTTTTTCATTGAAACTTTTCTTTTCATCGACTTTTCAAATCCTTTCCTTTTATAGGTCATTTGCTATAAGAAAATATTAAATGCAATGATATGCTTTGAGGCTTTATTTCATGTTTCTGATTTACATATGGACTCTAGGTTCTCACTTGCATATGAACTTCAGGTTCCCCATTTGAAAGAATTTGCATATGAACTTCAAGTCATCTGCATATGAACTTTCAGGTTCATTATTTGAAAAAAATATGTTTACATCGTGAGTTTTCTATTTCACTTCCAATGATAAATCTACCTATAATTATGTTGGGTATACGTAAAAAAATTAATTTTTTAAGAGATTCTGTCATCAGTCTATCCGAAAGAATCACATACGCAAAGTACTAGTAGATCGGGGAAGAAAATAGCGAGATCTACCTCTTTATCATCAATAATGTAAATAATACATATATAATCAAATCTCCATCAAATAGAATTTGGAAAACTCAAAATTAGATCCGCAAAGAATTGAAAGAATGGATCTAGACACATATTCAGGATCAACAAAAATAATTAGATATAAAAAAATTAGATCCATTAGAATCCAATCTAGATCTACAAAGTAATATAGAAAAAGAGATCTAGAAGTTTGAAACAAATATAAAAGAACAGAAGATATAACAAATCTATTAATCAAAGATTCTCAAACAAACAGTTGTAGAACAAATATAGAAATCCATGAATTGGCAACCCTCAAATAAAAATTACTTACATGGCAAATTCATATATGTAGATCTAGAAGATTTCAACAAATAACTATAATATAATTTCATGTTGATAACGTGTTATAAAATAAAATAGAACAGATATTAAACAGAAGCCATTAGAGAGAACAGAAGAGATAAGGAGAGACCTTTTATTTCTATTGATTCAAGTGTACAGACAATGTAAAAAATCCCTCTATTATAGAGTCTACATGTCATGTAAATTGAAATAATGTCCCTTAGCATATTAGCATATTCACTTTTACATATTACAACACTCCCCTTAAATATACTTATGCAAAGATGATAAAATTAATTTGCCTCATTAAAAACCTTTTTATGAAAAACCCTATGGGAAAAATCATAAACAAGGTTCGTTAGTGCAATTTCATCTTTAGGTAACGTGTTTTACAATGTTAAAATGAGGGTTGATACGTCAGGATCAAGATAATTCCTCATTAAAAACCTTACTAATAAAAATCCATTGGGAAAAATATTAGTGAAGGAAAAGAGTACATTATAGCATAATTTTATATGCTCCCCCAGATTTATAACGCATTATTCAACCAGTCTATTGATGTAGTCGACGCATCCTAATTTTGTACACCATCTTCTGGAATGTTGATATGGAAATTGCCTTTGAGAAAAAATCTACCCGCTTTTCTTGAAACTGAATTTATTTCTCCTCTTTCCTATTGTCCCTTATGTTGCATGTATGAAGAGAAACTTAGAAGAAATGTGCTCCATCCAATCACCCTTGATATAGTTCACTTGAATCTGAGCAACGCAAGTTGTCTTGTCTACATAAATAATAGCCTGCTGCATCTAAAAATGTTTGATACTTCTGGATCAAAATGTTGCCTCGTCAAAACTTTACAAAGAAAAACCCAATGGGAAAAATATTTGTGAAGGAAAAGGAGTACAATATAAAATGTCATATTTACTACGTCAAAAGGAGTATGATACTTATGGATCATTACAATGCCTCGTTAAAACCTTAATAAGGAAAACCTCATAGGAAAAAAATCATAAATAATGAAAAAGAGTACATTATAACCTATCTTCGTATGTTTGTGTTGATACTTCTAGATCAAGTACATTTTCATTATCTTCTTTTGGACGGTAAAGGTTCTTTTTAATATCTAGTGATCTGACAACCATAGGCATACTTTAGTGGATATGCTTTATCCATTTGAAAACGCTTTAGGGTTTTCTCAATATAATTTGATTGATGGGTTGTATGCCATTTGTACTGTGCTTGATCTGTAGATCAAGACAGTATTTAATTTTGACAAAATCTTTCTATTCAAATTTTCGTTTCAAGTAATCTATTGTTACATCAATCTCTTCTAGAGTCCCAATCAAATATATCATCAACATATACCGAAAAAATAGCAAATCACTTTACCGATTACTTTATAAAGACGCATCAATAAATGAGATTGTCTTTATACTCATCTTTTACTAGATATCCACTAAGATGGTTATATCACATTCTTTCGGATCTTTCCTAATCGTATAGTGATCATGTCAGTTTTAATGAGTACATCGACTTTTACTTTGCTTTAGACAACTTATATCCATCTGGGATTCTCATGTAAATATCAACATCCAATTTATCGTGTAGGCAAGCTGCTATAATATCAGTTAATCTTATATTAATCTTCTCAAGAACTACATGGCTTATAAAATATCGAAATTATACGACATTCATAATAGAAGAGTATGTTTCTTTAAAGTCAAAACCTGGTCTCTGTAGGAAACCTTGTGCAGCAAGTCATGTCTTATATCTCATAACTTCATTTATCATTTTGATTTCTTATTTAAAGTGCCTTCTTTTTATGATTTGTATCCTATTAATATTCATTTATGAATACACTTCATGTGGTTACAATTTTTTGTTTCAATCAGATTTGCATCTCGCAATACACATTTGATGAATAAGATAAGTTTCATTACAATAACACTAAGCAGGAAGTAATGTACTCATTTTGAAGTATTTCAAGATTTCCATTACAATAATACTTCGCAAAATATTATAATCTATCTTTCATGTCTTTGACATTCTTTGTAACCATAGATGTTATTTATATTCTTTAGAAACTTGTATATTTAATAAATTTTGCATATAGCAACTACCACTTCAATGGATATTAAGAGTTTCATTACAATGATTCTTGAAAGCAGGAAGTGATCTACTCATCATGAATTATATATCAAGATAATCATCACAACAATACTTAAAAGAATGTTGTAATCTACATTTCTTGCTCTTTGCATTATTTAGCATTACCAAAGTTATTTAAATTCTTCTGGAATTTGTATACTTTCATCGTTTATTATTTCAGGGTATTGTAAACATTTTAAACAATTTCACTATTTTAATCAATTAAATTATCTTTGAAAGTACAATGCGCATGGCACATAACATGTTGTTCACACTGTATGGTGCTTCGGTAGAGCTGTAAATTTTGTTCGAATGTCCGACGTCCGTGACCGAAATACGTCCGTCCGATTTTCATTTAGGATATGAGTTAGGACAACAAAATTTGTACGAGAAAAAAATCATGTCCGGTCCGAGCTCGTCCGAATTCGTCCGAATTACTTGTAATTCGACATATAGTTGAGAGAAAATCTAGTAAAATGTACAAAATGTGATATAAATAGCCATGTCCGACCGAGTCCGATCGGTCCGAACATGTCCGTATCCGACCGATTTTATTTTGGACACGAATTAGGACAACGAAATTTGTCTGAGAATTTTTTTGGTCCGGTCCGTGTTCGGTCCGATTTTTTTTAGGACAGAAACTGAACACACCTCCGTCCGGTCCGGTCCGACCGATTTACACCCCTATGCTTCGGTAACTTTAGTGTGCTTTTGTCATTTTATACATTTCTAATTTTATCTTATGGACTACAGGTCCATATCTTATGTAGGAGAATTTCATGATGACCAATCATCTTTCTCTCTAATATGAGATTTTTAATCCATTTATAAATATAAGCGCTTTATTATTTACTAATTTATCGTGATGATTATTTTTTGTCAGTTCTATACATGATTTATTGAGATCTCAAAACTTATCATGTTTTAGGTACCTAAACCACTTCTGGGGTTATTTTGACAATCATGTCTGGATTTCATTCAAAGCACCCTTAAATGTTTCTTTAGGAACACTCACCTCCTTTATTTTGCATCTTTACGAGTTACTCCAAAGATATTTTGAACTGACTTTTATACCACATTTTCTGTCATGATTTACACTTTTGATCCTTCATGGATTTAAATATATATTCGGGAAAGTCTATTACGGACATAATTGATAATTTAATCAAGTTACTTAATAATTTGCATAATTCTATATGTTAGCAAATATTTAACAAAAATGATCCCTTTATCCTCTCCCTTAATGTTGACGAACATTGCCACATTACATAATAAATTTTCATTGGATTCTCATTTTTGATCCAATATCGCATTATAGCTAACAAATACATTAGATGTATTTCAATTGTAGAAGGATAATGCTCTTATTAGTTGATAAGATGCATTCATATTGTATTGCTTATTCCATTTCATTGATCTGATAACTTGGAGAAATATTCTATCATTTGAATATGAACATGACTTTAGGTCATTCAATATTGATATCAATCGACTTTTTGAATTACTAAATAATATATGCATAATTTATAATATGAGCTCATAACATGTAATAACCCGAAAATCTGGGCCAGTTTAAAAATTTTATTTCGGCAATTTTAGTGAATTTTGAACATTTAAAATAGATTATTTTAAATAAAATTGACGAGAAATTTATTTTGAATAGAATTAGAACGTGTATATTTATATAGACCGTCGTTAGAATATAAATATTTATATATAATTAAAAAAGGAATTGAAAATGGCGCGGTAGTTCGATAATTCAATTTCAAACTTCAATTGAATGTACCGGGTGCAAAACAATCCGGGTTTAGTGAAACCAAAAATAATAGGATCTAATTGATGATACCTTTCCAACGAATTCGAATAATCAAAATTTCATAGCGGGAATCAAAAGATATGCCCAGTTGAAAATTCTGAATAGACGCTATGGAATTCAGGCCCTTAAAAATGGACATTTTGCAAACGACCTCGGATTTTGACGAAACCACTTTTGTTGGATCCGCAGTGTAAAGTTATTGCTAGATTCCAAATTTCATAATTTTTCGAATCAATATGTGAGCGTGGCGAAGGAAAACGCGTTTGACCAGTTTCAGTTGATTTTAATCGACTGGAAATTGGCCATTTTTCCAACGGTCTCAGAATTCGACGAAACTAGTTTTGTTAGGACCGTATCGTCAATACGAAGCTAGAAAATATTTTTCGGGAATTTTTCGAGTTCGTATGTGACCCCAGTGATTTGAAATGTACGTTTAAAATTCAATATAGTGATTTAAATGTAAATTAAACGGAAGCTGATTCAAACAGTCGAATTGGCCTACGATACATATCCCATTGTGTTCGAAATGGAGGTATTTAGCTAGGGGCGGCATTCGTTGGGTTCGATTTGGAGTTAGTATCAACGGGCAAATATTTTTCGAATTAAAGAAATTAAAATAATAATATAATATAATATATATACTAATTCTTGGCCCAAACCCTAACATCTCGTTCAGTTTCAATAGCCGCCACCAACCCTCTTCGACGGCCACAGTTTTCACGATTTTGTCCTTCAATTCCTCACAAACGGTTTCAAATTAAAATCCAATTACAAAACGAAATGGATAGATCTACGCATGAGCTTCGAATTGATAAAGAGTTGATTGGTTTTCACTAAGTATCTTGCTCGAATTTTGGGTGGAATTAGGCGCCGTTCGCACCTATTTTCGTGGAGGAGGAGGCCACCGCGCCGGCGGTGGTGCCTGGCGTTGGGTGGCGGCTCAAAGGTCGTCGTCATGAGATGGTCGGATCTAGTCCCGATTGCTTCTAGGTGCCTGCGTTTTGGAGAGAGGGTGGTGAGTTTTTGGGTTCATTTCATCGTGAAGGATGCCAGGAGCAAAAACAACGGGGAAGCAGGAAAGGGTTATGCCCTTAATTATCTAATTAATTAATATTTAATGATGTAATTAAGAAATGAAATGTAAATATTGTCATGTCTTTGTCATACGAGGACAGAATTGGACGATTTCAGATACGTTGAAACCCTCTCGACGAGCACTTCAACATGGAACAGACTAGAGTCAGAACGGAGCAGATTCGAATTTGAGGAAAATTTGAATTCGAACAGAAATTCAGAAATAATAAACACTGTGAGAATTCTCTCACTTTAAATTTTCTGTTCAGTTATTTATTTCATAACTGCATATATGAACTGTTCCCCGTCGTCCACAGACCATGGACGACTTGTTTGTTTGGTTGTGTTCTGTGTGAAAATTGAAAACGATGTGAAATGAATATATATATATATGAAGAGTGAAATTTATATATATAGCGAAGTGAAATTTATATATATAGCGAAGTGAAATTTATATATATAGCGAAGTGAAATTTATATATATAGCGAAGTGAAATTTATATGTATAGCGAAGTGAAATATATATATATATGAAAAGTGAAATAACATATATATGAAAAGTGAAATAACATATATATGAAAAGTGAAATTTATATATATACCGAAGTGAAATATATATATATGAAAAGTGAAATAACATGTATATGAAAGTGAAAATGTCGTATATATTGAAAAGTGAAAATATCATTTATATTGAAAGTGAAAATATCATTTATATTGAAAGTGAAAATATTGTATATATTGAAAGTAAAAATATCGTATATATTGAAAAGTGAATATATGTATATATATATATATATGAAATGAAAACGATGCATATGAAATATTCGAATTGAAAACGATGTATATGAAATGAATTCGAATTGAACTGAATAGAAAACGAATTCGAATTGAATTGAAATGAAACGAATTCGAATTGAATTGAAACGAAACGAATTCGAATTGAATTGAAACGAAACGAATTCGAATTGAATTGAATTGAATTGAAACTTGAATTGAATAGAAATGAATTTTAAAACGAATTTATAAGGAAGAATTCAATTTTGATTTGAATTGAAATGGAAGTTGAAATTGTTTTTGAAACGAATTCAAAACTATTTATATAACTCGATTTAAATAGAAATCGACGATATATATATTATATATATATATAATGGCCTGAATAGAACGCGCCGCGCCGCGACCGTTCGCGAATTTCGACCATTGACTTCGCATTGACTTTGCGGGAGATCCAACCGTCGGATTCTCCTAAAACCGGAACCGTTGGGTTCGTATCAAAAAGGGCTTTCTAAAGAATATTAGAAATTTGAAATTTAACGGTTGGATTTGGAGATAAGTCCAAATCAAATTTGGAAAAGGTCGCTGTAAGTGCAGTTCGATGACCGTTTATGGAAATCGCCTGTACGGGCCTTGATAAAATTATTAAAAATATCTATAATTTGTGTAAAATCATAATATATGAATTCGAAAGAATTGAAGTGAAAATTCCATATTTGTAAAGATAAAAATGTGTTTTTATCGAAATAAACTAGTTTATAACTAGAATAACTGATGGAATGGGATGGATTTGAATGAAGATTATCTTCGGATATTTCTACATTGGGTTCGGTGATTATACGGATATTGTGATGGGAATTTGGAAGATATCGATATCGTTATTCCCGATACGATATCCATTGGTTTCAGGATTTGATGTTAAATATAAGTCGATACTATCTCTATTCAAAACCTTATATTTAATGTCAAATTGTGATTGATTGATTGTTTGGATGGTGCTCGACCAGTTAATGAGCAGAACATGTTTTTACATTTAGCATTGGGTTGGGTAGAAATATCTGTGTGCTAACACCTTGTGAAACACTTCACGATTTGACTATGTGGTGTTGGCGATGTTGTCGAGTTTATTTCAAAATTTAATGAATGATTTTGAAGCGATATTTTTCTTAAGTGAAAAAGAATGTATTCCCGATTTTGGACAGGGAATGTTTTATAAAATGTTTTATAAAACAGAAAGGATTTCGAGGGCTGAACCCGATATTGTCGAAATGATTTCGAGATTTATTATGTGTTACACTGTGGTCCTCGCGTATTCGATCAGATGCTATTGATAACATATCTGTTTGGTGGTTGGAGAATTTATTCTCTGGCTTAACACCCTTCTTTGAGACGTACAAGCTCAAAGGTTATGTAATTAATAGTGACTGATCATATGTGTGAATTGCTGATGTGAAGTACTATATTTTGAAAGTACTTGTGATTATTATGTTGTGAAATGATTTCCCTACTTCGGGATACGAAATGGTTTAGTATGTGGCTAAAGATTCTGGTAACCTGGACGACTAAAAGTATGGGTGAGAGGGCGGTGTATGTATTTCCACTGTGTGTGGGGTGCTGCATCGTCAGTGTAGCCTGCTCCTTTGTGGGGTAGGTGCACATTTATATATATCGAGTGCTAGGTGCGTACCCTTTGCCTTGTCTATGGGGAGCCCGATATTTGGTTGCATACTTGTTTGTATGCATTGTTATGTTTTGGAATTCACATTTCCAAATGATTTGATTTGAGATCCCGAAGTGAAATCTACTTCGATATAGAAAGTTAGATATGTATTTCAAATGATTTGAAATAAGAAATCTGGAATGAAGTCCAAAGGAATAATTTCTGTAAAATGAATTGGATTTGGAAAATCTAAGTGGTGATTAATCTAAATGGGTAGATTGGGATATTGCATGTTGATTGATGCATAGTAGATCCATATTCTATATTGATTGTTGTTTATACACTGACATTCATGGGGGTAAACCCGTTCCGCGAAAGTGGCGTGGTCCCGTGATTTGTTTTATTTTTAAAACAAAGTTAACAACTGTTTTTGAGTTCTCACACCAGTCCCATGACTGACCTGTAGTTTGCTTTTCCCTTGCGAACTCGGGTGCCCCTATTTTCCACACGGGCAGCCGAGTAGTTTTATTTTGCAGATGTATTGAGCAGGATTCTGGATTGAAGCTTTAAGCTGTGTCCAGGCATTTACAATCTTCCGCTGTGTAGTTTATATTTCCGCTGTGCATTGTATTACATTTATGTAAATTTATCTTCTGCTGTGTATTATTTTCGATATACTCTGATATTCTGTACTCTGATGTAACATTATTATGATGTTTATTGAAGTCTTCTGTTATTTGTTCTGATGTGTTGTATACCCTAAGTTAGCGTATGCGGGATTCGAACGGTCTTGGTCGGTTTAGCGATCGATTAGGTCCGGGCGAAATCCGTTGTCGTTACACGTGGTATCAGAGCTTCGGTTAAACTCAAATCTTTGGGGTACAACTCGTTAGAACAGAACAAAAGACTCATCAGAGGTAGGATTAGTAATGTCCTATAAAAGAATCCTCATTAGAGATAGAATCAGTAGCATTCTAGAATGAGTGACTCGTTAGAGATGGGGTTAGAAACGCCCCAGAATGAGTCGAGAGTTATTTGTTTATAAATAACATATTTGTGATTATATATATAATCTGATTTTAGAAAATATGATTTTAAATATATAAAATTATATATTTGAAAATATAAGCAATTAATTGATTGATGTTTGTGTTGTTGGTTTACTTGTTTGATAATTTTTAACCATTTAGCCAATTGAACCAAATATAAACTGTATTGAAAATTGGTTGCATTTGCTTGCATATACATATACTTACATTGATCAGGTCGTAGCAAGGAGGCTAGAGCAGAGAATAAAATTTGTTTGCCCGACAAATAGGTACATGTTTACTACATAATTTACTGTTTTGTTTGGGTGATGATGATTTTATGAGCCTCTTGGCTAGCCGCTTGGCTTTTTCTTTTTCTTTTTGAGATCTGAAGGACCGGGGAAGCTATTTGAAATTCCCCGATGCTCCCGGTGCAGGGGAGGTTATGGCGAAATTTTTCGAAAATTTAGGGTGTTAGCCAAATTTTTGAAAATTTGAAAATTCTCAGAAACTGAAAGTTGGAGAAGGCAAGCCAGATCGAACGTAGAGTTGATTAATCAAACCACTTGCGACTTTGTTCCTTTTCGGGGACGAAAAGTTTTAAGTGGGGGAGATTGTAATAACCCGAAAATCTGGGCCAGTTTAAAAATTTTATTTCGGCAATTTTAGTGAATTTTGAACATTTAAAATAGATTATTTTAAATAAAATTGACGAGAAATTTATTTTGAATAGAATTAGAACGTGTATATTTATATAGACCGTCGTTAGAATATAAATATTTATATATAATTAAAAAAGGAATTGAAAATGGCGCGGTAGTTCGATAATTCAATTTCAAACTTCAATTGAATGTACCGGGTGCAAAACAATCCGGGTTTAGTGAAACCAAAAATAATAGGATCTAATTGATGATACCTTTCCAACGAATTCGAATAATCGAAATTTCATAGCGGGAATCAAAAGATATGTCCAGTTGAAAATTCTGAATAGACGCTATGGAATTCAGGCCCTTAAAAATGGACATTTTGCAAACGACCTAGGATTTCGACGAAACCAATTTTGTTGGATCCGCAGTGTACAGTTATTGCTAGATTCCAAATTTCATAATTTTTCGAATCAATATGTGAGCATGGCGAAGGAAAACGCGTTTGGCCAGTTTCAGTTGATTTTAATCGACTGGAAATTGGCCATTTTTCCAACGGTCTCAGAATTCGACGAAACTAGTTTTGTTAGGACCGTATCGTCAATACGAAGCTAGAAAATATTTTTCGGGAATTTTTCGAGTTCGTATGTGACCCCAGTGATTTGAAATGTACGTTTAAAATTCAATATAGTGATTTAAATGTAAATTCAACGGAAGCTGATTCAAACGGTCGAATTGGCCTACGATACATATCCCATTGTGTTCGAAATGGAGGTATTTAGCTAGGGGCGGCATTCGTTGGGTTCGATTTGGAGTTAGTATCAACGAGCAAATATTTTTCGAATTAAAGAAATTAAAATAATAATATAATATAATATATATACTAATTCTTGGCCCAAACCCTAACATCTCGTTCAGTTTCAATAGCCGCCACCAACCCTCTTCGACGGCCACAGTTTTCACGATTTTGTCCTTCAATTCCTCACAAACGGTTTCAAATTAAAATCCAATTACAAAACGAAATGGATAGATCTACGCATGAGCTTAGAATTGATAAAGAGTTGATCGGTTTTCACTTAACAACTTCATGTTGTTAATTAAATATTCACATATATGTGTATATGCATGCGTCCACGTATTACATATGTAATTGATTTGCATATTCTTTTTCATTCGAGTTATCGATTTTAGAACAAATTGTTTATAAGTTTCCAATCATTAAGTTTTGCTTATCAAGCAATGTCAATGTGAATCTTAAATATCGTATCATAATGTCCTAAACATCTAGTTTGAAACGGCAGTGTACTTGTGGTTCAAATAAAATATATAAACAACTCCGATTTGTTAAACTATATTGAAATTCTGATTCAAATTAAATATATAAATAACTTCAAGTTGTTAAAATTTCTTTGCACAACATCAAGTTGTGGCTCTAACCATTTTATTTCTTCTATTACATTAGATATTACTAGCTAAATGCATCGAATAATAATATACATGTTTATTCTTATTCCAAACACAAACATACATCATTTAACTTACAATACTAATGCATTTAATACATGTTGGGTGCTACTATTCACACCCCTATTTACACTTCTGGCCACCAAAACTAAAAGCACCCCAAATATTTTAGATTTCCTCTTCTGGCCACCATCTGAATTAATAACCAAAAAATGCAGAGGCCACCAGCTCTTTCCTCTACACGAACGCTTCCTTCCTCTACATGTCGTCAAGTTTATATAATGTCCTCTAAACTTTAAATTTCCAACTGAGCGGAAAAAATATCCTAAAACGCAGTGGAAAACCTTACCATTAAAAAAACCCTAACAACACATTCTTTAACATAATAGAAAACAATAAAAGTCAAGCAATTCTAAACTCTTTTTTATGTTCATCTTCCATCTTTATTTGGCACAAAAGAATATATGCTTTTGTTAGGGTTTGAAATTGTAGGGAAGCACATGTTTTTCTTAAGAGAAGTACGGTGGTGAATAACTAAGTGAAGGAATAATATACGGTATCCAGATGGACATAAAAAATAATCACTTATATTAAATTTAGGAAGGTGGTCGGAAGTGTAAACAGGGGTATGAATAGTAGCACCCTACATTTATTATAATATGATAATATAATATATTATTATAACAATGCATCTGATGCATCCATCTATCTATCTATCTTCTATGTATATAATAATTCCCACTAATCTTACCTTTGGCCCGACCTTGAAATACCGAAATTGCCCCTCACTTTTTAAATATCACCTAATACTCACTACTTTTGGCCATTTATAATTATTTCTCGAAAACTTTGCATGCAACCTTTCATAAATAATTTGACCGTATAAACATTTAATTATCTGATCCTTTCCACATTCCATATTCTCTTATTATTGTGTTCTACTAATAGGTTTTAACCTATGATATTGACACACCTTATCAAATATTAAATGTTATATTTAACATCCTCAATTTGCTTATTGATTACCATGACATTCTGCATTTCATTTTATGACATTCTTCATTTCATTTTATCTCTTAACAAAAACCTGCCCTTTTATTATTTTGACCTTCTATCTTCCTTTTTAGGTGACATTTATACAAATAGCGTGTTAGAGAATTAGATCATGTAGTTGATTTCGAATTGCTAAAGCAGTGTATTATCAAAATCAATTGATCAATATGCAAAGTTATTTGGGTAATTTGGACGGGAAATAATTCTAAGCATATTTCTTGGTCCACTGCTTTTCTACCATTGAATTTTTTTATTGCAGATTTGTACTTTACTGGATTAGACAATCTAGATTTTATTCCATCACACATGCATCAAAAAAATAAACTTCCTTTTTATTAACGAACTAAGTATGGATGATTTCTTTTCTATCCATAATAATCTATTTATTTACCATATTAGGTGAATATTTTAATTCTTATTATAGCTACAAAGTTTCAAATGGAATTGTCTAAGGCATGGTATATGATTTGAATAATATAATGTATTACTACCATAATTGAAAATTTTCGAAATTCATGATCGAAAATTATATTAAAAACATATCTATTAGTTTGCATGGTTGAAATCTATTTTTGTTATTTACTTTTTAATTTTTCAATTGTAGAATAGACAAGCAAGTTTTTGACCATATATTGGAATGAATCTTACTTTTTGCAATGCTATTTTTTTTAATTTATAGATGTATGTGTGTCATGATGAGATTTTAGAAAGAAATCAATTGATTTTGTCTAGGTTACCTTATGATTAACTTTTTCCATAAAGGAAATACTATTTGCAAAATTGACGCACCTTATTAAATATTAAATGCTATAATTAACATCCTCAATTTGCTTATTGATTACCATGACATTCTTCATTTCATTTTATCTCTTAACAAAAACCTCCACTTTTATTAGCTTGACCTTCTATCTTCCTTTTTAGGCGACATTTATACAAATAGCATGTTAGGAAATTAAATCATGTAGTTGATTTCGAATTGCTAAAGATGCGTATTATCAAAATCAATTGACCAATATGCAAATTTATTTGGGTAATTTGGATGGAAAATAATTCTAACCATATTGCTTAGTCCACTGTTTTTTACCATTGAATTTTTTCATTGCAGATTTGTACTTTACTGGATAGGATAATCTAGATTTCTATTCTGTCACATATGCACCAGAAAAATAAACTGCCTTTTTATAAACTAACTAAGTATGGATGATTTCTTTTCTATCCATAATAGTTTATTTAAATTTTTGTTATAGCTACAAAGATTCAAATGGAATTGTCTAAGGCATAGTATATGATTTGAATAATATATTGTATTACTACCATAGTTAAAAAAAATTCCAAATTCATTACCGAAAATTATATTAAAAACATATCTATTAGTTTGCACGGTTGAAATCTATTTTTTGTTATTTTCTTTTTAATTTTTCAAATGTAGAATAAACTAGCAAGCTTTTAACCATATATTCCATAAAGGAATGTATCTTACTTTTTGCAATGCTATTTTTTTAATTTATATATGTATGTGTGTCATGATGAGATTTTAGAAAGAAATCAATTGATTTTGTCTAGGTTACCTTACGATTAACTTTTTCCATAAAGGAAATACAATTTGCAATAATAATTTTCTAATTGCCTTCGATGTTGCAATGGATTTTTATTAGCTATATCTTAACATATATGTGGATTCAATTTATTCGTAATGTACGTTGATGATTTACTTATTACTGTTGTTTTCTTGCGCTTTCTATTTCCGTGTGGTGGTTTTATTTTATGTGTTTCTGTAACACCCCACCTCCGCTAAGGTCACTCACAAAGGGAATGCACTAGGTTTGGTGAAGCATTATCGAGGTAAACATGCACAGAAATATTAAAAGATAGAACATATATAAAACAAATTTCATTACCTTATAAAATAAGGTCTAAAACCTTTTACATCAGAATACATCAAAACCTGTCTTGCAATAATAAAGAAGCATAAAACCTTTTCATAAATTATTCCCCAAAATAAAGCGGTGAAGCAGCCATAGCCAAAAGAAGACCAAGCTATACATGATGACCTTCAAGCATAAGAGGTACGAACTAAACCATAGCATTTCCTCCCTGAAAACCTGGGGGGGGGGGGGAACGGAAGACAAAGAGGCGAAAGAAAACGGGGTCAGTCACAAAGACTGGTAAGTCCTATCTACTTCCAGCATAAAAATAGGTAAAGGTAACATGACATGCATAAAATGAAAGTAAACATAAGGATGATGACAAGATAGATAAGCTAGACCAAGAAAACAGGATGAACCACTGTATCAAGATAAACTAAGGTATCACATTGTCAGGTTTCTATCAAGTATAAAATCCCGAGGTATATACCATGTATATTTGCTCTGCACCTCCCGTACTAGTATCCCAACCCGTGTTATGTGTTAACTATAAAATGTCCCTTGCCCAATGTCATGAAATGGTCCATGTCGACCTAATATATCACACATATAGGTTTTCTCAACTCGTGTGTTTCTTTCCATGTATAAGTTCAGTCCTTTGCCGTACCTCGTGCGGGCTTTCTCTCTACTTCAACGTAGTACCATTTGATCCTTGAAATCATTTGGACTGTCATCTTTTATCTAACTATGTTTTCTTATCAAGAACTATCGCGTGTTCAACTAAGGTTTTTGCCACCCAGGACCACTGGGGATTATGCTACCTAATGAACGTTTTCGTATCTCGGTTTGGGTTCAAACCACCTAGGGCCACTAGGGATTATGCTACCCGTCAACCACGCCCTTTTTCCCACGCTTGTATCGTGAATCATTTTTCCATGTCTAGGTGCACATGTATCTCAATGTGCCATCTGAGTTCCGTGACAGAATACAGGACTCGGTCGGGAGCTTTACGTTATCTGCCGATGCAGATATTAAGGTTTGTTTTTCTACCAGTGGTTATGGTCCCACGTGAACCCTCCCTCAACTAATAAAAGGCAAAACAAGAAAAATCATGTATGAGAACTACACTACGACCATCAATGCCCCACTCCCAAATGGCCTACCTCACCCATAACTAGATAGCAAGTATGGTCTGTTGGGTGTTCTCTGCCTTTCCGTACGTACACGATTGACTAAAGATGGTAGGTGGACGACGATGTGCTATCAAGGGCTACCGTAAAAATATCGCCGACCCCACGCTAATCCATCCCAGTCTTTAGGTTGTTCGCACAACAACCAAGGCATACCCTTGGCTCTTCTACTGCAGACCTTAACCTCTGTGAACCCAGGAGGATCATCTGCCACCTCACAGAGGGATACCAAGAGTATCCTCACGTTTCCCCGAAGCTACCGCTTCGTCACCCAGTTCGTTGGAGCCTTTATCTAAATCAGATATTGCTCCACCTCGTGTATTTGCTGAAACGACGACCTACCGAATCGGGTTTCTCATCTAATATGAACTGGTACAATTTCCTTGACTAAGAATTATTACTTAGTTATCCTTAACTAAGGTTTATCACTTAGCTTCCTTTCCCGTTATCCTTGTTAACTACTGTTTTCCACTTAGTCCCCCTGAACTAGGGTTTTATCTAATGGGTTAAGCGTTGTCATTCAAGCTCATGACTTTACCCGTCTAGGTGCATGTCAAAATTGGATAAGTGTTCAAGTTCAAGACTTAGCCCTACAAACCATATGTCAAGTTGGTTAAGTATATCAAGAAGTTCACGGCTTAACCTTATCGCGTTATCATTGTTGGTTAAGTATAGATTATCCTTATCGAATTACCAAGTCGAGTTGGTTAAGTATATTCAAACGGTTCGTGTCTTAACCCTATCCAATTACTATGTTAGATTGGTTAAGTGTAGGTTAACTTAACCCCATCAAGTTACCGAGTCAAATTTGTTAAGTATTGGTTAACTTAGCCTCATCAAAATTATCGAGTCAAATTGGTTAACCTAACCCCATTAAATCATCGTGTATAATTGGTTAAGTATAGGTTACTTAACCCCATTAAATCATCGTGTTTTGTAACGACCCGCATTTTTCGACGATATAATAATTAATTAATTTAATTATTTAAATAGAGTTTAGAGGATATAATGGTCGTTAATTAAATTATAAGGAATATTTAATTAAATATAATAATTAAATAATATATATAATACTGAAATAATTAGAATTAGCTGAATTGATAATATAATGTGAAGTGGGCAATTCAAAATATATATTTTAGGTTAGAGTTGAATTATATTGACGGATATATTCAATCGACGACAGTTTGAACGTATAATTATATTATAATTAATATCGAGCTTGAAATGGCGCTGCAGTTCGTAAATTGGCGATTCGAACTTCAACTGAATGTACAGGATTCGTTTTAAGCCGGATTTCTGTGAAACAAGAAACGTGTGGAGCTGGTGGAGTATACCTTTCTAGTGGAAGAGAAAAATCGGGATTTCGTCATGTAGATTTTGATGTACGTCCAAATCAAATTTCAGAAAAGTCGCTGTGGAATTCCTTTATAATTCGTAATGCTTTATTTACGTTATAAAAGGGTTTTCGATATAAATTGAATATCGAGATAATCTGGAATCTGAAATATCAAGCTGTAAATTCTGATATGATATTATGGAGCTGTACGATATCATATGTGAAGATATACGATAATATAAATTTATTTATATTTAATCTAATAATATTTAAACATATTTATATATTTAAATGGGTCAACCAAAGCTTTAAAAATAGCCACTTTTGCAAACGAAGTCGAAATTCGACGAAACTAATTTTGTTGGATCCACAATGTCAAATAATTGTTAGATTTCCAGTTTCGTGATTTTTAGAGTCACTGTGTGGCCGTATGGATTTTTAGAGTGAAAAACAGTCAGTAAATTGACCTTTAAAAATACGCTGTGTGAGCAAACGGAGTCGGAATTCGACGAAACCAGTTTCGTTGGGACCGTAATGCCGAACTGAAGCTGCATGTCAGTTTTCGTGATTTTTGGGTATCGTATGTGATCGTATGAATTTTTAGAAGGAAAAACTAAAACAAAATAATCAAAAAGAAATATCTAAAAATATCCTAACATAAATATCTAGATATTTATGAGCCTATATATACCCCTACCCTTCTCTAAAACCTTAAAACAAAATCACTTCTGCTCAAAGAAAAACGCAGCCGCCACATTTTCCCTCTTCTGTAAACCATTTCTAACTTTGCAAAATCGAAATCAATTCGAATAAAGTTTATAAAATCATTTTACGTGTATGTATTGAATCCTTGAATGATTCCCTTCCTTCGTATGTATGATTTGATGGGTTCGATGAAGTTCTTGTTCGCATTTATCCTTCCAGCGGGTTGCTTTCAGTCTAGGGTTCGAATACATTTGGTTTGTGGTGATCGATTGTGGAGTTCGACTTTTCAGTAGCGATTAACGCGAGAAGTCGCTTCAAATGAGGGAGTTTTGGTGACTCTCGTGAGTAAAAATGTCGCACGCCCTGGGTGAAGCTCGCGAGATAGCCCTGCGTCGGAAATGGCCAGGAGGGGCGTCGAGTGTAGCTGAGGGTATGGGGAGGAAGGAGGTCGCGAAGAGAAGAATATTGGTGGTTGTTTCAGGATGAATGATGGTGAAAACAAGGTGGAAGAAGGCGGTGGAAGATCTTCAAATGGGCTGATGAAGAACAGGAGGTCACGGCAGTTTTTATTTGGGGAAGAAGGAGGTTGGGCTGAACGGGTTGGGCCAAGGGAAGGGTAAGGAGTGAGGCCCATTTACGATTTAAAATAGTTTATTTTTAATTTAAATGGTGATTAAACTTCGTAACGCGATATCTATTTCATACGAGGTCGGATTCGCGAACCGTAAGTTGCATTGGGATCGTATGGATGGTGCCTACGCCATGGAACCGACTGGAAGTCCATCTGAGCTCGTTACAATTTATGGCGAAATAAACTGTTTGATTCAGATCAAATGACAGTTTATCGTTCTTTAACGATGAACTGCAAATATGAGTAAAACTCACTAACTCTGAACAGCTATATTTTTTTAGCGTATTTTTAGAACTGTTAAATATTGACTGATTAATGGTGTGTTGACTGTTTGATTGAACTGCTAGTCAGTTAGTTGAATTTCTATATTGTTCTGTTTAACAGAATATATCATATGGAACTGAAAGTGATGTTGATTTTATTGTGTAACATCTGTGGATGCAAGGAAACAGGTTGGAGGAATCCGACTGGATTCCTCAACAGATATTTTATTGTTTTCATATATTGTGATATATGACGTGATTTATAATCTGTTGTTGATTATATGTGTATGGACGATATTGGACACCGTAACTTGATATGTTAAACACCATGACATACCGGAATATTGAAAAGAGAATATTTATAAAATCAAGAGGATTTTATAAAGGAGAATATTTATAAATAGAATATTTATAAATAGAAATATTTATAACATGGAATATTTATAAATAGAAAATACGTTAAGTGGAATTATAAATGAAGGGAAACCTTTATAAATGGAAAATTTATAAAGTGAATTATTTATTTAGAATAAATAGATAAGATATTATAACATGGATTATTTATTTGTTAAATAAATAAAATATTAAATAGGGATTATTTACTTAGAAATAAATAGGAGATATTCAAAAAGGAAATAACTGCAAATCATTTTCTTTTTGAATGGAAAGGCTTGTGTAGCGGTTTGGGGATTTTCCCGATGCTCCCGATACAAAGGAGGTTATGGCGAATTTTTCCGGGAATTTAAGGAGTTAGAATAATTTTAAGAATAAATTTGAAAAGGAAATATTTGGAAAATAAATAGAGTTATAAAAAAGAAATTTTTTTATAACTGAATAGGATGTTATAAAAAGGAAAACGTTCTAAAAAGGAAATCATTTGTAAAGTGAAGAACCGTTACTAAAAGTAAATCTTTATAAATGAATAGTCTATTTGATTAGAGTTAATCGAATAGAGTTAACCAGTTAGAGTTAACCAGTTAGAGTTAAACAGTTAGAGTTAAACAGTTAGAGTTAACCAGTTAGAGTTAACCAGTTAGAGTTAAACAGTTAGAGTTAAAACAAACATAGTTATTCATGATGAGTTGCCATTTAGTACGACTGCTAGCGTAATTCACAGGGCTGTAAATAGCCTACGGCGGTCGGATGTTTCCTGAGGGAATCAGGCGTAATCATTGTGATCGCTGCGATCTAGAGTAGAGCGAATGGAATTAAAGAATATAGAGTTAAGCAAAATTAGAAACTGACTAGAGATTAATAAGTTGAATGGTTTCCTGAGTATCGATCTGATGTTGGTTTCGACCTTCGGGGTTTATACTTAGGAAGTTGTTCTCTTGTTAGTTTATAGTTAGAGTCTGAAAGTTGTGGAAGGATAGTGATACGTAAATAAACAATGGAAATGTTTTCCAACATTGATAACGAATATTTTCTAAATATAGAAAATAAGGAAATATAAATACATATATATATATGTTTGATGATTGGGTCGATACTTCCATTTGGAATTTAGATCGTTGTTTGTACACGGACATGTTTTCATTTGATAGTTAAATCATAGACTATCAAAGTTTTGACCATTTTACGTTGTAAATATGGAGAGACCGGTTGGATTATTATCCGAAGAACCACTCCGTATTGACATAAGCGTTGTGATCAAATACGATGAAGAAAATTGAAGACGAAGTAAAGTGCAAGGGCTATTGTATAAGTCTTAGATAACTGTGCCTAAGATGGATGTACTGAATAGTGCCTTCGGATTGTCCAGTCCTAGGACAACTTGTATGGACGAATGTCTGACAGAGTATTCCCAACGAATCATATATGTTGATCTCTTCAACGTATTACGTTTGCTGGCGGTGGAATTCATTTCTCTTAGCTTCATACCCGTGATACCGTTAGAGAAATCGATCATGATTTGGCGGGTATGACGATGTGGTATTCCAAGTAAATGAAGATATGATATGAAAAGATACGCGTAGCTTCTAGCCTCACATCCGGTAAATGATAGAAATCGGGCAGGCATCATGGCTAAGTCGGTCGCACCGAAGTAGGGTGTATAATCACCTATCTAGAGAATATACATTTACTTCTTTAATCTATCAATGCCGTCCCATATATATATACGGGAACGGTTGCTAATCCCAACCGTTGGTTATATACATTCGATACACTCAAGCAAAATGAGTGGTCGGTCATGTGTGGCTGAGTTACAAGATGTTCTTGTTGAACTCCAGTGTATCGTTCCTAGAGTACACTAATCGGAAGGTGGTTCCATACCTTGTCATAGTTGGAAATCCATTATTCAATACGTGCTTGCGATTTTGATTGTATACTATATATGCAGAACATGAGATGAAACCGTTTCTGCTAGTTGATATCTATTTGTACATAGACATTATTATAATATCAAAAGGTTTTTTATATAAAGATATTTTGGATTCTCATAAGGGAAAAACCCGTTCCGTTCTGCGGCGTGGTCTTATGAGATATCGTTTACTTGTTCATATACCTGTTTAAACTGTTTTACTCACACCAGTCCCATGACTGACCCGAAGTTTACTTTGTTGTTTTCCCTAAACTCTTGGGTGCCTAAATTTGTACGGGCAGTCAAGTAGTCGGGATTTTACAGATACACTTGAAAAGCTGGAGCAGGAGGCTTCTGGATCATATAGCTATAGTTTATTTCCGTTGTGTTGTAAGTGCTATACTCTGATAAGTGCTACTGTATACATAACTGTTATATTTCAAAGTTATGTTATATATTATATGTTATTCGTTCCGCTGTGAGGTTCGTGTTACTCTGTTCTTCTTCTTCTTCTATTCTAAGTTTCTATCTTATCTGTTCTCACCTTCTAATTTCTTTCATTAATTACCGGGATTTTTCGATGTTTTGGTTATCGACATCGATCTTATGTCGATAACCAAAGCCGCTCAAAATCCGGGTTGTTACAGTTGGTATCAGAGCTTAAGTTTAGTGAATTACCTTGGCTCTGTGGCGTGACTCAGTCGAGATAGGGTTAGTAATACCCTAGATTGAGTTTGAGTGTATATATACGAGTGCGTATTTGTAATTTGATATAAAATGGTTTTATATTGTGGAGATTCATTGGTTGAGTAGTTTATGAATTCTGGTCGATCAGTTTGATCCACTGTATCGGTAGGGGTTTATAAACACTTGAATACGATGGACCGTCACAGTATAGATATGTGATATATTATCATATATATATATATAGTAATTATAATCGAATGAGATTATAAAGTGAAATGGTTATATATAACCAATCAGAATCATATAAGTAAAGTATATGAAATAAGATGAATTAAATATGAATTTAAATTAGATTTGGAACTAAAATAAGGAAATTTTAAGTTCCTGGGAGATTTTGAGATGTTTTCAAAATGGATGTATTTAGTAAGGGTTTTGAAATGATATAGTATTGAAATCACTTGGGTCGCTGGAAAATAATTCCGATGATGACTGCGCAGTATCATCGGTGTGATTTTCGAATTCTAAGTGGTGGATTACTACTAAAGATTTTGATTTGAATTGTTTTAAGAAAACAAGTTGTTTAGAAATTCAAAGGTTTTGAATTGGTATTATGATTTCAAATTTGATTTGAAATAAAACCGGGAATTTAAGCTCTAGAAATTAAAATTTAACTTGTGAAGTTAATTCGAATGGGATGGTAAAAGTAAATAATAAACCAGAATTTAACTTGAGATGATAGGTTAAGAAAAACTGAAGTGATTAGAGAATAATCTGGATTTGAAATGATAAGTTGAGAGTTTGGAATTCGAAACTCGAATTTGAAATTAAATTCGGCTTGAATAAGCGAATGGTTGTGTTAAGAATAACTTGGTTGGAGTTGATTGGGATGGCATTTGTATATGCCGAGTTGATAACAGATGGTAGGGATATAATGATATGCCCAACAAAAAGGTACAAGTTTATATTTTATACGAGTTTGGAATTTATGAGCCGAATTGGCAAGCCGTTTGGTGTTTTGATTTTCTTTTGGGTTGAAGAAGGCCCAGAGAGGCGAGTTGGAGTTTGAGCTATTGGCTAATACAAAGGAGGTGCTGGCGAAATTTTTTGAAAGTTTAAAGTGTTAGAAAATTTTCAGAATTTTTGAAAATTTTAGTTAGTCAGAATGAATAAATATTTTAGTCGATATTAATTGGTTCAGTTAAAATCAGAAATAAGGGGTAAACAAATCTTAGGAATTCCAATAGGTAGGGTCGTCCTCTAACTTAGCAATTTCGAGGACGAAATTATTTTAAGTGGGGAAGAATGTAATGACCCGCATTTTTCAACGATAAAATAATTAATTTATTTAATTATTTAAATAGAGTTTAGAGGATATAATGGTTGTTAATTAAATTATAAGGAATATTTAATTAAATATAATAATTAAATAATATATATAATTCTGAAATAATCAGAATTAGCTGAATTGACAATATAATGTAAAGTGGGCAATTCAAAATATATATATCAGGTTAGAGTTGAATTATATTGACGGATATATTCAATCGACGACAATTTGAACGTATAATTATATTATAATTAAAATCGAGCTTGAAATGGCGCTGCAGTTCGTAAATTGGCGATTCGAACTTCAACTGAATGTACAGGATTCGTTTTAAGCCGGATTTCTGTGAAACAAGAAACGTGTGGAGCTGGTGGAGTATATCTTTCTAGTGGAAGAGAAAAATCGGGATTTCGTCGTGTAGATTTTGATGTACGTCCAAATCAAATTTCAGAAAAGTCGCCGTGGAATTCCTTTATAATTCGTAACGCTTTATTTACGTTATAAAAGGGTTTTCGATATAAATTGAATATCAAGATAATCTGGAATTTGAAATATCAAGCTATAAATTCTGATATGATATTATGGAGCTGTACGATATCATATGTGAAGATATACGATAATATAAATTTATTTATATTTAATTTAATAATATTTAAATATATTTATATATTTAAATGGGTCATCCAAAGCTTTAAAAATAGCCACTTTTGCAAACGAAGTCGGAATTCGACGAAACTAATTTTGATGGATCCGCAATGTCAAATAATTGTTAGATTTCCAGTTTCGTGATTTTTAGAGTCACTGTGTGGCCGTATGGATTTTTAGAGTGAAAAACAGTCAGTAAATTGGCCTTTAAAAATACGCTGTGTGAGCAAACGGAGTCGGAATTCGACGAAACCAGTTTCGTTGGGACCGTAATGCCGAACTGAAGCTGCATGTCAGTTTTCGTGATTTTTGGGTATCGTATGTGATCGTATGAATTTTTAGAAGGAAAAAATAGAACAAAATAATCAAAAAGAAATATCTAAAAAAATCCTAACATAAATATCTAGATATTTATGAGCCTATATATACCCCTACCCTTCTCTAAAACCTTAAAACAAAATCACTTCTGCTCAAAGAAAAACGCAGCCGCCACATTTTCCCTCTTCTGTAAACCATTTCTAACTTTGCAAAATCGAAATCAATTCGAATAAAGTTTATAAAATCATTTTACGTGTATGTATTGAATCCTTGAATGATTCCCTTCCTTCGTATGTATGATTTGATGGGTTCGATGAAGTTCTTGTTCGCATTTATCCTTCCAGCGGGTTGCTTTCAGTCTAGGGTTCGAATACATTTGGTTTGTGGTGATCGATTGTGGAGTTGGACTTTTCAGTAGCGATTAACGCGAGAAGTAGCATCAAATGAGGGAGTTTTGGTGACTCTCGTGAGTAAAAATGTCGCACGCCCTGGGTGAAGCTCGCGAGATAGCCCTGCGTCGGAAATGGCCAGGAGGGGCGTCGAGTGTAGCTGAGGGTACGGGGTGGAAGGAGGTCGCGAAGAGAAGAATATTGGTGGTTGTTTCAGGATGAACGATGGTGAAAACAAGGTGGAAGAAGGCGGTGGAAGATCTTCAAATGGGCTGATGAAGAACAGGAGGTCACGGCAGTTTTTATTTGGGGAAGAAGGAGGTTGGGCTGAACGGGTTGGGCCAAGGGAAGGGTAAGGAGTGAGGCCCATTTACGATTTAAAATAGTTTATTTTTAATTTAAATGGTGATTAAACTTCGTAACGCGATATCTATTTCATACGAGGTCGGATTCGCGAACCGTAAGTTGCATTGGGATCGTATGGATGGTGCCTATGCCATGGAACCGACTGGAAGTCCATCTGAGCTCGTTACAATTTATGGCGAAATAAACTATTTGATTCAGATCAAATAACAGTTTATCGTTCTTTAACGATGAACTGCAAATATGAGTAAAACTCACTAACTCTGAACAGTTATATTTTTTTAGCGTATTTTTAGAACTGTTAAATATTGACTGATTAATGGTGTGTTGACTGTTTGATTGAACTGCTAGTCAGTTAGTTGAATTTCTATATTGTTCTGTTTAACAGAATATATCATATGGAACTGAAAGTGGTGTTGATTTTATTGTGTAACATCTGTGGATGCAGGGAAACAGGTTGGAGGAATCCGACTGGATTCCTCAACAGATATTTTATTGTTTTCATATATTGTGATATATGACGTGATTTATAATCTGTTGTTGATTATATGTGTATGGACGATATTGGACACCGTAACTTGATATGTTAAACACCATGACATACCGGAATATTGAAAAGAGAATATTTATAAAATCAAGAGGATTTTATAAAGGAGAATATTTATAAATAGAAATATTTATAACATGGAATATTTATAAATAGAAAATACGTTAAGTGGAATTATAAATGAAGGGAAACCTTTATAAATGGAATATTTATAAAGTGAATTATTTATTTAGAATAAATAGATAAGATATTATAACATGGATTATTTATTTGTTAAATAAATAAAATATTAAATAGGGATTATTTACTTAGAAATAAATAGGAGATATTCAAAAAGGAAATAACTGCAAATCATTTTCTTTTTGAATGGAAAGGCTTGTGTAGCGGTTTGGGGATTTTCCCGATGCTCCCGATACAAAGGAGGTTATGGCGAATTTTTCCGGGAATTTAAGGAGTTAGAATATTTTTAAGAATAAATTTGAAAAGGAAATATTTGGAAAATAAATAGAGTTATAAAAAAGGAAATTTTTTTATAACTGAATAGGATGTTATAAAAAGGAAAACGTTCTAAAAAGGAAATCATTTGTAAAGTGAAGAACCGTTACTAAAAGTAAATCTTTATAAATGAATAGTCTATTCGATTAGAGTTAATCGAATAGAGTTAACCAGTTAGAGTTAACCAGTTAGAGTTAAAAAGTTAGAGTTAAACAGTTAGAGTTAAACAGTTAGAGTTAACCAGTTAGAGTTAACCAGTTAGAGTTAAACAGTTAGAGTTAAAACAAACATAGTTATTCGTGATGAGTTGCCATTTAGTACGACTGCTAGCGTAATTCACAGGGCTGTAAATAGCCTACGGCGGTCGGATGTTTCCTGAGGGAATCAGGCGTAACCATTGTGATCGCTGCGATCTAGAGTTGAGCGAATGGAGTTAAAGAATATAGAGTTAAGCAAAATTAGAAACTGACTAGAGATTAATAAGTTGAATGGTTTCCTGAGTATCGATCTGATGTTGGTTTCGGCCTTCGGGGTTTATACTTAGGAAGTTGTTCTCTTGTTAGTTTATAGTTAGAGTCTGAAAGTTGTGGAAGGATAGTGATACGTAAATAAACAATGGAAATGTTTTCCAACATTGATAACGAATATTTTCTAAATATAGAAAATAAGGAAATATATATATATATATATATATGTATATATATATATGTTTGATGATTGGGTCGATACTTCCATTTGGAATTTAGATCGTTGTTTGTACACGGACATGTTTTCATTTGATAGTTAAATCATAGACTATCAAAGTTTTGACCATTTTACGTTGTAAATATGGAGAGACCGGTTGGATTATTATCCGAAGAACCACTCCGTATTGACATAAGCGTTGTGATCAAATACGATGAAGAAAATTGAAGACGAAGTAAAGTGCAAGGGCTATTGTATAAGTCTTAGATAACAGTGCCTAAGATGGATGTACTGAATAGTGCCTTCGGATTGTCCAGTCCTAGGACAACTTGTATGGACGAATGTCTGACAGAGTATTCCCAACGAATCATATATGTTGATCTCTTCAACGTATTACGTTTGGTGGAGGAGGAATTCATTTCTCTTAGCTTCATACCCGTGATACCGTTAGAGAAATCGATCATGATTTGGCGGGTATGACGATGTGGTATTCCAAGTAAATGAAGATATGATATGAAAAGATATGCGTAGCTTCTAGCCTCACATCCGGTAAATGATAGAAATCGGGCAGGCAGCATGGCTAAGTCGGTCGCACCGAAGTAGGGTGTATAATCACCTATCTAGAGAATATTCATTTACTTCTTTAATCTATCAATGCTGTCCCATATATATATATGGGAACGGTTGCTAATCCCAACCGTTGGTTATATACATTCGATACACTCAAGCAAAATGAGTGGTCGGTCATGTGTGGCTGAGTTACAAGATGTTCTTGTTGAACTCCAGTGTATCGTTCCTAGAGTACACTAATCGGAAGGTGGTTCCATACCTTGTCATAGTTGGAAATCCATTATTCAATACGTGCTTGCGATTTTGATTGTATACTATATATGCAGAACATGAGATGAAACCGTTTCTGCTAGTTGATATCTATTTGTACATAGACATTATTATAATATCAAAAGGTTTTTTATATAAAGATATTTTGGATTCTCATAAGGGAAAAACCCGTTCCGTTCTGCGGCGTGGTCTTATGAGATATCGTTTACTTGTTCATATACCTGTTTAAACTGTTTTACTCACACCAGTCCCATGACTGACCCGAAGTTTACTTTGTTGTTTTCCCTAAACTCTTGGGTGCCTAAATTTGTACGGGCAGTCAAGTAGTCGGGATTTTACAGATACACTTGAAAAGCTGGAGCAGGAGGCTTCTGGATCATATAGCTATAGTTTATTTCCGTTGTGTTGTAAGTGCTATACTCTGATAAGTGCTATTGTATACATAACTGTTATATTTCAAAGTTATGTTATATATTATATGTTATTCGTTCCGCTGTGAGGTTCGTGTTACTCTGTTCTTCTTCTTCTTCTATTCTAAGTTTCTATCTTATCTGTTCTCACCTTCTAATTTCTTTCATTAATTACCAGGATTTTTCGATGTTTTGGTTATCGACATCGATCTTATGTCGATAACCAAAGCCGCTCAAAATCCGGGTCGTTACAGTTGGTATCAGAGCTTAAGTTTAGTGAATTACCTTGGCTCTGTGGCGTGACTCGGTAGAGATAGGGTTAGTAATACCCTAGATTGAGTTTGAGTGTATATATATGAGTGCGTATTTGTAATTTGATATAAAATGGTTTTATATTGTGGAGATTCATTGGTTGAGTAGTTTATGAATTCTGGTCGATCAGTTTGATCCACTGTATCGGTAGGGGTTTATAAACACTTGAATACGATGGACCGACACAGTATAAATATGTGATATATTATCATATATATATATATATAGTAATTATAATCGAATGAGATTATAAAGTGAAATGGTTATATATAACCAATCAGAATCATATAAGTAAAGTATATGAAATAAGATGAATTAAATATGAATTTAAATTAGATTTGGAACTAAAATAAGGAAATTTTAAGTTCCTGGGAGATTTTGAGATGTTTTCAAAATGGAAGTATTTAGTAAGGGTTTTGAAATGATATAGTATTGAAATCACTTGGGTCGCTGGAAAATAATTCCGATGATGACTGCGCAGTATCATCGGTGTGATTTTCAAGTTCTAAGTGGTGGATTACTACCAAAGATTTTGATTTGAATTGTTTTAAGAAAACAAGTTGTTTAGAAATTCAAAGGTTTTGAATTGGTATTATGATTTCAAATTTGATTTGAAATAAAACCGGGAATTTAAGCTCTAGAAATTAAAATTTAACTTGTGAAGTTAATTCGAATGGGATGGTAAAAGTAAATAATAAACCAGAATTTAACTTGAGATGATAGGTTAAGAAAAACTGAAGTGATTAGAGAATAATCTGGATTTGAAATGATAAGTTGAGAGTTTGGAATTTGAAACTCGAATTTGAAATTAAATTCGGCTTGAATAAGCGAATGGTTGTGTTAAGAATAACTTGGTTGGAGTTGATTGGGATGGCATTTGTATATGCCGAGTTGATAACAGATGGTAGGGATATAATGATATGCCCAACAAAAAGGTACAAGTTTATATTTTATACGAGTTTGGAATTTATGAGCCGAATTGGCAAGCCGTTTGGTGTTTTGATTTTCTTTTAGGTTGAAGAAGGCCCAGAGAGGCGAGTTGGAGTTTGAGCTATTGGCTAATACAAAGGAGGTGCTGGCGAAATTTTTTGAAAGTTTAAAGTGTTAGAAAATTTTCAGAATTTTTGAAAATTTTAGTTAGTCAGAATGAATAAATATTTTAGTCGATATTAATTGGTTCAGTTAAAATAAGAAATAAGGGGTAAACAAATCTTAGGAATTCCAATAGGTAGGGTCGTCCTCTAACTTAGCAATTTCGAGGACGAAATTATTTTAAGTGGGGAAGAATGTAATGACCCGCATTTTTCAACGATAAAATAATTAATTTATTTAATTATTTAAATAGAGTTTAGAGGATATAATGGTTGTTAATTAAATTATAAGGAATATTTAATTAAATATAATAATTAAATAATATATATAATTCTGAAATAATCAGAATTAGCTGAATTGACAATATAATGTAAAGTGGGCAATTCAAAATATATATATCAGGTTAGAGTTGAATTATATTGACGGATATATTCAATCGACGACAGTTTGAACGTATAATTATATTATAATTAAAATCGAGCTTGAAATGGCACTGCAGTTCGTAAATTGGCGATTCGAACTTCAACTGAATGTACATGATTCGTTTTAAGCCGGATTTCTGTGAAACAAGAAACGTGTGGAGCTGGTGGAGTATATCTTTCTAGTAGAAGAGAAAAATCGGGATTTCATCATGTAGATTTTGATGTACGTCCAAATCAAATTTCAGAAAAGTCGCTGTGGAATTCCTTTATAATTCGTAACGCTTTATTTACGTTATAAAAGGGTTTTCGATATAAATTGAATATCAAGATAATCTGGAATTTGAAATATCAAGCTGTAAATTCTGATATGATATTATGGAGCTGTACGATATCATATGTGAAGATATACGATAATATAAATTTATTTATATTTAATTTAATAATATTTAAATATATTTATATATTTAAATGGGTCATCTAAAGCTTTAAAAATAGCCACTTTTGCAAACGAAGTCGGAATTCGACGAAACTAATTTTGTTGGATCCGCAATGTCAAATAATTGTTAGATTTCCAGTTTCGTGATTTTTAGAGTCACTGTGTGGCCGTACGGATTTTTAGAGTGAAAAACAGTCAGTAAATTGACCTTTAAAAATACGCTGTGTGAGCAAACGGAGTCGGAATTCGACAAAACCAGTTTCGTTGGGACCGTAATGCCGAACTGAAGCTGCATGTCAGTTTTCGTGTATTTTGGGTATCATATGTGATCGTATGAATTTTTAGAAGGCAAAAATAAAAAAAAATAATCAAAAAGAAATATATATAAATATCCTAACATAAATATCTAGATATTTATGAGCCTATATATACCCCTACCCTTCTATAAAACCTAAAAAAAAATCACTTCTGCTCAAAGAAAAACGTAGCAGCCACATTTTCCCTCTTCTGTAAACCATTTCTAACTTTGCAAAATCGAAATCAATTCGAATAAAGTTTATAAAATCATTTTATGTGTATGTATTGAATCCTTGAATGATTCCCTTCCTTCGTATGTATGATTTGAGGGTTTCGATGAAGTTCTTGTTCGCACTTATCCTTCCAACGGGTTGCTTTCAGTTTAAGGTTCGAATACATTTGGTTTGTGGTGATCGATTGTGGAGTTGGACTTTTCAGTAGCGATTAACGCGAGAAGTAGCATCAAATGAGGGAGTTTTGGTGACTCTCATGAGTAAAAATGTCGCGCGCCCTGGGTGAAGCTCGCGAGATAGCCCTGCGTCGGAAATGGCCAGGAGGGGCGTCGAATGTAGCTGAGGGTATGGGGAGGAAGGAGGTCGCGAAGAGAAGAATATTGGTGGTTGTTTTAGGATGAACGATGGTGAAAACAAGGTGGAAGAAGGCGGTGGAAGATCTTCAAATGGGCTGATGAAGAACAGGAGGTCACGGTAGTTTTATTTGGGGAAGAAGGAGGTTGGGCTAAACGGGTTGGGCCAAGGGAAGGGTAAGGAGTGAGGCCCATTTACGATTTAAAATAGTTTATTTTTAATTTAAATGGTGATTAAACTTCGTAACGTGATATCTATTTCATACGAGGTCGGATTCGCGAATCGTAAGTTGCGTTGGGATCGTATGGATGGTGGCTACGCCATGGAACCGACTGGAAGTCCATCTGAGCTCGTTACAATTTATG
This sequence comes from Allium sativum, assembly GCA_030737875.1. Taxonomy (NCBI): domain Eukaryota; kingdom Viridiplantae; phylum Streptophyta; class Magnoliopsida; order Asparagales; family Amaryllidaceae; genus Allium; species Allium sativum. Next base: position 272,247,421 of record CM060920.1, on the reverse strand, counting down.
GCAAAAAAACTGTTTGATTTAGATCAAATAATAGTTTATCGTTCTTTAACGATGAACTGCAAATGTGAGTAAAACTCACCAACTCTGAACAGTTATATTTTTTTAACGTATTTTTAGAACTGTTAAATATTGACTGATTAATGGTGTGTTGACTGTTTGATTGAACTGCTAGTCAGTTAGTTGAATTTCTATATTGATTCTGTTTAACAGAATATATCATATGGAACTGAAAGTGATGTTGATTTTATTGTGTAACATCTGTGGATGCAAGGAAACAGGTTGGAGGAATCCGACTGGATTCCTCAACAGATATTTTATTGTTTTCATATATTGTGATATATGACGTGATTTATAATCTGTTGTTGATTATATGTGTATGGACGATATTGGACACCGTAACTTGATATGTTAAACACCATGACATACCGGAATATCGAAAAGAGAATATTTATAAAATCAAGAGGATTTTATAATGGAGAATATTTATAAATAGAATATTTATAAATAGAAATATTTATAACATGGAATATTTATAAATAGAAAATACGTTAAGTGGAATTATAAATGAAGGGAAACCTTTATGAATGGAATATTTATAAAGTGAATTATTTATTTAGAATAAATAGATAAGATATTATAACATGGATAATTTATTTGTTAAATAAATAAAATATTAAATAGGGATTATTTACTTAGAAATAAATAGGAGATATTCAAAAAGGAAATAACTGCAAATCATTTTCTTTTTGAATGGAATGGCTTATGTAGCGGTTTGGGGATTTTCCCGATGCTCCCGATACAAAGGAGATTATGGCAAATTTTTCCGGGAATTTAAGGAGTTATAATATTTTTAAGAATAAATTTGAAAAGGAAATATTTAGAAAATAAATAGAGTTATAAAAAAGGAAATTTGTTTATAACTGAATAGGATGTTATAAAAAGGAAAACGTTATAAAAAGGAAATCATTTGTAAATTGAAGAACCGTTACTAAAAGTAAATCTTTATAAATGAATAGTCTATTCGATTAGAGTTAATCGAATAGAGTTAACCAGTTAGAGTTAACCAGTTAGAGTTAAACAGTTAGAGTTAAACAGTTTGAGTTAACCAGTTAGAGTTAACCAGTTAGAGTTAAACAGTTAGAGTTAAATAGTTAGAGTTAAAAAAACATAGTTATTCAGGATGAGTTGCCATTTAGTACGACTGCTAGCGTAATTCGCAGGGCTGCAAATAGCCTACGGCAGTCGGATGTTTCCTGAGGGAATCAGGCGTAACCATTGTGATCGCTGCGATCTAGAGTTGAGCGAATGGAGTTAAAGAATATAGAGTTAAGCAAAATTAGAAACTGACTAGAGATTAATAAGTTGAATGGTTTCCTGAGTATCGATCTGATGTTGGTTTCAGCCTTCAGGGTTTATACTTAGGAAGTTGTTCTCTTGTTAGTTTATAGTTCGAGTCTGATAGTTGTGGAAGGATAGTGATACGTAAATAAACAATGGAAATGTTTTCCAACGTTGATAACGAATATTTTCTAAATATAGAAAATAAGGAAATATAAATATAAATATATATATATATATGTTTGATGATTGGGTCAATAATTCCATTTGGAATTTAGATCGTTGTTTGTACACGGACATGTTTTCATTTGATAGTTAAATCACAGACTATCAAAGTTTTGACCATTTTACGTTGTAAATATGGAGAGACCGATTGGATTATTATCCGAAGAACCACTCCATATTGACATAAGCGTTGTGATCAAATACGATGAAGAAAATTGAAGACGAAGTAAAGTGCAAGGGCTATTGTATAACTCTTAGATAACAGTGCCTAAGATGGATGTACTGAATAGTGCCTTCGGTTTGTCCAGTCCCAGGACAACTTGTATGGACGAATGTCTGACAGAGTATTCCCAACGAATCATATATGTTGATCTCTTCAACGTATTACGTTTGGTGGCGGAGGAATTCATTTCTCTTAGCTTCATACCCGTGATACCGTTAGAGAAATCGATAATGATTTGGCGGGTATGACGATGTGGTATTCCAAGTAAATGAAGATATGATATGAAAAGATATGCGTAGCTTCTAGCCTCACATCCGGTAAATGACAGAAATCGGGCAGGCAGCATGGCTAAGTCGGTCGCACCGAAGTAGGGTGTATAATCACCTATCTAGAGAATATTCATTTGCTTCTTTAATCTATCAATGCTGTCCCATATATATATACGGGAATGGTTGCTGATCCCAACCGTTGGTGATATACATTTTATACACTCAAGCAAAATGAGTGGTCGGTCATGTGTGGCTGAGTTACAAGATGTTCTTGTTGAACTCCAGTGTATCGTTCCTAGAGTACACTGATCGGAAGGTGGTTCCATACCTTGTCATAGTTGGAAATCCATTATCCAATACGTGCTTGCGACTTTGATTGTATACTATATATGTAGAACGTGAGATGAAATCGTTTCTGCTAGTTGATATCTATTTGTACATAAGGGAAAAACCCGTTCCGTTCTGCGGCGTGGTCTTATGAGATATCGTTTACTTGTTCATATACCTGTTTAAACTGTTTTACTCACACCAGTCCCATGACTGACCCGGAGTTTACTTTGTTGTTTTCCCTAAACTCATGGGTGCCTAAATTTGTACGGCCAGTCAAGTAGTCGGGATTTTACGGATACACTTGAAAAGCTGGAGCAGGAGGCTTCTGGATCATATAGCTATAGTTTATTTCCGCTATGTAAGTGCTGTACTCTGATAAGTGCTATTGTATACATAACTGTTATATTTCAAAGTTATGTTATATATTATATGTTATTCGTTCCGCTGTGAGGTTTGTGTTACTCTGATGTTGTGTTCTTCTTCTCCTTCTATTCTAAGTTTCTATCTTATCTATTCTCACCTTCTAATTTCTTTCATTAATTACCGGGATTTTTCGATGTTTTGGTTATCGACATCGAGCTTATGTCGATAACCAAAGCCGCTCAAAATCCAGGTCGTTACATGTTTAAATTAGTTAAGTGTAATTTATCTTAACCTCATCAAGTTATTATGTTAGATTGGTTAAGTGTTGGTTAACTTAACCTCATCAAATCATCACGTTAGATTGGTTAAGTGTAAGTTAACTTAACCCTCATCCACTAGTCATATTTATAATGGTTAAGTATTTTCCCCTCGTGTGTTTACTTAACCCTACCGTGCCCCGCGTTATCCCGGTCGGGTGTTATCAACCCATTTAGGTTAAACTAACCCATTCACTAATCGTGTTACATGGTTTAGTGTCTTTAGGTAATCAAGTCCGGTCTCACTTAACCTACCCATTCGTGTCATATCGGTTAAGTGTCATTAGTCAAATTAACTTAACCTTATCATGTGGCATTAAGTAAATTAATGCACTCTCAACCTCTCACATTAGACGTTGTTGTGGTTACTGGTTACGCCGGGAGGGTCCAGGCAGATTTACACCACAACCCCGTCTAACCTCGGGTTTTCAAGCACGATATGACCAACTACTCACATTGGGTCTTATTGTTTGTAGCTACTGGATTTGCCGGGCGGGTCCGGGCAGATTTATGCTACAAACTCAACCCAACCTCGAGTTGGCCACTTTCATGTGTTACTACGTATCATGTTCATGTCAAGTTTAGGCCTTGATTAAGTCCATGTTTTTCTCTTATGCCTATTGCCCTATTTCTTGGTATGATTCATGTCAAGTTCACATGTTCCATATTTTTCTAAGTGTCATCCCCATGTTATCACCATTACATGTTACATGTAATTTCATGTCAAGTTCATAGCAAATTTCAAGCTTTGCCTAGACTACCCAAAACGTATTCCCAACGCACATGAAAGCGAATCAACATAGTAGGAAAAATATGACAAAAGAGGGTATAAGATGGCAAAGGTGAATCACAAGTTAAACATGGTGACGTTTGAGGTAAAAGGTGTTCACATAACTAGCATATTGCATATCGGCCTCAAAACATGTATGATAACATAAAGGGATTGGCCTCTAACATGCATGATATCATAAGAGGATTGGTCTCAAGCATGCATGATATCATATCCTAGGTCTATCGTCTTATGCATGCGAGCGTCATGAGGGGTTTTGGGTTCCTTTACATGCATAAACCCAAAATGTTTCACAAGTCAAAATGGTTCTAAGGGTTCATGCCATCATTCCACAAGTAAAGATCCAAACTTGCATGATAAACTAGGTCAAACACAACATGAATGGCATGATTTAATCACTAAAACATAGCCCAAAGTCATGGGTTCAAGAAAGGGGCAAAACTAGGTTCACATAGGCTAACATACTTATGCTTCATCTCATTTTATTCCATGTCAACATTAGAAATACCGTTTAGATTTACAAGTAGCTAGAACTTACCTAGCGAGGCTTGGAGACTTAGGAGCATGAATTGTCATAGGATTTGCGTGGCAATGTTGATCTACTTCCATGATTTGATGTAGAAAGCTTGCACCTTTTGATTTGAATCCGATTTGAAAGCATAAGCTCTTGGAGTTGGAGATGGAGGCCATGATCAAGAGAGAATTGGGCAGCACTTCGTTGTTAGATTGATTTTGAGTGATTTAGGTTAGGTCCTAGGGTGTTTTTATAGAGATTAGGAGTAGTTTAGGCCCTTAGATTAACCCTAGGATAGATCTGAACCCTCAAAATCCGTCACAGGCCAATAGACCAGACCTTAATGAGTAACCAGGTGCACCAGGCCAAAGTGGCCGGACCACCCAGGTCGACACCCGTGTCGACTGGGCAGTCGACCTACCCCTGGGCGTGTCGACACCCCAGTCGACCTGGGGCTTGGGCGGGAATTTTTCCCGCCCAGTCTGTTTGGCTCCAGATTTGAATTTCGAACTGTTTTTTTTTTTGAACTCTGGATTTTCTGAAAACTTCGACGGGCCATAACTGGGTCATACGGACTCCGATTTTCGAAAACTCGGACTCTATTTCGCGTACTTTTCCGATACGAATGCAATGGCACAGCCCGTTCCCCTTGATTCAGATTTTAACATTTAATTCTTCCTTGATTTACGTTATAACATGTTATTCAAAATACGGGTTGTTACATTCTCCCCACCTTAAATGATTTCGTCCCCGAAATCTTCAAGTTAGGAAGAACGTATCCTACCATCCATCATCCATCTACTCAAAACATCATCCATGAGCAGTCATTGTCCTTAAAAGATTCTAAATGCTGTATGATCATATGCGAAAGGTGTGTGTATATGTACTTATCTAATGTAAATGGTCAGACCTGAGTGATCTTCTAAATGCAAAATATGTTTAGTGCCATGAATCTTACATATATGAAAATAGTCCTAGTCATATAAACACTATATGTGTGCACAACCATTCATCCACATGCAACATCCACATGATATTATTTCATCTATAAACAAGTACAAATACTCGTGCATATGCAATATGAAATGTGACTGAATCGACCTAGTGTCTAATGTGTACTCAATCATCCACGAGCAACCACTTGCAACCACTGGCAACCATATCAATCATAACATGTTTCAAATACATGTTTACATCCATAGGGTTCTACCTAAGGTCCTCAAGATAGGATCGAGAAGATAAACTCCTTATGGGGTTTGCAACTGAACTAAGATCGAAAACAGAACAGAGAGGATATTCATAAAAGCTAGCCTACAAGTAAGTTCTACAGAAAACAGGGATCAAGGATATACTCTTAAAAAGAGATATCATGCGCGTATCTAGTCTTCATCCTTCTGAGTCGCATTCCCTTGCGCTTAGTTCCATTGTGCTTTGACCATCTTTTAACTTCATGATTTCGTAGCTTCTTATTTCCTGTTTCCATAATATGAGTTGGAACTCATTTTATTGTCGCCTCTCGTTCCACTTTCACTTATTCTTCTTCTAGTGTACTTGATTCAAACATGACTGCGTACTCATGATTCCATGCGAGCTCTCCAAAATTCACTAGTGAATCTTGGATCTCGTTTGCATACTATACGGTATTCCACGCAGAAGAACTTTCTCTTGAAAGTAAACAGATGCCAACCAGGTTACCATGTGTACTTACTAGGGTGATTTTTATAACTTATGCATAAGTGAAATGAACCATCCGTCTTATTGGCAAACACCACTCGATCGGGTTTCAAATTTCCAATAAAGGCATCAAGGGATTCTAGGTAACTAATCATGACAGAACCCAAAAGGTTACACGAGACTTCGAGGGTATTACCAGTCAAGAATCTAACTACCCTCCTATCAAAATCGAGGGTGGCACCCCTTACTGGATAACCACTTCATCCCTAGAATCCATCCATGGCCCAAAACATAAGCATTACTTCCAAACTCAACTCTTGGCATAGACATTCTCAAATCCAAACAAGTCGTGAATAAATGGACTGATTCTCCAACAAGATTTGAGACAAAATGGGATCCTCTACTATGCTAGTACTAAGGTGCAGAGACTCAATTATCGAAGCGGACTTAAATGATGTGGTGATCAAAACAAAGTCTTGGCGGGATGATAGAAAAGAATAACTAAACCTTCAACAAGAATGTTACCATCCTTCTCCGGTACGCTAGTGAGGGTATGCAATTGCCTTCTCGATGATCTTGTCCTTGTTCCATAATACTTAACTATCCGTCCCGTTTTACAATACCAAAAATACTCTCTCGTCATGGGTTGAGCCCTACCAACAAGTTGCTTATCCTTAAGCCCATATCCTTTATCCTTGTTCTTACTATCCTTTCTTATAACGCGGCAACAGGTCTCTCGAGAACTACCTCCATTGCACGGGAAACACTTAGGTAGCTAAGGAAGGATTAGTCGCAGTTCAAACTACTGTGACTACAGATGGAGGAAAGAGAGGAAAAGAGATTCAATCAAGGAAACAAAGGATAGTGCTAATGGCCTTTGGGGAATAGCCTTTAAAAATAAAACCTTTCTTGAAAAATGCTTCTTTGTAAACAGTTTGGAAAATATTTTCAGAAGGTTTTAAAACTTTTGCCCAGTCTGGTAACCTTCTGCTCTGATACCAAATGTAACACCCCACCTCCGCTAGGGTCACTCACAAAGGGAATGCACTAGGTTTGGTGAAGCATTATCGAGGTAAACATGCACAGAAATATTACAAGACAGAACATATATAAAACAGCGGAAGTAAAACAAATTTCATTACCTTATAAAATAAGGTCTAAAGCCTTTTTTTACATCAGAATACATAAAAACCTGTCTTGCAATAGAAAAGAAGCATAAAACCTTTTCATAAATTATTCCCCAAAATAAAGCGGTGAAGCAGCCAATAGAAGACCAAGCTATACATGATGACCTTCAAGCATAAGAGGTCTGAACTAAACAACAGCATTTCCTCCCTGAAAACCTGGGGGGGGGGGGGGGGGGAGGGGAAACGGAAGACAAAGAGGCGAAAGAAAACGGGGTCAGTCATAAAGACTGGTAAGTCCTATCTACTTCCAGCATAAAAACAGGTAAAGGTAACATGACATGCATAAACTGAAAGTAAACATAAGGATGATGACAAGATAGATAAGCTAGACAGAGATAATAGGTTGAACCACTGTATCAAGATAAACTAAGGTATCACATTGTCAGGTTTCTATCAAGTATAAAATCCCGAGGTATCTACCATGTATATTTGCTCTGCACCTCCCGTACTAGTATCCCAACCCGTGTTATGTGTTAACTATAAAATGTCCCTTGCCCAATATCATGAAATGGTCCATGTCGACCTAATATATCGCACATATAGGTTTTCTCACCTCGTGTGTTTCTTTCCATGTATAAGTCCAGTCCTTTACCGTACCTCGTGCTGGCTTTCTCACTACTTCAACGTAGTACCATTTGATCCTTGAAATCATTTGGACTGTCATCTTTTATCTAACTATGTTTTCTTATCAAGAACTATCGCGTGTTCAACTAAGGTTTTTGCCACCCAGGACCACTGGGGATTATGCTACCTAATGAACGTTTTCGTATCTCAGTTTGGGTTCAAACCACCTAGGGCCACTAGGGATTATGCTACCCGTCAACCATGCCCTTTTTTCCCACGTTTGTATCGTGAATCGTTTTTCCATGTATAGGTGCACATGTATCTCAATGTGCCATCCGAGTTCCGTGACATAATACAGGACTCGTCGGGAGCTTTAGGTTATCTGCCGATGCAGATATTAAGGTCTGTTTTTCTACCGGTGGTTATGGTCCCACGTGACCCCTCCCTCAACTACTGAAAGGAAAAACAAGAAAAATCATGTATGAGAACTACACTACGGCCATCAATGCCCCACTCCAAAATGGCCTACCTCACCCATAACTAGATAGCAAGTATGGTCTGTTGGGTGTTCTCTGCCTTTCCGTACGTACACGATTGACTAAAGATGGTAGGTGGACGACGATGTGCTATCTAGGGCTACCGTAAAAATATCGTCGACCCCACGCTAATCCACCCCAGTCTTTAGGTTGCTCGCACAACAACCAAGGCATACCCTTGGCTCTTCTACCACAGACCTTAACCTCTGTGAGCCCAGGAGGATCATCTGCCACCTCACAGAGTGATACCAAGAGTATCCTCACGTTTCCCCGAAGCTACCGCTTCGTCACCCAGTTCGTTGGAGCCTTTATCTAAACCAGATATTTCTCCACCTCGTGTATTTGCTGAAACGACGACCTACCGAATCGGGTTACTCATCTAATATGAACTGGTCCAATTTCCTTGACTAAGAATTATTACTTAGTTATCCTTAACTAAGGTTTATCACTTAGCTTCCTTTCCCGTCATCCTTGTTAACTACTGTTTTCCACTTAGTTCCCCTGAACTAGGGTTTTATCTAATGGGTTAAGCGTTGTCATTCAAGCTCATGACTTAACCCGTCTAGGAGCATGTCAAAATTGGCTAAGTGTTCAAGTTCAAGACTTAGCCCTACAAACCATATGTCAAGTTGGTTAAGTATATCAAGAAGTTCACGGCTTAACCTTATCGCGTTATCGTGGTTGGTTAAGTATAGATTATCCTTATCGAATTACCGAGTCGAGTTGGTTAAGTATATTCAAACGGTTTGTGTCTTAACCCTATCCAATTACTATGTTAGATTGGTTAAGTGTAGGTTAACTTAACCCCATCAAGTTACCGAGTCAAATTGGTTAAGTATTGGTTAACTTAACCTCATCAAAATTATCGAGTCAAATTGGTTAACCTAACCCCATTAAATCATCGTGTATAATTGGTTAAGTATAGGTTACTTAACCCCATTAAATCATCGTGTTTAAATTAGTTAAGTGTAATTTATCTTAACCTCATCAAGTTATCATGTTAGATTGGTTAAGTGTTGGTTAACTTAACCTCATCAAATCATCTTGTTAGATTGGTTAAGTGTAAGTTAACTTAACCCTCATCCACTAGTCATATTTATAATGGTTAAGTATTTTCCCCTCGTGTGTTTACTTAACCCTACCGTGCCCTGCGTTATCCCGGTCGGGTGTTATCAACCCATTTAGGTTAAACTAACCCATTCACTAATCGTGTTACATGGTTAAGTGTCTTTAGGTAATCAAGTCCGGTCTCACTTAACCTACCCATTCGTGTCATATCGGTTAAGTGTCATTAGTCAAATTAACTTAACCTTATCATGTGGCATTAAGTAAATTAATGCACTCTCAACCTCTCACATTAGACGTTGTTGTGGTTACTGGTTACGCCGGGCGGGTCCGGGCAGATTTACACCACAACCCCGTCTAACCTCGGGTTTTCAAGCACGGTATGACCAACTACTCACATTGGGTCTTATTGTTTGTAGCTACTGGATTTGTCGGGCGGGTCCGGGCAGATTTATGCTACAAACTCAATCCAACCTCGAGTTGGCCACTTTCATGTTTTACTACGTCTCATGTTCATGTCAAGTTTAGGCCTTGATTAAGTCCATGTTTTTCACTTATGCCTGTTGTCCTATTTCTTGGTATGATTCATGTCAAGTTCACATGTTCCATATTTTTCTAAGTGTCATCCCCATGTTATCACCATTACATGTTACATGTAATTTCATGTCAAGTTCATAGCAAATTTCAAGCTTTTCCTAGACTACCCAAAACGTATTCCCAACGAACGTGAAAGCGAATCAACATAATAGGAAAAATATGACAAAAGAGGGTATAAGATGGCAAAGGTGAATCACAAGTTAAACATGGTTACGTTTGAGGTAAAAGGTGTTCACATAACTAGCATATTGCATATCGGCCTCAAAACATGTATGATAGCATAAAGGGATTGGCCTCTAACATGCATGATATCATAAGAGGATTGGTCTCAAGCATGCATGATATCATATCCTAGGTCTATCATCTTATGCATGTGAGCGTCATGAGGGGTTTTGGGTTCCTTTACATGCATAAACCCAAAATGTTTCACAAGTCAAAATGGTTCTAAGGGTTCATGCCATCATTCCACAAGTAAAGATCCAAACTTGCATGATAAACTAGGTCAAACACAACATGAATGGCATGATTTAATCACTAAAACATAGCCAAAAGTCATGGGTTCAAGAAAGGGGCAAAACTAGGTTCACATAGGCTAACATACTTATGCTTCATCTCATTTTATTCCATGTCAACATTAGAAATACCGTTTAAATCTACAAGTAGCTAGAACTTACCTAGCGAGGCTTAGAGACTTAGGAGCATGAATCGTCATAGGATTTGCGTGGCAATGTTGATCTACTTCCATGATTTGATGTAGAAAGCTTGCACCTTTTGATTTGAATCTGATTTGAATGCATAAGCTCTTGGAGTTGGAGATGGAGGCCATGATCAAGAGAGAATTGGGCAGCACTTCATTGTTAGATTGATTTTGAGTGATTTAGGTTAGGTCCTAGGGTGTTTTTATAGAGATTAGGAGTAGTTTAGGCCCTTAGATTAACCCTAGGATAGATCTGAACCCTCAAAATCCGTCACAGGCCAATAGACCAGACCCTAATGAGTAACCAGGTGCACCAGGCCAAAGTGGCCGGACCACCCAGGTCGACACCCGTGTCGACTGGGCAGTCGACCTGCCCCTGGGCGTGTCGACTCCCCAGTCGACCTGGGGCTTGGGCGGGAATTTTTCCTGCCCAGTCTGTTTGGCTCCAGATTTGAATTTCGAACTATTTTTTTTTAACTCTGGATTTTCTGAAAACTTCGACGGGCCATAACTGGGTCATACGGACTCCGATTTTCGAAAACTTGGACTATATTTCGCATATTTTTCCGAGACGAACGCAATGGCACATCCCGTTCCCCTTGATTCAGATTTTAACATTTAATTCTGCCTTGATTTACGTTATAACATGTTATTCAAAATACGGGTTGTTACAGTTTCTTTTATATGGTATGTATGTTATTTTTTTGTATAATATGAAATTGCCTTTTTAATTTCTACAATAGTAACAATTTTTTTATAGATATTCATACATATGGCAAGATTGAATTTCATATAAAAGTTAATTAACTATATATAATTTACATAATGCTTGATTTATTCATAAGAAAATTAAATATGTATTGCTTAGGCAATGATATGGAATTCTTTTACAATTTTGTCTTATTTTGTTTATGTGTAATTTTTAATTTTAATTTCTTGTGTTGATATGGTAGGTGATAAATTTTTGGATTGCAAATAGCAAGAGTTCCAAATTTAGAAGTCAATGACCCAAATATAGCTAGTGATAAAAAAAATATTTATATGAAATTAGCACAAATAAGAGAAAATTATAGGTGACATAATCGATTTTCACTGATATGTCCATAGTTAACTGCCATGAAATGACCATTACAGGTGATGTATCTTACATTGGAACAGTTGTCAAAATTAACTGCCATAATTTTGCACTGGCTTATTGAGATGACCCGGACTTCCCCGTGAAGGAAAGCACGGATTGAGTTAAGAACAAGACGGATCAGAACACAATCAGAAGAACATTTCATTGCTTATTACAACAATTCCATCAGAATACAAGAACATACAGAGTATGAATAAATATTATACATCATAGAAATATCAGAGATTTAAATTACATTACATAGCAGCGGAAAATAATACAAAACACAACTGAAAGTGTGATAACCCCAAACTTCCACGGAATGAAAGTAAGGAATAATCATTTGGAATACAACATACATATAACAATACAGATCACAGATACAACATAGCAAAGGAAAACCATAAAATAACAACATCATAGCAGCGGAATATGAATGTCATCAATCACAGAATCCCACAGTCACGGTGTACTAACTTATTACATCAAGTTTTCAGCAAAAAGGAAATAAGTTCCAACTTCCAAATTAGAACAACTGGAAACAAAATAAGTCTGGATTCCTCAGAGTCTAAGAAAAATGCAAACAAAAAGATAAATAATAGATAGTCTTCGTGGTCCAACATAAGCACCTCCAAATGAGCAACACCAAGAAAGCTCCAAAGACAGCAACTCCAAAGAAAGCCAAATCTGTTACTTGGCTACACGTGTGGAAAAGAGGGCAGCTGAGTTTGCAAAGGTGAAAACAAACTACAGGTCAGTCATGGGACTAGTGTGAGAATTCTTAACTAATTTAACTACTAGTAATAAGGCAAATCCAAGGACCACGCCGCTAACGCGGAACAGGTTTACCCCCAATGGATTGCCGTGCATAATTTAAAGTGACAGAACAAACAATAAGTGAATCGTAAAACAACGCTATGTTTTTGAGAAAAATGGAATCAACATAAGACCCAAGTCCCATCACACAATGCAACGCAAACCAGAGGATAAGGTTTTACCTTATGGTGATTAAATATGCGAAATACGATAAATACGAATCTAATATTATTGTTAGTGTATATAAAAACATTTCAAAATAAATGTATCAATCCTAGGAAGTATAGCTACCATATACTATGCCTCCATATTAGTAATACATTCAAGTCCGTAATGTCGTATTTGGAATTTGGTTTCCATCATGAGTCAAGGCTAGGGAGGTGCTCCTTACCGATTCGAGACACTCTAGCTAATGTCTCAAGATTCCCCGTAGAGAACCCTTGGATCCTGCAGGGCCGGTCCACACATACAACTTCATGGATTGGCAATTCCTGAACACACGTTTCCCGATCCTATAGGATCTATCATCCGAGGCGCCTCATTCCATCATCCACATAAGTAAAATATCGGCCAGTTTAAGCACCGACACTACTTCTAGCTAGAAAGAAACGTGCTTCTCTCCCTGCGTTCCCTTCTCCCGTTTTAGACTCAACCGGTTTGTGAGGCTCGTGAAGCTGCGTAATACACAAAGCTATGCTTATTCAAGCTGTGCTTTGATCGTCACCACAAGGTTATGCTTTTCAACAAGTAACCTTGATCATTGCATCTTAGTATGCCACATTGTCACTCCATATCACACTTCCAATCCTTTGCCGAAATATATGAAAGGGTGTTAAGCAAGAGAATAAATTCTCCGCCACTAAACATTCATACATTCGACAGAAAATCAATAAATACAATATAAAGGAGTACAATGTCAGACACACATTCCATTTATAAGCTTATGCTCTGGGTCTGAGCGAAAACCAAATCCGTGCAATCGATATGTTCGTTTGGACAATGAACATGACCCTTGAATTGGGAGCAAGTCAAATCAGGGCCTCGATCGTTGTCCTCTCGATGGGAGATTTACGGTCTTCATACGCCGTCTTCATACTTCGATTCTTAACGTCGTTTGATTATTTGGAATGAGAGAAACTCGGACTTTCCAAATAATTCTCGTATATATATACATATTGAAAATCCTTCCTATTCGTTAATATTATTTTATAATGATTAATTCCTATTTTAATTATTTAAAATAATTAAATTTTTATATAATGACGCTTCGGGTCAATGGGCGACCCTGGCACTGCTTTCAACAAATTTTGATTTTCACATTTCTCAAAATCGAACCGTTGGATCTTAACGTAGTTTACATCGTTGGAAAGATCTTCCCAAGACGGTCCTAATGGTTTCAGTTTTGGGAAATTCCGACGGTCGGATCTTTTGGTATAATCGTTTAAAGGTACGATTTCAAAACGCGAAACTACCGCGCTCGATTCGATTAATTTTAATTATATATATATATATATATAAATTTTTTAACTTTTATTTTACATAGGAATGTAAATTCTATTACAACGTCCACTTTCATTTTTTTAATTCTTCCATTCCTTTGTTTACATGAAAAATGTAAATTATAATTCTACATTTCCTCCTACCTTTTATTCTTTTATTAAAAAGGTAAATTCTATTCCAATGTAAAATTTTATTTTTCCTTCCTAATCCTTAAATTACACTGTAAAATCTCCTCTTTAATTACATCAAAAATATAATTAGCATTATAATGTAAAATTCCTATCTTTCAATTGCATTGTAAAATTTCCCTTTTTAATTACATTGTAAATGTAATTAACATTACAGTGAAAAATCCTAACTTATTACATTAAAAATGTAATTTCGATTCTAATGTCCAATTCTTTTTCTTAATTACATTAAAATGTAAATTTCAATATTATGTAAGCCTTTCTTTTTAAATTACATTAAAAATGTAATTTTCCTAACAGTGTAACTTCTATCTTTTAATTTGCCCTTTTATTTTCACTATAAAGTCCTACCCGTTAATTACATTACAAATGTAATTTTATTTTACATGTCAAATTTTGTCTTTTAGTTTACAAGGTAAAATCCTACCCTTAATTACATTTAAAAATGAAATTTTATTTTCCATACAAATTCTCATTCTTAGTTTACAAATAAAAGTGTACATTTAATCTACCATGTAAATTCTTCTCTTTAATTTCATAATAAAAATGTAATTTATATTTGCAGTGTAAATCCTATTCTAAATTTACATATAAAAATGTGTTTTTAATTTCAATGTAAATTCTCATCTTAATTACATAATAAAAATGTAACTTATATTTGAAGTGTAAATCCTATTCTAAGTTTACATATAAAAATGTGTTTTTAATTTCAATGTAAATTCTCATCTTAATTACATAATAAAAATGTAACTTATATTTGCAGTGTAAATCCTACTCTAAGTTTACATATAAAAATGTGTTTTTAATTTCAATGTAAATTCTCATCTTAATTACATAATAAAAATGTTACTTATATTTGCAGTGTAAATCCTATTCTAAGTTTACATATAAAAATGTAAATTTAATTACAATGCAAATTCCTACTTTTTATTTACATATAAAAATGTAAATTTAATTGCGATGCAAATTCCTACTTTTTAATTTACATTGCAAAAATGTAAATCCGACTACAATGCACATTCTACTTTTAATTTACATTGCAAAAATCTCATCTTTTAATTTCAATGCAAAAAAATATCATCTTTTTATTTACAATGTAAAAATATCATCTTTTCATTTACAATGTAAAAATATCTTCTTTTTCTTTACAATGTAAAAATATCATCTTTTCATTTACAATGTAAAAATATCTTCTTTTTCTTTACAATGTAAAAATATCATCTTTTCATTTACAATGTAAAAATATCATCTTTTTATTTACAATGTAAATTTTATTTCAATGTTCATTTGCATTTATGAATGCAAATAAAATAGCAAACTTTATTTCAATGTTTTATTTGTGTTTGAGAACACAAATAAAAAGACCGTTCATTTTTCTACGATATATTTGTGTTGGAGAACACAAATAAAAAGGCCTATTTATTTTTCTATATACTATTTGTGGGTGAGAACAAAAATAAAAGTACATTCATTTTCCTACGTCATGTGAAGCATATTTATCTTCCTATATACAATTCGTGTTTGAGAACACGAATAAAAGTGATCATTCATTTTTCTATTTGTGGTTTGAGAAAAATACGACCTAACATTTAAATTGACAATTTAAATCATCTCAACACAAATGAGTCCAAATAGCGTTTTTATACTGAATTGACAAATAGATCCCATTCAACAAAAAGGTGACAATTTTTAATCTTTATATTTTATATTGAATCGATAAACTAAATCAACTCAAATAAAGTGATAAAATATGAATTGATGAACTAAATCAATCCAATAAGAGTGACAAACTACATATTTTGATATTGAATCGATGATCTAAATCAACTCAATAAATTAAAAGGATGAATAATAATATTTGTCTAAGGCATATAGATCTATAACTATCCATTATATTTTGATCTTGAATTGATAATCTAAATCAATTCAATAAAATAAAGGGATGAAATAATCATATTTGTTTAACACACATGAATCTTATAATTATCCATCACAACCAACAGAACAATCATCAAACAATATCAGCACAAAACAGATCTAAAAAATATAACTATAAATAAATAAATAACTAAAATGAATTGATTTATTATTTTAAAACAAAAGAAATCTCACCTTGATTTAAGTAGAATTAAAAATCCAAATAAATTCAGAAATCGTTCCAATCAATTTCAGCAACCTCTATACATATTCACGGTTCCGTCGGATCTGAAATTTTCCAGTTTGGAGTTTGTGAAGACCCGCAACTTCCCCGTAAAGGAAAGCGTCGGATAGTTCGAGAACAAACCACAACAGAACGCATACAGAAGAACATTTCACTATATATAACAACAGTGCATCAGATTACAAGAATATACAGAGTATACATGAATAAATATTACACAGAAATATCAGAGATTTAAATTACATTTAAATACATAGCAGCGGAAAGTAATACAATACACAACTAGAATGAGATATACGGATACAAAGCTTTCCGGATATCGTTCCAGCTGTAAACCAGGATCCTGTGAATATAAATCTGCAAAACCGAAACTACTAGCTGCCCGTGTCAAAATAGGGGCACCCAGAGTTTAGGTTAAAACAATAAACTCCAGGTCAGTCATGTGACTGGTGTGAGAACTAAAACAGTTATTAATCTTTGTTTTTAAAGTTAGGTAAATCAAGGGACCACGCCGTATAACACGGAACGGGTTTCCTCCCAAGAATACCAGTGCATAAAACCAACAGCGCAATGCTAAATAAAGAAAGATGAAGCTGTTATAAGACCCAGGTCCTATCACACAATGCAACGCAAGCCGGGGGATAGGGTTTTCCCTTATAACAGCCAAAGAATGCTTGATACGTTTAAAACAAATCATTTGATACTATTGTAAGTGCATATTGTATAAAACAACTTCAAATCATAAGTATCAATCATAGGCGGCATGAGCGCCCCATCCCACTATGTCGCCATATATAGGATTACAACTAAAACCGCAAGATCACGTATTTGGAAATTGGATTTCCGTCTATGAACCGAGGCAAAAGATAGTCCTCAACCGATTCGAGACGCTCTAGCCCGCCCCTCAGGCACAGCCGCAACCGTACCTTGGATCGTCAGGGCCGGTCCACACGAAGTGGATTATAATGCCTGAACAATACGTTTCTCCGCCCTTTGGGGCGTAGGTGAGCCAACTAAATGACTCCATCGGTTCGAGAACGACCGATCAATCCGAGGCGCCTCGCAACAGCAACAACCACATAAGTCAAACTCGTCAGGGCGTGTAAAACCACTGACGCCACTTCTAGCTAGAAAGAAAACGCATGTCCCCCCTGAGGTCCGTCTCCCGTTTTTGGTTCATACCTGGTGTGAAACACGCGAGGTAAACGTTACACAAAGCTACGCCACAAAGGCCGTGCTTTGATCATCCCCACAAGACTTTGCTTTTCAACAGAAGCCTTGATCATTTGCATCTTAGCATGCCACACAGGCAAACCATCCCATGCAACCGATATCAGTCACACAGAATGAAATCCGATGTCAGACACACAGTCCATTTACAAGTCCGTTCTAGGTCTGAACGAAACCGGGAGCACCTAGTACCCCGCATATCCATCGATCTCCAAGTACGTCTGGACGATCACCAACTGTTTCCATCTTCTTGGGTGTACAGCCCAATCAAGATCATCAGTTATCACCCAAACGACGTGAAGACTTCCGGTCTTCGACCATCGTCTTCATCTTCGACTTATCGTCGTATCAGTTATTCAGAATGGGATAAATCCGGTCTTTCCGAATAACTCGCGTATATTTTAAATAAGTGTTACACAAACACAACATACGCCTCATTCCAATTCATTAGTCACTAACCGTAAATTAATCAAGAGAATAATTCCCCAAATATTAACCCCGAAGGCCGAAACCAACATCAGATCAATATCCAGAAAACCATTCTGCTTGGCTAACCGACAGTTAGTTTCTAAATTTCACGTTCAAATCTAATTAAAGATTTAACTATCGCCTGGAGCAAAACTGGTGATCCTCCATTCTCGATCTTTTCAATCTAATTAAAGATTCATTAAAACTCCACTTAGTTTTAATCATTATCTGGGTTAAAGAATCAGTGTCATTTAAAACACGATTCACGATAAACCCAAAATCCCATTCCATTAATTATCGGGTTAAAGAACAAGTGTTATTTAAAACACTGTTCACGATAAACCCAAAAATCAATACCAATTCAATTCCAATTAAATATTATTTAATTGGTACACTTCATTAAATCTAAATAAAAAGATTTAATCTTTTCTCAACTGGGTTCAAGAATAGTGTTAGTGAAGACACCATTCACGACAAACCCAAATCACATTCCATTAATTATCGGGTTAAAGAACAAGTGTTATTTAAAACACTGTTCACGATAAACCCAAAAGTCAATATCAATTCAATTCCAATTAAATATTATTTAATTGGTACACTTCATTAAATCTAAATAAAAAGATTTAATCTTTTCTCAACTGGGTTCAAGAACAGTGTTAGTGAAGACACCATTCACGACAAACCCAAATCACATTCGATATTCAATACAAGGCTCTGAATAGAAAATATATCGGCTTATATTCAATATCGAATTCTACGACTCACAAATGTCGTATTGGAAATAACGATATCAATATATATCTTTCAAATTTCCATAACAACACCTGTATAATCACGAATTCCAACATCGAAATATTCCGAAGATAATTTCGATTCAAATCCACTCCAATGCAATCATTGGAAATTCTGGTTATTTTTAAAACCCCTTTCGAATTCAATTTATTTATTTAAAAATAAATAGAATTATAATTCTAGTTCAAAACTAGTTCATTTCGATAAAAATCTATTTTTATCTTTTCAAATATGGAGTTTTTCATCCCAATTCTTTCTAAATCATTTCTTATGATTTTACACAAATTATTACTATTTTTAATAATTTTATCAAGGCCCGTACAGTCGATTTCCATCAATGGCC
This sequence comes from Allium sativum, assembly GCA_030737875.1. Classification (NCBI taxonomy): domain Eukaryota; kingdom Viridiplantae; phylum Streptophyta; class Magnoliopsida; order Asparagales; family Amaryllidaceae; genus Allium; species Allium sativum. The sequence continues at coordinate 272,228,117 of CM060920.1, read as the reverse complement.
ATCGAACTGCACTTACAGCGACCTTTTTCGAATTTGATTTGGACATAATTCCAAATCCAACCGTTAGATTTCTAATTTCTAATATTCGTTAGAAAGCTCTTTTCGATACGAACCCAGCGGTTCCGGTTTTAGGAGAATCCGACGGTCGGATCTCCCGTAATGTCCGTTTGAAATAAATGGTCGAAATTCGCGAACTGCCGCGGCGCGGCGCGTTCTATTCAGGCCATTATATTATATATAATATATATATAATATATTTCGTCGATTTTTATTTAAAAACGAATTATATAAACAGTTTTAAATTCATTTCAAAATCTATTTCAACTTCCATTTCAATTCAAAGCAAAATTGAATTCTTCTTTATAAATTCGTTTCAAAATTCATTTCTGTTCAATTCAAATTTCAATTCAATTTGAATTCATATTCAATTCAATTCATTTCGAAATCGTTTTCAATTCAATTCATTTCGAAATCGTTTTCAATTCAATTCATTTCGAAATCGCTTTTCAATTCAATTCATTTCGAAATCGTTTTCAATTCAATTCATTTCGAAATCGTTTTCAATTCAATTCATTTCGAAATCGCTTTTCAATTCAATTCATTTCGAAATCGTTTTCAATTCAATTCATTTCGAAATCGTTTTCAATTCAATTCGAAATCGATAAAATCGATATAAATATCGTTCACGTCAAAATGGCGTCAATCTAATCAACACGGCTTCATAAAGTTCTATTTTCAAATATTCTATTTCAAATATTTCTTTTTCAAATATTTCTATTTTAAAACTGGAATGAGGCCCAATCAATCACCATATAAAGTTAATTATATGGATTTTCATACAACACATGTATAATAGCCTTGAAAAATAATCAACCATCAACCAAAGTGCACTACACTGTATAAGCATCAAATATAGACATTTAACGCTTATAGCAGCTTGTCAATCAATCGATCGACATATTTAATCAATCAGGATGAGTGAACTTCAAATTTCATCCTAACACCCGTGTGGGGTTTCAAACAATCAAACACATATTTTATTTGTGCAGTTAGGCGATGTGTAAAATTTATCGACCCAATCAACGTCATTCAAATAGGTGTACATAAACAAACCGTCTGGTTTGTAAATGAATATTTATTTATTCACATTCACGTTAAAAATTATATTTTTAACGATAACACATTTTATTTTAACATATGAATTTCTATTCAGTTCATTCGTTAAATAAAATGCTATTTTTATTTTTCTAACTTATTTTAGAAAATTTCGGCGGCATAACGGCACGATACTAGAAACGGGACAAGGCCTAGCCTTATCCCCGGTCTAGTGAAGGCCCCCGCCATTCACTCATCAATCAAATCAATTTCATTTTGCAAACCACAAAATTTGGAGTAAGGGTCTAACCTAGCCTTACTCCTACGCCTTATAACGGCGCACGTCTAATCCTAACCAATTTATCGATTCGATTTTTCACACCACAAACCACATTCAAACCAATATCGCAATCAATCACCAAACAGTCAAACAAACAAGTCCATGGTCTGTGGACGGTTGTGTCGGGTGCTACTAAGCACCGTCTGCATCCTAGTATATATATATAACTAGAAAAATTAAATTGAAAGGTGAGAAATTCTCACAGATTAGCTATCCTAGCTCCACGGCACTCCTTTGCAGAAGTCTTCATTGCTATCGCATCTTCGTCGTCTTCGTTGCCCATAGCCACTACATATGTAAAAATCGAATTTTTACTTCGTTATTCAATTTATAAAAATCGAATTTTTAGTTCGCTATTCAATATATAAAAATCGAATTTTTATTTCAAAGTTCAATATATAAAAATCGAATTTTTATTTCAAAGTTCAATATATAAAAATCGAATTTTTATTTCAAAGTTCAATATATAAAAATCGAATTTTTAGTTCAAAGTTCAATATATAAAAATCGAATTTTTATTTCAAAGTTCAATATATAAAAATCGAATTTTTATTTCGCTATCAACATATAAAAATCCTATTTTTATTTCGACTTTCAACATATAAAAATATGATTTTTACTTCGACTTTCAATATATAAAAATATGATTTTTACCTCTTAAAGTTCAAATCTTTTTCTATTCAAAGTTCAAATCTTTTTTCTATTCAAAGTTCAAATCTTTTTTCTATTCAAAGTTCAAATCTTTTTTTTCTATTCAAAGTTCAAATCTTTTTTTCTTTTATAAAGTTCAAATCTTTTTTTTTCTTTTATAAAAAATCAGTTTTTATTTTTCTTTTATATAAAATCAGTTTTTATTTTTCTTTTATATAAAATTAGTTTTTATTTTTCTTTTATATAAAATTAGTTTTTATTTTTCTTTTATATAAAATTAGTTTTTATTTTTCTTTTATATAAAATCAGTTTTTAAACTTTAAAAATCGAAATCAGTTTTAAATCTTAAAATCGAAATTAGTTTTGAACCTTTACAATCGAAATTACAGATAAAAATAAAAATGAAAATAAAATAAAGTAGAAAAAACTTACTGCATCTCGAAGAAAGAAAAAAAAAGGCGTCGATGTTGGCGGCAGGAGGAGGCGGAGGGTTGGGGCGGCCTTCAGTTCGTCGGAGGGGTGATCGTCGGAGGACCAGGTGGCGCCAGGGGAGGTTGCAGCATCGGCAGTTGGGCGATGTGGGGGTTGACGCGACTGATGAATGGAGGGGAAGACGTCGATCTGAGGGCAGGGTTGCGAGGCCGGTCTGTGAGGGAGGATAGCGACGGAGGTGTAAGCGTCGATCGGTGGTGCGACGGGTGGAGGCGGCGGTGGTGCTGGCGTCGATCGCCAGGAGTCGCGGTCGCCATATTTTTTTTCTCTTTTTTTTTCGATTTTGGATCTGAACTGATACGGGGGGGGGGGGGGGCCAGAGTGATTTAAGGGAGAGGGGTATTATAATTTTTTTTTTTATTTATTAATTTATTTATTTTATCCTAAAGAGTTGACTTTCACATACGACCTCGAAACGAGGCCCACCGCCTGTCGTCCATACCGTTTTACCCCCATTCCGAACACAATGGGATATGTATCGTAAGCTGGTTTGATCGTTACAATCAGTTTCCGTTGAAATTACATTTAAATCCTTATATTGAATTTTAAACGTACATTTCAAATTACCGGGGTCACATACTAATTCTATAAATCCCACAAAAATATTTTCTAGCTTCGTATTGACGATACGGTCCTAACAAAACTAGTTTCGTCGAATTCTGAGACCGTTGGAAAAATGGCCAATTTCCAGTCGATTAAAATCAACTGAAACTGGTCAAACGCGTTTTCCTTTGCCACGCTCACATATTAATTCTAAAAATTATGAAATTTGGAATCTAGCAATAATTCGACATCACGGACCCAACAAAAGTGGTTTCGTCGAAATCCGAGGTCATTTGCAAAATGTCCATTTTTAAGGGCCTGAATTCCATAGCGACTATTCTGAATTTTCAACTGGACGTATCTCATCATTTATAAAGTGGAATCTCAGTTTCTCAACTTCGTTGGAAAGATATTCACTATTAGATTCCATTATTTTTGGTTTCACTAAAATCCGGATTGTTTTGCACCCGGTACATTCAATTGAAGTTTGAAATCGAATTATCGAACTACCGCGCCATTTTCAATTCTATTTATAATTATATATAAATATTTATATTCTAACGACGACGTATATAATATATACGTTCGAATTATATTCAAAATAAATTTTCCGTTGATATTATTTAAAATAATTCATTTTAAATATTCAAAATTCGCCAAAATTGCCAAAATAAAAATTTCAAACTGGCTCGCATTTTACGGGTTGTTACAATCTCCCCCACTTAAAACTTTTCGTCCCCGAAAAGGAACAAAGTCGAAAGTGGTTTGATTAATCAACTCTACGTTCGGTCTGGCTTCCATTCTCTAACTCTTTAGTTTCTGAGAATTTTCAAAAGTTCAAAAATTTGGCTAACACCCTAAATTTTTGAAAAATTTCGCCATAACCTCCCCTGCACCGGGAGCATCGGGGAATTTCAAATAGCTTCCCCGGTCCTTCAGATCTCAAAAAGAAAAAGAAAAAGCCAAGCGGCTAGCCAATAGGCTCACAAAATCATCATCACCCAAACAAAACAGGAAATTATGTAATAAACATGTACCTATTTGTCGGGCAAACAAATTTTATTCTCTGCTCTAGCCTCCTCGCTATGACCTGTTCAATGATATATATGTATATGCAAGCAAATGCAACCAATTTTCAATACAACTCAATATTTGATTCAGTTAGGCTAAATGGTTCAAAATTAGCAAACAAATGAACAAACAACACAAACATCAATCAATTATTGAATTAGATTATCAAATTCACAATTTTGATACATAGTCAAGAATCTGATTTTTGATGCCAAATCACAACAATAGGCCCTATCTAATTTTGGTTCTCACACCAGTTAATAGGAAATATATAGAAATCTCACTTTCGTCGCTCGAAAATAAATACTGGCGACAGTGCCCCATCACCAGAATCATTCCCGGGCACTAGAGGGATTCTATATCTACCCAATATATTAAAACTTCGAATACACGTTTGCAAGACATATATGCAAAATCTTTATATATCGGATTGTCCTAATCAATATAAAATAAATAATCAAATACGAATAATTGATTTAAATTTTCAAAACGAAATTTGTTTTCATTTGAAAAATATACTCTTCACACTCGTTCTAGGATACTACTGATCCTATCTCTAACGAGTCATTCTAATTGGATATTGCTAATCCAATATCTGATGAATTCTTTCGTAGGGTTCTAATGTGTCTTGTTCTCTAGCTTTGTAAACCAAAGCTCTGATACCACGTGTGAAGACCCGCAACTTCCCCGTAAAGGAAAGCGTCGGATAGTTCGAGAACAAACCACAACAGAACGCATACAGAAGAACATTTCACTATATATAACAACAGTGCATCAGATTACAAGAATATACAGAGTATACATGAATAAATATTACACAGAAATATCAGAGATTTAAATTACATTTAAATACATAGCAGCGGAAAGTAATACAATACACAACTAGAATGAGATATACGGATACAAAGCTTTCCGGATATCGTTCCAGCTGTAAACCAGGATCCTGTGAATATAAATCTGCAAAACCGAAACTACTAGCTGCCCGTGTCAAAATAGGGGCACCCAGAGTTTAGGTTAAAACAATAAACTCCAGGTCAGTCATGTGACTGGTGTGAGAACTAAAACAGTTATTAATCTTTGTTTTTAAAGTTAGGTAAATCAAGGGACCACGCCGTATAACACGGAACGGGTTTCCTCCCAAGAATACCAGTGCATAAAACCAACAGCGCAATGCTAAATAAAGAAAGATGAAGCTGTTATAAGACCCAGGTCCTATCACACAATGCAACGCAAGCCGGGGGATAGGGTTTTCCCTTATAACAGCCAAAGAATGCTTGATACGTTTAAAACAAATCATTTGATACTATTGTAAGTGCATATTGTATAAAACAACTTCAAATCATAAGTATCAATCATAGGCGGCATGAGCGCCCCATCCCACTATGTCGCCATATATAGGATTACAACTAAAACCGCAAGATCACGTATTTGGAAATTGGATTTCCGTCTATGAACCGAGGCAAAAGATAGTCCTCAACCGATTCGAGACGCTCTAGCCCGCCCCTCAGGCACAGCCGCAACCGTACCTTGGATCGTCAGGGCCGGTCCACACGAAGTGGATTATAATGCCTGAACAATACGTTTCTCCGCCCTTTGGGGCGTAGGTGAGCCAACTAAATGACTCCATCGGTTCGAGAACGACCGATCAATCCGAGGCGCCTCGCAACAGCAACAACCACATAAGTCAAACTCGTCAGGGCGTGTAAAACCACTGACGCCACTTCTAGCTAGAAAGAAAACGCATGTCCCCCCTGAGGTCCGTCTCCCGTTTTTGGTTCATACCTGGTGTGAAACACGCGAGGTAAACGTTACACAAAGCTACGCCACAAAGGCCGTGCTTTGATCATCCCCACAAGACTTTGCTTTTCAACAGAAGCCTTGATCATTTGCATCTTAGCATGCCACACAGGCAAACCATCCCATGCAACCGATATCAGTCACACAGAATGAAATCCGATGTCAGACACACAGTCCATTTACAAGTCCGTTCTAGGTCTGAACGAAACCGGGAGCACCTAGTACCCCGCATATCCATCGATCTCCAAGTACGTCTGGACGATCACCAACTGTTTCCATCTTCTTGGGTGTACAGCCCAATCAAGATCATCAGTTATCACCCAAACGACGTGAAGACTTCCGGTCTTCGACCATCGTCTTCATCTTCGACTTATCGTCGTATCAGTTATTCAGAATGGGATAAATCCGGTCTTTCCGAATAACTCGCGTATATTTTAAATAAGTGTTACACAAACACAACATACGCCTCATTCCAATTCATTAGTCACTAACCGTAAATTAATCAAGAGAATAATTCCCCAAATATTAACCCCGAAGGCCGAAACCAACATCAGATCAATATCCAGAAAACCATTCTGCTTGGCTAACCGACAGTTAGTTTCTAAATTTCACGTTCAAATCTAATTAAAGATTTAACTATCGCCTGGAGCAAAACTGGTGATCCTCCATTCTCGATCTTTTCAATCTAATTAAAGATTCATTAAAACTCCACTTAGTTTTAATCATTATCTGGGTTAAAGAATCAGTGTCATTTAAAACACGATTCACGATAAACCCAAAATCCCATTCCATTAATTATCGGGTTAAAGAACAAGTGTTATTTAAAACACTGTTCACGATAAACCCAAAAATCAATACCAATTCAATTCCAATTAAATATTATTTAATTGGTACACTTCATTAAATCTAAATAAAAAGATTTAATCTTTTCTCAACTGGGTTCAAGAATAGTGTTAGTGAAGACACCATTCACGACAAACCCAAATCACATTCCATTAATTATCGGGTTAAAGAACAAGTGTTATTTAAAACACTGTTCACGATAAACCCAAAAGTCAATATCAATTCAATTCCAATTAAATATTATTTAATTGGTACACTTCATTAAATCTAAATAAAAAGATTTAATCTTTTCTCAACTGGGTTCAAGAACAGTGTTAGTGAAGACACCATTCACGACAAACCCAAATCACATTCGATATTCAATACAAGGCTCTGAATAGAAAATATATCGGCTTATATTCAATATCGAATTCTACGACTCACAAATGTCGTATTGGAAATAACGATATCAATATATATCTTTCAAATTTCCATAACAACACCTGTATAATCACGAATTCCAACATCGAAATATTCCGAAGATAATTTCGATTCAAATCCACTCCAATGCAATCATTGGAAATTCTGGTTATTTTTAAAACCCCTTTCGAATTCAATTTATTTATTTAAAAATAAATAGAATTATAATTCTAGTTCAAAACTAGTTCATTTCGATAAAAATCTATTTTTATCTTTTCAAATATGGAGTTTTTCATCCCAATTCTTTCTAAATCATTTCTTATGATTTTACACAAATTATTACTATTTTTAATAATTTTATCAAGGCCCGTACAGTCGATTTCCATCAATGGCCATCGAACTGCACTTACAGCGACCTTTTTCGAATTTGATTTGGACATAATTCCAAATCCAACCGTTAGATTTCTAATTTCTAATATTCGTTAGAAAGCTCTTTTCGATACGAACCCAGCGGTTCCGGTTTTAGGAGAATCCGACGGTCGGATCTCCCGTAATGTCCGTTTGAAATAAATGGTCGAAATTCGCGAACTGCCGCGGCGCGGCGCGTTCTATTCAGGCCATTATATTATATATAATATATATATAATATATTTCGTCGATTTTTATTTAAAAACGAATTATATAAACAGTTTTAAATTCATTTCAAAATCTATTTCAACTTCCATTTCAATTCAAAGCAAAATTGAATTCTTCTTTATAAATTCGTTTCAAAATTCATTTCTGTTCAATTCAAATTTCAATTCAATTTGAATTCATATTCAATTCAATTCATTTCGAAATCGTTTTCAATTCAATTCATTTCGAAATCGTTTTCAATTCAATTCATTTCGAAATCGCTTTTCAATTCAATTCATTTCGAAATCGTTTTCAATTCAATTCATTTCGAAATCGTTTTCAATTCAATTCATTTCGAAATCGCTTTTCAATTCAATTCATTTCGAAATCGTTTTCAATTCAATTCATTTCGAAATCGTTTTCAATTCAATTCGAAATCGATAAAATCGATATAAATATCGTTCACGTCAAAATGGCGTCAATCTAATCAACACGGCTTCATAAAGTTCTATTTTCAAATATTCTATTTCAAATATTTCTTTTTCAAATATTTCTATTTTAAAACTGGAATGAGGCCCAATCAATCACCATATAAAGTTAATTATATGGATTTTCATACAACACATGTATAATAGCCTTGAAAAATAATCAACCATCAACCAAAGTGCACTACACTGTATAAGCATCAAATATAGACATTTAACGCTTATAGCAGCTTGTCAATCAATCGATCGACATATTTAATCAATCAGGATGAGTGAACTTCAAATTTCATCCTAACACCCGTGTGGGGTTTCAAACAATCAAACACATATTTTATTTGTGCAGTTAGGCGATGTGTAAAATTTATCGACCCAATCAACGTCATTCAAATAGGTGTACATAAACAAACCGTCTGGTTTGTAAATGAATATTTATTTATTCACATTCACGTTAAAAATTATATTTTTAACGATAACACATTTTATTTTAACATATGAATTTCTATTCAGTTCATTCGTTAAATAAAATGCTATTTTTATTTTTCTAACTTATTTTAGAAAATTTCGGCGGCATAACGGCACGATACTAGAAACGGGACAAGGCCTAGCCTTATCCCCGGTCTAGTGAAGGCCCCCGCCATTCACTCATCAATCAAATCAATTTCATTTTGCAAACCACAAAATTTGGAGTAAGGGTCTAACCTAGCCTTACTCCTACGCCTTATAACGGCGCACGTCTAATCCTAACCAATTTATCGATTCGATTTTTCACACCACAAACCACATTCAAACCAATATCGCAATCAATCACCAAACAGTCAAACAAACAAGTCCATGGTCTGTGGACGGTTGTGTCGGGTGCTACTAAGCACCGTCTGCATCCTAGTATATATATATAACTAGAAAAATTAAATTGAAAGGTGAGAAATTCTCACAGATTAGCTATCCTAGCTCCACGGCACTCCTTTGCAGAAGTCTTCATTGCTATCGCATCTTCGTCGTCTTCGTTGCCCATAGCCACTACATATGTAAAAATCGAATTTTTACTTCGTTATTCAATTTATAAAAATCGAATTTTTAGTTCGCTATTCAATATATAAAAATCGAATTTTTATTTCAAAGTTCAATATATAAAAATCGAATTTTTATTTCAAAGTTCAATATATAAAAATCGAATTTTTATTTCAAAGTTCAATATATAAAAATCGAATTTTTAGTTCAAAGTTCAATATATAAAAATCGAATTTTTATTTCAAAGTTCAATATATAAAAATCGAATTTTTATTTCGCTATCAACATATAAAAATCCTATTTTTATTTCGACTTTCAACATATAAAAATATGATTTTTACTTCGACTTTCAATATATAAAAATATGATTTTTACCTCTTAAAGTTCAAATCTTTTTCTATTCAAAGTTCAAATCTTTTTTCTATTCAAAGTTCAAATCTTTTTTCTATTCAAAGTTCAAATCTTTTTTTTCTATTCAAAGTTCAAATCTTTTTTTCTTTTATAAAGTTCAAATCTTTTTTTTTCTTTTATAAAAAATCAGTTTTTATTTTTCTTTTATATAAAATCAGTTTTTATTTTTCTTTTATATAAAATTAGTTTTTATTTTTCTTTTATATAAAATTAGTTTTTATTTTTCTTTTATATAAAATTAGTTTTTATTTTTTTTTTATATAAAATCAGTTTTTAAACTTTAAAAATCGAAATCAGTTTTAAATCTTAAAATCGAAATTAGTTTTGAACCTTTATAATCGAAATTACAGATAAAAATAAAAATGAAAATAAAATAAAGTAGAAAAAACTTACTGCATCTCGAAGAAAGAAAAAAAAAGGCGTCGATGTTGGCGGCAGGAGGAGGCGGAGGGTTGGGGCGGCCTTCAGTTCGTCGGAGGGGTGATCGTCGGAGGACCAGGTGGCGCCAGGGGAGGTTGCAGCATCGGCAGTTGGGCGATGTGGGGGTTGACGCGACTGATGAATGGAGGGGAAGACGTCGATCTGAGGGCAGGGTTGCGAGGCCGGTCTGTGAGGGAGGATAGCGACGGAGGTGTAAGCGTCGATCGGTGGTGCGACGGGTGGAGGCGGCGGTGGTGCTGGCGTCGATCGCCAGGAGTCGCGGTCGCCATATTTTTTTTCTCTTTTTTTTTCGATTTTGGATCTGAACTGATACGGGGGGGGGGGGGGGGCAGAGTGATTTAAGGGAGAGGGGTATTATAATTTTTTTTTTATTTATTTATTAATTTATTTATTTTATCCTAAAGAGTTGACTTTCACATACGACCTCGAAACGAGGCCCACCGCCTGTCGTCCATACCGTTTTACCCCCATTCCGAACACAATGGGATATGTATCGTAAGCTGGTTTGATCGTTACAATCAGTTTCCGTTGAAATTACATTTAAATCCTTATATTGAATTTTAAACGTACATTTCAAATTACCGGGGTCACATACTAACTCTATAAATCCCACAAAAATATTTTCTAGCTTCGTATTGACGATACGGTCCTAACAAAACTAGTTTCGTCGAATTCTGAGACCGTTGGAAAAATGGCCAATTTCCAGTCGATTAAAATCAACTGAAACTGGTCAAACGCGTTTTCCTTTGCCACGCTCACATATTAATTCTAAAAATTATGAAATTTGGAATCTAGCAATAATTCGACATCACGGACCCAACAAAAGTGGTTTCGTCGAAATCCGAGGTCATTTGCAAAATGTCCATTTTTAAGGGCCTGAATTCCATAGCGACTATTCTGAATTTTCAACTGGACGTATCTCATCATTTATAAAGTGGAATCTCAGTTTCTCAACTTCGTTGGAAAGATATTCACTATTAGATTCCATTATTTTTGGTTTCACTAAAATCCGGATTGTTTTGCACCCGGTACATTCAATTGAAGTTTGAAATCGAATTATCGAACTACCGCGCCATTTTCAATTCTATTTATAATTATATATAAATATTTATATTCTAACGACGACGTATATAATATATACGTTCGAATTATATTCAAAATAAATTTTCCGTTGATATTATTTAAAATAATTCATTTTAAATATTCAAAATTCGCCAAAATTGCCAAAATAAAAATTTCAAACTGGCTCGCATTTTACGGGTTGTTACAATCTCCCCCACTTAAAACTTTTCGTCCCCGAAAAGGAACAAAGTCGAAAGTGGTTTGATTAATCAACTCTACGTTCGGTCTGGCTTCCATTCTCTAACTCTTTAGTTTCTGAGAATTTTCAAAAGTTCAAAAATTTGGCTAACACCCTAAATTTTTGAAAAATTTCGCCATAACCTCCCCTGCACCGGGAGCATCGGGGAATTTCAAATAGCTTCCCCGGTCCTTCAGATCTCAAAAAGAAAAAGAAAAAGCCAAGCGGCTAGCCAATAGGCTCACAAAATCATCATCACCCAAACAAAACAGGAAATTATGTAATAAACATGTACCTATTTGTCGGGCAAACAAATTTTATTCTCTGCTCTAGCCTCCTCGCTATGACCTGTTCAATGATATATATGTATATGCAAGCAAATGCAACCAATTTTCAATACAACTCAATATTTGATTCAGTTAGGCTAAATGGTTCAAAATTAGCAAACAAATGAACAAACAACACAAACATCAATCAATTATTGAATTAGATTATCAAATTCACAATTTTGATACATAGTCAAGAATCTGATTTTTGATGCCAAATCACAACAATAGGCCCTATCTAATTTTGGTTCTCACACCAGTTAATAGGAAATATATAGAAATCTCACTTTCGTCGCTCGAAAATAAATACTGGCGACAGTGCCCCATCACCAGAATCATTCCCGGGCACTAGAGGGATTCTATATCTACCCAATATATTAAAACTTCGAATACACGTTTGCAAGACATATATGCAAAATCTTTATATATCGGATTGTCCTAATCAATATAAAATAAATAATCAAATACGAATAATTGATTTAAATTTTCAAAACGAAATTTGTTTTCATTTGAAAAATATACTCTTCACACTCGTTCTAGGATACTACTGATCCTATCTCTAACGAGTCATTCTAATTGGATATTGCTAATCCAATATCTGATGAATTCTTTCGTAGGGTTCTAATGTGTCTTGTTCTCTAGCTTTGTAAACCAAAGCTCTGATACCACGTGTGAAGACCCGCAACTTCCCCGTAAAGGAAAGCGTCGGATAGTTCGAGAACAAACCACAACAGAACGCATACAGAAGAACATTTCACTATATATAACAACAGTGCATCAGATTACAAGAATATACAGAGTATACATGAATAAATATTACACAGAAATATCAGAGATTTAAATTACATTTAAATACATAGCAGCGGAAAGTAATACAATACACAACTAGAATGAGATATACGGATACAAAGCTTTCCGGATATCGTTCCAGCTGTAAACCAGGATCCTGTGAATATAAATCTGCAAAACCGAAACTACTAGCTGCCCGTGTCAAAATAGGGGCACCCAGAGTTTAGGTTAAAACAATAAACTCCAGGTCAGTCATGTGACTGGTGTGAGAACTAAAACAGTTATTAATCTTTGTTTTTAAAGTTAGGTAAATCAAGGGACCACGCCGTATAACACGGAACGGGTTTCCTCCCAAGAATACCAGTGCATAAAACCAACAGCGCAATGCTAAATAAAGAAAGATGAAGCTGTTATAAGACCCAGGTCCTATCACACAATGCAACGCAAGCCGGGGGATAGGGTTTTCCCTTATAACAGCCAAAGAATGCTTGATACGTTTAAAACAAATCATTTGATACTATTGTAAGTGCATATTGTATAAAACAACTTCAAATCATAAGTATCAATCATAGGCGGCATGAGCGCCCCATCCCACTATGTCGCCATATATAGGATTACAACTAAAACCGCAAGATCACGTATTTGGAAATTGGATTTCCGTCTATGAACCGAGGCAAAAGATAGTCCTCAACCGATTCGAGACGCTCTAGCCCGCCCCTCAGGCACAGCCGCAACCGTACCTTGGATCGTCAGGGCCGGTCCACACGAAGTGGATTATAATGCCTGAACAATACGTTTCTCCGCCCTTTGGGGCGTAGGTGAGCCAACTAAATGACTCCATCGGTTCGAGAACGACCGATCAATCCGAGGCGCCTCGCAACAGCAACAACCACATAAGTCAAACTCGTCAGGGCGTGTAAAACCACTGACGCCACTTCTAGCTAGAAAGAAAACGCATGTCCCCCCTGAGGTCCGTCTCCCGTTTTTGGTTCATACCTGGTGTGAAACACGCGAGGTAAACGTTACACAAAGCTACGCCACAAAGGCCGTGCTTTGATCATCCCACAAGACTTTGCTTTTCAACAGAAGCCTTGATCATTTGCATCTTAGCATGCCACACAGGCAAACCATCCCATGCAACCGATATCAGTCACACAGAATGAAATCCGATGTCAGACACACAGTCCATTTACAAGTCCGTTCTAGGTCTGAACGAAACCGGGAGCACCTAGTACCCCGCATATCCATCGATCTCCAAGTACGTCTGGACGATCACCAACTGTTTCCATCTTCTTAGGTGTACAGCCCAATCAAGATCATCAGTTATCACCCAAACGACGTGAAGACTTCCGGTCTTCGACCATCGTCTTCATCTTCGACTTATCGTCGTATCAGTTATTCAGAATGGGATAAATCCGGTCTTTCCGAATAACTCGCGTATATTTTAAATAAGTGTTACACAAACACAACATACGCCTCATTCCAATTCATTAGTCACTAACCGTAAATTAATCAAGAGAATAATTCCCCAAATATTAACCCCGAAGGCCGAAACCAACATCAGATCAATATCCAGAAAACCATTCTGCTTGGCTAACCGACAGTTAGTTTCTAAATTTCACGTTCAAATCTAATTAAAGATTTAACTATCGCCTGGAGCAAAACTGGTGATCCTCCATTCTCGATCTTTTCAATCTAATTAAAGATTCATTAAAACTCCACTTAGTTTTAATCATTATCTGGGTTAAAGAATCAGTGTCATTTAAAACACGATTCACGATAAACCCAAAATCCCATTCCATTAATTATCGGGTTAAAGAACAAGTGTTATTTAAAACACTGTTCACGATAAACCCAAAAATCAATACCAATTCAATTCCAATTAAATATTATTTAATTGGTACACTTCATTAAATCTAAATAAAAAGATTTAATCTTTTCTCAACTGGGTTCAAGAATAGTGTTAGTGAAGACACCATTCACGACAAACCCAAATCACATTCCATTAATTATCGGGTTAAAGAACAAGTGTTATTTAAAACACTGTTCACGATAAACCCAAAAGTCAATATCAATTCAATTCCAATTAAATATTATTTAATTGGTACACTTCATTAAATCTAAATAAAAAGATTTAATCTTTTCTCAACTGGGTTCAAGAACAGTGTTAGTGAAGACACCATTCACGACAAACCCAAATCACATTCGATATTCAATACAAGGCTCTGAATAGAAAATATATCGGCTTATATTCAATATCGAATTCTACGACTCACAAATGTCGTATTGGAAATAACGATATCAATATATATCTTTCAAATTTCCATAACAACACCTGTATAATCACGAATTCCAACATCGAAATATTCCGAAGATAATTTCGATTCAAATCCACTCCAATGCAATCATTGGAAATTCTGGTTATTTTTAAAACCCCTTTCGAATTCAATTTATTTATTTAAAAATAAATAGAATTATAATTCTAGTTCAAAACTAGTTCATTTCGATAAAAATCTATTTTTATCTTTTCAAATATGGAGTTTTTCATCCCAATTCTTTCTAAATCATTTCTTATGATTTTACACAAATTATTACTATTTTTAATAATTTTATCAAGGCCCGTACAGTCGATTTCCATCAATGGCCATCGAACTGCACTTACAGCGACCTTTTTCGAATTTGATTTGGACATAATTCCAAATCCAACCGTTAGATTTCTAATTTCTAATATTCGTTAGAAAGCTCTTTTCGATACGAACCCAGCGGTTCCGGTTTTAGGAGAATCCGACGGTCGGATCTCCCGTAATGTCCGTTTGAAATAAATGGTCGAAATTCGCGAACTGCCGCGGCGCGGCGCGTTCTATTCAGGCCATTATATTATATATAATATATATATAATATATTTCGTCGATTTTTATTTAAAAACGAATTATATAAACAGTTTTAAATTCATTTCAAAATCTATTTCAACTTCCATTTCAATTCAAAGCAAAATTGAATTCTTCTTTATAAATTCGTTTCAAAATTCATTTCTGTTCAATTCAAATTTCAATTCAATTTGAATTCATATTCAATTCAATTCATTTCGAAATCGTTTTCAATTCAATTCATTTCGAAATCGTTTTCAATTCAATTCATTTCGAAATCGCTTTTCAATTCAATTCATTTCGAAATCGTTTTCAATTCAATTCATTTCGAAATCGTTTTCAATTCAATTCATTTCGAAATCGCTTTTCAATTCAATTCATTTCGAAATCGTTTTCAATTCAATTCATTTCGAAATCGTTTTCAATTCAATTCGAAATCGATAAAATCGATATAAATATCGTTCACGTCAAAATGGCGTCAATCTAATCAACACGGCTTCATAAAGTTCTATTTTCAAATATTCTATTTCAAATATTTCTTTTTCAAATATTTCTATTTTAAAACTGGAATGAGGCCCAATCAATCACCATATAAAGTTAATTATATGGATTTTCATACAACACATGTATAATAGCCTTGAAAAATAATCAACCATCAACCAAAGTGCACTACACTGTATAAGCATCAAATATAGACATTTAACGCTTATAGCAGCTTGTCAATCAATCGATCGACATATTTAATCAATCAGGATGAGTGAACTTCAAATTTCATCCTAACACCCGTGTGGGGTTTCAAACAATCAAACACATATTTTATTTGTGCAGTTAGGCGATGTGTAAAATTTATCGACCCAATCAACGTCATTCAAATAGGTGTACATAAACAAACCGTCTGGTTTGTAAATGAATATTTATTTATTCACATTCACGTTAAAAATTATATTTTTAACGATAACACATTTTATTTTAACATATGAATTTCTATTCAGTTCATTCGTTAAATAAAATGCTATTTTTATTTTTCTAACTTATTTTAGAAAATTTCGGCGGCATAACGGCACGATACTAGAAACGGGACAAGGCCTAGCCTTATCCCCGGTCTAGTGAAGGCCCCCGCCATTCACTCATCAATCAAATCAATTTCATTTTGCAAACCACAAAATTTGGAGTAAGGGTCTAACCTAGCCTTACTCCTACGCCTTATAACGGCGCACGTCTAATCCTAACCAATTTATCGATTCGATTTTTCACACCACAAACCACATTCAAACCAATATCGCAATCAATCACCAAACAGTCAAACAAACAAGTCCATGGTCTGTGGACGGTTGTGTCGGGTGCTACTAAGCACCGTCTGCATCCTAGTATATATATATAACTAGAAAAATTAAATTGAAAGGTGAGAAATTCTCACAGATTAGCTATCCTAGCTCCACGGCACTCCTTTGCAGAAGTCTTCATTGCTATCGCATCTTCGTCGTCTTCGTTGCCCATAGCCACTACATATGTAAAAATCGAATTTTTACTTCGTTATTCAATTTATAAAAATCGAATTTTTAGTTCGCTATTCAATATATAAAAATCGAATTTTTATTTCAAAGTTCAATATATAAAAATCGAATTTTTATTTCAAAGTTCAATATATAAAAATCGAATTTTTATTTCAAAGTTCAATATATAAAAATCGAATTTTTAGTTCAAAGTTCAATATATAAAAATCGAATTTTTATTTCAAAGTTCAATATATAAAAATCGAATTTTTATTTCGCTATCAACATATAAAAATCCTATTTTTATTTCGACTTTCAACATATAAAAATATGATTTTTACTTCGACTTTCAATATATAAAAATATGATTTTTACCTCTTAAAGTTCAAATCTTTTTCTATTCAAAGTTCAAATCTTTTTTCTATTCAAAGTTCAAATCTTTTTTCTATTCAAAGTTCAAATCTTTTTTTTCTATTCAAAGTTCAAATCTTTTTTTCTTTTATAAAGTTCAAATCTTTTTTTTTCTTTTATAAAAAATCAGTTTTTATTTTTCTTTTATATAAAATCAGTTTTTATTTTTCTTTTATATAAAATTAGTTTTTATTTTTCTTTTATATAAAATTAGTTTTTATTTTTCTTTTATATAAAATTAGTTTTTATTTTTCTTTTATATAAAATCAGTTTTTAAACTTTAAAAATCGAAATCAGTTTTAAATCTTAAAATCGAAATTAGTTTTGAACCTTTACAATCGAAATTACAGATAAAAATAAAAATGAAAATAAAATAAAGTAGAAAAAACTTACTGCATCTCGAAGAAAAAAAAAAGGCGTCGATGTTGGCGGCAGGAGGAGGCGGAGGGTTGGGGCGGCCTTCAGTTCGTCGGAGGGGTGATCGTCGGAGGACCAGGTGGCGCGAGGGGAGGTTGCAGCATCGGCAGTTGGGCGATGTGGGGGTTGACGCGACTGATGAATGGAGGGGAAGACGTCGATCTGAGGGCAGGGTTGCGAGGCCGGTCTGTGAGGGAGGATAGCGACGGAGGTGTAAGCGTCGATCGGTGGTGCGACGGGTGGAGGCGGCGGTGGTGCTGGCGTCGATCGCCAGGAGTCGCGGTCGCCATATTTTTTTTCTCTTTTTTTTTCGATTTTGGATCTGAACTGATACGGGGGGGGGGGGGGGGGCAGAGTGATTTAAGGGAGAGGGGTATTATAATTTTTTTTTTATTTATTTATTAATTTATTTATTTTATCCTAAAGAGTTGACTTTCACATACGACCTCGAAACGAGGCCCACCGCCTGTCGTCCATACCGTTTTACCCCCATTTCGAACACAATGGGATATGTATCGTAAGCTGGTTTGATCGTTACAATCAGTTTCCGTTGAAATTACATTTAAATCCTTATATTGAATTTTAAACGTACATTTCAAATTACCGGGGTCACATACTAACTCTATAAATCCCACAAAAATATTTTCTAGCTTCGTATTGACGATACGGTCCTAACAAAACTAGTTTCGTCGAATTCTGAGACCGTTGGAAAAATGGCCAATTTCCAGTCGATTAAAATCAACTGAAACTGGTCAAACGCGTTTTCCTTTGCCACGCTCACATATTAATTCTAAAAATTATGAAATTTGGAATCTAGCAATAATTCGACATCACGGACCCAACAAAAGTGGTTTCGTCGAAATCCGAGGTCATTTGCAAAATGTCCATTTTTAAGGGCCTGAATTCCATAGCGACTATTCTGAATTTTCAACTGGACGTATCTCATCATTTATAAAGTGGAATCTCAGTTTCTCAACTTCGTTGGAAAGATATTCACTATTAGATTCCATTATTTTTGGTTTCACTAAAATCCGGATTGTTTTGCACCCGGTACATTCAATTGAAGTTTGAAATCGAATTATCGAACTACCGCGCCATTTTCAATTCTATTTATAATTATATATAAATATTTATATTCTAACGACGACGTATATAACATATACGTTCGAATTATATTCAAAATAAATTTTCCGTTGATATTATTTAAAATAATTCATTTTAAATATTCAAAATTCGCCAAAATTGCCAAAATAAAAATTTCAAACTGGCTCGCATTTTACGGGTTGTTACAGAGTTCGTATGAATTAATTATCAATTTTTGAATAACAATGACTTTTTACAATTGCTGCTGTGACAGAATTAAGCGTGGCAAATCTGAAATGTTCATACCTTTGTATTTTGTTCAAAACTTTAATTTCAGAAATCAGAAGATGTAGTTGATGGTTTTCAGAACGGTTTGTTGGAGATTGAAGAGCTTAGAGAGGTGAGTCGGCGCTGGGAAGGGGGTGGGGTGCGTTCGCCTGTGGTGGGCCCGGTTGGGTGCGGCGGCGGCGATCTTTATGGGGTCGGGTGCGGCGGCTACATGCGACGAGGGGTGGTGATTTCGGTATGAAATCGAAGAGCTCGAAAATCTCTTCGAAAGTTGGGCTACGGCGAAGAATTTCGTTGAGAAACGAGGGAGGAATCGGAGTTTGAAAATTTGATGTGTTATGGGTTAGGCGGCTGAAAGAGTACTGTAGCGTAGTATTTATACATGTATTCTAGGGTATTTTCTTTTTATTTTTAATTTAATTAATCCTAGAAATTAGAGTTTTTCGTCCGATCTCCAAACGGAGCCCAACGATTGTCGAGCAATAGGTTTTGACGTCTTCTGAACGCAATGGCGCTAGTGTCGAAGTCTAATTCTGAAGTTTACAGCTTGTTTTCTTTTATTTTAAAAATAAATCTTTTCAATACTAATTCGAACGTACTCTTTAATCTACCGGGGTTACATACGAACTCAGAAAAATCCAGAAAAAATATTTCTGGCTTTGTTTTGACAATACGGTCCTAACAAAATTAATTTCGTTCAATTCTGAGCCTATTTGAAAAATGGCCTTTTCCAAGGCATATATATTTAATATTAAAAATACATTTTTAAACAAATAATTTCCGAAACTCGAAATATATAAGTGTTTATACTTTTTAAATGCAGAAACATCATTCTAAACTCAATGGAAGTGGTTTTGAGTCCAAATTCCTTCATATGCAAAAAGTAGCATTTTTGACCAGTATATATATAAATATAAATTTCATAGCAACCTTTCTAAATTTTGATTTTGACATAACTTATAACTTACAAACTGAAATCTAAATTTCTCAAATTCACTATAAAGATATCATCAATACGGTTTTAGCATTTCTTGTTTTGTCTAATTTTGACTTATAATGAACTTTACATATTTTCCCAAAGTTGAAAAACGAATTTTGAAATTACCGCGCCATTTCGGGCTCGGAATGGAATTAATAAAAAATTTAAAGTCTTACTTCAAATAAAAAAAAATTAATCGTGATTATTTGAAATAAATTCTTTTGAATATCAAAAACTCATTAAAATTACTCCCAATAAATTTTTAAATTTACCCCAAAATTCAGGGTCGTTACAGTCTCCCCCACTTAAGAACTTTTCATCCTCGAAAATTAAAAGAAAAATAGAAGGGTATGAACCAACACCGATAATGTCTTTAACAGAAATAGTACTACCTAAAACATCAGGCTTACCTGTTCCTTCAGAAGAAGTAGGTGCGTAAGAAGGTGGTGCACTCGCTCCCTTGTACAGATGGGCAACTTGGGCACCCCTCAATAGTGGACAATTAGGTTTGATGTGACCCTTTTTTTGGCAATTATAACATTCTCTAGTGTCCTTTCTTCTGGCCTTCTTTGGATTCCTGCGGTCCTTGCTATAGTGTCCAAACTTCTGGCAGTCATAGCATTGTACCTTAGTCTTAGCAGCTCCAGAACTGTTTCCCTCAGTCTTTTTCTCGGGTTGCTTCCCTTTATTATTATTGTTGGCCAAGCTCCTTCCTCTATATTGCTGTGAACTTTTCTTGTCCTTCTCCTCATAGCGACAGGCAAACTCATCCTGAAGCCTTTCCACCTCTTGCCTTGCAATATACTCTTCATTAAACAGCTCTTTAAACTTGGTCCAAGTCGTATTTTCTTCATCTCCTCCTATATTGACCTCTTCCCACCAAAGCTGTGCTTCGCCTTGGAGCATCCATGAAGCCACAAATCTCTTCTTTTGATCTTCCAGTCTAACGCTCTAAATATCTTTTCACAATTCTTAGGCCATGCCCGAGCCTGTGTCACGATCTCCGTACCTATGAACGGAACTCCATCTAAATTCTTAAAATCCTTCACTACCCTCACCAAGTCAAAGGGCTGTGGTGGTGGTGGTGGTGGCTGTTGAACTGTGGGCTCCTCAGTTCCAATAAAATTTTTCCCCATTGCTCTAACTCTAGCGGTCCAAGCGGCACGAGCACTCATTTTTAGTTGGTTCTGTACGATCAAGGAAAGAGTCAGAACAACTGTCATGGTGATTTTTAAGAAATGATAGAGATAGAAGGACGGATAGAAAGACGATGATGAAGTGACTGACTATTATGTATTCTCATGAAATGTTCGCCATAGAATATTGTGATTCTACGTAAACGAATTATTATAAATATGTTATATTCCAAAGCTAAGTTTAACCAAAGCTCTGATACCAACTGTGACAACCCCAAGGTTCCACGGAATGAAAGTAAGGAATAATCATTTGGAATACAACATACATATAACAATACAGATCATAGATATAACATAGCAAAGGAAAACCATAGAATAACAACATCATAGTAGCAGAATATGAATGTCATCAATCACAAAATCCCACAGTCACAGTGTACTAACTTATTACATCAAGTTTTCAGCAAAAAGGAAATAAGTTCCAACTTCCAAATTAGAACAACTGGAAACAAAATAAGTCTGGATGCCTCAAAGTCTAAGAAAAATGCAAACAAAAAGATAAATAATAGATAGTCTTCGTGGTCCAACATAAGCACCTCCAAATGAGCAACACCAAGAAAGCTCCAAAGACAGCAACTCCAAAGAAAGCCAAATCTGTTACTTGGCTGCCCGTGTGGAAAAGAGGGCAGCCGAGTTTGCAAAGGTGAAAACAAACTACAGGTCAGTCATGGGACTAGTGTGAGAATTCTTAACTAATTTAACTACTAGTAATAAGGCAAATCCAAGGACCACGCCGCTAACGCGGAACAGGTTTACCTCAATGGATTGCCGTGCATAATTTAAAGTGACAGAACAAACAATAAGTGAATCGTAAAACAACGCTATGTTTTTGAGAAAAATGGAATCACCATAAGACCCAAGTTCCATCACACAATGCAACGCAAACCAAAGGATAGGGTTTTACCTTATGGTGAGTAAACATGCGAAATACGATAAATACGAATCTAATATTATTATTAGTGTATATAAAAACAATTCAAAATAAATGTATCAATCCTAGGAAGCATAACTACCATATACTATGCCTCCATACTAGTAATACAATCAAGTCCGTAGTGTCGTATTTGGAATTTGGTTTCCATCATGAGTCAAGGCTAGGGAGGAGCTCCTTACCGATTCGAGACACTCTAGCTAATGTCTCAAGATTCCCTGCAGAGAACCCTTGGATCCTGCAGGGCCGGTCCACACATACAGCTTCGTGGATTGGCAATTCCTGAACACACGTTTCCCGATCATATAGGAGCTATCATCCGAGGTGCCTCATTCCATCATCCACATAAGTAAAATATCAGCCAGTTTAAGCACCGACACTACTTCTAGCTAGAAAGAAATGTGCTGCTCTCCCTGCGTTCCCTTCTCCCGTTTTAGACTCAACCGGTTTGTGAGGCTCGTGAAGCTACGTAATATACAAAGCTATGCTTATTCAAGCTGTTCTTTGATCGTCACCACAAGGTTCTGCTATTCAACAAGAAACCTTGATCATTGCATCTTAGTATGCCACATTGTCACTCCATATCACACTACCAATCCTTTGCCGAAATATATGAAAGGGTGTTAAGCAAGAGAATAAATTCTCCGCCACCAAACATTCATACATTCGACAGAAAATCAATAAATACAATATAAAGGAGTACAATGTCAGGCACACATTCCATTTATAAGCTTATGCTATGGGTCTGAGCGAAAACCAAATCCGTGCAATCAACATGTTCGTTTGGACAATGACCATGACCCTTGAATTGGGAGCAAGTCAAATCAGGGCCTCGATCGTTGTCCTCTCGATGGAAGATTTACGGTCTTTATACGCCGTCTTCATACTTCGATTCTTAACGTCGTTTGATTATTTGGAATGAGAGAAACTCGGACTTTCCAAATAATTCTCGTATATATATACATATTGAAAATCCTTCCTATTCGTTAATATTATTTTATAATGATTAATTCCTATTTTAATTATTTAAAATAATTAATTTTTTATATAACGACGCTTCGGGTCAATGGGCGACCATGGCACTGCTTTCAACAAATTTTGATTTTCACATTTCTCAAAATCTAACCGTTGGATCTTAACGTAGTTTATATCGTTGGAAAGATCTTCCCAAGACGGTCCTAACGGTTTCAGTTTTGGGAAATTCCGACGGTCGGATCTTTTGGTATAATCGTTTAAAGGTACGATTTCAAAACGCGAAACTACCGCGCTCGATTCAATTAATTTTAATTATATATATATATATATATATATATATAAATCTTTTAACTTTTATTTTACAAAAGAATGTAAATTCTATTACAATGTCCACTTTCATTTTTTTTTATTCTTCCATTCCTTTGTTTACATGAAAAATGTAAATTATAATTCAACATTTCCTCCTACCTTTTATTCTTTTATTAAAAAGTTAAATTCTATTCCAATGTAAAATTTTATTTTTCCTTCCTAATCCTTAAATTACACTGTAAAATCTCCTCTTTAATTACATCAAAAATATAATTAACATTATAATGTAAAATTCCTATCTTTCAATTGCATTGTAAAATTTCCCTTTTTAATTACACTGTAAATGTAATTAACATTACAGTGAAAAATTCTAACTTATTACATTATAAATTTAATTTCGATTCTAATGTCCAATTCTTTTTCTTAATTACATTAAAATGTTATTTTCAATATAATGTAAGCCTTTCTTTTTAAATTACATTAAAAATGTAATTTTCCTAACAGTGTAACTTCTATCTTTTAATTTGCCCTTTTATTTTCACTATAAAGTCCTACCCTTTAATTACATTACAAATGTACTTTTATTTTACATGTCAAATTTTGTCTTTTAATTTACAAGGTAAAATCCTACCCTTAATTACATTTAAAAATGAAATTTTATTTTCCATACAAATTCTCATTCTTAGTTTACAAATAAAAGTGTACATTTAATCTACCATGTAAATTCTTCTCTTTAATTTCATAATAAAAATG
The DNA here is from genome assembly GCA_030737875.1 of Allium sativum. Lineage (NCBI taxonomy): Eukaryota > Viridiplantae > Streptophyta > Magnoliopsida > Asparagales > Amaryllidaceae > Allium > Allium sativum. Next base: position 272,203,809 of record CM060920.1, on the reverse strand, counting down.
TAATTTATATTTGCAGTGTAAATCCTATTCTAAATTTACATAAAAAATGTGTTTTTAATTTCAATGTAAATTCTCATCTTAATTACATAATAAAAATGTAACTTATATTTGCAGTGTAAATCCTATTCTAAGTTTACATATAAAAATGTGTTTTTAATTTCAATGTAAATTCTCATCGTAATTACATAATAAAAATGTAACTTATATTTGCAGTGTAAATTCTATTCTAAGTTTACATATAAAAATGTGTTTTTAATTTCAATGTAAATTCTCATCTTAATTACATAATAAAAATGTAACTTATATTTGCAGTGTAAATCCTAATCTAAGTTTACATATAAAAATGTAAATTTAATTACAATGCAAATTCCTACTTTTTATTTACATATAAAAATGTAAATTTAATTGCGATGCAAATTCCTACTTTTTAATTTACATTGCAAAAATGTAAATCTGACTACGATGCACATTCTACTTTTAATTTACATTGCAAAAATCTCATCTTTTAATTTCAATGCAAAAAAATATATCATCTTTTTATTTACAATGTAAAAATATCATCTTTTCATTTACAATGTAAAAATATCTTCTTTTTCTTTACAATGTAAAAATATCATCTTTTTATTTACAATGTAAAAATATCTTCTTTTTCTTTATAATGTAAAAATATCATCTTTTCATTTACAATGTAAAAATATCAGCGTTTTATTTACAATGTAAAAATATCATCTTTTTATTTACAATGTGAATTTATTTCAATGTTCATTTGCATTTATGAATGCAAATAAAATAGCAAACTTTATTTCAATGTTTTATTTGTGTTTGAGAACACAAATAAAAAGTCTGTTCATTTTTCTACGATATATTTGTGTTGGAGAACACAAATAAAAAGGCCTATTTATTTTTCTATATACTATTTGTGGGTGAGTACAATAATAAAAGTACATTCATTTTCCTATGTCATGTTTGTGTTTGAGAACACAAATGAAAAGCATATTTATCTTCCTATATACTATTTGTGTTTTAGAACACAATTAAAAGTGATCATTCATTTTTCTATGATGTATTTGTGTTTTGAGAAAAATAAGGCCTAACAATTAAATTGACAATTTAAATCGTCTCAACACAAATGAATCCAAATAGCGTTTTTATACTGAATTGACAAAAAGATCCCATTCAACAAAAAGGTGACAATTTTTAATCTTTATATTTTATATTGAATCGATGAACTAAATCAACTCAAATAAAGTGACAAAATATGAATTGATGAACTAAATCAATCCAATAAGAGTGACAAACTACATATTTTGATATTGAATCGATGATCTAAATCAACTCAATAAATTAAAAGGATGAATAATAATATTTGTCTAAGGCATATCGATCTATAACTATCGATTATATTTTGATCTTGAATTGATAATCTAAATCAATTCAATAAAATAAAGGGATGAAATAATCATATTTGTTTAACACACATGAATCTTATAATTATCCATCACAACCAACAGAACAATCATCATACAATATCAGAACAAAACAGATCTGAAAAATATAACTATAAATAAATAAAATGAATTGATTTATTATTTTAAAACAAAATAAATCTCACCTTGATTTAAGCAGAATTAAAAATCTAAATAAATTCAGAAATCGTTCCAATCAATTTCAGCAACCTCTATACGTCTTCACGGTTCCGTCGGATCTGAAATTTTCCAGTTTGGAGTTCGTATGAATTAATTATCAATTTTTGAATAACAATGACTTTTTACAACTACTGCTGTGACAGAATTAAGCGTGGCAAATCTGAAATGTTCATACCTTTGTATTTTGTTCAAAACTTTAATTTCAAAAATCAGAAGATGTAGTTGATGGTTTTCAGAACGGTTTGTTGGAGATTGAAGAGCTTGGAGAGGGGAGTCGGCGCCGGGAAGGGGGTGGAGTGCGTTCGCCTATGGTGGGCCCGGTTGGGTGCGGCAGCGGCGATCTTTGTGGGGTCGGGGCGGCGGCTACAGGCAACGAGGGGTGGTGATTGCGATATGGAATCGAAGAGCTCGAAAATCTCTTCGAAAGTTGTGCTACGGCGAAGAATTTCGTTGAGAAACGAGGGAGGAGTCGGAGTTTGAAAATTTGATGTGTTATGGGTTAGGCGGCTGAAAGAAACGGGAGGAAGGAGGAGTACTGTAGCGTAGTATTTATATGTGTATTTTAGGGTAATTTCTTTTTATTTTTAATTTAATTAATCCTATAAATTAGAGTTTTTCGTCCGATCTCCAAACGGAGCCCAACGACTGTCGAGCAGTAGGTTTTGACGTCTTCTGAACGCAATGGCGCTAGTGTCGAAATCTAATTCTGAAGTTTACAGCATGTTTTCTTTTATTTTAAAAATAAATCTTTTCAATACTAATTCGAACGTACTCTTTAATCTACCGGGGTTACATACGAACTCAGAAAAATCCAGAAAAATTATTTCTGGCTTTGTTTTAACAATACAGTCCTAACAAAATTAATTTCATTCAATTCTGAGCCTATTTGAAAAATGACCTTTTCCAAGGCATATATATTTAATATTAAAAATACATTTTTAAACAAATATTTTCCGAAACTCGAAATATATAAGTGTTTATACTTTTTAAATGCAGAAACATCATTCTGAATTCAATGGAAGTGGTTTTTAGTCCAAATTCCTTCATATGCAAAAAGTAGCATTTTTGACCTTTATATATATATATATATATATATATATATATATATAAATTTCATAGCGACCTTTCTAAATTTTGATTTTGACATAACTTATAACTTACAAACTGAAATCTAAATTTCTCAAATTCATTATAAAGATATCATCGATACGGTTTTAGCGTTTCTTGTTTTGTCTAATTTTGACTTATAATGAATTTTATATATTTTCCCAAAGTTGAAAAACGTATTTTGAAATTACCGCACCATTTCGGGCTCGGAATGGAATTAATAAAAAATTTAAAGTCTTACTTCAATTTTTTTTTTAATCGTGATTACTTAAAATAAATTCTTTTAAATATCAAAAACTCGTTAAAATTACTCCCAATAAAATTTTAAATTTACCCCAAAATTCAAGGTCGTTACAGAAAGAGATAAACGGATACAGAGCTTTCCGGATATCATTCCAGCTGTAAATCAGGATCATGTGAATATAAATCAGCAAAACCAAAACTACTAGCTGTCCGTGTGGAAAATTGGGGCACCCAGAGTTTAGGTTAAAACAATAAATTCCAGGTCAGTCATGTGACTGGTATGAGAACTAAAACAGTTATTTAAAACTTTCTTCAAAAGAGAGTAAATCAAGGGACCACGCCGTATAACACGGAATGGGTTTCCTCCCAAGAATACTAGTTCATAGAATAAACAACGCAATGCTTTTGGGAAAAATGAAGCTATTATAAGACCCAGGTCCCATCACATAATGCAACGCAAGCCGGAGGATAGGGTTTTCCCTTATAATAGCCAAATAATGCTTGATACTTTTAAAATAAATCATTTTGATACTATTATAGTGTAAAGTTTATAAAACAACTTCAAATATAAATGTATCAATCATAGGTGGCATGGGTACCATCTATCATGTCGCCAATACTAGGCTCTATAAATAAAACCGAAATATCACGTATTGGAAATGGGATTTCTGTCATGAGTCGAGGCCAGGGATGGCTCCTCACCGGTTCGAGACACTCTAGCACATGTCTCAGGACTACACACTCTGGGTAACCCTTGGATCTTCAGGGCCGGTCCTCCGTTACGATTGAGGATTAGTTATTCCTAAACAAACGTTTCCCGGTCCTATCGGACCTATCAATCGGCTCCGTAGAGACCGATATAACTGAGGCGCCTCGCAATCCAACATCCACAAAGGTAAAAATATAAAATGTCAGGCCTTTATAAAACACTGACACCACCTATAGCTAGAAAGAAACGTCGTGCACTCCCTGCAGTCACGATCCCGTTTTTGACTCATACCGAGGTATGAGGCTCGCGAATTAACGCCATACACAAAGCTACGCTTTCTCAAAGTCGTTCTTTGATCATCAACCACAAGACTCGGCTTTTCAACAAAATCCTTGATCATTTGCATCTTAGCATGCCACACAGGAAATTCATGCCATGCGACTGATATCTATCGATATATAACCTCTGAGCTCGTACGTCTCAGAAAAGGGCGTTAAGCAAGGGAATAAATTCTCCGCCGCCAAATAGATATATATTTAATAGAAATCAATCAACACAGAATAAAATCCAAAGTCAGACACACAATCCATTTACAAGTCCGTTCTGGGTCTGAACGAAAGTTGAGACACCTTATTCCTCCCCCATATGTCCAATACAGGGGAGAGGTCCTCGCATATCCGTCGATCTCCAAGTACGCCTGGACGATCACCACTTATTACCTCGGCTTGGGTGTACAGCCCAATCAAGACATCAGTAATCATCCAAACAATGGGAAGACCTCCGGTTTTTGACCACCGTCTTCATTGTCGACATATCGTCGAATCAGTTATTCAGAATGGGTATAAACCCAGCCTTTCCGAATAACTCGCGTGTATAATAAACAAGTGTTATAAAAACACAACATACGCCTCATTCCAATTCTGAGTATTCTTTTATTCAAATATTCACATTCTTTGGGAAAGGTTCACATTAATTTTAACAAAGATAAATTCTTTAAAATTTATTCTTTAATCTTCCTTTGGATTTCAATTCAAACCGTATTCTGTCTTTAACTGGGTTAAAGAACCAATGTCATTTAAAACATAGTTCACGATAAACCCAAATCATATTCCATTCCATCAGCCTCTAACCGTAAGTTAGCAAGTGAACAATCCCCTAAGTATTAACCCCGAAGGCCGAAACCAACATCAGACCAATACTCAGGAAACCATTCAACTTAACTAATCTCCAGTTAGTTTCCGATTCTCTTAACTCCTTTGTTATCGGGTTAAAGAACCAGTGTTATTTAAAACACCGTTCATGATAAACCCAAAGACCAATTTCAATTCAATTCCAATTAAATATATTAAATTGGAAAATTTTACTTTGGAAAATTCCCGTTAAATCTTAATAAAAAGATTTATAAATTCCAAATCTCATTTCATTGTAAATCAGGTTAAAGAACGAATGTCGTTGAAAACACAATTCACAAAAAACCCAAAATCCAATCAGACTCTAACCGTAAATTAGTAAGAGAAAAATTCCCTAAGTATTAACCCCGAAGGCCGAAACCAACATCAGATCAATACCCAGGAAGCCATTTAACCTAACTAACCTCCGGTCAGTTTCTAATTTTCTTAACTACATTCGGTTCAAGAATAGTATTATTAAAGATACCATTCACGACAAACCCAAAATACAATTTGATATTAAATACAATACTCTGAATAGAAAATATATCGGCTTATATTCGATATCAAATTCTAAAACCAACAAATATTGTATAGGAATAACGATATATATATATATATATATATCTTCCAAATTCCTCCATAATACCCGTATAATCACGAAATCCAATATCGAAATATTCTGAAGATAATTTCGATTCAAATCCATTCCAATTCATATATTGGAAATCCTGGTTATTTTTAAAACCATTTCAAATCCAATTTATTTATTTAAAAATATTGGAATATAATTCTAGTTCAAAACTAGTTCATTTCGATAAAAATATATTTTTATCTTTTCACATATGGAATTTTACATCCCAATTCTTTCCAAATCATTTATTTTGATTTTACACAAATTATTGATATTTTTGATAATTTTATCAAGGCCCGTACAGTCGATTTCCATAAACGGACATCGAACTGCACTTACAGCGACCTTTTCCAAATTTGATTTGGACATAATTCCGAATCCTTCCGTTAGATTTCAAAATCCTCATATTCGTTAGAAAGCTCTTTTCGATACGAACCCAACGGTTCCGGTTTTAGGAGAATACGACCGTCGGATCTCCCGTAATGTCCATTCGAAGTCAATGGTCGAAATTCGCGAACTACCACGGCACGACGCGTTCTGTTCAGGCCATTATTTATTTATTTAGATATACATATATTATAGATATTTCGTCGATTTCCTTTTAAAACGTATTTTATAAATCGTTTTAAATTCATTTTCAAAACGATTTCAACTTCATATTCAATTCCAAATCAAGATTGAATTTTCCATTATAAATTCGTTTTAAATTCATTTCAAATTGATTTAAATTCAATTTCAATTCATTTTGAATTTACTTTAAATCGATTTCAATTCAATTTCAATTCGTTTTGAATTCACTTTAAATCGATTTCAATTCAATTTCAATTTCAGTTCAATTTCAATTCATTTTGAATTCACTTTAAATTGATTTCAATTCAATTTCAATTTCAATTCAATTTCAGTTCAAATAAAAATTGAATATTCTATATCTTTTCAATATTTTCAAAACATCAGATTTTGAAATCACTTTTCTATATTCATTATAAAATGAATAAAATCGACCAAATTTCCGTTCGTTTTAAAATGGCATTTAACTACTTAACGTGGTTTCACGTTTCAATATTCACTTTATATTATTTTAAAATATTCGTTAATTCTGAACTGGAATTAGACTCAATCAATTACCATATAATTTCAGTTATATGGATTTCAACATCACTTGTATACAACAAAGACGATAAACAATCATTAAAAATTCAAACAACATTCATAGTGCATTCTACAATCGTATAAGCATTAAAATAAATAAATAACGCTTATACAGTCTGTCAACCCATCGATTGACATATCACTAATTATTGGGATCAGTGTATGTCAAATATTATCCCAATACCTGTGTGGGGTTTTCAAACGACAAGTACTGTTTATTATTTGTGCAGTTAGGCGATGTGTAAAATTTATCGTCCCAATCAATATCAAATAAATTGGTGTACATAAACAAACCGTCCGGTTTGTAAATGAATATTTATCTCAACTCATGAATATTTTATTCAGTCCATATATACAATAAAAATGATATTTTTATTATTTAAATATTTTATTCAACTTGAATATTTTATTTACGTCATATACACAATAAAAATGTGATTTTTATTGTTCAAACTATTTATTCACATATGAATATTTTTAACACTTCATTCCACACCACAAAATCAATTTTCACAACACATCAATCAAACAAACAAGTCATCCATGGTCTGTGGACGACGGGTGTCGGGTGCTGCTAAGCACCGTCTGCATCTTAGTATATATTTTAACAAGAAAATAAAATAAAAGTGAGAAGTTCTCACCTTTGGGATCCCACTCCGTCATTATCTATTTCTGAACGGTTCGAATATGCCCAAAATTCCAATGCGACATTTTCCAGCTGTTCACATTAAAAATCACATTTTTATCGCTTCGTTCCAATAAATAAAAATCATATTTTTATTTCTACTTCACATATTTTTACAACGCTTCTTTTTATATAAAAATTATATTTTTATATTTCTACCTCTTATATAAAGATCGAATTTTTATTTCGCTACAACATATATAAAAATTGCATTTTTATATAATTAAAAATCAAATCTTTTTCATATTAAATATCAAATCTTTATATTATTTTTAATCTAATCTTTTCTATTGCAAAAGTCAAATCTTTTTGTTTTCAAAAATCAAATCTTTCTTTTATTAAAAATCGAATCTTTTTTTATTTATAACTAAAGAATCCTAACTTTTATAATTAAAATATTTCGTATAAAAATCACTCCTTTATTCCAATGTGTTATAAATCTGATTTAAAACCCTTTTTAAAATTAATTACTTTAAATAAATAAACAAAAATGAACAAAAACAAAAATATAAAAGCTTACAGTTGATGAAGGGGGGAGAATGGGCAGCGCTGGGTTGGTGGAAGGTTGGGGGAAGCAGACTTGACTGGCGGCGGGCCATCTGAGGCGGCGACGGGCCCACAGGCGCGGTGGCGACCGACTTTCCCTCGATTTAGGGCTCTTCGTGGGGGGTTTCGAAGGGAGGAGGGTGGCTGGGCTAGAGGAGGCTAGTGGTGTCATTGGGAGGAGCAATGGCTGAGGAGGCGTCGACGGAGGGAGGTGCGACGACGACAGGAAGGAGCGACGGCGGGAATATTTAGGGTTACGGGGTTTTGAAAATTGAGGGGGCTCGATTTTTTTGTTCTGAGGGAAATTAGGTTAAGGATTTATATATATATTATTTTATATTATTTTCCCTTTTACTTCCATAAAGGTTGACTTTCCATTCGAACTCTAAACAACCCCCAAAAACTGTCATCCCTAGCTAATTACCCCCATTTCGAACACAATGGGACATGTTTCGTAACACAATTCAACCGTTTCGATCAGTTTCCATCAAAATTAAAATATTAATAAATAGAACGGTCAATATTGATTTCCACGTACATTTTAATTTACAGGGGCCACATACTAACTCTAAAATTTCCAGAAAAATTATTTCTATCTTTATTTTGATGATACAGTCCTAACAATACTAATTTCATCAAATTTGAAGACCGTTTGAAAAATGGCAATTTTCTGGTCGATCTAAATTGACTGAAAATGTCAAAACACGTTTTCCTGCGCCACGCTCACATATTGATTCAGAAAATTATGAATTTTGGAATCTAGCAATAACTTGACATCCTGGATCCAAAAAAAGTGGTTTCATCGAAAATGGAGGTCGTTTGCAAAATTTCCATTTTAAGGGCTACATTTCCATAGCGACTATTCTGAAATTTCAACTGGGCATAACTTTTTATTCCAGCTATGAAATTTCAATTTTTCGGATTCGTAGGAAAGATATTTTCAAATAGATTCTAATATTTTTGGTTTTGCTAAAATCCGGTTTATTTTGAATCTTGTTCATTCATTTGAAATCGAATTTTCGAACTACCGTGTCATTTTCAATTCCTTTTATAATTAAAAATAAATATTTATATTCTAACGACGATTCAAATAAATATATACGTTCTAATTCTATTCAAAATAAATTTCTCGTTGTTATTATTTAAAATAAATCATTTTAAATATTCAAAATTCATTAAAATTGCCAAAATAAAAAAATTAAATTGGTTCGAATTTTCCAGGTTGTTACAATCTCCCCAACTTAAAGTCTTTTCGTCGTCGAAAAGGAATGGAGCTAAAAGTTGTTTTACAAACCAACTCAACCTTCATTATTTTCATTATGGCTTAAGTTCTTCAACTTTTCAGTTTCTAAGAACTTTTCAATTTTTCAAAAATTTGGCTAACACCCTAAATTTTCGAAAAATTTCGCCATAACCTCCCCTATACGGGAGCACCGGGAAAATCCCGAAATTGCCATACAGGCCTCTCCAATCCAAAAAGAAAAAGAAACAGCCAAGCGGCTCATAAAATCATCCAAACCCAAGAAATTGGTAAACATGTACCTATTTGTCGGGCAAACAATTTTATTCTTCTGCTCAAGCCTCTTTGCAATGACCTGTTCAATGGATGCACATGTACATGCATGCAATTTCAAACAATTTTCAATACAGTTCAATATTTGATTCAAACTGGCTAAATTTACCTTACATTCACATAATGGTTTTATCAGATAACAAATAATCATACAACACAACCATCAATCAATTAGTTGATTAGCTTTTCAAATTCATAACTTTGATACATATACAGAAAACCATGTTTTTGATGTCAATTCACAACAATGTATTCTACCTAGTTTTGGTTCTCACACCAGTCAATTGGAAAAATATAGACATCCCACCTTCGTTACTCGAACACAGGTGCTGATGATGACATGCCATTATCAGAACCATCTCCGGGCGACTAGAGTGTGATTCTATATCTATCCAGTATATTAAAACTTCGAATATATGTTTGTAAGGCGTATATGCAAAATCTTTATATACTCGATTGTCCAAATTCAATACATATAAATATTCAAATACGTTGAATAAGGTTTAAATTTTCAAAACAAAGATTTGTTTTTCATTTTTATTTTAAAAAACACTACTCTTCACACTTGTTCCAGGATACTACTGATCCTATCTCCAACGAGTCATTCTTATTGGATATTACTAATCCAATCTCTGATGAATTCTTTTGTATGGTTCTAATGTGTCTTGTTCTCGAGCTCTGTAAACCAAAGCTCTGATACCAAAATGAGACGTCCCAAACTTCCCTGTGAAGGAAAGCACGGATTGAGTTGAGAATAAGACGGATCAAAACACAAACAGAAGAACATTTCATTGCTTATTACAACAATTCCATCAGAATACAAGAACATACAGAGTATGAATAAATATTATACATCAGAGAAATATCAGAGATTTAAATTACACTACATAGCAGCGGAAAATAATACAAAACACAACTGAAAGAGAAAAACGGATACAGAGCTTTCCGGATATCGGTTCCAGTTGTAAATCAGGATCCTGTGAATATATTCTGCAAAACCAAAATTACTAGCTGCCCATGTGGAAAATAGGGGCACCCAGAGTTTAGGTTAAAACAATAAACTCTAGGTCAGTCATGTGACTGGTGTGAGAACTAAAACAGTTATTTAAAACTTTACTTTAAAAGGGAGTAAATCAAGGGACCATGCCGTATAACACGGAACGTGTTTCCTCCCAAGAATACCAGTGCATAGAATAAACAACGCAATGCTTTTTGGAAAAATGAAGCTATTATAAGACCTAGGTCCCATCACACAATGCAACGTAAGCCGGAGGATAGGGTTTTCCCTTATAATAGCCAAATAATGCTTGATACGTTTAAAACAAATCATTTTGATACTATTATAGTATTAAGTTTATAAAACAACTTCAAATATAAATGTATCAATCATACGCGGCATGGGTACCATCTATCATGTCGCCAATACTAGGCTCCACATTTAAAACCGAAATATCACGCATTGGAAATGGGATTTCCGTCATGAGTCGAGGCCAGAGATGGCTCCTCACCGGTTCGAGACACTTTAGCACATGTCTCAGGACTACACACTCTGGGTAACCCTTGGATCTTCAGGGCCAGTCCTCCGTTACGTTTGAGGATTAGTTATTCCTGAACACACGTTTCCCGGTCCTATCGGAGCTATCCATCAGCTCCGTAGAGACCGATATAACCGAGGCGGCTCGCAATCCAACATCCACAAAGGTAAAAATATAAAATGTCAGGCCTTGATAAAACACTGACACCACCTATAGCTAGAAAGAAACGTCGTGCACTCCCTGCAGTCACGATCCCGTTTTTGACTAATACCGAGGTGTGAGGCTCGTGAATTAACGCCATACACAAAGCTATGCTATCTCAAAGTTGTTCTTTGATCATCAACCACCAGACTCTGCTTTTCAACAAAAGCCTTGATGATTTGCATCTTAGCATGCCACACAGGCAATTCATGCGATGTGACTGATGTCTATCGATATAAAACCTCTGAGCTCGCACGTCTCAGAGAAGGGCATTAAGCAAGAGAATAAATTCTCCGCTGCCAAATAGATATATATATTTAATACAAATCAATCAGCACAGAATATAATCCAATGTCAGACACACAATCCATTTACAAGTCCGTTTTGGGTCTGAACGAAACTAGGGGCACCTTATTCCTCCCCCATATGTCTAATATAGGGGAAAGGTCCTCGCATATCCGTCGATCTCCAAGTACGCCTGGACGATCACCACTTATTACCTCGGCTTGGGTGTACAACCCAATCAAGACATCGGTAATCATCCAAACAGTGTGAAGACCTCTGGTCTTCGACCACCGTCTTTATCGTCGAAATATCGTCGAATCAGTTATTCAGAATAGGTATAAACCCGGCCTTTCCGAATAACTCGCATATATAATAAACAAGTGTTATAAAAACACAACATACGCCTCATTCCAATTCTGAGTATTCTTTTGTTCAAATATTCACATTCTTTGGGAAAGGTTCCCATTAATTTCATCAAAGATAAATTCTTTAAATTTATTCTTTAATCTTCCTTTGGATTTCAATTCAAACCGTATTCTGTCTTTAACTGGGTTAAAGAACCAATGTCATATTAAACATAGTTCACGATAAACCCAAATCATATTCCATTCCATCAACCTCTAACCGTAAATTAGCAAGTGAATAATCCCCTAAGTATTAACCCCGAAGGCCGAAACCAACATCAGACCAATTACCAGGAAACCATTCAACTTAACTAATCTCCAGTTAGTTTCTGATTCTCTTAACTCTTTTGTTAATCGGGTTAAAGAACCAGTGTTATTTAAAACACCGTTCACGATAAACCCAAAGACCAATTTCAATTCAATTCCAATTAAATATATTAAATTGGAAAACTTTACTTTGGAAAATTTCCGTTAAATCTTAACAAAAAGATTTATAAATTCCAAATCTCATTTCATTGTAAATCGGGTTAAAGAACGAATGTCGTTGAAAACACAGTTCACAACAGACCCAAAATCCAATCAGACTCTAACCGTAAATTAGTAAGAGAAAAATTCCCCAAGTATTAACCCCGAAGGCCGAAACCAACATCAGATCAATACCCTGGAAGCCATTCAACCTAACTAACCTCCGGTCAGTTTCTAATTTTCTTAACTACATTCGGTTCAAGAACAATATTATTAAAGATACCATACACGACAAACCCAAAATCCAATTTGATATTAAATACAAGACTCTAAATAGAAAATATATCGGCTTATATTCAATATCAAATTCTGAAACCAACAAATATTGTATTGGAATAACGATATATATATCTTCCAAATTCCTCCACAATACCCTTATAATCTCGAAATCCAATATCGAAATATTCTGAAGATAATTTCGATTCAAATCCATTCCAATTCATATATTGGAAATCTTGGTTATTTTTAAAACCATTTCAAATCCAATTTATTTATTTAAAAATATTGGAATATAATTCTAGTTCGAAACTAGTTCATTTCGATAAAAATATATTTTTATCTTTTCAAATATGGAATTTTTCATCCTAATTCTTTCCAAATCATTTATTTTGATTTTACAAAAATTATTGATATTTTTGATAATTTTATCAAGTCCCGTACAGTCGATTTCCATAAACGGCCATCGAACTGCACTTACAGCGACCTTTTCCAAATTTGATTTGGACATAATTCCAAATCCAACCGTTAGATTTAAAAAAATTCATATTCATTAGAACGCCCTTTTTGATACGAACCCAATGGTTCCAGTTTTAGGAGAACTCGATGGTCAGATCTCCCGTAATGTCCGTTCGAAGTCAATGGTCGAAATTTGCGAACTACCGCGGCGCGACGCTATATAATATATATATATATATATTATAGATTTCATCGATTTCCTTTTAAAACGTATTTTATAAATCGTTTTAAATTCATTTTCAAAATGATTTCAACTTCATATTCAATTCCAAATCAAAATTGAATTTTCCATTATAAATTCATTTTAAATTCATTTCAAATTGATTTCAATTCAATTTCATTTTCAATTCAATTTGAATTCATTTTAAATTCACTTTAAATCGATTTCAATTCAATTTCAATTCGTTTTGAATTCACTTTAAATCGATTTCAATTCAGTTTCAATTCGTTTTGAATTCACTTTAAGTCGATTTCAATTCAATTTCAATTTCAGTTCAATTTCAATTCAAATCAAAATTGAATATTCTATATCATTTCAATATTTTCAAAACATCAGATTTTGAAATCACTTTTCGATGTTCATTATAAAATGAATAAAATCAACCAAATTCCCATTCGTTTTAAAATGGCGTTTAACTACTTAACACGGCTTCACGTTTCAATATTCGCTTTATATTATTTTAAAATATTCATTAATTCTGAACTGGAATCAGACCCAATCAATACCATATAATTTCAGTTATATGGATTTTAACATCACCTGTATACAACAATGACGATAAACAATCATTAAAAATTCAAACAACATCCAGAGTGCATTCTACAACCGTATAAGCATTAAAATAAATAAATAATGCTTATACAGTCTGTCAACCCATCGATTGACATATCACTAATTATTGGGATCAGTGTATGTCAAATATTATCCTAATACCCATGTGGGGTTTTCAAACAACAAATACTGTTTATTATTTGTGCAGTTGAGCGATGTGTAAAATTTATCATCCAAATCAATATCAAATAAATTGGAGTACATAAACAAACCATCCGGCTTGTAAATGAATATTTATCTCAACTCATGAATATTTTATTCAGTCCATATATACAATAAAAATGATATTTCTATTATTTAAATATTTTATTCAACTTGAATATTTTATTTACTTCATAGACGCAATAAAAAATGATTTTTATTGTTCAAACTATTTATTCACATATGAATATTTTTAACACTTCATTCCACATCACAAAATCAATTTTCACAATACATCAATCAAACAAACAAGTCATCCATGGTCTGTGGACGACGGGTGTCGGGTGCTGCTAAGCACCGTCCACATCCTAGTATATATTTTAACTAGAAAATAAAATAAAAGTGAGAAGTTCTCACCTTTGGGACCCCACTCCGTCATTATCTATTTCTGAACGGTTCGGATATACCCAAAATTTCAATGCGACATTTTCCCGCTGTCCACATTAAAAATCGCATTTTTATTGCTTCATTCCAATAAATAAAAATCATATTTTTATTTCTACTTCATAAATTTGTACAAAGCTTCATTTTATATAAAAATTATATTTTTATATTTCTACCTCTTATATAAAGATCGAATTTTTATTTCGCTACAACATATATAAAAATCGCATTTTTATATAATTAAATATCAAATCTTTATACTATTTTTAATCTAACCTTTTCTATTGCAAAAATCAAATCTTTTTGTTTTCAAAAAATCAAATCTTTCTTTTATTAAAAATCGAATCTTTTTTTTATTTATAATTAAAGAATCCTAACTTTTATAATTAAAATATTTCGTATAAAAATCACTCCTTCATTCCAATGTATTATAAATCTGATTTAAAACCCTTTTTAAAATTAATTACTTTAAGTAAATGAACAAAAACAAAAATAAAAAAGCTTACAGTCAATGAAGGAGGTGAGAATGGGCGGCGCTGGGTTGGTGGAAGGTTGGGCGAGCGGACTTGACTGGCGGCGGGCCCACAGGCACGGTGGCGACCGACTTTCCCTCGATTTAGGGGTCTTCGTGGGGGGGGATTGTTTCAGAGGGAGGAGGGTGGCTGGGCTAGAGGAGGCGAGCGGCGTCGCTGGGAGGGGCGGCGGCTCAGGCGGCGTCGACGGAGGGAGGCGCGACGACGATAGGAAGGAGTGGTGGCGAGAATATTTAGGGTTACGGGGTTTTGAAAATTGGGGGGCTCGATTTTTTTGTTCTGAGGGAAATTTGTTTAAGGATTTATATACAATATTTTATATTATTTTCCTTTTTACTTCCATAAAGGTTGACTTTCCATTCAAACTCTAAACGATACCCAACGTCTGTCATTCCTAGCTAGTTACCCCCATTCCAAACACAATGGGACATGTTTCATAACCCAATTCGACCGTTTCGATCAGTTTCCATTAAAATTAAAATATAAATAAATAGAACGGTCAATATTGATTTCCACGTGCATTTTAATTTACAGGGGCCACATACTAACTCTAAAATTTCCAGAAAAATTATTTCTAGATTTGTTTTGATGATACGGTCCTTACAAAACTAATTTCATCAAATTTGAAGACCGTTTGAAAAATGGCAATTTTCTGGTCGATCCAAATTGACTGAAACTGCCAAAACACGTTTTCCTGCGCCACGCTCACATATTGATTCAGAAAATTATGGATTTTGGAATCTAGCAATAACTTGACATCCTGGATCCAACAAAAGTGGTTTCGTCGAAAACGAAGGTCATTTGCAAAATTTCCATTTTTAAGGGCTATATTTCCATAGCGACTATTCTGAAATTTCAACTGGGCATAACTTTTTATTCCCGCTATGAAATTTCAATTTTTCGGATTCGTACAAAAGATATTTTCAAATAGATTCTAATATTTTTGGTTTCACTAAAATCCAGTTTATTTTGAATCCTGTACAATCATTTTAAATTTGAAATCGAATTTTCGAACTACCGCTCCATTTTCAATTCCTTTTATAATTAAAAATAAATATTTATATTCTAACGTTGATTCATATAAATATATACGTTCTAATTCTATTCAAAATAAATTTCTCGTCGTTATTATTTAAAATAAATCATTTTAAATATTCAAAATTCATTAAAATTGCCAAAATAAAAAAATTTAAATTGGTTTGGATTTTCTGGGTTGTTACACTTATCCAGTGTAAATAATTACCTTCCACAATTTTGCATTAATGTGGTAGATAATTTACGGCAGATTAATTTCTATGTAAAATGGATATTTTCCATGTTTAATTTTCACTGAAGAATGTGTACCATAAATAATTAGTGTAACATTTATTTCGTGCATAGTTATAATTTTTAAGACATGTATATTTTTAATTTTTATTTCTTAGACCTGCTCATAATATTCATGCATAATTTTATTTCCCCTTTTTCTTTTCTTTCACCAATGCAAAATTATAATTATAAGAATATCCATTTATTTTCGTTTCTAAGTATCCTAAAATTATTTTTCATACTAAAAGCATTTATTTTTACAAGTTTTGTTCATGAAACAGAGAAAATTAGTGTGGATTTTCAAATGTTTTAGTTCAACCGTGTCATACAATAGCCAATCCACTGAGTTTCTATTATCATCATTGTCATATTCCTTCATCCATTTAGAAGCATTAAAAAACTTAGTTATCAATTATGCTAATTCTAATTTTTTAAGCAATATGTTAGATAGTTGTGCTTTAGATTGATTCCTACAAGCTTCCTAACAAACTATTGGCATTTTTTTACATGTAATATGATGATTTCTTTTTGTTCAGGAAAATGGCTACTGTAATATTATTAACTTGGAGTGGTTGGAAGAATTATGACTAAAGCAAAATGACACAACGTAAACAACACAAAATGGAATGGTTGAATGAACATAAAGTTAACATTTCTTTTATACATTAGCTGCTAAAATGATAGATATTATATTGCTTCATATTCCATACTTCATTCTTTCATAATTTAATTTATCACAAAAATTAAGATCATGATTCATAACAATTTGTTTTGGTTTCAAAAATTCATCATCATGGCAAATTTGAGTGGTGCTTACTTTTATAAAGAATAACTGTTTTATAGACATTTATTTGGATGATTCATTTGGGTCTTCTTAAGATGTTATGTACTATGTTACTATTGTTGTATGTCAGTAGGTTTTCCAACAAGGCAAATAGAATTTCAGGAGGGATTTTTTTTTAATTTATGTATTTCGGCGGTGATCTTAGATTCATAATAAATTAGTATTCAGGTTGCAAATATAAGAAAATTATTTGATTAGCTGGATATAATTTATTTTATTATTAGACGACAAGCTGTTAAGTTTGTTTTATATGATGAATCAGCAGACCATTTAAGTTATTTTATTTACCTTTTGCATATAGCTCTGGAATGTGTCATTGTTATTTTCTCAGTATCACTACATGTCTCATTATTCATGTTCTTTCTGTTGTAAGTATTTAATTTATTTTTCGATATTTAGGTAATTAAGGTTGGATTAAATTGAGACATGACAATTTATGAGATATGATGGAACCGATATATTTCATAGCACATATAAAAGGTATGCCACCATCAATACTCACTATAATTTTAGTCTCATTTTGTAGGTATTATTTTCTATTTTTATCTAATACGTAGGATAAACATATACCTTGCTTGTATTTTGCATCACACACTCATTTTGAAATTGTCAACAAATAAAATGGAAAGTAATTATATTATGTTTCAGGCTGGTGCAAGTTAATACCTATAGTTGACGAAGTTGATAAAGTCGGCCAAAAGGGAAGCTTATAGTGCGTGACAGTTGTAAAAACAATAACTGAGATATAAATTATGGAACAATCATTGCCTTGAGATGCAAGAATAAAAAATAATAGAGGACTGCTATTTGTTCAAAAGACCACACAATTGCCTCAAGAAGTAGAAGCAAGTACACAGTAGAAGATGTTAAATTCTTTCGTGAGGTAATATATGCGATAGCATGATTTGTACCTAAACTGTACAATGTTCCAAATTGTGGTACCTGTTTTCTTCGAATTAAGAGAGAGATAGCATTATTATAGGGCTACATGAAATTATAGAATCAGACATATATTCATTGTCTGATTGCTATACTTGAAAATTATGATGCATTTTTTTTTGAATTAATGAAAATTCTTATCTTAAAGTTCATTCATATCCTGCATTATTACTATAATCTTTTTCTTCATTACCTACATTTTTTATACACTTTCTATTCATTATGTTGCAGAAATCTCTAATGTTCATAATGATTATAGCGGTTGAATGAATCCTGATGGTTCTTCTAGAATATGATGTTATATTTGAAATGTAATTAAGAATATTTCATAGGGCAAGGAGGCGGTACTGACTTTCTTATGTAAGCATAAAATAAGGAATGTGTGACTATTGAGATTTTCATATAATAAATGAAAAGATAAGAAATGCAAAGTAATATGGGTGCACAATGTCTGAATTGTGGCATGGTTCGAACATGCAACTACAACAAAATTCTCTTCTAAAAATATGTGAACAATAGAACATCAGGTCTATTTCTACGTGCTTCCACATTTACAGATTGATCATGAAAGAGCAATGTTGTGGAAGAATGTAGAAAAGACCCAAGATAACAACATATTAGGATTAAGTTTAGGAATGACATAATTAAATGCTTTTTTTTCTACAACCTATAATGTCACAATTAATGATCTCAGTTCTACGATACTTAATATGGTTTTTTTTCCTTAAGTTATCACTTTCTATTATAACCAATGTATTACTTATTTATTCTATATTCATGTAGTGAATACTGACTATAAAATGAGAAAACTACACATTAATTCAATTTTTATAGAATTTCAAAATTGTATGTATGAGTTACCGTAAGAATATATACCACTCGCCATTGAAAATAAGTTTTTGCGGTTGTAAAGTCCAAAATAAAAGAGCTATCAAAGTTAGTTCATAAAATATTAACACTTTTATGTGCAATAGTACAAAAATATACTAATGATGTACCTAAGTACCAGTTGATCGAGCAACAAGGGTCCAATTTAACACTCATTTGTAATGCACATATATCAATGATAAAATTATTTTTGGATGAACAATAGAACAATTTATTATTGTTGCCGCATAAATTATAATATTTATATATATATAACTATTTAATATTAATTACAATACCCTATTTTTCTTTTATTTTTGATATTTAATCGTTACAATATTTTTTTTAATAACATAAATTTTAGTGCCCAGCAAAGCGAGCAAAAAATACTTTTATTATAATATCTAAAAAGTTAAGTAGAAAAGTATAATTAAATAATTAACATATTACATTCTCTAACATGAATGGTTCAAAAATTTATATATATGTACATAAAATTCACAACTATAAAAAAAATAACTACTGCCTTAAATTCAATTTTTTTTCTTATTAAGAAATTGAATCAAAAAATTATTATTGTTACTATTTCGAAGAAAAAATATGTTTCTTTTTAAACAACAAAAAAATTGTTTTATTTAAACAAATAATTTTTTTCCATTCACTTCAACCGTGCTAAATCAAGATCAGCATTGGATCTAGGTTTTATACGATCTTCGGGATGCGTATTTTCTTTACAAAAGTTTTTTCTAGAAAAATAAAACATTTCTTCTCGAAATACGAATTATATCTCAAAACACCATCCAAAACAAAACAAAAATCAAAATGAAAACTATATTTACAAAACACGTGCAGATCTGGAAAGTTCAATATAATGATATCTGAAAAATATATCTGTTAAAATATAAGTCCAAATCTGAAAAGTTAAGGAATAGATCCAGAATTTTGAATCAAGGATACATAAAACCAAATCTAAATTAAATGCAAAAACAAATCTATAAAAGAAAAATTAGAGAATTTCAGATATGATATCGTTTAGGAAGAGATATATCTGATTTTAGTAATCGGTTAAGAAAAGTTTATGCTTTGGACCACATAAACTTCATACAAAAAAATGACATCATTATTACATGTTCTAAAATTACTATAATAAAACGTCAGATCTTATTATAATTTACGTATCAATATTGCATATATTAAATCGAAAAAACTTCTCTAGCAAGTGCTTTTATTCATGTACAAGAGTCATTTTACTATTTTTCTTCAAGAAAATAGTATTTATTATAAATTTAACGATCTCTTGAATAATAAATATCTTTATGAAATTATGTCTAATATAAAATTTGAATACAAGCCTTTTGTTTTTCGTTGAAACTTTTCTTTCCATTGACTTTTCAAATCCTTTCCTATTATAGGTCATTTGCTAGAAGAAAATATTAAATGCAATGATATGCTTTGAGGCTTTATTTCATGTTTTTGACTTACATATGACTCCAGGTTCTCATTTGCATATGAACTTCAGGTTCCTCATTTGAAAGAATTTGCATATGAACTTCAAGTCATTTGCGTATGAACTTCAGGTTCATCATTTGAAAAAATATGTTTACATCATGAGTTTTCAGTTTCACTTCCACTGATAAATCTACTTATAATTATGTTGGGTATACATAAAAAATCATTTTTTTTCAAGAGATTCTGTCATCAATCTTTCCAAAAGAATCACATACGAAAATTACTAGTAGAACAGGAAAGATAATAGCAAGATCTACCTCTTTATCATCAATAATGTAAACAATACATACATAATCAAATATCCATCAAATAGAATTAGGAAAACTCAAAATTAGATCCACAAAGAATTGAAAGATTAGATCTAGACACATATTTAGTGTCAATAAAAACAATTAGATCTAAAAAAAATTAGATCCATTAGAAGCCAATCTAGATCTAAAATATAATATAGAAAAAGAGATCCAGAAGTTTGAAATAGATATAAAAGAACTGTGACAGTCCGCCCCACACCAGTCGACATTTCCAATGAAAGTGCGCTGTGCCAATGCCCGACCAGCACGGGACGGTCGCCAAAGAAAGAAAAAGAAAGGAATTTGAACTAACAAGGAACCGATAGAATGTCTCACAGCGCACGGAATAAAATATAATAATAACATACATTGACATAAACATGCGAGACAGTGCATAAGCTGAAAACTAGACATCATAGCAGCGGAAAATCCAAATACAGCTTATGTTCCACATCATCATTATTACAACTTTTGAAAACTGTCTCTAAAGGAAAGTAAAGGAAAGGTACACTACTAATGCCCAAAGTAGTGACCAACAGCGACACAGGGAGAATATCTATATATGTCATACGTGGGAGCCTCCTGCTCATCTCCGGTACAGCTACCCGTGCATACCACTTAACCTGTCTCTAGTCTTCCCGTTTAAGAGCACCCAGAGTAATAAGAAGAGACATAAAACTCTAGGTCAGACAAAAGTCTGGTATGAGCGATAAGCAGCAAAACAGAACAATAACAGGTATACTAAACCATACCTGAGCCTGGACCTGCAACCAAAGAGTTAGCACTACATACTGTACAATACTCTAAGGTGACACTAACAAATGGTGTAAAGATACGGGGGTGGGTGTGTGCATGTCATAGTGATGGAAAACAATCAAGCATAGCAACCATCCTCGCATCTCTCACTCAGTGCATAAAGCAAACGATATCTACCACTTTGACCACCCCATGCCTTGCTATGATCACTCTGCCCCATGGAGTCATAATTACACCACTTAATCCTTTGCTATGTCCACTCTGCCCCATGGAGTCATGATGGCTCCACTGCACTGGTTCATAGCCTTGCTATGATCACTCTGCCCCATGAAGTCATGACAACTTCATTGCACTGATCCGTAACCCATATCTGTCTTTCCGTGGTGAGTCAAAGCTATATACGTCGATAACCCCTTTGCACGTGTCCCGCATTAAATCCCAACTCATGAAGTAAACTCGTTGGTTCCCAACTGGATCCTGAGTTCTACTTCCCATTTGGACTACCTTTGCATCTCGGATTTTGGTCTCCTGCGGATCGGTTCGGGTCTCCTCCTCCTATTCGGTTCGGTTCGGGTCTCCTCCTCCTATCCGGTTTGGTTCGGGACTCTTCCTCCTATCTGGTTTGGTTCAGGTCTCCTCCTCCTATCCGGTTTGTTTTGGGTCTCCCTCTCCTATCCGGTTCGGTTCGGGTCTCCTTCTCTACTTCTCCTATCCGGTTCGGTTCGGGTCTCCTCCTCCTATGCGGTTCGATTCGGGTGCTTCCTCCTATCCGGATCAGTTCGGGTGTATTTCTCCTATCCGGATCGGTTCGGGTGTCTTTCTCCTATCCGGATCGGTTTAGGTGTCTTGCTCCTATCCGGATCGGATCGGGTGTTCTTCCTAACCGATTCTGAAAATCTGCAAATTTTTCCAGCAAGCTATTTTCGTGAAACGACGGCGTTTTCAACCATTCTAACATTTCTATGGCATCACAAAACATTCCAAATAGTGTTAATAACATATAGAATCAATTAAAAATATTAAAACATCATTCACATGAAATATTTTAGATCAAATATACCCAAACAACATGATTTTCCCCTTAATCCCCTTAATCATGACTTAACCATACAATTAGTAAAACATGTCCAAATTAACCCAAATTTTTATCAGAGCCCTAAAATAATATTTAAGAATTTTACAAATTTTTCCAGATTTTTCTGAGCCATAATTTCGCTAATTATCACTAATCACCCCTAATTAGCCGTAATTAGTGAAAAACAATGCAAATCACTCACCTTTGCCACAACTAAAATTTTCAGAACTGAAACTTCGCTGATTTGGGCGAATACTGATGTCTAACAGTGGCTCTAACACTGATTTGGTGAAGATATTGATTTGGCGTTGCTATGCTTAATCCTTGATTAGAGAGCGATTTGGGATGAAATTGGAAGGTGGAGGCCATTGTTAGGGTTCCTAGGAGGTAAATGGCGGCTAGAAAACTGAAATGGAATGAATACCTAACTCATTTCAGCCTCCCCATAACTCTAATCCCGAAATGGGTTATGGGCTCATTCACTACTCACCCCCATCTGGCCCGGTTAAGTAGTTTTTTACCTTCTAAACCTTATTTCAGTCATATCTCCCAAACGGTAAGTCCGTTTTTCACATATGACCACTCTACGGAAAGGTAAACCATCATCCGGATATAATGGAAGTGGTTTCAGGTCAACACTCCTTTCCAACCAAAAGGTATGGCCGAAACAAGATCACCTAGGGGCAAAACGGTCATTTAAAAATCGGCAAAAATCATGAACATGGGAAATGACCCTAGTAGTCCTTCCCCAAAAGTACACGACCATACAGCTTCGTATGTGAAAGAAATAAATATTCTATGATCCTTTGATGTGTAGAATGCGGGTCGTTACATTCTCCCCCCTTAAGAAATTTCGCCCTCGAAAATCCTTAACTAAGAAACAAACAAAGGATCCCTCATGTCTACCAACCATTCACAATAATCAAACATACAAAATAACAAACAAGTCTATCCTAACATGCGGAAAACTAAATCGCAATTAGAATCTTACCAGGCAAAGAGTTCTGGATACTCTTTCTAATGCTCTCCTCTGTCTCCTAGGTACAGTCATCCTCATTCTCGCCCCACTGAACTTTGACTAGATTCACCGCTTTCCTTCGAAGTTGCTTCGTATTGTGCTCGACAATACGAATCGGCTTGCAGTTCCTAACTGCCTCGGGTTCTACTTCGATATCATCCAACTGATCAGGTGAAATAGCTACATCGGGGTCGTGCACGAATTTCCTTAACTGGGAAACATGAAATACGTTATGAACTCCTGCCATCTTCTCTGGTAATTCAACTTTATATACCATATTCCTAGTTTGCTCAAGAACTGGGAATGGACTAACAAATCTTGGTGTTAACTTGCCTCTCCTGCCAAATCGAATCACGCTCTTTAACGGAGAAATCTTGACAAACACCAAGTCGTCCAATGGAGAACTTTAATTCCCTTCTCCTCTTATCAGCATAACTCTTTTGCCTATCTTGGGCAGCCTTCATTCGTTGGTTTCTCTTATTACATCTGGCCCAAGCAGGTTTCCAACCAACATGATGGTGAGTTACATGGTCTTCCATACAAAGCTTCAAATGGAGCCATTCCAATACTGGATTGATAACTGTTATTATAGGCAAACTCCACTAGATGTAAATGGTCATTCCATGATCCACCAAAATCTAATATGCAAGATCTCAAGAAATCCTCTAATACTCGATTCACCCTCTCTATCTGACCATCGGTTTGAGGATGATACGCGGTACTGAGATGTAATTCTGATCCTAACGCCTCTTGTAAGCTCTTCCAAAATCTACTAGTGAACAACGGATCTCGGTCACTCACAATGCCTTTGGGTATTCCACGAAATCTCACTACCCACTTCATATATAGTTCCGCTAACTTAGCTGTCGTTCTATTCGACTTGACGGGAATAAACCTTGCACTCTTAGTCAATCGGTCCACAATCACCCAAATGCTATCATGGCCTGATCTGGTCCTTGGTAACCCATCAGTGAAATCCATTGAGACTTGTTCCCATTTCCATTCTGGAATTTCTAATGGTTGTAACAAGCCACTAGGCTTCTTTTGCTCAGCTTTAACTAGCTGGAAATTCATGCATTTAGATATAAACTTCCCAACGTCTCTTTTCATCCCTTCCCAGTAGTAGGTCTGCTTCATGTCTCGATACATCTTGTTACCACCAAGGTGTATATTCAGTTTTGAGTGATGACATTCTATAAGCACTTCATCTCTCAATCCCTTGACATTGGGCACAACTAGTCTTCCATTCTTTCTAAGCCATCCATCTCGATTAAGCCCATACTTGTTCATCTCTTCGTCGATTCTCATCTCTAACATTGAGATGATTTGCAATAGGTTAGGATCGTCCCTCTGACTGGAACCAATCTGCTCAATCAAAGTGGGTCTGATCGTCAAACTTGCTAACATTTCTGGATACAATTCGCCCTTTGGTCTGAAATCATACCCAGCGATGTACTCCAGTTGCTTCCATTCTAGAAACATAGCCTCTAAACTGGCATGTCTTCTACTCAATGCATCAGCTACCGCATTGCCCTTTCCTGGTGTATATGCGATATCAAAATCATAGGAAACCAAGAACTTTAACCATCTTTGCTGTCGGAGATTTAGATCCTTCTCAGAGAAGAGATACTTTAACGATTTATGATTGGTAAACATCTCAAATCTTTCTCCCAAGAGATAACGTCTCCACATCTTTAGCACAAACACGATCGCTGCTAATTCCAAATCATGAGTAGGATATCTTTGCTCATGCGGTTTCAGTTGCCGACTTGCATAAGCTACAACCCTACCTCCTTGCATATATACAACACCTAGTCCGGTACCACATGCATCTGTGTATACCGTTATCTCTTCATTCCCTTTAGGAATGACTAACACTGGTGCACGCGTCAACTTTTCCTTTAGACTCTTGAATGCATTTTCACACCTTTTGTCCCAGATGAAAGCTTGATTCTTCTTGGTCAACTGAGTCAACGGTGTTGCTATCTTGGAGAAGTCTTGGATAAACTTACGATAATACCCAGCTAATCCCAAGAAACTTCTTATGTCCGTTGCATTCTTGGGCGTAGACCAATCTTGTACCGTAGCCACCTTCGCAGGGTCCACGACAATACCATTCTCTGAAACAACATGGCCCAAGAATCTCACTTCCCTCCTCCAGAAGTGACACTTAGAAAACTTTGCTTTCAATTGGTGTTTTCTCAACACCTCCATCACTACCCTCAAATGCTCCTTGTGTTCTTCCTTTGCCCTAGAATAAACCAAGATATCATCCACGATCAAAAGAACAAACTTATTCAATTGATCCCTGAATACTCTATTCATAAGAACCAGAAAATATGCTAGTGCATTGGTCAACCCGAATGGCATGGACAACCACTCATAGAATCCAGACGGCGTCCGAAATGCCGTTTTAGCTATACTCTCAGCTTCCACCTTAAGCTGATGAAAACCTGTCGTGAGATCCAACTGGGAGAACACTCTCGCACCACTCAACTGATCAAACAAATCATCTATCTGCGGTAGAGGATACTTATTTTTCCTCGTCACCTTATTCAGCTCGCGGTAGTCCACACATAATCGAAGGGAACCATCGGCCTTGGTAGCAAACACAACTAGTGCTCCCCACTCAGAAACAATTCTTCTGATAAATCCCTTCTTCAAAAGATCGCTCACTTGCACCTCGAGCTCTCGCTGCTCCCTTGGTGCCATACAATGAAGTGACATCACTATAGGTCTGGCATCTTTCACCAAATCAATACGGAACTCAATCTCTCGGTGTGGTGGAAGTCCGGTCACTTCCTCGAAGATGTCCCGATACTGGCCAGCTACAGGCACATCTGACAACTCATCATGCGGGATGTCGAGGGAATTTAGAAAACAAGCCATTACCCCCATCACTGGGTAGACCACCAAACACTACCCTCTGCCCATCATCCACTCTAACTGTCACCAAAAAGCCCTCACAGTCTACCATCACCCCGTATCTTTGGAGCCAATCGACTCCCAAAATAATGCCAAACCTAGTAAAGCCCAAAACAAAGCAATCACAAACAAACATACATACATGACTCGATAAGACCACATTACGGCAAATCATACTAAGGCTAGTCGTACCACCAATTGGGCTTGTTACTGTCAATGGCCTATCGACTATCTCGGGTTCCAATCCCATCCTATCTACCAGGTCACTAGATAGGAAGGAGCTAGAAGCTCCGGTATCAAACAATACTCTAACTGGAACATCATAAATGGAAAGCATACCTTGGATAATGACATTCTTTCCTTTCTCTGCCACAGTTGGGGCATTCGAGAAAGAAGGAACAACATTGATAGAATATGCTTTCACGATCTGCTTTTCTTTAGGGGGTTGCGGACACTTGTCCTTGTGATGTCCCACTTGGAAGCACTTCCTATCCGCTGGCTTGGCCCGTCACTCTTTGGCATAGTGGCCCTTCTTACCATAGCTGAAGCACTCAACATCTTTCTTACTCTTTTTCTGGCCATCCTTAACTTGCTTATGTTTTCTCTTATTCTGCGAGTTATTCTTGCCTCCACTGCCTACTTGCGGTTTTGGCTCCCCTGCAGGTACAGCAGCAACCTCAGTCTTTAGCTTATCAATGCTTTCCCCACAATCGATTCAAATGTCTCATCGATGTGGTTAATAAGCATTTCTCCCAAGTATCCATCCAAACCAGTTATGAACTTCTCGCTCTTCTTCTCGGCAGTATCAATAAGAGATAGTCCATATTTCGTTAAAGTATCGAACTCAACAATATATTCCCAGACTGCCCTACCATTCTGCTTAAGCTCCAAGAACTTCTTAAATAATTCTGACTTCTCGGCAGCTGGGATAAACTTATCACTGAATCGGGACTTAAACTGATCCCAAGTAACTTGATCATATGGAGTGGCTGCCTTAATAGCGTTCCACCAATTCATAGCCCGTCCTTGCAGCTGACGGGAAGCTGGTTTTCTCTTCATCGCATCCTCGATACCCAACTCTTCGAAGATATGCTCACAGCTATCCAACCAATCCTGAACATCCGTAGCCAACTCCATTCCGTGGAACGGCTTCCCACCAAGGCTAGTGTAATCCTTACAGTCCTTGGCGAAATCGGCCCTAGGCACCTGCACCTCTGCATCATCACCATTAGCAGCATTGGGAATTGTCCTCTGAACATCCCTAAGCATCTCCCTCATGAAGTCAATGAACATCGTCCTCATGTCAGCAGCATTCCCATTATTGGCTCCTCTACCAGTACCCCTTGTATGTCGGCTCATCGTTCAATATATGTAAGGAGAAAACGATTAACCATCTCTTTAGTGGTGCCAATCCAGTGCAACTTCATCCTTAGATATACTAATAGTATATATATATATATAGCTTTTTGAAAACCAAAATATAACAAATACGCGCTCTCATATACGTACTATCTCTCCCTGGTGTCTTTCCCTAGGTTAACTACGCAACCTAGAGCCTTGATATCAAATGTGACGGCCCGCCCCGCACCAGTCGACATTTCCAATGAGTGCGCTGTGCCAATGCCCGAAGCACGGGACGATCGCCAAAGAAAGAAAAAGAAAGGAATTTGAACTAACAAGGAACCTGTAGAATGTCTCACAGCGCATGGAATAAAATATAATAATAACATACTTTGACATAAACAGGCGAGAAAGTGCATAAGCTGAGAACTAAACATCATAGCAGCGGAAAATCCAAATACAACTTATGGTCCACATCATCATTATTACAACTTTTGAAAAGTGTCTCTAAAGTAAAGTAAAGGAAAGGTACACTACTAATGCCCAAAGTAGTGACCAACAGCGACACAGGGAGAATATCTATATATGTCATACGTGGGAGCCTCATGCTCGTCTCCGGTATAGCTACTCGTGCATCCCACCTAAACTATCTCTAGTCTGCCCATTTAAAAGCACCCAGAGTAATAAGAAGAGACATAAAACTCTGGGTCAGACAAAAGTCTATTATGAGCGATAAGCAGCAAAACAGAACAATAACATGTATACTAAACCATACCTGAACCTGGACCTGCAACCAAAGAGTTAGCACCACATACTGTACAATACTCTAAGGTGCCACTAACAT
Organism: Allium sativum; assembly: GCA_030737875.1. Lineage (NCBI taxonomy): Eukaryota > Viridiplantae > Streptophyta > Magnoliopsida > Asparagales > Amaryllidaceae > Allium > Allium sativum. The sequence continues at coordinate 272,174,997 of CM060920.1, read as the reverse complement.
ATGGTGTAAAGATACGGGGGTGGGGGTGGGGGTGTGCATGTCATAGTGATGGCAAAAAATCAAGCATAGCAATCATCCTCACATCTCTCACTCAGTGCGTAAAGCATATGATATCTACCACTTTGACCACCCCATGCCTTGCTATGATCACTCTGCCCCATGGAGTTGTAATGACACCACTGCACTGATCCATAGCCACTAATCCTTTGCTATGTCCACTCTACCCCATGGAGTCATGATGGTTCCACTACACTGGCTCATAGCCTTGCTACGATCACTCTGCCCCATGAATTCATGACAACTTCACTGCACTGATCCGTAACCAATATCCGTCTTTCCGTGGTGAGTCAAAGCTATAGACGTCGATAACCCCTTTGCACGTGTCCCGCAGCAAAGCCCACCTCATGAAGTTAACTCGTTGGTTCCTAACTAGATCCTGAGTTCTACTTCCCATTTGGACTACCTTTGCATCTCGGGTTTTGGTCTCCTTCTCCTATCCGGTTCGGTTCGGGTCTTCCTCATATCCGGTTCGGTTCGGGTCTCTTCCTCCTATCCGGTTCGGTTCGGGTCTCCTTCTCCTATCCAGTTCGGTTCGGGTCTCCTCCTCCTATGCGGTTCGGTTCGGGTGTCTTCCTCCTATCCGGATCGGTTCGGGTGTCTTTCTCCTATCCGAATTGGTTCGGGTGTCTTTCTCCTATCCGGATCAGTTCAGGTGTCTTTCTCCTATCCGGATCGGATCGGGTGTCTTGCTCCTATCCGGATCGGATCGGGTGTTCCTCCTAACCGGTTCTGAAAATCTACAACTTTTTCCAACAAGCTATTTTCACTAAACGATGGCGTTATCTACCATTCTAACCTTTCTATGACATCACAAAACATTCCAAGCCGCGGTAACAACATATAGAATCAATCAAAAACATTAAAACATCATCCACATGAAATATTTTAGATCAAATATACCCAAAAAGCATGATTTTCCCCTTAATCCCCTTAATCATGACTTAACCATACAATTAGTAAAACATGTCCAAATTAACCCAAATTTTTATTAGAGCCCTGACATAATATTTAAGAAATTTACAAATTTTTCAAGATTTTTCTGAGCCATAATTGCGCTAATTATCACTAATCACCCCTAATTAGCCGTAATTAGTGAAAAAATGTGCAAATCACTCATCTTTGCCACAATTAAAATTTTCAGAACTGAAACTTCACTGATTTGGGAGAATACTGATGTCTAACAACGGCACTAACATTGATTTGGTGAAGATCTTCCTTGATTTGGCGTTGCTAAGCTTAATCCTTGATTAGAGAGCGATTTGGGATGAAATTAGAAGGTGAAGGCCATTGTTAGGGTTCCTAGGAGGTAAATGGTGGCTAGAAAACTGATATGGAATGAATATCTAACTCATTTCAGCCTCCCCATAACCGTAATCCCGAAATGGGTTATGGGCCCATTCACTAATCACCTCATCTGGCCCGGTTAAGAAGTTTTTCACCTTCTAAACCTTATTTCAGCCATATCTCCCAAACGGTAAGTCTGTTTTCACATATGACCATTCTATGGAAAGGTAAACCATCATTCGGATCTAATGAAAGTGGTTTCAAGTCAAAACTCCTTTTTAATCAAACGTTATGGCCGAAACAAGATCAGCTAGGGGCAAAACGGTCATTTAAAAATCGGCAAAAATCATGAACATGGGAAATGACCCCAGTAGTCGTTCCCCAAAAGTACACGACCATATGACTTCGTATGTGAAAGAAATAAATATTCTACGATCCTTTGATGCGTAGAATGCAGGTCGTTACAAGAACCGAAGATATAACAAATCCATTAATCAAAGATTCTCAAACAGAAAATAATTATAGAACAAATATAGAAATCCATGAATTGACAACCCTCAAATAAAAATTACTTACATGGCAAATTCATATATGTGGATCTACAAGATTTCAACAAATAGCTATAATATAATTTCGTGCTGATAACGTGTTATAAAATAAAATAGAATAGATAATAAACAGAAGCCATTAGAGAAAACAGAAGAGATAAGGAGAGACCTTTTATTTCTATTGATTCAAGTGTACAAACAATGAAAACAATCCCTTCGTTTATAGAGTTTACATGCCATGCAAATTACAATAATGTCCCTTAGCATATTAGCATATTCACCCTTATTACTTTACATATTACAACACAATTTGCATTTTCCAAAAGCCAAAGTCTTCTTCATCAAACTTCTCGATTTTTACTTTTCCTTCATCTGCCGCCATCGCTCCCACTCGAGTTTGATTTCCTTTCTAACGAATTATGGCTCTGATACTAGTTGTTGGGAAATTACATAAATTTCCTTTAATTTAATTTGTGGATAAAAGAAATAAAATGTAGAATGGTAAGACACACAAACTTTGATAACGGATTTCGGCCAATTATGCCTATGTCTCTGTGCTGCTGCAGATCTTTTATTTAAGATAATATTACAAAGAAGAAGGGCGTATTTATAGGGAGAAGATGGTTGGTAAGTGGTTGGTGACTTGGTTGGTGGCTCGGTTGGTGGTCGTTGGTGGCAGCCCCATGTTGGGCTGCTTGGCTTCAACAGCAACATTTCTAATAGAAACCTAGTTTTCTCTTTTATAAGCTGACAAAACCATGTAATTAAGGATAACATTTCCTGTTGTGGCTCACGTAGGGACTAACATCAAGTGGAGTGGCATGTTTTTAGTAAAACATATATCAAATGGATTAGAAAAAGATGCAACTTGAGATAATTAAATACAGGAAATGTTAAAATCCTATTAATTTAATTGTCTAACAGTTGGTTTTCTAATAGACCGAGAATGAAAAATTACATTAGCTATTATTAAAAGCTATTTTGTGAAGGTCCAAGTTATAATATGATTTAAAAATAATAAATAATGTGACTTGAGAGAAGAAAATTACATTCTAAAATAAAAAATAAACATATCACATCCCTTTTCAATGTCATTATCTATACTAATAATGAACATGACTTAGAGCAAGTAATATGCACCAATAATGATACATTTCAAATAGATATTCAAACATGTGTATAACGAAGAGAACATATCAAGTTAAGGAATTTTGCTAAAGGTACGTATAAAAGATTAAATATATTCATCAAGAACAGTACTTGATTCATGTTATTCAAGTAGTATAAAAACGCTGATGATACGTGTTTTGTATCTGTATATTATATTTATTATTTTATGTCTGTATATTATTACATTTAATCATTGTTATGTGAGATATATAACATGCCATGTAATTGTCTGGTATTTTTACCACTTGATAGTCAACAGCTCCAGTGCACTATGCAGCAATGTTAAGCTGATGAAGGCGTAAAGCGATAAAAAGCCGATCTCCGCTTGAATCACTGGCTAACTCATTTTAATGGAATGTATGTTGATCTTTTTAATGGTTTCCATTTGTCGATGTTAGGTGGATTTTATTTGTTTATTCTACACTTTAGAACTTAGTTCGTGTATTTGTTTTATCTTTGTTGTTCCAATGTTATCCATGTTTTCAATTTATTAAAACTGCTATAGAATCAGTTACACAACCTTATTTGTTATTGCCAAAAAAAATTCTGATGTTGCAGAAGTAAGAAATTAGTAAGATGCATTTAGAGCTTGCCATTTTGTGTGTTAAAGCATATGATATGGTGACAACAAAAAATATCAATAAAATGATATGCATCCTATAAAAGTTACTACACGTGTAATGCCAACGTGTCCTATAGGCACGATTCGTAGTAAACAAATAACATGTTACCATTGCGACGGCGTCCGATGCATATGACGCGTCTATGCAAGCAACGTTCATTAACGGCCACAAGGGACAATGACGAACCTACAATTTGGACCGTTGGCGTTCGACATGTCGGACGCCAAGGGTCCAAATTGTAACCTTCATCTGCATCACCAATATTATACCCCTTCTTCATCTATTACTATACACTTTCAAATTACAAACTTCCTCCACTTTTTTAACTTTCTACCGACCAAATCCGAGCATCAAAACATGTTTCTTTAATAATGGTGTTTTTTTATTTTCCAGTTCTTCAACATACTGTTTTTATGCGTTGTTTCGGTATTTCTTTGATTAAATTTGCATCTATATATTCCAGCATGCCAACCGAAAATATGCACGTCATTGGTCGTTCAACCAAGCACAGATTATGATGCAATGTGCTATTGAAGTTTACGGTGCTCGTGCTAGCAATAAAAAAAGTGTGCACAAAGGAATCGCAAAAAAGTTCAACAACGCTGTACAAAACAACCTGGGCATCGCACCGATAGACGAAAAAAATTCCAAAATAAATATGATAATCTTCGACGAGAGTGACTCAAATAGGATGCCTGATGAACAAAACCGGCGTTGGTTGAGATCCTTGTAATGGATCTATTTTTGGAAGCGACGAACGGTGGAAAGATCGTGGAAAGGTTTATGAGTTGTATTTTTTATGGTTTATTAACATATAGGTACCTAAAATTTATTGTTTATTTTTAGGAATTCAGACCCGTTGTTATAAAATATAAGAAACGTCTGATTGATCATTTGGAGATGATGCAACAATTATTTCGTGGGACGAATGCTACTGGGCAATCATCATATACGCTTGTTGCTGCCAGACAACCGCAACAAACTGGTGCACCACTTTCTACACAAAGCACGTTTAATAGAATGTGGGCTTTTGATTGGTTTTTTATACATTAGATGAAAAGCAAAATGAACCTATTACAAATTTGAATTCGCCATCAATTCCACCATTGCAACAATAAACTCGATGGGACGACCCAAACTCACCCTTACGGGAAAGCCCGGATTGAATTGAGAACATGAAAAATCAGAACACGAACAATAGAACATTTCCTCGCGATTACAACAATTTACATCGGAGTACAAGAATATATCAGAGTATGAATAAATATTACACAAAAAATATTAGAGATTTAAAATACATAGCAGCGGAAATAAAATGTATAAATACAACGTGTAGCGGAAAATAACAACTAACACAACTGAAAGAAATATGCGGATACAAAGCTTTCCGAATATAGCTCCAGCTGTAATCCAAGTTCCTGGGAAAAGAAATATCTGCGAAAACCAAAATTACTAGCTGCTCGTGTGGAAAATATGGGCACACAGAGTTTAGGTTAAAACAATAAACTCCAGGTCAGTCGTGGGACTGGTGTGAGAACTAAAATAGTTATTAATTTGATTTTAAAGTTAGGTAAATCAAGGGGCCATGTCGTATAACATGGAACGGGTTTACCCCCAAGAATACCAGTGCCTAAAATAAACAGCGCAATGCTAAATAAAGAAAAATGAAGCTATTATAAGACTCAGGTCCTGTCACACAATGAACGCAGTCGAGGATAGAGATTACCTTATAATAGCCAAAGATGTTTGGTACGTTTTAAAACAAATCTTTTATTATTACTATAAGTGAAGAAATCGACTTCAAATATAAATGTATCAATCATAGACGACATGAGCGCCCCATCCCAATATGTCACCATATATAGTATACAATGAAAACCGCAAAATGTTGTATTGGAAGTTTGGATTTACATCATGGTGGCTCCTTATCCTAAAGATCTATCGCGTAGTACAATTCCCAACGGTTTACGTCGCAGGCATGTGAAAACACCGTAATGCACATCCGCACTATCCAGGAAAGAAGTTACCGCGGCTTACGTCCAAGCATTGGAAAACACCGCTAACTCTTTCCATATGGGAATCGGGGGGGTGCTTAATCCCTACTGGTGTGGGGTGACCACACCCAGTATCACCTTGGTCGACCGAATCCATGACAACCTGTAGGATGTCTATCCTCTTCTCTAAAGTATACTGATCTAACTATCAGTTTACCACCATACCGGTGTGTGAGGCTCGCGAACTAACACTACACAAAGTTGTGCTATTTAAAGTTGTGCTTCGATCATCATTCACCAAGCTCTGCTTTTCAACAAAAGCTTGGATCACTGCGATTCAGCACGTCACACTGTCAATCCATACCGTACCAATGATTTCTACCAATATATAACCTCTGAGCTCGTACGCCTCAAAGAAGGGTGTTAAGCAAGAGAATAAATTCTCCACTACCAAACAGATATATATTTAGCAGAGATCAACGAATAAAGTATAAATGAATACAATGTCAGACATGCCATCCATTTACAAGTCCGTTCTAGGTCTGAACGAAACCAGAGGCACCTTATTCCTCGTCCCGTATGTCTAATACAGGGGAGAGGCCCTCGCATATCCGAACAATCAATAAGTAGATCCGGACGGCTACCACTGTAGCTCCTTCAAGGTAGCTACTCCAATCATGGGCATCAGTATCAACCCATCCATTTGATGTGAAGATCGTCGATCTTGTACCATCTTCAATCTCTTCGACTTTTGGTCATATCAGTTATTCAAAATGGGTTAAACTTGGTCTTTCTGAATAACTCACGTATCTTATAATCAAGTGCTATAACAAGACATCATACGACTCATTCCAATCCAATATATTCTTTTATTCAAATATTCTTTTCACAATTTAAACCAGATTAAGGTTTTCCAAACTAGTCGGGATTAGAGAACCTTACTGAAGTAATCATTTGTTTTATTTCCTAATCCCAGCCTATTCATCCCATGGAGAAAAACTGGCAATACTCCATATCTAACACCTATATGTTATCGGTAAAAATTAATTACCATTTCATGTTCAAATCTAATTAAAGATTTAACCATCGCTTGGAGCAAAACTGGTGATACTCCATTCTCGGTCATTTTCCCAAATTTGATAATTTAAATTATCACATTCACATTTCAATCTAATTAAAGATTCATTAAAACTCCACTTAGTTTTAATCTTCCCAAAAATCATTATTAACGAATTTAATTTTGGGAAATCAAACATGTCACATCGACCATCCACATCGTATCACTGATTTCTGCCAATATATAACCTCTGAGCTCGTACGTCTCAAAGAAGGGTGTTAAGCAAGAGAATAAATTCTCCGCCACCAAACAGATATATATTTAGTAGAGATCAACAAATACAGTTCGAAATACATTGTTGGACATGTAATCCTGTCTTTAACTGGGTTAAAGAACCAATGTCGTTTAAAACACGATTCACAATAAACCCAAAATCACATTCCATTAACCATGAAATCTTCACGAAAAACAGATCAATATATAATCGATATCAGTTTCCGTATCCGACTAATAATATAAATGGAATAACGACAAAGCCTTTTAAATTTCATATGTATTAAAAGTCTTCCTCCACAGAAGCTCATTTCGATTATTACCAAATTGAATTCCATTCAACTCCAATTTATTATATTAAATTGGAAATCTTTACTTTGGAAAATTCCATAAATCTTAATTAAAAGATTATAAATTCCATATCATATTCTTCACTGTTAATTGGGTTAAAGAACAAGTGTTATTTAAAACACCGTTCACGATAAACCCAAAAATCCAATTCTTTTATTCAATTTCAATTAAATATTAATTAATTGGAAAACTTCACTAAATCTTGGTTTAAAGATTTATTCTTTTCTCAACTGGGTTTAAGAACAGTGTTAATGAAGACACCGTTCAGGACAAACCCAAAATTCAATTTCAATCCAATTAAATAATAATTAATTGGCAAAATTTCACTAAATCTTAATTAAAAAATTTATCCTTTTCTCAACTGGGTTTAAGAACAGTGTTAATTAAGACACCGTTCACGACAAACCCAAAATCCAATTTGATATCAAATACAAGGCACTGAATAGAAATTATATCGGCTTATATTCAATATCAAATTCTGAAACCAACAAATATCGTATTGGGAATAACTATATATATATATATCTTCCAAATTCCTCAACAATATCCATATAATCATGAATCCAATATCAAAATATTCCGAAGGTAATTTCTATTCCGAACCCATTCCAATTTATTTATTGGAGAAAATTTAGTTATTTTAAAACTGTTTCTCAATCCAATTTATTTATTTAAAAATAGTTCGCTGAGACGACCCAAACCCACCTTCACGGGGAAGCCCGAATTGAATATAGAACACGACAAATCGGAACACGAACAATAGAACATTTCGTTGCTATTACAACAATTTGCATCAGAGTACAAGAATATATCAGAGTATGAATAAATATTACATAGAAAAATATCAGAGATTTAAAATATATTGCAGCGGAAATAAAATCTATAAATACAATGCGTAGTGAAAAATAACAACTGACACAACTGAAAGAAATATGCGGATACAAAGCTTTCCGAATATAGCACCAGTTGTAATCCAGGATCCTGGGAAAAGAAATATCTACGAAGACCAAAACTACACGCTGCCCGTGTGGAAAATATGGGCACCCAGAGTTTAGGTTAAAACAATAAACTCCAAGTCAGTCATGGGACTGGTGTGAGAACTAAAACATTTATTAATTTGATTTTAAAGTTAGGTAAATCAAGGGGCCACACCGTACAACATGGAATGGGTTTTCCCCCAAGAATACCAGTGCCTAAAACAAACAGCGCAATGCTAAATAAAGAAAAATGAAGCTATTATAAGACTCATGTCCCATCACACAATGAACGCAGTCGAGGATAGAGTTTTACCTTATAATAGCCAAATATGCTTGGTACGTTTTAAATCAAATCTTTTATTATTACTATAAGTGAAGAAATCAACTTCAAATATAAATGTATCAATCATAGACGGCATGAGCCACCCATCCCACTATGTCGCCATATATAGTATACAATGAAAACCGCAAAATATCGTATTGGAAGTTTGGATTTCCATCATGGTGGCTCTTGATCCGAAAGATCTATCGCGTAGTGCAATTACCAATGGTTTACGTCGTAGGCATGCAAAAACACTGTAATGCACATCTGCACTATCCAGGAAACAAGTTACCACAGCTTACGTCCAAGCATTGGAAAACACCGTTAACTCTGTCCATCTAGAAATCGGGGGTGTGCCTTATCCCTACTGGTGTGGGGTGACCATGCCCAGTATCACCTCGTCCGGCCGAATCCATGACAACCCGTAGGATGTCTATCCTCATCTCTAAAGTATACTGATCTAACCATCAGTTTACCACCATACCTATGTGTGAGGCTCGCGAATTAACGCTACACAAAGCTGTGCTTTGATCATCATCCACCAAGCTCTACTTTTCAACAAAATCTTGGATCATTGCAACTCAGCATGTCACACTATCAATCCATACTGTACCACTGATTTCTACCAATATATAACCTCTGAGCTCGTACGTCTCAGAGAAGGGTTTTAAGCAAGAGAATAAATTCTCCGCCACTAAACAGATATATATTTAGCAGAGATCAACGAATATAGTATAAAGGAGTACAAGTCAGGCATACCATCCATTTACAAGTCCGTTCTAGGTCTGAACGAAACCGGAGTGAAACACCCCACCTCCGTTAGGGTCACTCTCAAAGGGAATGCCCTAATTTTGGTGGAGGTTTATAAGTATAAGTCACGGATACACAAGACAGATATAAATACACATATTTTTGAGCAGTGGAAAACAACAACAACTTTTATTTCATCAAAATACGTGTTACACAAACCATGCCATAATTGTCTTACAATACTTCCAAAAACATTACACTTTCATAACTGTCTTGATTTCATAACTTAAAGAAGCATAAAAAAAACATAAGTAAACTGCATAAGTACCCATAGTCGTTATCCAAAACCATAGTCCAAAACGAAAAAGATCCAAGCAATACATTCCTTCTCTTCAAGCTGGATGTGAAAACTGGTCAAGCTGCGGTATTCCCTTCCTGTGGACCGGGGGGGGGGGGGGAGGGGACGGAAGAAAAGAAGATGAAAGAAAAGTAGAGTCAGACATAAAGCCTGAGTAAGTCTAGGACTATTCAGTCTATGAATAAAGAAATGAGCATGATAAGTATAAACTGGAAATGGGAAAGCACTATAAGCTAAGTTAAGTTGTCTAGAGTCGAATGTACTATCGTACCCTATATTAATCTCTGCACCCCTATAAACTATTTCCCAACAGGCACCCCATACTCAGGGTGAAGTGATCCATTTCTAATGATCGGCTCCTACTCGCATAGTTACATGTGTCTTACGGCCCCCAATGTTGTAGTTACCTATGCTGGTCCCACCAAGGGGTGTATCAAGTCCCATGGTGGCGGCTCGACACAATTCTAGAATGCACAGGTATACTACTGGTGCCCAGTGCCTAATTTTTCTGCACCGGAGTGTGTGCACGCCCGCACCTCGTTAGAACCTACACTGCTGCACCACCGCCGTCGATTTGACCTCTTACAGTCAGCCCAGTAATCGTGCCCCACCCTGCCTAGCTCAGGGTATCCTGATACACCTTGTAGGGTTACTGCTAAAAAGGGTCCCCCGCTACTAGGTTTTCTATTTCTAGCCAACATGCTAAGTTGGTTAAGTGTTCTGAATAAACCTAACCCCCAATCAGTCTGTATAGTTTTAGCATGTTAAATTTGATTAAGTATTAATTCAATTTACTTAATCCTATCAATCCTGAATCAGCCTTAATTGTCTTATTAAAGCCTCGACCTCTCACATTAGACAGGTATTGTTGTGACTGCCTGTTGCCGGTTGGTTCCGGGCAGTCTTACGTCACAACTCAGTCTAACCTCGGGTCATTATTGGGCTCAATATTTAACCACCCACATTGGATAGGTATTGTTGTGACTACTGGACAACCGGGCAGTTCCGGGCAGGTTTACATCACAACTCAATCCAACCTCGGGTTAAACACATCGTATTTTCTAAGTTTACATATTTTGTCGCTTTTCTTTTTATATGTAAATATTTGCATCCCATTATTCAAATTCATCTTTATTGGGTAAAATTAATTTATAGCCCTTAAATGTTTTCAAGGTCATTGGCATGCGTCAGACATGCCAACACATATGTTTTATATTTTCAACCCAACGTCATTACCCCCGTTTTATACGTTCGCTATATTATAACATATGTTGGATTTAACCTTTAAACCCAACTTAGCCACATGAAAAAGGGGAGGCTTAGAACATGGTGTTTATATATTCTTTGTAACATCAAAAGGGGAGTGTGAACGCATGAACTTGCAACATAACGATCTAATTAACATAAATTAGGCACTTGTGAACATGCATTGTAATAGCATATAATCATGACATAAAAACATACCTAAACATGAATCATGGTTTTTAATCTATTCATGTAAACTTGCAATTGAAATGTAAATCTAACTTAATTATGTGTCGCATATATTATCATATGATTTTGATAACAGCATAGGCCTAAAACATATTTTGTTTGGGCATAAAGTCAAACATAAACTAGCCATGTTCATAAAGTCAACACAAGTTCACAAGGGTGCTTACTTTTGTCACTAACACAAAAGTATGGTTTTACACTTGAATCATGATGCCAATTCCAACATAACTTCATATGAATCATAATACTCAAATGGATCCAATTACACTAAAGATGACCATAAAAATATACATCATGTTGGCCTAATAGTGGATTACATACTTGCATGAATCTCAACTTTGTTGAAATAAACTACCACAAACGTATAGTCGTAAACTTTCAACATGAAACATATACTTGCAATTATCCAATAGGTGCTGTAATAAACTACCACAAACATATAGTCGTTAACTTTCAACATGAATCATATATTTGCAAATATCCAATAGGTCTAACATCATTATACCACAACATCCCAAATCTATTCACAATTAGAATCATAGCAACATACGATTATGAATTATCATCACCACAAATTAAGTACAATTCCATTTCTCATTTTACACAAACCAAAACATAATTATTCATTCACATCGGAATAACACTCTACTTACAACGTGTGACGAATCTTCAATTCAGGATTCTGAATTCTGAATTCTGAATTTGGAGATGCTATCCTTTGTTGTAGGCGTTGTTTTGATTTAGTTGTCATTGCTTTAAGCTTTTGAATTGTCTCCTAATCATCTCTCAATTTTGATGGCTACTCCTAGTCTCTCCTCAGCAGCATGACGGTCTCATTCTCATTTTTATTTGTATGAATTAGGTGGAGTCTTAGGTCCTTTTTATAGAGTTTGTGAATTGATTAGAACCGTCGATGGAGCTTGAATTAATATTAGCCGTTCGTTTGAAGGAGAGACCAATCAGGAGCTGACACCTAGCCCTAGTGACAAGGCAAGGCTCAGAAATTCGGCCAAGCATAGACCAAGCCAGCTAGGAGGGGATGGGTTCGACCTGGCTCAGGGGCCAGGTCGACTCCCCAGTCGACCCCCAGGTCGACTATGTAGTCGACCTGGGTGCCCCAGGTCGACTACCCAGTCGACCTAGGTGCCTTGGGCGGGAAAATTCCCGCCCAGCCCAATCTAGTCCGATTTTTGAATTTTGAATTGGTTTTCTGAGCTGTTTCTGTCTGTTTGAATTTTAAACTGAATTCCAAAACTTCCGGAGGCCATATCTCCCTCATACGGAGTCCGTTTTATGCAAACTCGGACACTATCTCAAGCAGAATTCCGAGACGAACGCCATGGCGTATCCCGTTTCCCTTAATTATTTGATTTGAAATTAATTATATTTTAATTTGTGAATTTCACTGTTATAGAATACACGGGGTGTTACACGGAGGCACCTTATTCCTCGTCTAGTATGTCTAATATAGGAGAGAAACCCTCGCATATCCGAATAATCAAAAAGTACGTCTAGGCGGCTACTACTGTAGCCCCTTCAAGGTAGCTACTCCAATCATGGGCATCAGTAGCAACCCATCCATTCGATGTGAAGATCGTCGGTCTTGTACCGTCTTCAATCTCTTCGACTTTTCATCGTATCAGTTAATTAGAATGGGTTAAACCCGGTCTTTCCGAATAACTCATGTATCTTATAATCAAGTGCTATAACAACACATCATACGCCTCGTTCCAGTCCAGAATATTTTTTTATTCAAATATTCTTTTCACAATTTAAACCAAATTAAGGTTTTCCAAACTAGTAGGGATTAGCGAACCTTACCGAAGTAATCATTTGTTTTATTTCTCAATCCCAACCTATTCATCCCATGAAGCAAAACTGGTAATACTACATATCTAACACCATGGTATTATCAGTAAAAATTAATTACCATTTCATGTTCAAATCTAATTAAAGATTTAACTATCGCTTGGAGCAAAACTAGTGATACTCCATTCTCGATCATTTTCCCAAATTTGATAATTTAAATTATCACATTCACGTTTCAATCTAATTAAATATTCATTAAAACTCCACTTAGTTTTAATCTTCCCAAAAATCATTATTAATGAATATTTAACTTTGGGAAATCAAACATGTCACGTCGACCATCCACACCGTACCACTGGTTTCTGCCAATATATAACCTCCAAGCTTGTACATCTCAGAGAAGGGTGTTAAGCAAGAAAATAAATTCTCCGTCACCAAACAGATATATATATATATAGCAGAGATCAACAAATACAATTCTAAATACAATGTTGGACATGTAATCCTATCTTTAACTGGGTTAAAGAACCAATGTCGTTTAAAACATGGTTCACGATAAACCCAAAATCACGTTCCATTAACCATGGAATTTTCACGGAAAACAAATCAATATATAATCGATATCAATTTCCGTATCCGTCTAATAATATAAATGGAATTACGACAAAGCCTTTTAAATTCCATACGTACTAACAGTCTTCCTCCACAAAAGCTCATCTCGATTATTACCAAATTGAATTCCATTCAATTTCAATTTAATATATTAAATTGGAAATCTTTACTTTGGAAAATTCCGTAAATCTTAATTAAAAGATTATAAATTCCAAATCATATTCGTAAATGTTAATTGGGTTAAAGAGAAAGTGTTATTTAAAACATCATTTACAATAAACCCAAAAATCCTATTATTTTATTCAATTCCTATTAAATATTAATTAATTGGAAAACTTCACTAAATCTTAGTTTAAAGATTTATTCTTTTATCAACTGGGTTTAAAAATAGTGTTGATGAAGACACCATTCACGACAAACCCAAAATCCAATTTCAATCTAATTAAATATTAATTAATTGGTAAAATTTCACTAAATCTTAATTAAAAGATTTATCCTTTTCTCAAATGGGTTTAAGAACGGTGTTAATTAAGACACTGTTCACGACAAACCCAAAATCCAATTTGATATCAAATACAAGGCTCTGAATAGAAATTATGTCGGCTTATATTCAATATCAAATTCTGAAACAAACAAATATCGTATTGCGAATAACGATATATATATATCTTCCAAATTCCTCAACAATATCCGTATAATCACGGAATCCAATATTGAAATATTCCGAAGATCATTTCCATTCCGAATCCATTCCAATTTATTTATTGGAAAATTTTTGGTTATTTTAAAACCATTTCTCAATCCAATTTATTTATTTAAAAATAATTGGATTATTATTCTAGTTAATATCTAGTTCATTTTGATAAAAATATTTTTATCTTTTCTAAACTGGAATTTTTCAACAAAAATCTTTCCAAATCATTTATTATGATTTTTCACAAATTTTCCATATTTTTAGTAATTTTATTATCGCCCGTACAGTCGGTTTTTAATAACGGCCACCGAACTGCAACTATAGCGACCATTTCTGAAATTGATTTGGATATATCTCCAAATCTAATTGTTAGATTTCAAATCTATTGTATTCATTGGAAAGCTCTTTTTGATACAACCCTAACGGTTCTAGTTTTAGGAGAATCCGACGGTCGGATCTCCCGTAACTTCAATTTGAAGTTAATGGTCGAAATTCGCGAACGGTCGTTGCGCGGCGCGTTCTATTCGGGCCATTATAATTTATATATATAATCGTTGATTTCCATTTAAAACGAATTTTATAAATCGTTTTAAAAAATGATTTCCACTTCCATTTCAATTTCAAATCAAAATTGAACATTCCTTTTAAATACGTTTCAAATTCATTTTTAAAACGATTTCCATTTGATTTTCAAATTTAAATCAAAATTGAATATTCCATTATAAATTCGTTTTAAATTCATTTAAAAAGAATTCAATTTGATTTTCAAATTTAAATCAAAATTGAATATTCCATTATAAATTCGATTTAAATTCATTTTAAAATGATTTCCATTTGATTTTCAAATTTAAATCAAAATTGAATATTCCATATCAATTTAATATTAAAATGATAATATTTTCAAAATATCAGATTTTGAAATAACTTTTTGATATTCATTATAAATTGAATAAAATTGACAAAATTCCCGTTCGTGTTATAATGGCGTTTAACTACTTAACACGGCTTCACATTTCAATGTTTTATGAATTTTATTTTAAAATATTCGTTAATTCTGAACTGGAATCAGACTCAATCAATTAACATATAATTTCAGTTATATGGATTTCATACATCGCATGCATACAATAATAATGATAAATGATCATTAAAAATTCATACAACATCCAGAGTGCATTTTACAACTGTATAAGCATTAAAATAAATAAACAACGCCTATAGAATCTGTCAACCCATCGATTGACATACCACTAATTATTGGGATCAGTATATGCAAAATATTATCCTAATACTCGCGTGGGTTTTTCAAACAACAAATACTATTTATTCTTTGTGTGGTTGGGCGTTGTGTAAAATTTATCGCCCCAATCAATATCAAATAAATAAGTGTACATAAACAAACTGTCCAGTTTGTAAATGAATAATTATTTTATTTCATGATAATTTATATATATATATATATATTATATAAATAATTTTGATATACAACAATATCAATACATGACAATCCAAACACAATCCAAACAAACAATCAACTGGTCTGTACAATAAATGGTGTCGGGGGCTTTTAAGCCCCGCCTGCAACATAGTATATAATAACTGTAAATAAAATTGAGTGTGAGAGAGTTCTCACCGTCAGTTTCCACTCCATCATTCTTTAATTCTAATTTCTGTAATGTTTGTTTTTAAAATCGCTATAAATTCAAATTTGCTCCATTTTTGCCCTGGTTTATTCCATTGCGAAGAGTTTGATTTTATGTAACAACCCGGAAAATCCGGGCCAGTTTAAAATTTTTATTTTGGCGATTTTAGCGAATTTTAATTATTTAAAATGAATTATTTTAAATAATATCGACGAGAAATTTATTTTGAATATAATAGAACGTATATATTATATACGCGTCGTCGTTAGAATATAAATAATTATATATAATTATAAATAGAATTGAAAATGGCGCGGTAGTTCGATAATTCGATTTCAAACTTCAATTGAATGTACCGGGTGCAAAATAATCCGGATTTTAGTGAAACCAAAAATATTAGGATCTAATTAATAATATCTTTCCAGCGAA
The DNA here is from genome assembly GCA_030737875.1 of Allium sativum. Classification (NCBI taxonomy): domain Eukaryota; kingdom Viridiplantae; phylum Streptophyta; class Magnoliopsida; order Asparagales; family Amaryllidaceae; genus Allium; species Allium sativum. The sequence goes on along the minus strand of CM060920.1, from coordinate 272,158,549 downwards.
TTCGACCAATCGAGATTTCATAACGGGAACCAAAAGATATGTCCAGTTGAAATTTCTGAATAGTCGCTATGGAATTCAGGCCCTTAAAAATGGACATTTTGCAAACGACCTCGGATTTCGACGAAACCAGTTTTGTTGGGTCCGTGATGTTAAGTTATTGCTAGGTTTCAAATTTCATAATTTTCCGAATCAATATGTGAGCGTGGTACACTTAAAAGTGTTTTAACAGTTTCAGTCATTTTCGATCGACTGGAAAATGGCCATATTTCAAACGGTCTCAGAATTTGATGAAATTAGTTTTGTTAGGACCGTATCGTCAATACGAAGCTAGAAATAATTTTTCTGTAATTTTCTGGGTTCGTATGTGGCCCCGGTAAGTTGAAATGTGCATTCAAATTCAAAATATAAAGAATTATATTTTGATTTTGACGAAAACCGATCGAAACAGTCGAATCAGCTTACGAAACATATCCCATTGTGTTCGGAATGGGGGTAATTAGCTAGCGATGACAATCGTTGGGTTTGAATCGGGGTTCGAAATAAAAGTCAACCTAGTTGGAAAATTAAATTAATATATATATATATTATATTATATTCTATCCTCCCCTTTTTCACATCTAACCTAAATTCAGAAATAAAAAAAACCCGCCCCCTCCTGGAAAACTGTCGCCCTCTCCAGACGACCACTGTCGCTGGCGCCTCCATCCGACGCCGCGCCGCTATCTCCTGGGACCCACCCCCTTCCCTCCTCTCTTCTCTCTCCTCTCCATTCTCGCGCTCCCTCCTCGTCCAACCAAAGACCGACGCCCCTTTCTCCCTAATTCCCGAATCGAGATCCGCCACACCTGACGCCTTCGGCCAGAGCATGACCCACCTCCGACGAGCCACCCACCAGCACCCTGAATCGAGACCCCCTGCTCCGGCGAAGACCAACGCAGCACCACCCCATAAAATCCGCAACCCCCCCCCCCCCCTGCGCTGCTCCAACGCTCCCCCACCACCCCTCAGCATCCCCGACTTCAACAAGATCCGATTTTCAACAAGGAAAAGGTGATTTTTATTTTTAATTTCAGTTTTTATATATAAATGTATATGTAAAAATGTGATCTTTTTATGATGAGAAGACTATATTTTTAATTTATGAAATATTATATTTTCCAAAAGAAGAAAAAAAATTATATTTATATGTAAGAAGAGGGGAGAAAAGATTTGATTTTTATATTGGAAAAGATACGATCTTTATGTATATGATAGCATTGTAAAAATACGAATTTTACACGTATGGTTTAGAAATAGAAATATAGATTCGTGAAGTAAAAATTCTATTTTTACATTATAGAAGTAACGATAATTTTTTTTTCTATTTTTACATTATAGAAGTAACGATAAAAAAAAAATGTGACTTTTATGTAAATAGAATTGAAATAAAAATACGATCTTTAACTAGATAAAAATATAATTTTTATACTTTAGCAAAATAACATTGTTTATTGAAAATAGAAAAAAAATAGAAATAACATTGTTTATAGAAATAAAATGGAAAAAAGCGTTGTTTCTTGAAAATAGAAAAATGGAATAGCATAAATAAAAATGTGATTTTCATTTATAAAGAGCGTTGTTTAAAAATATAATTTTGAGTTAGAAGAAAATATATGATTCTCATATATAATATAGCGAAGAAAAAAAATATAAAGTTTCAATATTGATTATGAAGTATAAACTGTAAAGATTCGATTTTGATTACGAAGTTAGTGAAATAAAAATATGGTTTTTATACATTGAAAAGTGAAATAAAAATATGATTTTTATATATTGAATAGCAGAATAAAAGTGTTATTTTAAATAATAACAGTGTGAAAACAGACTGATGGAACTGACTGGAAGCTGAACGGAATACAAGCTGTTCAGAAATTCAGAAATAAAACTGGCGGAGTGGAACCCTCGGTGAGAATTTCTCACCTTTCAATTTCTTTTCTAATTATATATATATACTAGGATGCAGACGGTGCTTAGTAGCACCCGACACAATCGTCCACAGACTATGGACTTGTTTGTTTGGCTGTGTTGTTAGTTAGATTGTTTGGGTTGATTTGAATTGTTTGGTGGAATAAAATTGATATGATTGATGTGTGAATGGCGTGGGCCTTCACTAGACCGGGGATAAGGCTGGGCCTTGTCCCGTTTCTAGTATCGTGCAGTTATGCCGCCGAAATTTTCTAAAATATGTTAGAAAAATAAAAATATCATTTTCATTGTGTAGATGAACTGAATAGAAATTCATGTGTTGAAATAAAATATTTTATCGTTAAAAATATAATTTTTAACGTGAAGTGAATAAAATAAAATACTCATTTACAAACCGGACGGTTTGTTTATGTACACTGATTTGACTGACATTGATTGGGTCGATAAATTTTACACATCACCCAACTGCACAAATAAAATCTGTGTTTGATTGTTTGAAACCCCACACGGGTGTTGGGATGAAATTTGAAGTTCACTCATCCTGATTGATTAAATATGTCGATCGATTGATTGATAGGCTGTTATAAGCGTTAGATATCTATATTTGATGCTTATACAGTGTAGTGCACTTTGGTTGATGGTTGATTATTTTTCAATGCTATTATATACATGTGTTGTATGAAAATACATATAATTAATTTTATATGGTAATTGATTGGGCCTCATTCCAGTTTAGAAATAGAAATATTTGAAATAGAAATATTTGAAATAGAAATATTCGAAATGGAATATTTGAAAATAACAATATATGAAGCCGTGTTGATTAGATTGACGCCATTTTGACATAAACGATATTTATATCGATCTTATTCATTTTGAAATGAATTGAATTGAAAACGATTTCGAAATGAATTGAATTGAAAACGATTTCGAAATGAATTGAATTGAAAACGATTTCGAAATGAATTGAATTGAAAACGGATTCAAATTGAATTGAAAGTAAATTGAAATGAATTCAAATTGAATTGAAATTTGAATTGAATAGAAATGAATTTTAAAACGAATTTATAAAGAAGAATTCAATTTAGATTTGAATTGAAAAGAAAGTTGAAATTGCTTTTGAAACGAGTTTAAAACTATTTATATAATTCGTTTTAAATAGAAATCGACGAAATATATATTATATATATTATATATATAATATAATGGCCTGAAGAGAACGCGCCGCGCCGCGGCAGTTCGCGAATTTCGACCATTTATTTCAAACGGACATAACGGGAGATCCGACCGTCGGATTCTCATAAAACCGGAACCGTTGGGTTCGTATCGAAAAGAGCTTTCTAATGAATGTTAGAAATTTGAAATCTAACGGTTGGATTTGGAGATACGTCCAAATCAAATTCGAAAAAGGTCGCTGTAAGTGCAGTTCGATGACCGTTGATGGAAATCGACTGTACAGGCCTTGATAAAATTATTAAAAATAATAATAAATTGTGTAAAATCATAAGAAATGATTTGGGAAAAATTGGGATGAAAAACTCCATATTTGAAAAGATAAAAATAGATTTTTATCGAAATGAACTGGTTTTAAACTAGAATTATAATTCTATTTATTTTTAAATAAATAAATTGAATTTAAAAAGGGTTTTGAAAATAACCAGAATTTCCAATGATTGCATTGGAGTGGATTTGAATTGAAATTGTCTTTGGATTATTTCGATGTTGGAATTCAGGATTATACAGATGTTGTTATGGAAATTTGAAAGATATATATTTATATCGTTATTCCCAATACGACATTTGTTAATCGTAGAATTTGATATTGAATATAAGCCGATATATTTTCTATTCAGAGCCTTGTATTGAATATCAAATGTGATTTGGGTTTGTCGTGAATGGTGTCTTCATTGACACTGTTCTTGAACCCAGTTGAGAAAAGATTAAATCTTTTTGTTTAGATTTAATGAAGTGTACCAATTAAATAATATTTAATTGGGATTGAATTGATATTGATTTTTAGGTTTATCGTGAACAGTGTTTTAAACAACACTCGTTCTTTAACCCGATAATTAATGAATGTGATTATGGGTTTATCGTGAACTGTGTTTTTAAATGACACTGATTCTTTAACCCAGTTAAAGATTAAAACTAAGTGGAAGTTTTAATGAATCTTTAATTAGATTGAAAAGATCGAGAATGGAGTATCACCAGTTTTATTCCAGGCGATAGTTAAATCTTTAATTAGATTTGAACGTGAAATGGTAATTGAATTTACCGATAACACCGTGGTGTTAGATATGAAGTATAACCAGTTTTACTTCATGGGATGAATAGGTTGGGATTGGGAAATAAAATAAATGATTACTTCGGTGTGGTTCGATAATCCCGACTAGTTGGAATTGATATTCAAAGGAGATTAAAGAATAAATTTAAAGAATTTATCTTGGATAAAATTAATGGGAACTTTTTCCCAAAGTATAGGAATATTTGAATAAAAGAATATTCTGAATTGGAATGAGGCGTATGTTGTGTTTGTGTAACACTTTTATAATATATACGCGAGTTATTCAGAAAGACCGGGTTTATCCCATTCTGAATAACTGATTCGACGTGGTGTCGAAGATGAAGATGGTGGTCGAAGACCAGAAGTCTTCACGTCGTTTGGGTGATTACTGATGATCTTGATTGGGCTGTACACCCAAGAAGATGGAAACAGTTGGTGATCGTCCAGACGTACTTGGAGATCGATGGATATGCAGGGTACTAGGTGCCTCCGGTTTCGTTCAGACCCAGAACGGACTTGTAAATGGACTGTGTGTCTGACATTGGATTTTAGTCCGTGTGATTGATCTCTATTAAATATATATCTGTTTGGCGGCGGAGAATTTATTCTCTTGCTTAACGCCCTTCTCTGAGACATACGAGCTCAGGGGTTATATATTGATGGATATCAAACGCATGGAGTGAATTGCCTGTGTGGCATGCCTAAGTGGCAATTGATCGAGGCTTCTGTTGAAAAGCAAAGTCTTGTGGTGATGATCAAAGCACGGCCTTTGTGGCGTAGCTTTGTGTAACGTTTACTTCGCGAGTTTCGCACCCCGGTTGTGAACCAAAAACGGGAGAGGACATCAGGGAGGGCCTGCGTTTCTTCCTAGCTAGGGTGGTGTCAGTGACCTACCAGCCCTGACATTTATATATTTTTCACCTGTGTGGTTGTTCCTGTTGCGAGGCGCCTCGGTTTGATCGGACGATCCGGGTCCGATGGAGTCATTCGTTGGCTCATTTACGCCCCAAAGGGCGGGGAAACGCAGTGTTCAGGCATTTTAATCCACATCGGTGGACCGGCCCTGACGATCCAAGGGTCGATGCGCTCTGACCCTGAGGCTCGGGCTAGGCAGTCTCGAAGTCGGTGAGGACTATCTTTTGCCTCGGTTCATAGATGGAAATCCAGCTTCCAAATACGTGACATTTGCGGTTTTATTTGTAGAGCCTAGTATGGCGACATAGTGGGATGGGGCACTTATGCCGCTTATGATTGATACTTATGATTTGAAGTTGTTTTATACACTATGCACTTACAATAGTATCAAATGATTTGTTTTAAACGTATCAAGCATTCTTGGCTATTATAAGGTAAAAACCCTATCCTCCGGCTTGCGTTGCATTGTGTGATGGGACCTGGGTCTTATAACAGCTTCATTTTTCTTTATTTAGCATTGCGCTGTTTGTTTTATGCACTGGTATTCTTGGGAGGAAACCCGTTCCGTGTTATACGGCGTTGTCCCTTGATTTACCTAACTTTTAAAATAAAGAATAATAACTGTTTTAGTTCTCACACCAGTCACATGACTGGCCTGGAGTTTATTGTTTTAACCTAAACTCTGGGTGCCCTTATTTTGACACGGGCAGCTAGTAGTTTTGGTTTTGCAGATTTTTATTCACAGGATCCTGGTTTACAGCTGGAACGATATCCGGAAAGCTTTGTATCCGTATATCTCATTCTAGTTGTGTATTGTATTATTTTCCGTTGTTATGTATTTAAATGTAATTTAAATCTCTGATATTTCTGTGTAATATTCATTTATACTCTGTATATTCTTGTAATCTGATGCATTGTTGTAATAACAGTGAAATGTTCTTCTGTTTGTGTTCTGATTTGTCTTGTCCTCACAGTAATTCGTTCTTTCTCATCTCTTCGGAGACCGGGGAAGTTTCGGGTCGCTTCATTTTGGTATCGGAGCTTTGGTTTACAAAGCAGAGAATAAGACACATTAGAACCTTACGAAAGAATTCACCAGATATTGGATTAGTAATATCCAATTAGAATGACTCGTTAGAGATAGGATCAGTAGTATCCTAGAACGGGTGTGAAGAGTATATTTTTCAAATGAAAACATTTTTGTTTTGAAAATTTAAATCAACTATTCGTATTTGATTATTTGTTTATATTGATTTTGGACAATTCAGTATATAAAGAATTTGCATATACGCCTTGCAAACGTATATTCAAAGTTTTAATATACTGGATAGATATGGAATCACATTCTAGTCGCCCGGAGATGGTACTGATGATTGTCATGACATCATCAGTATTTATGTTCGTGTTTCAAAGGTGTGATTTTCTATATATTTCCATTAGGCTGGCGTGAGAACCAAAACTTATATATAGCTAGAATACATTGTTGTGAATTGGCATCAAAAACATGATTTTTGTATATGTATCAAAATTATGAATTTGAAACTCTAATTCACTAATTGATTGATGTTTGTGTTGTTTGTTTATTTGTTTGCTAATTTTTAGTCATTTAGCCTAACTGAATCACATATTGAATTATATTGAAAATTGGTTGCATTTGCTTGCATATACATATATATCATTGAACAGGTCATAGCAAGGAGGCTAGAGCAGAGAATAAAATTTGTTTGCCCGACAAATAGGTACATGTTTACTACATAATTTACTGTTTTGTTTGGGTGATGATGATTTTATGAGCCTATTGGCTAGCCGCTTGGCTTTTTCTTTTTCTTTTTGAGATCTGAAGGACCGGGGAAGCTATTTGAAATTCCCCGATGCTCCCGGTGCAGGGGAGGTTATGGCGAAATTTTTCGAAAATTTAGGGTGTTAGCCAAATTTTTGAGATTTTTGAAAATTCTCAGAAACTGAAAAGTTCGAGGATGGAAGCCAGATCGAACGTAGAGTTGATTAATCAAACCACTTTCGACTTTGTTCCTTCTCAGGGACGAAAAGTTTTAAGTGGGGGAGATTGTAACAACCCGGAAAATTTGGGCCAGTTTAAAATTTTTATTTTGGCGATTTTAGCGAATTTTAATTATTTAAAATGAATTATTTTAAATAATATCGACGAGAAATTTATTTTGAATATAATAGAACGTATATATTATATACGCGTCGTCGTTAGAATATAAATAATTATATATAATTATAAATAGAATTGAAAATGGCGCGGTAGTTCGATAATTCGATTTCAAACTTCAATTGAATGTACCGGGTGCAAAATAATCCGGATTTTAGTGAACCAAAAATATTAGGATCTAATTAATAATATCTTTCCAACGAATTCGACCAATCGAGATTTCATAACGGGAACCAAAAGATATGTCCAGTTGAAATTTCTGAATAGTCGCTATGGAATTCAGGCCCTTAAAAATGGACATTTTGCAAACGACCTCGGATTTCGACGAAACCAGTTTTGTTGGGTCCGTGATGTTAAGTTATTGCTAGGTTTCAAATTTCATAATTTTCCGAATCAATATGTGAGCGTGGTACACTTAAAAGTGTTTTAACAGTTTCAGTCATTTTCGATCGACTGGAAAATGGCCATATTTCAAACGGTCTCAGAATTTGATGAAATTAGTTTTGTTAGGACCGTATCGTCAATACGAAGCTAGAAATAATTTTTCTGTAATTTTCTGGGTTCGTATGTGGCCCCGGTAAGTTGAAATGTGCATTCAAATTCAAAATATAAAGAATTATATTTTGATTTTGACGAAAACTGATCGAAACAGTCGAATCAGCTTACGAAACATATCCCATTGTGTTCGGAATGGGGGTAATTAGCTAGCGATGACAGTCGTTGGGTTTGAATCTGGGTTCGAAATAAAAGTCAACCTAGTTGGAAAATTAAATTAATATATATATATATATATATTATATTATATTCTATCCTCCCCTTTTTCACATCTAACCTAAATTCAGAAATCAAAAAAAACCCGCCCCCTCCTGGAAAACCGTCGCCCTCTCCAGACGACCACTGTCGCTGGCGCCTCCATCCGACGTCGCGCCGCTATCTCCTGGGACCTACCCCCTTCCCTCCTCTCTTCTCTCTCCTCTCCATTCTCGCGCTCCCTCCTCGTCCAACCAAAGACCGACGCCCCTTTCTCCCTAATTCCCGAATCGAGATCCGCCACACCTGACGCCTTCGGCCAGAGCATGACCCACCTCCGACGAGCCACCCACCAGCACCCTGAATCGAGACCCCCTGCTCCGGCGAAGACCAACGCAGCACCACCCCATCAAATCCGCAACCCCCCCTGCGCTGCTCCAACGCTCCCCCACCACCCCTCAGCATCCCCGACTTCAACAAGATCCGATTTTCAACAAGGAAAAGGTGATTTTTATTTTTAATTTCAGTTTTTATATATAAATGTATATGTAAAAATGTGATCTTTTTATGATGAGAAGACTATATTTTTAATTTATGAAATATTATATTTTCCAAAAGAAGAAAAAAAATTATATTTATATGTAAGAAGAGGCGAGAAAAGATTTGATTTTTATATTGGAAAAGATACGATCTTTATGTATATGATAGCATTGTAAAAATACGAATTTTACACGTATGGTTTAGAAATAGAAATATAGATTCGTGAAGTAAAAATTCTATTTTTACATTATAGAAGTAACGATAATTTTTTTTTCTATTTTTACATTATAGAAGTAACGATAAAAAAAATGTGACTTTTATGTAAATAGAATTGAAATAAAAATATGATCTTTAACTAGATAAAAATATAATTTTTAAACTTTAGCAAAATAACATTGTTTATTGAATATAGAAAAAAAATAGAAATAACATTGTTTATAGAAAAAAAATGGAAAAAAGCGTTGTTTCTTGAAAATAGAAAAATGGAATAGCATAAATAAAAATGTGATTTTCATTTATAAAGAGCGTTGTTTAAAAATATAATTTTGAGTTAGAAGAAAATATATGATTCTCATATATAATATAGCGAAGAAAAAAATATAAAGTTTCAATATTGATTATGAAGTATAAACTGTAAAGATTCGATTTTGATTACGAAGTTAGTGAAATAAAAATATGGTTTTTATACATTGAAAAGTGAAATAAAAATATGATTTTTATATATTGAATAGCAGAATAAAAGTGTTATTTTAATTAATAACAGTGTGAAAACAGACTGATGGAACTGACTGGAAGCTGAACGGAATACAAGCTGTTCAGAAATTCAGAAATAAAACTGGCGGAGTGGAACCCTCGGTGAGAATTTCTCACCTTTCAATTTCTTTTCTAATTATATATATATACTAGGATGCAGACGGTGCTTAGTAGCACCCGACACAATCGTCCACAGACTATGGACTTGTTTGTTTGGCTGTGTTGTTAGTTAGATTGTTTGGGTTGATTTGAATTGTTTGGTGGAATAAAATTGATATGATTGATGTGTGAATGGCGTGGGCCTTCACTAGACCGGGGATAAGGCTAGGCCTTGTCCCGTTTCTAGTATCGTGCAGTTATGCCGCCGAAATTTTCTAAAATATGTTAGAAAAATAAAAATATCATTTTCATTGTGTAGATGAACTGAATAGAAATTCATGTGTTGAAATAAAATATTTTATCGTTAAAAATATAATTTTTAACGTGAAGTGAATAAAATAAAATACTCATTTACAAACCGGACGGTTTGTTTATGTACACTGATTTGACTGACATTGATTGGGTCGATAAATTTTACACATCACCCAACTGCACAAATAAAATCTGTGTTTGATTGTTTGAAACCCCACACGGGTGTTGGGATGAAATTTGAAGTTCACTCATCCTGATTGATTAAATATGTCGATCGATTGATTGACAGGCTGTTATAAGCGTTAGATATCTATATTTGATGCTTATACAGTGTAGTGCACTTTGGTTGATGGTTGATTATTTTTCAATGCTATTATATACATGTGTTGTATGAAAATCCATATAATTAATTTTATATGGTAATTGATTGGGCCTCATTCCAGTTTAGAAATAGAAATATTTGAAATAGAAATATTTGAAATAGAAATATTAGAAATGGAATATTTGAAAATAACAATATATGAAGCCGTGTTGATTAGATTGACGCCATTTTGACGTAAACGATATTTATATCGATCTTATTCATTTTGAAATGAATTGAATTGAAAACGATTTCGAAATGAATTGAATTGAAAACGATTTCGAAATGAATTGAATTGAAAACGATTTCGAAATGAATTGAATTGAAAACGGATTCAAATTGAATTGAAAGTGAATTGAAATGAATTCAAATTGAATTGAAATTTGAATTGAATAGAAATGAATTTTAAAACGAATTTATAAAGAAGAATTCAATTTTGATTTGAATTGAAAAGAAAGTTGAAATTGCTTTTGAAACGAGTTTAAAACTATTTATATAATTCGTTTTAAATAGAAATCGACGAAATATATATTATATATATTATATATATAATATAATGGCCTGAAGAGAACGCGCCGCGCCGCGGCAGTTCGCGAATTTCGACCATTTATTTCAAACGGACATAACGGAAGATCCGACCGTCGGATTCTCCTAAAACCGGAACCGTTGGGTTCGTATCGAAAAGAGCTTTCTAATGAATGTTAGAAATTTGAAATCTAACGGTTGAATTTGGAGATACGTCCAAATCAAATTCGAAAAAGGTCGCTGTAAGTGCAGTTCGATGACCGTTGATGGAAATCGACTGTACAGGCCTTGATAAAATTATTAAAAATAATAATAAATTGTGTAAAATCATAAGAAATGATTTGGGAAAAATTGGGATGAAAAACTCCATATTTGAAAAGATAAAAATAGATTTTTATCGAAATGAACTGGTTTTAAACTAGAATTATAATTCTATTTATTTTTAAATAAATAAATTGAATTTAAAAAGGGTTTTGAAAATAACCAGAATTTCCAATGATTGCATTGGAGTGGATTTGAATCGAAATTGTCTTTGGATTATTTCGATGTTGGAATTCGGGATTATACGGATGTTGTTATGGAAATTTGAAAGATATATATTTATATCGTTATTCCCAATACGACATTTGTTAATTGTAGAATTTGATATTGAATATAAGCCGATATATTTTCTATTCAGAGCCTTGTATTGAATATCAAATGTGATTTGGGTTTGTCGTGAATGGTGTCTTCATTAACACTGTTCTTGAACCCAGTTGAGAAAAGATTAAATCTTTTTGTTTAGATTTAATGAAGTGTACCAATTAAATAATATTTAATTGGGATTGAATTGATATTGATTTTTGGGTTTATCGTGAACAGTGTTTTAAACAACACTCGTTCTTTAACCCGATAATTAATGAATGTGATTATGGGTTTATCGTGAACTGTGTTTTTAAATGACACTGATTCTTTAACCCAGTTAAAGATTAAAACTAAGTGGAAGTTTTAATGAATCTTTAATTAGATTGAAAAGATCGAGAATGGAGTATCACCAGTTTTATTCCAGGCGATAGTTAAATCTTTAATTAGATTTGAACGTGAAATGGTAATTGAATTTACCGATAACACCGTGGTGTTAGATATGAAGTATAACCAGTTTTACTTCATGGGATGAATAGGTTGGGATTGGGAAATAAAATAAATGATTACTTCGGTGTGGTTCGATAATCCCGACTAGTTGGAATTGATATTCAAAGGAGATTAAAGAATAAATTTAAAGAATTTATCTTGGATAAAATTAATGGGAACTTTTTCCCAAAGTATAGGAATATTTGAATAAAAGAATATTCTGAATTGGAATGAGGCGTATGTTGTGTTTGTGTAACACTTTTATAATATATACGCGAGTTATTCAGAAAGACCGGGTTTATCCCATTCTGAATAACTGATTCGACGTGGTGTCGAAGATGAAGACGGTGGTCGAAGACCAGAAGTCTTCACGTCGTTTGGGTGATTACTGATGATCTTGATTGGGCTGTACACCCAAGAAGATGGAAACAGTTGGTGATCGTCCAGACGTACTTGGAGATCGATGGATATGCGGGGTACTAGGTGCCTCCGGTTTCGTTCAGACCCAGAACGGACTTGTAAATGGACTGTGTGTCTGACATTGGATTTTAGTCCGTGTGATTGATCTCTATTAAATATATATCTGTTTGGCGGCGGAGAATTTATTCTCTTGCTTAACGCCCTTCTCTGAGATGTACGAGCTCAGGGGTTATATATTGATGGATATCAAACGCATGGAGTGAATTGCCTGTGTGGAATGCCTAAGTGGCAATTGATCGAGGCTTCTGTTGAAAAGCAAAGTCTTGTGGTGATGATCAAAGCACGGCCTTTGTGGCGTAGCTTTGTGTAACGTTTACTTCGCGAGTTTCGCACCCCGGTTGTGAACCAAAAACGGGAGAGGACATCAGGGAGGGCCTGCGTTTCTTCCTAGCTAGGGTGGTGTCAGTGACCTACCAGCCCTGACATTTATATATTTTTCACCTGTGTGGTTGTTGCTGTTGCGAGGCGCCTCGGTTTGATCGGACGATCCGGGTCCGATGGAGTCATTCGTTGGCTCATTTACGCCCCAAAGGGCGGGGAAACGCAGTGTTCAGGCATTTTAATCCACATCGGTGGACCGGCCCTGACGATCCAAGGGTCGATGCGCTCTGACCCTGAGTCTCGGGCTAGGCAGTCTCGAAGTCGGTGAGCACTATCTTTTGCCTCGGTTCATAGATGGAAATCCAGCTTCCAAATACGTGACATTTGCGGTTTTATTTGTAGAGCCTAGTATGGCGACATAGTGGGATGGGGCACTTATGCCGCCTATGATTGATACTTATGATTTGAAGTTGTTTTATACACTATGCACTTACAATAGTATCAAATGATTTGTTTTAAACGTATCAAGCATTCTTGGCTATTATAAGGTAAAAACCCTATCCTCCGGCTTGCGTTGCATTGTGTGATGGGACCTGGGTCTTATAACAGCTTCATTTTTCTTTATTTAGCATTGCGCTGTTTGTTTTATGCACTGGTATTCTTGGGAGGAAACCCGTTCCGTGTTATACGGCGTGGTCCCTTGATTTACCTAACTTTTAAAATAAAGAATAATAACTGTTTTAGTTCTCACACCAGTCACATGACTGACCTGGAGTTTATTGTTTTAACCTAAACTCTGGGTGCCCTTATTTTGACACGGGCAGCTAGTAGTTTTGGTTTTGCAGATTTTTATTCACAGGATCCTGGTTTACAGCTGGAACGATATCCGGAAAGCTTTGTATCCGTATATCTCATTCTAGTTGTGTATTGTATTATTTTCCGTTGCTATGTATTTAAATGTAATTTAAATCTCTGATATTTCTGTGTAATATTCATTTATACTCTGTATATTCTTGTAATCTGATGCATTGTTGTAATAACAGTGAAATGTTCTTCTGTTTGTGTTCTGATTTGTCTTGTCCTCACAGTAATTCGTTCTTTCTCATCTCTTCGGAGACCGGGGAAGTTTCGGGTCGCTTCATTTTACGGTTCCAACGCACTTTGAATCATCAAATTCCATTTCTGTTTTAATGAAATATCACCATTTGAATTTAAATAAGCTAATTAGATCATTAACTAATAATTAATTAAATTAATTCAACCCTAATTACCATCTAATTAATCCTGGCTACCCCTTTTCCTTTTCTCCCCGATTACACTCAGACAGTTCGAACCCATCCTCCATCTAATCAAACTGTCGCCGCCACCCATAGGAGCCACTAGCCGACCACCAAAAACATCCACGACGAAGCCCTCCGCACCACCATCTTCCTGTCCCAACATCAGCAAACTCGCACCTCCTTCGAATCCTATAATCCCTGGCGAACGAACCCACTTCCAGGTCGAAATTCAAACCCTCCAAGCCACGAAATATAATCACCACCGTACCATTTTGAAGAGCACTGAAATCTCCACCATTTTCCCTTCATAACCATGGTCTAATTCGTTGTATTTTATAAGAGATTAAAGGATTTAAAAACGAACGATTTTAGCCCTTCGTATTGCTGTTGGCGGCTTTCGCTAAAGTTGACCACGATGGAAAATTGAATAGGGTTTTGACTGGAAATTAATGTATATATTTATATTTATTAATATTTTAATTCGTAAATTACTTGTGTAATGCCACGAACTCCAATTCAAACCCAACGACTATTGCCCCTAGCTAAATGCCCCCTTCGGACATAGTGGGATATGTTTCGTAAGCCAATTCTAATGTTTTGATCAGTTTTTTTATATTAAAATATAAATCAGCATATATTGAGTTTAAATATACATTTTAATTTACCGGGGTATAAACTGACTTCAAAAATTCCCAAAAAATTAATCTAGCTATGTTTTGATGATACGGTCCTAACAAAACTAATTTCATCGAATTTGGAGACCGTTTGAAAAATGGACTTTTTCTGGTCGATCCAATTCAAATTAAAATTACCAAACACATTTAAATTTACTACGCTCATGTATTAAATCCAAAAATTATGAAATTTGAAACCTAGCAATAATTTGACATTTCTGATCCAACAAAAGTGGTCTCGTTGAAAACAGAGGTCGTTTGTAAAATGGCTATATATTATATTAAAAAATATATAAATTCCATAATGACTCTTTTAAATTTTCAACTGGACATAACTTTTTATTCCCGTTATGAAATCTGGATTTTTCACATTCGTTGGAAAGATATTTTTAAATAGATTCAAATATTTCCGATTTACTGAAATCCGATTTATTTTGAATCCTGTATATTCAATTGAAGTTTGAAATCAAATTTTCAAACTACCGCGCCATTTCTAACTCCTTTTATTATTAAAACAAATTTATTCATTCTAACTTCGATTTAAATAAATTTTTAGTCATTATTATTTAAAATAAATCATTTCAAATATTCAAAATCCATTAAAATAGCCAAAATAAAAATTTAAATTCGTTCTGATTTTCCGGGTTGTTACAATCTCCCCCACTTAAAATCTTTTCGTCCTCGAAAAGGAACGAGCTGATAGTTTTTTTTACTAACCAACTCAACTTTCATTCTGGCGTTCATTCTTCAACTTTTCAGTTTCTAGGAATTTCTAATTTTTCAAAAATTTGGCTAACACCCTGAATTTTCGAAATATTTCGCCATAACCTCGTTTGTACAGGTTGATATTTAAAACTGCAACTAGCCTCGCAGGGCCCTCACCAATCCAAATGAAAAAGAAAATCCCAAGCGGCTAACCAGTCGGCTCTTAAAATCATCAAAACCCAATAAAATGGTAAACATGTACCTATTTGTCGGGCATACAATTTTATTCCTTTTCTTAGCTTCCTTGCTATGACCTGTTCAATATATATGCATGTATATGTATGCAATTCTAATCAATTTTCAATTCAGTTCCATATTCGATTCAATTTGGCTAAATTTTACCTTTTTTTCTTATTGGTTTTAATTTGGTTCAATTCAATTTTTCATTTTCATATTGGATTTATTATTCCGATATTTTTATTAGTTGAACAAATAATCACACAACACAACCAGCAATCAATTTGTGAATTAAATTTCCAAAACATACAACTTTTGTGTGTATATATATATATACACACAAAAATCATATTTTAGTGTCAAATTCCAAACAATAAATTCAAAATAAGATTTTGGTTCTCACACCAGTCGATTGGAAATATATGGATATTCCACTTTCGAAACTCGAATATAAACACTGATGATGATATATATATATCATCAAATCATCTCCGGGCGACTAGAGTGTGATTCTATATCTATCCAGTATATTTGAGACTTCGAATACACGCTTGCAAGGTGTATATTCAAACTTTTCATATACTAGATTATCCAAATTCAATATAAAATAAAATACTCAAATACATATGTTAAGATATAAATTTTCAAATCTAATTTGATTTTTTTTTAAAATAACACTCTTCAAACTCATTCTAGGATACTATTGATCCTATCTCTAACTATTTACTCTCATAGGATATAACTAATCCTATCTCTGATGAATTCTTTAATTTGGTTCTAATATATCTTGTTCTCGAGCTCTGTAAACCAAAGCTATGATATCACACTGAGACGACCCAAACTCACCCTTACGGGAAAGCCCGGATTGAACTGAGAACACAACAAATCAGAACACAAACAATAGAACATTTCGTTGTTATTACAACTATCTACATTAGAGTACAAGAATATATCAGAGTTTGAATAAATATTTCACAGAAAAATATCAGAGATTTAAAATACATTGCAGCGGAAAATAACAATTGACACAACTGAAAGAAATATGCAGATACAAAGCATTCCGAATATAGCTCCAGCTGTAATCCAAGATCCTGGGAAAAGAAATATCTGCGAAAACCAAAACTACTAGCTGCCCATGTGGAAAATATGGGCACTCAAAGTTTAGGTTAAAACAATAAACTCCATGTCAGTCATGGGACTGATGTGAGAACTAAAACAATTATTAATTTGATTTTAAACTTAGGTAAATCAAGGAACTATGCCGTATAACACAGAACGGGTTTAGCCCAAGAATACCAGTGCTTAAAACAAACAGTGCAATGCTAAATAAAGAAAAATGAAGCTATTATAAGACTCAGGTCCCATCATACAAGGAATGCAGTCAAGAATAGAGTTTTACCTTACAATAGCCAAATATGCTTGGTACGTTTTAAAACAAATCTGTTATTATCATTATAAGTGAAGAAATCAACTTCAAATATAAATGTATCAATCATAGACGGCATAAGCGCCCCAACCCACTATGTCGCCACATATAGTATACAATGAAAACCGTAAAATGTCGTATTGGAAGTTTGGATTTCTATCATGGTGGCTCCTGATCCGAAAGATCTATCGCGTAGTGCAATTCCCAACGGTTTACGTCGCAGGCATGCGAAAACAACGTAATGCACATCCGCACTATCCAGGAAACAAGTTACTGCGACTTACGTCCAAGCATTGGAAAACACTGCTAACTCCATCCATCTGGGAATCAGGAGTTGTGCCTAATCCCTACTGGTGTGGGGTGACCACACCTAGTATCACCTCGGTCGACCGAATCCATGACAACCCGTAGGATGTTTATCCTCATCTCTAAAGTATACTGATCTAATCATCAGTTTACAACCATACCGTTGTGTGAGGCTCATGAATTAATGCTACACAATGCTGTGCTATTTAAAGATGTGCTTTGATCATCATCCACCAAGCTATTCTTTTCATCAAAGGCTTGGATCACTGCAACTCGGCATGTCACACTGTCAATCCATATCATACCACTGATTTCTACCAATATATAACCTCTGAGCTCGTATGTCTCAAAGAAGGGTGTTAAGAAAGAGAATAAATTCTCCACCACCAAAAAAATATTCAGCAGAGATCAATGAGTACAGTATAAAGGAATACAACGTCAGAATACCATCCATTTACAAGTCCGTTCTAGGTCTGAGCGAAAAAGAAGGCACCTTATTCCTCGTCCCGTATGTCTAATATAGGAGAGAGGCCCTCGCATATCCGAATAATCAACAAGTATATCCGGAAGACCACCGGATTCCCTTCAAGGTAGCTACTCCAATCATGGGTATCAGTAGCAACCCATCCATTCGATGTGAAGATCGTTGGTCTTGCACCGTCTTCAATCTTTTCGACTTTTCGTCGTATCAATTATTCAGAATGGGTTAAACCCGGTCTTCTCGAATAACTCGCGTATCTTATAATCAAGTGCTATAGCAACACATCATACGCCTCATTCCATTCCAAAATATTATTTTATTCAAATATTCTTTTCACAATTTAAACCAAATTAAGGTTTTCCAAACTAGTCGGGATTATGGAACCTTACTGAAGTAATCATTTGTTTTATTTCCCAATCCCAACCTATTCATCCCATGGAGCAAAACTGGCAATACTCCATGTTAACACCACATTGTTATCAGTAAAATTTAATTACCATTTCACGTTCAAATCTAATTAAAGATTTAACTATCGCTTGGAGCAAAATTGGTGATACACCATTCCCGATCAATTTTCCAAATTTGATAATTTAAATTGTCACATTCACGTTTCAATCTAATTAAGGATTCATTAAAACTCCACTTAGTTTTAATCTTCCCAAAAATCATTATTAATGATTATTTAACTTTGGAAAATCAAACATGTCACATCGACCATCCACACCGTACCACTGATTTCTGCCAATATATAACCTCTGAGCTCGTACGTCTCAGAGAAGGGTGTTAAGCAAGAGAATAAATTCTCCGCCACCAAACAGATATAAATTTAGTAAAGATTAACAAATATAGTTCCAAATGCAATGTTGGACTTGTAATTTTGTCTTTAACTAGGTTAAAGAACCAATGTCGATCAAAACACGGTTCACGATAAACCCAAAATCACATTCCATTAACCATGGAATCTTCACAGAAAACAGATCAATATATAATCGATATCAATTTCCGTATCCGACTAATAATATAAATGGAATAACGATAAAGCCTTTTAAATTCCATATGTATTAACAGTCTTCCTCCACCGAAGCTCATCTCGATTATTACCAAATCGAATTCCATTCAATTCCAATTTAATATATTAAATTGGAAATCTTTACTTTGGAAAATTCCATAAATCTTAACTAAAAGGTTATAAATTCCAAATCATATTCTTCACTATTAATTGGGTTAAAGAACAAGTATTATTTAAAACACCGTTCACGATAAACCCAAAAATCCAATTCTTTTATTCAATTCCAATCAAATATTAATTAATTGGCAAACTTCACTAAATTTTAGTTTAAAGATTTATTCTTTTCTCAACTGGGTTTAAGAACAGTGTTAATGAAGACACCATTCACGACAAACCCAAAATCCAATTTCAATCCAATTAAATATTAATTAATTGGTAAAATTTCACTAAATATTAATTAAAAGATTTATCCTTTTCCTAACTGGGTTTAAGAACAGTGTTAATTAAGACACCATTCACGACAAACCCAAAATCCAATTTGATATCAAATACAAGGCCCTGAATAGATATTATATCGGCTTATATTCAATATCAAATTCTAAAATCAACAAATATCGTATTGGGAATAACGATATATATATTCCAAATTCCTCAACAATATCCGAATAATCACGAAATCCAATATCGAAATATTCCGAAGATCATTTCCATTCTGAATCCATTCCAATTTATTTATTGAAAAAAATCTGGTTATTTTAAAACCATTTCTCAATCCAATTTATTTATTTAAAAATAATTGGATTATTATTCTAGTTAATAACTAGTTCATTTCGATAAAAGTATATTTTTATCTTTTCAAAACTGGAATTTTTCATTCAAAATCTTTCCAAATCAATTATTATGATTTTACATAATTTTTCTATATTTTTAATAATTTTATTATCGCCCATACAGTCGGTTTTCAATAACGACCACTGAACTGCATCCATATCGACCTTTTCTGAAATTGGTTTGGACATATCTCCAAATCTAACCATTAGATTTCAAATCTCTTGTATTCATTGGAAAGCTCTTTTCGATACGAACCCAACGGTTCTTGTTTTAGGAGAATCCGACGGTCGGATCTCCCGTAACATCAATTTGAAGTTAATGGTCGAAATTCGTGAACGGTCATTGCACGGTGCGTTCTATTCAGGCCATTATAATATATATATATATATATATATATATATATATTATCATCGATTTCCATTTAAAACAAATTATATAAATCGTTTTAAAAAACGATTTCCACTTCCATTTCAATTTCAAATCAAAATTGAATATTCCTTTGAAATTTGTTTCAAATTCATTTTTAAAATGATTTCCATTTGATTTTCAAATTTAAATCAATATTGAATATTCCATTATAAATTCGTTTTAAATTCATTTTACAATGATTTCAATTTGATTTTCAAAATTAAATCAAAATTGAATATTCCATTATAAATTCATTTTAAATTCATTTAAAAACGATTTCCATTTGATTTTCAAATATAAATCAAAATTGAAAATTCCATATCATTTTAATATTAAAATGATAATATTTTCAAAATATCAGATTTTGAAATCACTTTTCGATACTCATTATAAAATGAATAAAATCGACAAAATTCCCGTTCGTGTTAAAATGGCGTTTAACTACTTAACACGGCTTCACATTTCAATATTTTCTGAATTTTATTTAAAAATATTCGTTAATTTTGAACCGGAATCAAACTTAATCAATTACCATATAATTTAAGTTATATGGATTTCATACATCGCATATATACAATAATAATGATAAACAATCATTAAAAATTCATACAACATCCAGAGTGCATTTTACAACTGTATAAGCATTAAAATAAATAAATAACGCTTATACAGTCTGTCAACCCATCGATTGACATTTTGGGATCAGTGTATGTCAAATATTATCCCAATACCCGTGTGGGGTTTTCAAACAACAAATACTGTTTATTATTTGTGCAGTTGGGCAATGTGTAAAATTTATCGTCCCAATCAATATCAGATAAATAAATGTACATAAACAAGCCGTCTGGTTTGTAAATGAATATTTATTTTAGTTCATGATAATATATATATATATTATAAATAATTTTGATATACAACAATATCAGTACATGACAATCCAAACACAATACAAACAAACAATCAACGGGTCTGTACAATAAATAGTGTCGGGGGTTTCTAAGCCCCATCTGCAACCAAGTATATAATAACTGTAAATTAAATTGAGTGTGATAGAGTTCTCACCGTCGGTTTCCACTCCGTCATTCTTTAATTCTAATTTCTATAATGTTTATTTTTAAAATCGCCACGAATTTTAATTTTCTCAGTTTATGCTCCGGTTTGTTCCATCGCGAAGAGATTGATTTTACAGTTCCAACGCACTTTGAATCATCAAATTCCGTTTCTGTTTGAATGAAATATCACCATTTGAATTTAAATAAGCTAATTAGTTCATTAACTAATAATTAATTACAATAATTCAACCCTAATTACCATATAATTAATCCTGGCCTCCCCTTTTCCTTTTCTTCCTCGATTACACTCAGACAGTTCGAACCCATCCTCCATCTAATCAAACTGTCGCCGCCACCCACAGGAGCCACTAGTCGGCCATCAAAAACCACCACAACGAAGCCCTCCGTGCCACCATCTTCCTCCCCCAACGTCAACAAACTCGCACCCCCTCCGAATTCTGTAATCGCTGGCGAACGAACCCACTTCCAGGTCGGAATTCAAGCCCTCCAAGCCACGAAATATAATCACCAACATGCCATTTTGAAGAGCACTGAAATCTCCACCATTTTCCCTTCATAACCATAGTCTAATTCGTTGTATTTTATGAGAGACGAAAGGGTTTAAAAACGAACGATTTTGGCCTTTCGTGTCGCTATTGGTGGCTTCTGCTAGAGTTGACCACGATGGAAAATTGAATAGGGTTTTGACCGGAAATTGATGTATATATTTATATTTATTAATATATTAATTCGTAAATTACTTGTGTAATGCCACGAACACCAATTCAAACCCAACGACTGTCACCCTAGCTAAAACCCTCATTCCGGACACAATGGGATATGTTTCGTAAGACAATTCTAATGTTTTGATCAATTTTTCTTTGAATTAAAATATAAATCAATATATATTGAGTTTAAATGTACATTTTAATTTACCGGGGCCACATACTGACTCCAAAAATTCCTGAAAAATAAATCTAGCTATGTTTTGACGATACGGTCCTAACAAAACTAATTTCGTCGAACTTGGAGACCGTTTGAAAAGTGGACTTTTTCTGGTCGATCCAATTCAAATTTAAATTACCAAACACATTTAAATTTACTGCACTCACATATTAAATCCAAAAATTATGAAATTTGAAACTTAGCAATAATTTGACATTCCAGATCCAACAAAAGTGGTCTCGTCGAAAACGGAGGTCGTTTGTAAAATGGCTATATATTAAAATATATATAAATTCCATAGTGACTATTTTAAATTTTCAACTGGACATAACTTTTTATTCCCGTTATGAAATCTGGATTTTTCACATTCATTGGAAAGATATTTTTAAACAGATTCAAATATTTCCGGTTTTACTGAAATTTGATTTATTTTGAATCCTGTATATTCAATCGAAATTTGAAATCGAATTTTTAAACTACCGCGCCATTTCTAACTCCTTTTGTAATTAAAATAAATTTATTCATTCTAACTTCGATTTAAATAAATATTTAGTCATTATTATTTAAAATAAATCATTTTAAATATTCAAAATCCATTAAATAGCCAAAATAAAAAAAATTAAATTGGTTTTGATTTTTCGGGTTGTTACACTCGAATGAATCCTACTTCGCACCACACTCAAATGAATCTTCCTTCACACCAAATTCCAATGAATCCTGCTTCACAACCAACATCACATCAAGGTTCAAAAAGAAGACATGGTGAAAGTGAAGACAAGGCAGTTGAGCTAACTGGAATGAAACATAAGAGACAGATGAAAAAATCACGCATGCATTCTGATAGTCTGAACTTTGGTACCAGCGTAGAATCAACGAGAAATTCTACAAATTTTGCAAATATGGTATTCATTGTTCTTCTCGATGATATAGTGAAAAGAAAGAGGTATTCACTGTTCTTCCCTTTGATATAGCGAAAAGTTGGTTGATATCAGGACTTGCAGAAAAACGCCACACAAAAGAATACCAAACTTATCTGATAAAACAAGGGGGTGCCAACAAGTAGGATGTTCATGTCATTTTGTTATTGTATTTTTGTTGTATTTGCTTAGTATTTGAAATGTAGTATTTTTTATGCAATTAGTATTTAATTTTCAAACCAAACACAAAAATTAAAAAGCACATTATACAATACTATGCTCAAATACCCCGTTCGCAGCAAAAAAACAAATTTCTCGTTCATAACAATACCACGCACAAATACCCCATTCAAATGGCACACTCAAATGCCCTGTTATCGTTTGCTGAGAACACGCCCTTAGTAACATCTGAAAGGTACCGTAGATGGTGATTAAACATGCAGATAGGCTTCGGTACCATTCACAGCCAATTTCAGGACCATTTACCTAGCATTCGCATCAGACGCCTGAACGTGGAAATCCATGCTTACCCACTACAATGACTAACGCTGTAAAATGAACCGTTGGTGCCTGACGCATCAGAAGCCAACATGCCATTTTCCAACATTAGCCCTCAACGGCTACTCCTCCATCAATCTTTATAGCTATCACACTTCCTCCACTTCTAACCATCACCATCATCTTCTTCTTCCTCAAAATAAATGTCTAACTCTGATTCATCCTCCGATCTGGTTGATTTATTTGATATATACAGATTATCATTGTGCCTGAATTCAAGGAGGAACCATATGACCCTAATTAATACATCAGAGTATACCGGTTTAGCTTGGATCAACGATATTCTAAACAGGCATCAACAACATTGTCAAAATAATTTTCGTATGAAAAGAGTTTGTTTCTACTAGTTATGCAACAAACTACAACAGCATCGTCTCTCTTCATCGACAGAAATTTGTGGAAATGGTTAGTATTTTAGTTTACACAATGGCTACCTGGATATCCAGTGGATAACTAAGCGAGAGATTTCAAAGATCACGTAGTACAATTTCTGTATTTTTTCATGCTATTTTAAAAGCTTTTCAATCACTTCCTACTGAGATAATAAAACCATACGATCTGCAATTTAATATTGTTCCACATCACAATGATGTATTGGTGTTATATATGGTACGCACATTCCTGCACACTTACCTGCTTCTCAAGTTATCCCATATATTGAGAGGAAAGGATATGCCACGCAGAATATATTAGCGGTATGTTCTTTCGATTTGCAGTTTACTTATGTTATGGCTGGTTGGGAAGGGACAACACATGATAGTATAATTTTTAATTCGATTATAACTGATAAAGCTTCAACTTTCCTAAACCTCCAGCTGGACAGTATTATTTGGCTGACTGGGGATATCCACTTCAGACTAGATATTTACCACCTTATTGAAATATGAGGTATCATGTTCTGCATTTCGTGAAACCGTGAATCAACCAAAATCTGCCAGTGAAGTGTTTAATTTCTACCATTCTAGTTTACGGATGGTCGTGGAAAGAACTATTGGCATTTGGAAAAAAGAGTTTGTCATTTTGAAGAGTTTTCCAACATATTCATTTGAAACTCAAGTCAAAGTGGTCGTAGCTACAATAGCCTCGCACAACTACATACGAAAATATAATAGTGGAGATCCAGATTTTATGGCTTTTGTAAAGACCCGCAGGCAGTGGGTTAAACTCCCACCGTGACATACAGATGATCCCCCAGACACCTTGTTTTATGGCCAGTCTCTCGACTGCAATAGCCAACCCTAATAAATAAGGGACATGTAGTGGTAAGAGCCCACTGTTCGCCACCAAACAACATGGCGAAAACCCCCTATCATGCATAACCAGCTCTATAGCCAGCAACAAGATGTAAAGACCCGAAAATCCCCGCCCTTTGAATCGACCATAAACCACACAGGTCCGATCCAAAAGTTAGAAATCCACGAATACTTTAACTTTGGGCATACAACACATTAGAACAAATAACATCAGACTTTTATAAACATTACAATAATGTTACATCAGAGTACAGAATATCAGAGTACATTGAATATAATACAGCGGAAGATAAATTACAATAAATTTGATACAATAGCGGAACAATTTAACTAACACAACGGATGACTATCAATGCTCTGGACACAACATTAAGCATCGATCCAGAATTTTGAATAATCCGAAAACTCAAGGTGAGATTTCTCAATTTAAAATTAAAACTAAATTATATAGAAATATATATATATATTTATATTGATGGTGATTGTTATGTGGCTATGAATTGTTATGTCATATAAAATAGTTATTTGGCTGTGAATTGTTGTGTCATATAAAATTGTTATTTGGCTATGAATTGTTGTGTCATATAAAATTGTTATTTGGCTATGAATTGTTATGTTAGAACAAAACTATCTTTTGTTTAGAATAACGACATGTTAAACAAAATTACCTTTTATTTAGAATAATGACATGTTAACAATAATGACAGGTTATAGAATGTTAAGTTTAATAGAAATATTTTGTTGTTTATTTTATTTGACTTGAATTTGTTTGTCAATTCAATTAAAATATCATTTCGGTTATATTGATTGAATTGAATTTGTTTGTCAATTCAATTAAAATATCATTTTGGTCATATTTATTGAATTGAATAGAATTGTCAATTCAATGAAAAATATAACATCTTTGTTTATATTACTGAATTGGAATAGAATTGTCAATTCAATAAAGAAATATCATTTTTGTTTATTTGAATTAGAATTTTTAATTCAATAAAACCTTGAATTAAAAGTTGCATTCTTTGATGCAAATAAACATTGAAATAAAAAGTTATATTTTATTTGCATTTTTTGATGCAAATAAAAATGCAAATAAAACATTGCAATAAAAAGTGAATTTTTATTTGCATTCTTTGATGCAAATAAAAGGTGGAAGTAAAGGTTGCATTTTTGTTTGCAATTTTAGATGCAAACAAAACATTAATTAAAGTTACATTTTTGTTTGCAATTTAGATGCAAATAAAAACATTAAAATGAAAGTTACATTTTCATTTGCATTTTTGATGTGAATAAAATATTGATTTAAAAGTTGTATTTTTAGTTGCATTCTTTATTGCAAATAAAACATGAATTTAAAGGTTGCATTTTTGTTTGCATTCTTTGATGCAAATAAAACATGAAATCAAAATGTCATTATATTAGAAAAGTCAATAGAATAGAAACTTCATTTTTGTATAAAAAGGTTACATTAGAAAGGAAATAACATTTTTTAGTATAAAATGTTGCATTAGAAATAAAGTTACATTTTAGTTGGAAATGTTGCATTAGAATAACAATAGCATCTTTGCTAGAAAATGTCATTATTCAGAATAATGTTATGCTAGAATAAAAATATCATTTTTGATAGAAAGTGTCATTGTTTGGAAATGTTATGTTACATAAAATATGCCATTTACTTGGGAATGCTTATTATATTAAAATAATATTTTTGTTAAGAAAAGTTGTGCTAGATTAAATTATCATTTTGGGTAGGAATGAAACGTTGGATAAAATTATCATTTTAGAGAAAACATCATTTAATTAGAAATGTCATGTATTAGAAAACATCATCTTATTTGAAATGCCATGTTATTAGAAAATGTCATTTATTTAGAAATGTTATGTTATTATAAGAATGTCATTTATTTAAAAATAATACAATTTGGTCTAGAAGTGTACATTAGGTTAAAATAACATTTTTGATTAAGAAATGTATATTAGACAAAAATAACCTTTTTGTTAAAGAATGGACATTAGATTAAAATAACATATTTGTTAGTAAATATACACTAGATTAAAAATGACATTGTTAATTAAAAGTGTCTTTTAGATAAAAATGTCATGATAAAATAAAAGTGTCATTTTAGATTTAAATGTCATGATAGAATAAAAGTTATCATTTTAGAAATTTGTCATGTTACATTAAAATGCCATATATATTTAGGTTATGACATGTTACATTAAAATATATGTTGTGTTAAAATTAAATTATAAATATTTATTTATAATTTAATAGTGAAAATTTGTCAAATAGGAAATAATTCAAATAGAATTATAATTGGTTAAATTTATTAACCAATAATATATTTAGATGAGCTGCTGTTGTTTGAAAACCCCACACGGGTGTTGGGATGACAAACACTAGTCCCAATATTTAGCTGTACGTTAATCGATGGATCGACAGTTTGTGTTGAGCGTTATTTATTTATTTATTTTAATGCTCACACAATTATAAATTTTACTCTGGTTGTGAATGGATTGTTTAGTGATTATGTATCATTATTGTTATATATATATATATATACATGCGATGTATGAAATCCATACAACTGAAATTGTATGGTAATTGATCGAGTTGCATTCCAATTCAGAATATCTTTTATATAGAGAATATTTTAAAAATAAAGAACATTTTTATTTAAAGAAATCTTTTAAATAAAGAATGTTTTAAAATAATAAATATTTTAAATAATATTCAGTGAAGAATAAAATTATGAAGCTGCGTTAAGTAGAAACGCCATCTTTAACCTGAACGGGTTTATCGACCAATTTTATTCATTTTAAATTGAATATCGAAAAGAAGTGATTTAAAATATAATAATTTGAAAATATTATTATTTTAATATAATAAAATATAGAATATTCAATTCAGCTTTAAAATTGAAATGAAGTCAAAACCATTTTAAAATGAATTTATAAACGATTTACAAAATACATTTTAAATGGAAACCGATGATATATATTATATATTATATATAAATATATAATGGCCTGAATAGAACGCGCCGCGTAGCGACCGTTCGAAAATTTCGACCATTAACTTTAAATTGACATTACGGGAGATCCGACCGTCGGATTCTCCTAAAACCGGAACCGTTGGGTTCGTATCGAAAAGAGCTTTCCAATGAATATAAGTGTTTTGAAATCTAACGGTTAGATTTGGAATTATGTCCAAATCAATTTTGAAAAAGGTCGTTATGGATGTAGTTCGGTGGCCGTTATTGGAAACCGACTGCACGGGCCTTAATAAAATTAATAAAAATATGGAAAATTTATGTAAAATCATAATAAATGGTTTGGAAAGATTTTGGATGAAAAATTACAAATTTGAAAAGATAAAAATATATTTTTTATCGAAATGAACTAGTTATTAACTAGAATAAATCTTTAAATTAAGATTTAATGAAGTTTCCCAATTAATTGATATTTAAGTGGAATCAGATTTAATAAATTGGATTTTTAGGTTGTCGTGAATGGGGTCTTAAATAAAACTGTTATACCCCGTATGAAAAGAATAAAACTTTTAGTTAAGATTTAGTTAAGTTTTCTAATTAATTAATATTTAATTAGAATTGAATAAAGGGATAAATCTTTTAATTAAGATTTTATAGTTTTTCAATTATATTTAATAATTGGAATAAATTGAAAGGTAAATTGGGTTTATTGTGAACTGTGTTTTTAAACGACATTTGTTCTTTAACTCAATTATCAGTGAAAGTATAATTTGGAAATTATAAATCTTTTATTAAGATTTAATTGGAAATTTTCCAAAAGTAAAGTTTTACAATTTAATATATTAAATTGGAATTGAATGGGATTCGATTTAATAATAATCGGGATAAGCTTCTGTAAAAGAAGATCGTTACTATATATGGAATTTAAAAGGCTTTGTCGTTATTCCATTAATATTATTAGTCTGATACAGAAATTTATATTGATTTGATTTCTGTGAAAATTCCATATTAAATGGAAGATGATTTTGGGGTTTATCGTGAACAATGTTTTTAAATGACATTGGTTCTTCAACCCAGTTCAAAGACAAGATTTATTTTTTGAAGTTGAATAATCATTAGAAATGATTTTTAATATTAAAACCAAATTGGAGTTTTAATGAATCTTTAAAAAGAGGATTAAAGAATAAATTAAAGATTTTATCTTCGATAAAATTAATGGGAACCTTTCCCTAATGTTGTGAATATTTATTTAAAAGAATATTCTTAATTGGAATGAGGCGTTTGATGTGCTTTTATAGTATTTTATTATTGATTATAAAATACGCGAATTATTCGGAAAGACCGGGTTCAACCCATTCTGAATAATTGATACGACGATAAAGAGTCGAAGATGAAGACGGTGGTTGAAGACCGGAGGTCTTCACATCATTTGGATGATTACTGATGTCTTGATTGGGAGGCCACCCAATCCAAGGTAATAAGTGGTGATCGTCCAGACGTATTGGGAGATCGATGGATATGCGAGAACCTCTCTCCTGTATTGGAATAGGGTGTGTAACACCCCTCCTCTGTTAAGGTCTCTCACAAAGGGAATGCCTTAACTTTGGTGGAGCATTTTAGTAAATAGAACAGAAACTTACAAGACAGATAAAACAGTACTTGAAAATTTTTAACTTTATTACAGCGGAAACAGAAATTTATATGGTTACATCCTTTCAATTTCAGAATTCAAGTACAAAATATCAGTCTTGTACAAAAACCTTCAAAATGCATAGTTTAAAATCATAATCCCCATGGAACGGAAGCTATACAGAGCCAAGCCATACTTTAAGCACTTCAAGCAAAGAGAATTCCGGATCAAGCTAAAGTATTTCCCTCCTTGGATAACCTGGGGGGAACGGAAGAAAGGAGGCGAAAACAACAAGGGTCAGACAAAAAGTCTGGCAAGTCCAGTGACTTTCAGCATATGAACAGATAATAATAATATGATATGAACATAAAACTGGATGTGAGATAACTATAACAGGTGTAGCAGATATAACAGAAAAACAGAATGATATAAACTACTGTTTTACACTTCTCTGCACTAATACTAGTATAGCAGAATTAGGTGTCACCCTAATGTCTAAATTGAAGCAGGAACGGGTACAGAATACTTTAACAGAAACAGAATGCTAATAATGGGCCTTTACTACCCGATCAGAAACAGACAGAAGAAGAAACAGATTTATCCCTATGGAAACAGAATGTGGAATTAGGTGTACACTAGTAATGGGCCTTTACCACCCGAACAGACGGTACCACACAGAAACAGACAGGTGTTACCACCCAACAGAAACAGACGGTACCAACAGAAACAGACAGAACTAAGCGTACCCTAAAACCCTACCCCAAGCGATCGGCTCCCTAATACATAAATATCCTGTGTCGGCCCCACAGTAGGGTGTATCACTCCCTAAAGTGACAACCAATTGGCACAGACCTATTTACAGATGTCACGGTGTCTTACATCCTCAGAGGCAGACCGGGATCCATGCACGCACATGACCCGGTTGGAACGCACCATCAACACCCCTCGCCATTATCAGAATGAACCACTTATAATTAGTTCAGTAAGCGTGCCCGGACCCTACCTACTGTTGGGTCAAAGTTTTGATACCAGAAAGGGTTACTGACTAATATGGGTCCCAAGCAACAGATGACACAAGTAATTCCCCTCCTAACCTTGTGTCCCCAGACTAACAGATTTCAGATTAACTTGTTTACAAGTTCAGACATACAGAATTCAGGTTTACTAATTCACAAATTAAGTTAACAAGTTTTCAGACTAACAGGTCAGATGTACAGATTTCTCAGATTTGTCTAACTTTGTATTGGGCCTACAGATTCATGGACGGGTTTTACTACATCTATTAATCCCTTTGGTTTAACCCTATTTTCCCCAATACGTTTTAGACGTCATTCTTATCTTAGATTTTGCATTAATTAATTATTAATGCACAGACCTCCCACATTAGGTCGGTAGCTTGTGGCCGCTGGATATGCCGGGCGGTTCCGGGCAGACTTCTGCCACAAGCCAGACCTAACCTCGTGTCTTACGCATGTTATGACTAACTTCTCACATTAGAACCTATTGTTTGCGGCCACTGGATGTGCCGGGCGGTTCCGGGAAGATTTACGCCGCAAACTCATTCTAACCTCGAGTTAGCCATGTTTATCTTTGCGGCCAATTAATTAATAATTTACCGTTTATGCGCACGCCCAATATATATGCCAATTCAGATTATATCAATAACAGGATGATTATATCTACATAGCAGATAACAGATTTTATATGACTTAACGGATTTAACAGATTTAGCAACTTAGCAGATTTTGGCATATAACAGGTTAGGCATTTCAACCGACAAATTTAACAGATTAGGCATTTCAATCTAATTAGCAGTCTAGGCAATATAACAAAACTAGCAGTTTAGGCAACTTGGCAAATTAGCAGATTTAGCAAATTTAATATTTCTAAAGGTTCTATTTACATGCCTTGCCTAAACATAAATTAGGCCTAAGTTCATATGCCTAAATAATGTCATGATTCACAATATATACTTCCATGTTTGCATACATTTACATAGCGCAGAATATGGACATAATTTACCCTATAACATATGTTCCAATTTTTGTTAAACTAGCATCTTACAGCAGATTCACATATAAATTATACCAAATATAACCATTAATTTCAATGCATGCCATATATCCAAAAATCCCTATTTAGGTGTAATCTAAATAATAGATATCCTAATTAATGTAAATCTTTACACCTAACTTTCCATATCCTTCTTCTTTTCATGTCATGAATCATTATGCAAACTATACCCAACAATATAAATCTCTAAATCATATCTTCTAAAAATCAGATCTTGACTTTTATATGCATTTTGTCCAAAGTCTCAAATCATATGTAATCTTACAATGGTTCCTCTTTCCTTCTATCATAGAATATGCATAGATCCAAATCTATGTTTACAACATATGCTCATTAATTACAGTTCTAAATTACAACATAGCTATGCATACAACATGCATAAATTATATGTTCATAGTCAAATTTATGCATCCAATCCCAAGTCACATGTCCAATATATTTTATGCCTCAGACCTAAAGTCATACATTCAATTTAGTCTTGTCAAATTTCGCATCATTCATCCCAAAATTTGCGTTCATACGTTCATCTCTTATGAGATTAGGCACAGGCTCGTGGTAGCCTGGCTATAGAAACAGAAAAGAAGAAAGGAATATAGAACAGTCACAGAAAACAGATCTAACAGAAGAGAATACAACCTCAAACTCAGATTTAAATGCATATCAAAATTATAATTAACGTTTATAGCGGAGAATAACTGTACTTGCCTTGATTGGATTAAAGAAAGAACTTTAACTTGTTGTAGAATCTTTGCAGAAACTTTAATCTCTAGTTTGAATTGAGTTGCTTAGGCTGATGTTGATTATCTTCTAGTTTTAATTCCAGCAGAGCAGAGACGCCATTTTTATTTTTAATTAGAAGAAGAGAGCAATGGAGGCTAGAGAATTGTGTAGGAAACCTAGGTAGAGTCCAGGGTCATTTTTATAGGGGTTATGAACTGATTAGGACCATTGATGTCGCTTGGATTGATCGTAGCCTTTCATCCTAAGGAGAGACCAATTAGAGCCTGCCACCTAGCCCTAATGACAAAGCAGACTGCAGAAAATCGACCAACATAGAATAGGCCAGCCAGGGTGGACTGGGTTCGACCTGGGTCTGGACCAGGTCGACAGCCCTGTCGACAGCCCTGTCGACCTGGTTAGACCAGGTCGACAGCCCAGTCGACCTGGGTGTCTTAGGAGGGAGTTTTCTCGCCTTGGCCAATTGGGCCCGGTTTTAATTTTAAACTTGATTCAGAAACTTCCGGAGGCTATATCTTCTTCATACTGACTCCGTTTTTCGAAAACTCAGACTCTATTTCGCGTATTTTTCCGAGACGAACGCAATGGCATATCCCGTTTCCCTTAGTTCTTTGATTTCAAATTAATTATACTTTAATTTGTTAATTCCACAGTTATAGAATACACGGGGTGTTACATTCTCCCCCACTTAAAAGGATTTCGTCCCCGAAATCTTCAAGTTAAGGAGAGTGTGTCCTACCATCCAATCATCCATCTACTCAACCATCATCCACAAGCATCCATTGTCCTTAGAAAACTTCTAATGTTGTATGAACATATGCAAAAGTGTGTGTATATGTTCCTTATCTAATGCAAAGATCAGGCGGTCTACTGATTCAGTTGACCTCCTTAATGCGAATTATGTCAGTGCCATGAGTCCAACATGTATGCAATAGAATTCTGATGATATATATTATTTCTATATGAGTGCACAATCATTCACTCAAATGCAACATCCATGTGCTGAATCAACCATTTTGCATCCACAAGAATTGAAAAATGCTCACCCATCCATATGCAGTATGAGAGTGTTTTCGAGCCGATCTAGTGCCTAGTGTGTGTATATGCATCCACGGGCAACCACTAGCAACCACTTGCATCCACTTGCAACCATCAAACATAACATGTCTCAAACACATGTTTACACCCATTAGTTTCTACCTAAAGTTCAAATATTCGATCGATATGATACAGTCGAATGATGGAAGCGAGTACAGATAGAACGAAGACTTGGTTCCCATTAGACATTGGTTGAGAAAATAATTCCCCTAAGTATCAACCCCAAAGACCGAAATCAATATCAGATTGACACTCAGAGGATTACCTTCTTTAGACAATGTCAAAACTGGAAATCAGAATTATTCAGATATTTACAGACTACTGATACAGATCAGGTTCCCTAATGATCCTTAGGAAGCTAAGCATGATAAAATCATACCCTACGAAAACTCAGAATGTATGCGTCATACTTGACGCCTAACACAGATATCCCTCAAACCCCAATCTCAAACAGATGATCCATAACCCTTATGGGTCTGAGTCTATAGCGGAATTCAGAAACAATACTAGCATTAAAGTGCAGAGTATCGATTACAAAATCAAAATACCAGAATCAGAAAAAGTCTTAACTCCATAATCAGATAAAGAAATTAAACCTACTATAGAAATTTTCCTATTTCTATCCTAGCCACTAGCCTCAAGATTATTCGCCTGCCCTCCTTGTCCTCGTCTCTTCGGGCAGTCCCTAGTGAAGTGTCCCATCTCCCCACAGTTGAAGCAAGCGCCCTTCCTTTTTCTGCAATCCTTGTTCAGATGAGTCGAGCTTCCACAAGTAAAGCACTTTTTCCCCTTCTTATCTTCAGTCTTCTCATCCTTCCTTTGTGTTTCCTTTTTGGGCCCCGTTTTCTTATTCTGTGGTTCTTCCTTCTTTGTCTCTTTTGGGCCCTTGTCTTCCTCGTGCAGTAGTGCCATGTCCACCAATCTCTCGTAAGTCGCTCCCATGGGTACATGGGTCATGGCTAGGCTGTGCAGTGGCTCGTTCAATCCTTTAACAAAGCGAAGAGCCTTTTTATGCTGAGTGTTAACTAAATCCAATCCGAACCTAGCTAGTTGGTTGAACTGGTTGACGTATTCCTTGACCGTCATACATCCTTGCTTAAGAGATATGAACTTCTCCAGTTGTAAACTCCGTTCAGCTTGCGAGAGAAATTTTGTCTCAAACCTTGTTCTGAAATCCATCCATGTTTCAACCGGCCTCTCGGCATTAGTGACTTCCCACCAGTAGGAAGCTTCGTCTTTGAGTAGCCATACCGCCAACTGTACCTTCTGCCTATCGTCCACCTCGAAGATAACGAATAGATCCTCAGTTTCTTTGAGCCAATTCCTTGCTTCTACGAATGATTCAGTTCCTTTGAAATCCTTCCCACCCATGGCCCTAAAATCTCTACAGATCTTTGAGAAAGCAATTGCACGAGGAGGGGGTGGAGGAGGGGGATCATTTGCTGGACCTGCAGCGGCGGTCCTAGCCTCAAGATATTGACAAAACCAACCGGGTACATGAACACCCTCTGGTATCTCAGATGCTTCAGACATGCTGGAACGAAAAAGGAAAGGTTCAACACAAAAAGGACTGAAAGAAAGATATATGGCTCTTGGGGATCATGTTTTTCAAAATAAGCTTTATTTTTGAAAATACTTCCTTCCAAAACCTTTTTGAAAATAGTTTTCAAAAACTTTACCCAATCTGGTAACCTCGCTCTGATACCAAGTGTAACACCCCTCCTCTGTTAAGGTCACTCACAAAGGGAATGCCTTAACTTTGGTGGAGCATTTTAGTAAACAGAACAGAAACTTACAAGACAGATAAAACAGTACTTGAAATTTTTTAACTTTATTACAGCGAAAACAGAAATTTATATGGTTACATCCTTTCAATTTCAGAATTCAAGTACAAAATATCAGTCTTGTACAAAAACCTTCAAAATGCATAGTTTAAAATCATAATCCCCATGGAACGGAAGCTATACAGAGCCAAGCCATACTTTAAGCACTTCAAGCAAAGAGAATTCCAGATCAAGCTAAAGTATTTCCCTCCTTGGATAACCTGGGGGGGAACGGAAG
Organism: Allium sativum; assembly: GCA_030737875.1. NCBI lineage: Eukaryota > Viridiplantae > Streptophyta > Magnoliopsida > Asparagales > Amaryllidaceae > Allium > Allium sativum. The sequence goes on along the minus strand of CM060920.1, from coordinate 272,123,286 downwards.
AAAGGAGGCGAAAACAACAAGGGTCAGACAAAAAGTCAGGCAAGTCCAGTGACTTTCAGCATATAAACAGATAATAATAATATAATATGAACATAAAACTGGATGTGAGATAACTATAACAGGTGTAGCAGATATAACAGAAAAACAGAATGATATAAACTATTGTTTTACACTTCTCTGCACTAATACTAGTATAGCAGAATTAGGTGTCACCCTAATGTCTAAATTGAAGCAGGAACGGGTACAGAATACTTTAACAGAAACAGAATGCTAATAATGGGCCTTTACTACCCGATCAGAAACAGACAGAAGAAGAAACAGATTTATCCCTATGGAAACAGAATGTGGAATTAGGTGTACACTAGTAATGGGCCTTTACCACCCGAACAGACGGTACCACACAGAAACAGACAGGTGTTACCACCCAACAGAAACAGACGGTACCAACAGAAACAGACAGAACTAAGCGTACCCTAAAACCCTACCCCAAGCGATCGGCTCCCTAATACATAAATATCCTGTGTCGGCCCCACAGTAGGGTGTATCACTCCCTAAAGTGACAACCAATTGGCACAGACCTATTTACAGATGTCACGGTGTCTTACATCCTCAGAGGCAGATCGGGATCCATGCACGCACATGACCCGGTTGGAACGCACCATCAACACCCCTCGCCATTATCAGAATGAACCACTTATAATTAGTTCAGTAAGCGTGCCCGGACCCTACCTACTGTTGGGTCAAAGTTTTGATACCAGAAAGGGTTACTGACTAATATGGGTCCCAAGCAACAGATGACCCAAGTAATTCCCCTCCTAACCTTGTGTCCCCAGACTAACAGATTTCAGATTAACTTGTTTACAAGTTCAGACATACAGAATTCAGGTTTACTAATTCACAAATTAAGTTAACAAGTTTTCAGACTAACAGGTCAGATGTACAGATTTCTCAGATTTGTCTAACTTTGTATTGGGCCTACAGATTCATGGACGGGTTTTACTACATCTATTAATCCCTTTGGTTTAACCCTATTTTCCCCAATACGTTTTAGACGTCATTCTTATCTTAGATTTTGCATTAATTAATTATTAATGCACAGACCTCTCACATTAGGTCGGTAGCTTGTGGCCGCTGGATATGCCGGGCGGTTCCGGGCAGACTTCTGCCACAAGCCAGACCTAACCTCGTGTCTTACGCATGTTATGACTAACTTCTCACATTAGAACCTATTGTTTGCGGCCACTGGATGTGCCGGGCGGTTCCGGGCAGATTTACGCCGCAAACTCATTCTAACCTCGAGTTAGCCATGTTTATCTTTGCGGCCAATTAATTAATAATTTACCGTTTATGCGCACGCCCAATATATATGCCAATTCAGATTATATCAATAACAGGATGATTATATCTACATAGCAGATAACAGATTTTATATGACTTAACGGATTTAACAGATTTAGCAACTTAGCAGATTTTGGCATATAACAGGTTAGGCATTTCAACCGACAAATTTAACAGATTAGGCATTTCAATCTAATTAGCAGTCTAGGCAATATAACAAAACTAGAAGTTTAGGCAACTTGGCAAATTAGCAGATTTAGCAAATTTAATATTTCTAAAGGTTCTATTTACATGCCTTGCCTAAACATAAATTAGGCCTAAGTTCATATGCCTAAATAATGTCATGATTCACAATATATACTTCCATGTTTGCATACATTTACATAGCGCAGAATATGGACATAATTTACCCTATAACATATGTTCCAATTTTTGTTAAACTAGCATCTTACAGCAGATTCACATATAAATTATACCAAATATAACCATTAATTTCAATGCATGCCATATATCCAAAAATCCCTATTTAGGTGTAATCTAAATAATAGATATCCTAATTAATGTAAATCTTTACACCTAACTTTCCATATCCTTCTTCTTTTCATGTCATGAATCATTATGCAAACTATACCCAACAATATAAATCTCTAAATCATATCTTCTAAAAATCAGATCTTGACTTTTATATGCATTTTGTCCAAAGTCTCAAATCATATGTAATCTTACAATGGTTCCTCTTTCCTTCTATCATAGAATATGCATAGATCCAAATCTATGTTTACAACATATGCTCATTAATTACAGTTCTAAATTACAACATAGCTATGCATACAACATGCATAAATTATATGTTCATAGTCAAATTTATGCATCCAATCCCAAGTCACATGTCCAATATATTTTATGCCTCAGACCTAAAGTCATACATTCAATTTAGTCTTGTCAAATTTCGCATCATTCATCCCAAAATTTGCGTTCATACGTTCATCTCTTATGAGATTAGGCACAGGCTCGTGGTAGCCTGGCTATAGAAACAGAAAAGAAGAAAGGAATATAGAACAGTCACAGAAAACAGATCTAACAGAAGAGAATACAACCTCAAACTCAGATTTAAATGCATATCAAAATTATAATTAACGTTTATAGCGGAGAATAACTGTACTTGCCTTGATTGGATTAAAGAAAGAACTTTAACTTGTTGTAGAATCTTTGCAGAAACTTTAATCTCTAGTTTGAATTGAGTTGCTTAGGCTGATGTTGATTATCTTCTAGTTTTAATTCCAGCAGAGCAGAGACGCCATTTTTATTTTTAATTAGAAGAAGAGAGCAATAGAGGCTAGAGAATTGTGTAGGAAACCTAGGTAGAGTCCAGGGTCATTTTTATAGGGGTTATGAACTGATTAGGACCATTGATGTCGCTTGGATTGATCGTAGCCTTTCATCCTAAGGAGAGACCAATTAGAGCCTGCCACCTAGCCCTAATGACAAAGCAGACTGCAGAAAATCGACCAACATAGAATAGGCCAGCCAGGGTGGACTGGGTTCGACCTGGGTCTGGACCAGGTCGACAGCCGTGTCGACAGCCCTGTCGACCTGGTTAGACCAGGTCGACAGCCCAGTCGACCTGGGTGTCTTAGGCGGGAGTTTTCCCGCCTTGGCCAATTGGGCCCGGTTTTAATTTTAAACTTGATTCAGAAACTTCCGGAGGCTATATCTTCTTCATACGGACTCCGTTTTTCGAAAACTCAGACTCTATTTCGTGTATTTTTCCGAGATGAACGCAATGGCGTATCCCGTTTCCCTTAGTTCTTTGATTTCAAATTAATTATACTTTAATTTGTTAATTCCACAGTTATAGAATACACGGGGTGTTACAGGGTGTCTCCGGTTTCGTTCAGACCCAGAACGGACTTATAAATGGATGTATGTCTGACGTTGTATTCCTTTATGATGTATTCGTTGGTCTCTGCTAAATATATATCTGTGGTGGCGGAGAATTTATTCTCTTGCTTAACACCCTTCTCTAAGACGTACGAGCTTAGAGGTTATATGTTGGTAGAAATCAATGGTATGGTATGGAATGACAATGTGGCATGCTAAGATGCAAATGATCAAGGCTTTTGTTGAAAAGAAGGGCCTTGTGGTTGATGATCGAAGCACAGCTTTAAATAGCATAGCTTTGTGTATAGCGTTACTTCGCGAGCTTCACACCTCGGTATGAACCAGAATGGGAGAAGGATCCAGGGAGGACATATGTTTCTTTTTAGCTAGAAGTGGTGTCATGGTTTTTACAAGTCCTGACATTTTTACTTATGTGGATGATGGAATGAGGCGCCTCGGTTATTTGAGTCCCTAGTGGCTCTATTTACGCCCCATAGGGCGGGGAAACGTATTGTTCAGGAATTATATATAATCCACTAACATTAGTTGTGGACCGGCCCTATGGCTCCTAAGGATCACTCGAGCTCTGATCCTGAGACTCGGGCTAGAGAGTCTCGAATTAGGTAAGGACTATCTTTTGCCTTGGTTCATGATGGAAATCCAACTTCCAACATGACCCATGCAATTTTGATTGTATTACTAGTATGGAGACATAGTATATGGTAATTATGCCGTCTATGATTGATATTATGATTGAAATGTTTTAAAACATATATACACTAATAATAATATCAAATCCGTTTTATCGTATCAAGCATTTTTGACCATATAAGGTAAAACTCTATCCTCCGGTTTGCGTTGCATTGTGTGATGGGACTTGAGTCTTATAATTGTTTCATTTTTCTAAAAAGCATTGCGCTGTTTAATGATTTACTTTATTTATGCACTGGAAATCCAATGGAGTAAACTCATTCCGTGTTAGCGGCATGGTCCTGTGATTAGCCTTATTATTAAATAGGTTAAGTAAGATTTCTCATACTAGTCCCATGACTGACCTGTAGTTTGTTTCACTTGCAAACTCGGGTGCCCTCATTTCCACATGGGCAGTCGAGTAGCTTCTTTTGCAGATATTCATTTCTTAAGAAGGATTTTGGATCGAAGCTTAAAGCTATGTCCAGAGCATTGGTAGTCTTCCGCTGTATTAGTTTATGTATTCCGCTGCATTGTATTAAAATTATTGTAATTTAATCTTCCGCTGTAATATGATTCGATGTACTCTTATATTATGTACTCTGATGTAACATTATTATGATGTTTATAAAAGTCTGTTGTTATTTGTTCTAATGTGTTGTATGCCCAAAGTTAAAGTATTCGTGAGTTTTCAACTTTTGGATCAGACCTGTGTGGTATATGGTCGATTCAAAGGGCGGGGATTTATGGGTCTTTACACTTTTGATGATGAAGCTGAACTTATTCCTGATGCATACTTAGATGAACATTATGTTTTGAGAAATTTGACGAATAGAGGCACTTAACAGGTAGAACGAAATGGATACTAAAAAATGTCCGCTATTTGAGATACCATAAGAGATCAGTTGGTTGCTGCAGGGCTGCGCTAAAGCATACTACTGTATCTATATCAGTATCTGTAATTGTATCTGTATCTGTATTATCTTTATTATTTAAAATTTACCCCGTTCAAATACCCTGTTTGTAGCAAAAAACGCATTCCCCGTTCACAATAGTGCCATGCTCAAATACCCCGCTGAAATTCCATGCTCAAACACCCAGTTACCATTTGCTGAGAACGCACCCTTACACTTGCTAGTCTTTATAAACAAATAGTAATAAGCCTAATTTTCCATGATAACTGTTCATTCTTAAATTAGCAATTGAAGTTAGTTTAAAAGTAGCAACATACCTAGTCCCAAATTTGAGTACTATATATGCATTTCGAGCTCATTATAGTTCTAACTTCGTGATGTTCCCTTATCCATTCTTTTCTCTTAATTAACCTATTAACAATAACAAAATAACATTAGGTCAGTGCGAAAACTCCGTTCTTACTTAAACCTATAGCAACAAAATATATAGAAGATTTATTAGTTGGGAATTTGACCAAGATCCAAATATATTTGTTACGTCTTCTTAATATATAATATAAATACCAATACAATTTATTAATATAATTATAACAAAGCACGATCTACAATATGTAATATCCAACTTAAAGCTTACCTGGGTAGGAGAACCTCACTACTCATTGCACAAAAAGTCTTGGAGAGAAGTCCGAATACATAAAGCTAAGCTAGAAACAGTTGACAACAATGTGATATCCATGTCATAATTTTCAACAAAATTATTATAAATAGTAAACCGTACAAAAAACATGTAATGAAAAGAAGTGAACAAATAAGTTATGAATATCAATCCTATAATGCAAACTAGACCACACAAATCATTATATCTAGGGGTTTCATGATAAAATGTATATTTTTCTGAAGAAAAAAAGGTCCAAATGAATTTTATATCTAATTTGCTAGCCGATTCCAATCAAAGTTGGACATCTAGCACCATTCAAAATCTACAGATCAATAAAAAAGGACCTTTGCCTAAAGAAACTATAACCCACATGTACAATTTTTTTTTGGCAAAGCCGATAGGTTTTTATTGACCGCAAACACCTTTTATTATAACTAATAACAAAAATCAGTATAGTACGGGTGATTATTAGTAGACAATCAACAATTTGGTTTTTAAGGTGGAACCTCCACCAACTACGGGATTTATAGTGTTTCGTCCACTCTACCTATACATGAATACAAGACTGGAGCTAGTTTATTTACTAGACTATAAATAATTCTCCACGTAGAGAGTGAATTACATTTTATTTACATTTTACAAAGAGTAGAGCATTACATACGTTTACAACAACACTAGATAAATCAATACAAAGTACAAAAGGTACAAGGTATAGTCGAAAGCACTCTAAAGCATTATGTAGACGTGAGTTGAATTGATCGGCAACACGCTGTTCCACGATTTGAGTTAGCAAGAACAAAATTTCATACCAATCACATCAAAGTAAACATGGTAGGGCATGGCAATAAGCTATCACAGGCTAGGAAGTCCAGTCGCTATAACTATTGGAAGGAGATGATAACTTCAACCCAAACTAACAAAGGCTTGAGAAAAAGCTTCTTATAGACTGCCAAAATGGATCGAAGAGCAAAATGTAACCAGTTCACCAATACTAAAAGAATGAATAGTCCAAGCAATATACCATTACAACCCACGATAATCAACAAGCTCATGGACGGAGTTTCTCAATCAGGTAGTCCTGCACCAAAATAGTAAGACAAGGTTCAGAGCCGTGTCTTCTCGTGGTAGCCAAACTGCCATAGTGAAAAACCCAATCAACCATGACAATAAAACAGAGAACAAATTGAAAATCATTAACTAGGCAGCCTAAACTATATAACATGATATGGATCTAAGCTCATATATATATAATTAAACCCAAAACAGAATAAAATGACGTAAAAGAAAAAAAACCAAAAGTGATCCTTAGTAAGTCAGAACATATGAATTTCACGCATTTGTTAACTAACATTTAAGTGAACAAAGGCAAGAATAAAAAGTTTATTCACGATAAAATAGGTCAACTTAAGAGCGATTAGTCCTACAGATTTTGCGATATGGAAAACTATTTAATCCATAATTTAATCCAACCAGACCGAGTAAATACACAAATACAATTAATGGCTACATATAAATATGTAAACTTATCAATTCCTCCAGTTGTAAATGTTAACCCAGTTGAATTCTATATGGTTTTTGAGTTATGATCATTAAATATCCATATAATTTACAACATATTATAATATTTTTCATTTATGGTTAGTCATAATATAGCGACAATTGGTTATTTGTTTTGAATTTTAACAATATATGACAATAAAGTTTTAAAAAAATTAACTTTGATTATGGAGGCAAAGCATAGTTTATAACAGTGTTGTAAAAGGTTAAACCAAATTGATTGACAAACCCACTTATGATGTATTTAAGAGATATTCGTGAATACTACAAAAACAAATGATGAAAAAAGAGAGAACAAATATGACATGAATATCAATCCTACAATGCAAATCATACAACAAAAATAGTTATGTTTTAGGATTTCATGATATAATGTACATTGTTTTTAGAAAAGACTGGTCTAAACAAAGTTATTTTTGTAACCAATTCCAATCAATATTGGACATTTAACTCCATTCACAATGTACGAATCAATACAAAAAGAACCATTACCTAAAGAAACTATATGCTACACATAAAATTAAATACAGAACATGATTTGAAGTAAATATCAGAATGACATAGGTGGGGGTAAAAAATAATTCAAAATTCATCATAAAGAAGTCGGAACATATGAATTTCACACATTTGTCAACTGACATTTAAGTGAACAAAAGCAATAGTAAATGGCTTACTCAAGAGAAAGATTTGTCAATTTAAAAGCAATTACTTATGCTGATGCTAAGATATGTCATAATACATAATGCATAGAATCCAATTGGATGACATTGTAAAAAAATTGCGCCATTGCGGAGGCGACCTAAGATCTTATTCACCCAATTACTTAAAGATGATTTCTATGGAAAAACAACATAGATATGAAATTACATGCGCAAACACAAGATATTCCACCCAACCACCTTCTTTACTGATTTACAAAAATAAATTTTGTTTACACTCAATGAATCAAAAACCAAAAGTAAACGAACCACAATTGAATCAATAACCTTATTGAGAAAGGGAAAGAATATCTAGATGACTAAACTATAGTTGGAGAAGGAGAACAATGAAGAAAGACAGCAAACCCTTGGATAATCTGGAGGCACCAGTAGGAATAGCTTATCTCATCCCTAATTCCTAATCTTCCTCTCTAGGGCACTAGCCCTAGAGGCACACAACCTCTCAATCTCTCAACTTAATTCGGTCATACTATAATCCAAACAAAGATGCTACTTTTATAGGAGAATAGAAGGCCTACGCAAAATATCCAATTTAACCCCAGAATATATTTTAGGAATATATTCCTAAAATAACTAATCAAAAACGGGAAACCTGCCTCTTCCTTAATATTCCTAAATTACTGCTCAAAAACAGGGAACATGCCTCTTCCTCCGAACTCCGGTTCACACACTGTCTTCTCCATTATAAAGCACTCATCAAAACATGTCGTCTTCAAAGTCCATGTGATTTATTATCACAAATCACAACAGGCATAATATGTAATGCATAGAGTACAGTTGGCCTAAGTAAATCCACAACAAAAATTAATGGATATATATAAATGTCAAACTATTAACTGCCTTGGCCAAAAATGTTAATTCTGTTGGATTTTGAGTTTTTCATTTATGTTCAATCAGTATCCATACAAATTTACTATGATTGATTACACTTTTCGTTTTTTATTCATAATATGACCACAATTGGTCATTTCTTTTAAAATTTGATCTATGTTACCGTTGTGTAATTTCTCAATCGAGAATAAGATTATGGACAAATTATATTTCTAAACAGTGTTGTAAAAGGCAAACCAATGTATGATGCATTTAGTAAAATGTTACCTGACTCTGATATTATTGGGTTTAACATGTAGTAAAAAAGGGGAACAAATAAAAACTATAGGTAAACCATCCGTAAAAATCTTATAATTTTATATTGCTATAAATTGGATTGAACCTATATATGGTAAGAAGAGAAAAGTAAATTGCTCTTACATTTCTACAGAATACATGTAACAATAAACAAATTGTTGGATTTGCTTCAGTAAGCTTCAAAACAAAAATATAAATAATATGGTAGTAATTACTAAATTTTCATACGTGAAAGCAGAAACAAAATTTAGACTGAATTAGTAAACCTGCCCACCTGGTTTAAAGTAATTAATCAAATGAATCACATGATTGCTCCGTCTAGGCCTAATTTAGAAAGATGCAAATTACTTAACTGTTCCACTTGGTCAGTCAAGATGGAACACTAGCATATCATAATATAAATAAAGGCATAACATAGAAATAAAAAATGTCGGCATAAAATTTGATCAATATTATTTTTTACTATGTAAAGGGAACAAATAAAAATGCAGTCTTCAAGCAATCTTTATAACACTTCACACAATCTTCATAATCAACTTAGAAGCCATTCAAGAAGCAATGATTTTTAAGTGGTTTATTTCTGTACGTACATATTGACAGTCAACTACCATGAACTGGAAAGCAATACTCATTAAATAATATAAAAGAGAAACAGATGATCGATTATTGAAAATAAATAAGCTTTGAATTTATAAAATGTCAGATGCGCATCAAAACTACTACTACTATGCATGTTTTCTTGAATATAGTGCAAATAAGTAAAAAGAAAAAGCAAAATGAAATATTTACATATACCGAGAAATTATCTTAACCAAATATATCACTGGCCCATAGAGATTAAACAAAAGAAAAAGAAAAAAAATAGATGGAAAATGCAGCACAAAACATACTTGAACAGTTTTGACGAACCTGGACATAATTTTAGGGTCAGTTTGTCTTAGGTCCTTAAAAGGTTTCGAAATTAGGCTCACATCCGTCCCTTAAATTTTTATAACTTAGGTTCCTATTTTTCGAAAATTCATCAAAAAAACACGAAAATCCATAATTAAATACAACAACTAAACATCATCAAATTCATTCATTAAAACCAATAAAAAAACACGAAACTGCAGTATATTGCATCAAACAATGCATTTATTTGCAATTTATGCATACATTTCTACATAAATTGCAGTTATGCATCAAACTACAGTATTAATGCAGATATGTATGTAGTAATACTACAATGATGCATCGTTTGATGCATTAATTTAATCCTGGAATGTGTATTCAATCATACGCCTTTTGTGCATATATTTTAGTATTTATAAGTAATAAAGGCATACATGTCAGTACATATTCATAAGCCTTCATCCGTTTTAACTTTTATGCATACATTTCAAAATATAATACAGAATCAATGCATACATTTCGGCAATAATTCATAGCCCATGCATAATAGTTCATCTTATATGCACACATCTCAACAAGTATAACCAATATATGCATACACGTATGCATATATTCACCCATATTTTTCAATATAAACTGTGGATGGATATATGCATACATTCAGTATTAATGTTGAGAAGTGTACAAGTTTTTTGTTTTAGGTTAGTTCTAGGAATATTTGCGATTTTTTTTACATAGCAGCGCCATATTTTCTTTGGAAAACACGTAAGGTCAAAAAACAGGGACCCGCTTTGAATGTAAAGTTACAAGGGGAGGTTGTTTTAATTTCCAAACATTTTAGGGATTGTCCCTTATTTTCACCATAATTTTATCCTAACAACCTAGCATCCATGAATATGGATATAACTGGCACAAATAAAAAGATTGGTTGAAGAATGCAGTTTTTGAGTGGATCTAGTTAAAATCAAAATAACAAAGATAAAGAAGAAATGTACATACATTCTTTTTATAAAAAAAATGATAGCTATTTAAAAAACACTCCCATCATTATATATGTATAGAAGGTGTAACGCCCCATAAAATATACCTAAAAGTATAAATATTAATAATGAATGGAGATGAGCAATTAAGTAATAAAATATAAACAGACTTAAAAGTGAAACTTTGCAACATTAAGAATTTGGCTATGAAAATCTTTTACTTGGATTCGTGGCTAAATTCTAATTCGTTTTCATATATGTTATGTTGAAAACGGTGCTCGTATGAAGAAATTACAATCAAATGAAATCAAACGGTAAACACACACACACACACAAAAATATATATATATATATCTATGTGTGTGTGTGGTTTAATAAATAGTATATATCCAAGAGATAAAATAATATGATGAATATGAATTTCAAATGAAGAAGCTGTAACGACCCAGGAAATCTGAACCAATTTAAATTTTTTAAATTGGCTAAAATAATGGATTTTAAATATTTAAAATAAATATTTTAAATAATGGCAATGAAAACTAAGTTTGAATCGACAATTGAAAACGAATATAATTAATTATAATTATAAACAAGGCCTGAAATGGCGTGGCAGTTTCAAAAATTGAATTCAAACTTTGTCGGACTGTACCGGGTGCAAAACAATCCGGATTTTAGTGAAACCAAAAATAATGGAATCTAATGATAATATCTTTCTAACGAATCTGACCAATCGAAATTTGATAGCGGGAATCAAAAGATATGTCCAGTTGAAAATACTGAATAGTCGCTATGGAATTCAGGCCCTTAAAAATGGATATTTTGCAAATGACCTCGGATTTCGACGAAACTACTTTTGTTGGATCCGCAGGGTCAAGTTATTGTTAGGTTTCAAATTTCATAATTTTTCGAATCAATATGTGAGCGTGGCAAAGGAAAACGCGTTTGACCAGTTTTTGTTGAATTTAATCGACTGGAAATTGGCCATTTTTCAAACGGTCTCAGAATTCGACGAAACTAGTTTTGTTAGGACCGTATCGTCAATACGAAGCTAGAAAATATTTTTCTGGAATTTTTCTAGTTAGTATGTGGCCCCGGTAATTTGAAATGTACGTTTAAAATTCAATATAGTGATTTAAATGTAAATTCAACGGAAACTGATTGTAACGATCAAATCAGCTTGCAATACATATCCCATTGTGTCCGGAATGGGGGTAAAACGCTATAGGCGACAGGCGGTGGGCCTCGTTTCGAGGTCGTATGTAAAAGTCAACTTTTTGCAAAATTAAATAAAAAAAATAAAAAAAATAATATAATTTCCCTCCTTTATCTTTCTTCCTGGCCCCCCCGTTCATTTTTATTTCAGTAAACAGAAAACGAAAAAAAAAAAACCTAAGTCTAAATCGCGTCGCCGACCAGGAAGCGCCACCGCCGCCGCTTGCCCCGCCTTTCCCCTCCTCCACTTCGCCAGACCCCCATCTCTCTCCTCCTCCCCTCCCCTTCTCTTTCCTCCCCCAGTACGATTCGCAGCGACCCAAACCCAACCGCCTGCCACCACCGTTCGAAACCCCGAGCGCCACCCTCGAGAAGCCTCCGTCGATCTGCGAAACCCCCCCCCCCTCTGTAAGTTTTTTTTTGTTTTATTAATTTATTTTTATGTATTTAAATAGTAAAAACTGATTTTGTTTAAAAAGGTAAAAACTGATTTTGTTTAAAAAGGTAAAAACTGATTTGTTTAAAAAGGTAAAAAACTGACTTGTTTAAAATAGTAAAAACTGATTTTTTTATAGATTTAAAAACTGGTTTTTTTTATTTTATTTAAAAACTTTAAATAGGAAAAAGGTTTAAGCTTTAAATTAGAAAAGGTTTAAACTTTAGATAGAAAAAGGTTTAGTCTTTTTAAAGAAAAAAATTGAACTTGGAAAAAATAAAGATCATATTTTCAAAATAGAAAAGACGGAAATTTTATTAAGTAGAAGGAGTAAGATATGATTTTTATATTTTTAAAGCAATAAAAATATAATTTTTACATCATAGGAATATTAAAAATATAATCTTTATATATTGAATAGCGAAGTCAAAATTCGATTTTTATATATTGAATAACATAGTAAAAATTCGATTTTTACATATGTAGAGAATACGGGCGAAAGCGACAAAAAGGCGAGATTGGCGAAGATTTCTCTAAGGAAGTGTCGTGAAGTTGGATAGCTATTGGTGAGATTTCTGATTTTAAAATATATATATGTGTGAAATAAAAGTGAAATGCTATATATAAATATATATCTATATATATATATATATACGCCCCTCGTCCACAAACCATGGACGATATTTATTGGTTGAAATTGTTGTGAAAATTGATTGATAGCGAATGATTGTTTGGGGATTGTTTGCGATTGATATTGGTTGATTGTGGTTGAAAAATACCCATTTGTGGGTGAAAAATATTTGGTTGAAACCACATAGGATTAGTTTGTGGAAATGAAATAAATATATACATGCCGCCTGCGTGCGAACTAGATGCATGATCCCCATTGTCAAAAACCGCGAGGTTTTAAGGTAGAGCGAGGAGCCGTACTAGGGACGGTCCCGGTTTAACTACCCTGCCGTTATGCTGCCGAAATTTTGAATAATATTCGTGTGCTTGAATTATTTTCATATGCTTAAACTATATTTATTCATTGAATAGAAAACCTTCATGTGTTGAATTGATATTCATTCGTTGATTAGAAATTCATGTGTTGAATGGTATTCATATTTGGAAATAAATTGTTTGATAATAAAAATCACCTTTTATCGACTATATGAACTGTGTAAAATAATCTCGTTTTAAAAGAAATTGTTTTATGATAAAAATCCCATTTTTATCACCAACATGAACTATATAGAAAAATAGTGTTTTGAAATGAATTGTTTTACAATAAAAATCACATTTTTATTGTATGCATAAATCGTTGAAATGTGAAGTGTTAAAAATAGCCACTTGTTCAAAATAAACATATATGAGTTGAAATATTCATTAATTAGCTAATGAAATGATTTGCACCTATTTATGTAACATTAGAATGAATGGTGTTTTTAAACCAAATAGAAATCAAATATGAAGTTGAATAGAAAATGATAAATGATAAGAACTGTATATATATGTACATGCATATTTATTGAACAGGTTATAGCAAAGGGGCTAGGGAAGAGGAATAAAATTTTGTGCCCGACAAATAGGTACACATTTACTGTTTTGTTTGGGTGATGATTTTATGAGCCTGTTGGCTAGCCGCTTGGCCTTTTCTTTTTCTTTTTGAGATTAGAAGGACCGGGAACGCTATTTGCGATTTCCCGATGCTCCCGGTGCAGGGGAGGTTATGGCGAAATTTTCCAAAATTTTAAGGTGTTAGAAAAATATTTGAAGTGAAAACGATATGGAAATCATTGAATGAACTATATTTATATAAATATATAAATATAAATAAAATAAAAACGAAACGAAGCCGTGCAGTTCGTATTTTGAAACCATGATTTCAAACGACTAGCGTGGGAAATCCGACCATTGGATTTTCCCGAAACCTCAACTGTCGGGTTCGCCTTGGAAAGATCTTCCCAACGGCACCAACCTTGAAAAAATCCAACGGTTGGATTGTCTGGAATGTTTAATTCAAATCTGAAGAAAAACAGCGCCAGAAGCGATTATATATATATATATAAATATAATTATATATTTAATCGAATAACGACGCTGCAGTTCGTAATTTGAAATCTAAAATTCAAACGATTGTACCGGGAGATCCGACCGTCGGATTTTCCCGATACTGGAACCGTTGGATTCGTTTTGAAAAGACCTTTCTAATGATGTAAATTTTGTGAAGATCCAATGGTTAGATTTTCAGATATGTTTAAATCAAATCTGAAGAAAAACAGCGCCACGGCTGCTTTATGGCCCGAAGCGTCATTTTGAATAAATTAGCTATTTTAAAATAAATAAAAATAGCGATAAATAGTTATAAAATATCATAAGCGATATGGAATAGAAATAAACTGAATTTGTTCGATTTATGTGGCTTTTGATGGTTGAATGTGTTTGGTGTGAAAATTACATTAAAAGAACACAATTGGTGTTGTCGAATAATTTAACCATTGAAATAAATTGATTTGAAATTCTAAATATACGTGAATTATTTGAGAAGGCCGAGTTAATTCTCATTTCAAATAATTGACCGATGATTGAAAGTCGAAGATGAAGACGATGGTCGAAGACCGGAGATCTTCACCTCGTTTGGATGGTAACCGAGGTCCTGATTGGGAGGCATCCCGAAATATGGATAATGAGTGGTGATCGTCCAGACGTACGTGGTGATCGAAGGGTTTGCGAGGTATTTAGTGCCTCCGGTTTCGTTCAGACCCAGAACGGACTTGTAAATGGACTGTGTGTCTGACATTGGATTTTATTCTGTGTTGATTGATCTCTATTAAATATACATCTGTTTGGCGGCGGAGAATTTATTCTTTTGCTTAACGCCCTTCTCTGAGACGCACGAGCTCAGAGGTTGTATATCGATGGACATCAGTCGCATGGCATGAATTGCCTGTGTGGCATGCTAAGATGCAGTGATCAGGGCTTCTGTTGAAAAGCAAAGTCTTGTGGTGATGATCAAAGCACCGCCTGTGTGGCGTAGCTTTGTGTATAACGTGAATTCGCGAGCCTCACACCCCGGTATGAACCAGAAACGGGAGGAAGGACCTCAGGGAGGACATGCGTTTCTTCCTAGCTAGGGTGGTGTCAGTGACCTACCAGCCCTGACATTTATATACTTTTCACCTAAGTGGTTGTTGTTGTTGCGAGGCGCCTCGGTTTGATCGGACGATCCGGGTCCGATGGAGTCATTCGTTGGCTCGTTTACGCCCCAAAGGGCGGGGAAACGCATTGTTCAGGAATTTTAATCCACATCGGTGGACCGGCCCTGACGATCCAAGGGTCACTCGAGCTCTGATCCTGAGACTCGGGCTAGGCAGTCTCGAATTCGGTGAGGACTATCTTTTGCCTCGGTTCATGACGGAAATCCAATTTCCAAGTACGACATCGTGCGGTTTTGATTGTATATAGATATGGTACCCATGCCGTCTATGATTGATAGTTATGATTTGAAATTGTTTTCAAAACATATAAACACTAGCAATAATATCAAATGCCTTTGTTTTATTCGTATCAATCATATTTTGGCCATTATAAGGTAAAACTCTATCCTCCGGTTTGCGTTGCATTGTGTGATGGGAACTGAGTCTTATAACGGCTTCATTTTTATAAAAAGCATAGCGATGTTTAAAAGAAAGATTTGTTTTGAAGCACTGGCAATCCAATGGAGTAAACCCGTTCCACGAAAGTGGCGTGGTCCTGTGATTAGCCAAATTATATATATGTGTTGAGTAGATTTCTCATACCAGTCCCATGACTGACTCGTAGTTTGTTTCACTCTCAAACTCGGGTGCCCCTTTTTCTACACGGGCAGCCTTGTATTCAGGTTTAGCTGGTTCTTTCTGGATAGCTGGAGCTGAAGATGGATTCTATCATTTATGTAAAGACCCGCAAATTCCCACCCTTTGAATCGACCATAAACCACACAGGTCTGACCCAAAAAGTGAAAATCTACGAATACTTTAACTTTGGGCATACAACACATTACAACAGATAACAGAAGACTTTTATAACATATCATCATATAATGTTACATCAGAGTACAGAATATACATATCAGAGTACATTGGAATAAAATTACAGCGGAAGATAAATACAAAAATGTAATATACTGCAACGGAAGAACACAACGGAAGACTTTCTATCTCTGGACACAGCTTTAAGCTTCAACCCAGAATCCTGTTTAATATATCTGCAAAAATAGCTACTCGACTGCCCGTGTGGAAAATATGGGCACCCGAGTTTGCCAGTGGACAAACTACAGGTCAGTCATGGGACTGGTGTGAGAATTCTACTTAACCTATATAATATAATAAGGCTAATCACAGGACCACACCACTTTCGCGGAACGGGTTTTCTCCTATGGATTGCCAGTGCATGACTAAAGTAAATCGTCAAAATAGCGCAATGCTTTTTAGAAAAATGAAACCATTATAAGACCCAAGTCCCATCACACAATGCAACGCAAACCGGAGGATAGGGTTTTACCTTATAATGGTCAAAAGATGCTTGATACGATAAACACGGTATTATATAATAATAGTGTGCAACCAATTTGAAATACATCAAAGTAAATGTATTAATCCTAGACGGCATGAGTGCCCCATCCCACTATGTCGCCATATATAGGTATACAATCAAAACCGCGTGATGTCGTATTGGAAATTTGGGTTTCCATCTGAGTCAAGGCTAGGGAGGAGATCCTTACCGATTCGAGACACTCTAGCAATGCCCCAGGATTGGTACTCTGTCCAACCCTTGGATCCTGCAGGGCCGGTCCACACTTGCTTTTGTGGATTGGTTATGCCTGAACACACGCTTCCCGGTCCTTTTGGACCTATACTACGGCCAGTGGCGACCGCATAAACCGAGGCCTCGAACAATCCAACAACCACAATGAATAAATGCCAGCGCTGGTAGGTCCCTGGCACCACTCTAGCTAGAAAGAAACGTGCGCACTCCCTGCGTTCCCTTCTCCCGTTTTAGACTCTACCGGGCTGTGAGGCTCGCGAAGTCACGATATACACAAAGCTATGCCTAAATAGACTGTGCTTTGATCATCAACCACAAGGCCTGCTTTTCAACAAAGCCTTGATCAATTGCAACTTGGCATACCACATCAACAACTCATATCATGCGATCGGTAATTATTTAACATACAAAAGGGTGTTAAGCAAGAGAATAAATCCTCCGCCACCATGCATTTATATATTAAATAAAAACCAATTTAATTACATGAAATAAATTTCAATGTCAGGCATGCTATCCATTTACAAGTCCGTTCTGGGTCTGAACGAAACAACGTATCCGTCGATCTCCAGTACGTCTGGAAGATCATCACTTTTTACCTTGCCTTGGGGGATCAGTCCCAATTCAAGATATCAGTCACCATCAACCAAACGATGTGAAGCTCTCCGGTCTTCAGTCACCGTCTTCATCTTTGACTCTTGATCATCGTGATGATTATTCAGAATGGGTTAGACCCGGTCTTCCTGAATAACTCGCGTATCCTTAATTAAAATCAACCATACGCCACATTCCAACTTTGAATATCCCTTTTAAATAAAAATTATTATTTATGTTAAAAGATTCTCATTAATTTTATCAAAGATAAAATAAATTAAATTTTTCTAAAAAGATTTATTAATATTCCAATTTTGATTTAATTTATAAAACAGATTTATAAATTTCAAATAGTAATTTCAATGTAAATTGGATTAAAGGATAAATGTTATTTAAACATCGTCCACTACAAATCCAATCTACATATCAATCACCAAACATAATTGTTAAGATCTAATAATCTTAAATAAAAGGTTTATCTTAAAGATATTAATTCATTACTATATAAAAAAAACATATTTTAAAATAATCAATAAAATATTCTATATATAAAAGATTTTGAATATAAAATATACTTTATAATACAAAATCTTTTATTTTACAAAAATCCTTTCATCATAAAAATTCTTTATTTAAAATGAAATTCTGCATTGGAATGCGACTCAACCATGTACCATATAATTTGGGTCATATGGGTTTCATACATTTCATGTATAGGGTAATAACAAGAAATAATCCTCAATCCATCCATTAACAACCAGAGTGGCAATGTCAACTGTGTGAGCATTAAAATAAAACAATAACGCTCATCGCAGCCTGTCGATCAATCGATAGACATATAAATAACATTGGGATTTGTGTCGGTCAAGTATCGTCCCAATACCCGTGTGGGGTTTTCATCCAACAAACAAATAATAAATTATTTGTGCACTTGGGCGATGTGTAAAAATAATCGTCCCAATCACATAAACAAGTCGGATGACTTGTAAATGGAAGTGTAATATTCAATTTTGAATATACTAACATCACATTTAACACATCAAAATACAACATCACAGGCAAATATTTCAATTCTCTTTATTATGAACATATGACAATAAAAATCGTGACTTTTATTTATTTACCAAAAATGCATATTTTTGGTCTCATTCATTTTAATGACAAAATGAATATTTGACTTCATTCTTTTTAATGTATAAAAATATACATCCTCAATTCATTCTCTTTAATGTATGAAAACATACATTTTAAATCCATTCTTTTTCTCAACATAAAACAAATATAATGATTTTGTTTTCTTAACTTCTAATGCAACAAAATGAAAATTTTGTCTAATCTTTTTCAATGAATAAAGATGTCTATTTTTACTTCATTCATTTTAATGTGCCAAAAATGTCCATTTTGTCTAATCCACTTTTAATATACAAAAATGAGTATTTTATTTTAGTCTCTTTTCTTATGCATAAAAAAAATGTTTATTTTTAATCTATTCTTTTTTATAATGACACCAAGTTTTCATTTCTAATTAGTTCTTTTTAATGACATAAAATGTTCATTTTTAACTAATCCTTTTAATGACAAAAAATGTTCATTTTTAACTAATCCTTTTAATGACACAAAAATGTTCATTTTCTAATTCACTGACATGTTAACTCAAAATGACAATTTAAATTCACTAATCAAGTCTTGACAATAATGTTGTTCTTTTTCATTTACAATAGAAAATGTAAATATGTGTTTTTCTACATTCCATTCTTCTTATTTACATAAGAAAATGTAAATAATTGTAATTTCAAATTCCATTCTTTTTACTTACATAAGAAAATGTAAACAAATATATTTCTAAATTTTTATCATACTGTTATAACTCATATATAAATTACATAGAAAAATGTTATTTTTACTTTATCGTTCTAATTCACCTCTAAATTACATAGAAAAATGTAATCTTTATTATGCGATGGGAATTCATATTTTAATTACATAGAAAAATGTAATATTAACATCGCTATTTTTATCGCATCAAAAATGTCAAACAAAATGAATCACTAACATTGTCTATTTCTATCGCACCAAAATATCGATAAAAATGAATCACTAACATTGTCTATTTTTATCGCACCAAAAATGTCGATAAAAATGAATCACTAACATTGTCTATTTTTATCGCACCAAAAATGTCGATAAAAATGAATCACTAACATTGTCTATTTTTATCGCACCAAGAATGTCGATAAAAATGACAACATTAACCATTCTATTTTCACCGCGTTCAAAATGACGATAAAATATTCAACATTAACAATTCTATTTTTACCGCATTCAAAATGACGATAAAATATTCAACATTAACAATTCTATTTTTACCGCATTCAAAATGACGATAAAATATTCAACATTAACAATTCTATTTTTACCGCATTCAAAATGACGATAAAATATTCAACATTAACAATTCTATTTTTACCGCATTCAAAATGACGATAAAATATTCAACATTAACAATTCTATTTTTACCGCATTCATATATAAATTACATATAAAACTGTAACTTTTGTTATGCAAAGTAAATTCACCTTTTTAATTACGTCTAAAAAATGTAATTTTATTCATACGGTGGAAATTCATTCATAAATAACATACAGAAAATGTAATTTATTTCATACGGTGAAAAATCATTCATAAATAACATATAAAAAATGTTATTTATCTCATACGATGAAAAATCATTCATAAATAACATATAAAAATGTTATTTATTTCATGCGATGAAAAATCGTTCATAAATAACCTATAAAAATGTTATTTATTTCATGCGATGAAAAATCATTCATAAATAACATATAAAAATGTTATTTATTTCATGCGATGAAAAATCATTCATAAATAACATATAAAAATGTTATTTATTTCATGCTGTGGAAATTTATTCATAAATTCCATAATAAAATATGTTTTATTTCACACAATGTAAAAACATCTTCTTTTTATGTACAATGAAAAAAATATCATCTTTTTATATTTATAATATATTAACTTTACTATTTTACGATGTAAAAATATGATCTTTTATATTTTACAAAGTAAAAATATCAACTTTACTATTTACAATGTAAAAATATGATCTTTTCTATTTTACAATGAAAATATGACTTTTTCTATTTTACAATGAAAATATGACTTTTTCTATTTTACAATGAAAAATATGACTTCTTCTATTTTAAATATAAAAAGATTGTCTTTTTATTTTCATCGTCAAAATTTCATCTTTTCGTTTTCAATATAAAAAGATTGTCTTTTTATTTTAAACATAAAAATATTGTCTCCTTATTTTCAACATAAAAAGATTTAGCTTTTTTTTTTTTATTATAATCAAAAACAAAGTTGTAATTTTTGTAACCAAAATCAAAGTTGTAATCTTTGCAAACAATATCAAAGTTGTAATCTTTGTTAACAAAACCAAAGGTTCAATTTTTATAAAGTTTTAATCTTTATAAATAAAGATAAAAGATTTCATGTTTTATAAATAAAACAAAGATTCATTTTATACAAACAAAAACAAAGATTCATTTTAAAGATCGAATCTTTATTAATGTTATTCATTTCAAAATAAAAATCAAAACTTTGATTTGTAAATCATGATAAAAGATTAAAATTTTATCTATAAATCAAAACAAAACAAAAAATAATAATTATTCTTTTCATTTACCATAGAAAATGTAAATAAAAACGTATTTTCTAAATTTGTCCTTTTATTTACAAAAGAAATGTAAATAAAAACTTGCATTCTAAATGTGTTCATTTATTTACAAAGAAATGTAAATAAAACTTGTTCTTTTATATTTGTTCTTTTATTAATAACAGAAATGTAAATAAAAACTTTTTTTTAGGACAAAAAGAAATTCATTTGTCTACATGTTCTAAAAATAAAAGAGGATTTTATTTGTTTTACAAGTTCTAATCCAATCTTAACATATATATACATATACTGAATAAAATATGTTATGATCTCATTTTAGATCCCATTTCTCCAACCGCAAATAAGATATATATAAATCCAAGCGGATCTGCAAATCATGTACAACAATCATTCCACAAACAACAATTATCACTCCAAACAACACCCAACATTTCAGGTCAGAATTAAACGATCAAACAATTATTTTAATGCAAGAAAATAATTTATAATTAATTAAACAAATAAAATTAGAATCCTCACATTGAATTTTTGGCCAAAATTTTACTGTCTCCTTTTCAGCTGCGGTCTGCGCCATCGCGAAGCTCTTAATTTTGTGATTCCAACGCAATTTACGGTTCGTCAAACGGACCTCGTATGAAAGAGTTATGAATTTTTAAAGATCGGGTAATTAAATAATTAATTAATATTCGTGAAAATACCTAAAAATTTCACTATCTCAGAATTGAACAAAATTAGTGTCCACGCGTCCATCTCGTCGTCACGATCCCAACGCACCTGAAATCGTCGATTTTCGACTTCGTATGAGTGAGTTATGCAATTTTAAAGTTCTGGAAATTAATTAAATAATTTAAAAATAAAATAGAAAATACCCTCAGCCCGTTGACCGCGAAACACTGTTCACCGCCGAACTTTGACCGCGATTTGCCGCTGCTTCAGGCCACCTGACGCCACGAGACCACCGCCAATGTCTTCGTCTTGGCGAGACGCACCACCACCAGAAAGAGCCGCCCCTAAAGCTTCTCCGATCATCGGGAAATCGACTAGAACGGATTTCGCCTCGTGGGTCCCACATGCCGCCTCACACCTCCAAACTGCCTGAAATTTGGCGAACACCTCCACCTCACGTAGACGAAGAACTTCCGTGTTCGTGACTTCGTCCAATTCTTCCTCGATTCACGGGAATTTCTTGATTTACGTTTTGAGCTTTTGAATTTCGAAAACAGCGAGCTTTAAGACGAGATTCCGGCGAATCCGAGCGCTGTTTGACAAAACCGACTACACCATTAGCTTCGTATCGTCGAGACCTTCGAGAGGACATATAATTTGCTATGGTTTGAAGAGATTTTATTTTCGACAAATTTTAGAGGAAGAGAGAGCCGCCATGGAAATTGAGAAAAATGATGGAAAAGAGAAGTGGCTGCTGTGCATTTCGAATTTCAGCCCTAAAACTCAGAAAAAAGATAATATATACCATGGGTTTAATTTTGGTTTGGGCCCAAATATCATTACGTGCCCAATTACTCAATTTTCAACTGTTTTCTTCAATTCAGAAATTCTTATAAATACATGCGAATTTCAAAATTAATAAATTTTTAAACATAATTATTTCAGGTCATTACGAACCCAACGAACCTGATTTCGTAATTTTCCGATTCCGTATGAATTTATTATAAATTTCCGAAGTCTGAAAATAGGCTGTATTTCCACTGTAAAAATTATACAGGCCACAAAATAATTCCAAAAATTATAAATATTAGAATTTAACCTTAATTTAATATTCCGAATCCATAGAAACTAGTTTCATCGAATTCGGAGTTCGTTTGCAAAAATTCTATTTTTCAGGTGTATATTTTAATATTTAAAAATACCAGAAATAGTGGAATTTTTCCGAAACTCAAAAATATAAGTTCTTATAGTCATTTTTATATGTAATCAACATTCTAAAACCAATGGAGATGGTTTCGGGTCCTAATTCCTTATTCTGCAAAATTTAGCATTTTGGCCCTTATAAATTTCATAGCGACCTTTCTAGATTTTAATTTTGACATAACTTTTGATTTCCGTTATGAAATTTCGATTTTTCGGATTCGTTGGAAAGATAATTTTAAATAGATTCTAATATTTTTGGTTTCACTAAAATCCGTTAAATTTTGCATCCTGTACGGTCAGTCAAAGTTCAAGTTTGACTTTTCAAACTACCGCGCTATTTCTAACTCTTTTTATAATAAAAATTAAATCATTCATTCTAACTTCGATTTAAATCAAATTTGTGATCATTATTATTTAAATAAATTATTTTATATTGTCAAAATTCATTAAAATTTTCTAAAATAAAATTTTAAATTGGTCCTGATTTTGCGGGTTGTTACAATCGCCCCCACTTAAAAACTTTTCGTCCTCGAAAAGGAACGTAGCTAAAAATTGTAAAATTAACTATCTTAATTTTAAATTTTAACGGTTGATTATCCTTTCAAAATATACATAACTTTATATATATAAAAATCATATTTCAAAGAATAGATTATAAATATCAAAAATACGTAAATTATAAATTCGTAACTCTGAACTCGTTCTAGGGCATTACTAACCCCATCTCTAACGAGTTTACTCATTCTAGGATACTGCTGATCCTATCTCTAATGAGTATTCTTATTGGATATTACTAATCCAATCTCTGATGAGTCTTCTGTTCAGTTCTAATGAGTTGTACCCCAAAGATTTGAGCTAACCAGAGCTCTGATACCAACTGTAAAGACCCGCAAATTCCCACCCTTTGAATCGACCATAAACCACACAGGTCTGACCCAAAAAGTGAAAATCTACGAATACTTTAACTTTGGGCATACAACACATTACAACAGATAACAGAAGACTTTTATAACATATCACCATATAATGTTACATCAGAGTACAGAATATACATATCAGAGTACATTGGAATAAAATTACAGCGGAAGATAAATACAAAAATGTAATATACTGCAACGGAAGAACACAGCGGAAGACTTTCTATCTCTGGACACAGCTTTAAGCTTCAACCCAGAATCCTGTTTAATATATCTGCAAAAATAGCTACTCGGCTGCCCGTGTGGAAAATATGGGCACCCGAGTTTGCCAGTGGACAAACTACAGGTCAGTCATGGGACTGGTGTGAGAATTCTACTTAACCTATATAATATAATAAGGCTAATCACAAGTCCACACCACTTTCGCGGAACGGGTTTTCTCCTATGGATTGCCAGTGCATGACTAAAGTAAATCGTCAAAATAGCGCAATGCTTTTTAGAAAAAATGAAACCATTATAAGACCCAAGTCCCATCACACAATGCAACGCAAACCGGAGGATAGGGTTTTACCTTATAATGGTCAAAAGATGCTTGATACGATAAACACGGTATTATATAATAATAGTGTGCAACCAATTTGAAATACATCAAAGTAAATGTATTAATCCTAGACGGCATGAGTGCCCCATCCCACTATGTCGCCATATATAGGTATACAATCAAAACCGCGTGATGTCGTATTGGAAATTTGGGTTTCCATCTGAGTCAAGGCTAGGGAGGAGATCCTTACCGATTCGAGACACTCTAGCAATGCCCCAGGATTGGTACTCTGTCCAACCCTTGGATCCTGCAGGGCCGGTCTACACTTGCTTTTGTGGATTGGTTATGCCTGAACACACGCTTCCCGGTCCTTTTGGACCTATACTACGGCCAGTGGCGACCGCATAAACCGAGGCCTCGAACAATCCAACAACCACAATGAATAAATGCCAGCGCTGGTAGGTCCCTGGCACCACTCTAGCTAGAAAGAAACGTGCGCACTCCCTGCGTTCCCTTCTCCCGTTTTAGACTCTACCGGGCTGTGAGGCTCGCGAAGTCACGATATACACAAAGCTATGCCTAAATAGACTGTGCTTTGATCATCAACCACAAGGCCTGCTTTTCAACAAAGCCTTGATCAATTGCAACTTGGCATACCACATCAACAACTCATATCATGCGATCGGTAATTATTTAACATACAAAAGGGTGTTAAGCAAGAGAATAAATCCTCCGCCACCATGCATTTATATATTAAATAAAAACCAATTTAATTACATGAAATAAATTTCAATGTCAGGCATGCTATCCATTTACAAGTTCGTTCTGGGTCTGAACGAAACAACGTATCCGTCGATCTCCAGTACGTCTGGAAGATCATCACTTTTTACCTTGCCTTGGGGGATCAGTCCCAATTCAAGATATCAGTCACCATCAACCAAACGATGTGAAGCTCTCCGGTCTTCAGTCACCATCTTCATCTTTGACTCTTGATCGTCGTGATGATTATTCAGAATGGGTTAGACCCGGTCTTCCTGAATAACTCGCGTATCCTTAATTAAAATCAACCATACGCCACATTCCAACTTTGAATATCCCTTTTAAATAAAAATTATTATTTATGTTAAAAGATTCTCATTAATTTTATCAAAGATAAAATAAATTAAATTTTTCTAAAAAGATTTATTAATATTCCAATTTTGATTTAATTTATAAAATAGATTTATAAATTTCAAATAGTAATTTCAATGTAAATTGGATTAAAGGATAAATGTTATTTAAACATCGTCCACTACAAATCCAATCTACATATCA